>OV884059.1:229852985-230466859 GCA_930367215.1 Pollenia angustigena
ATTAAAAATAAGGTATCTTGATGTAAAGTGGTATGTTTTCAATTAAATAAAATGATGAATCACTCATTCGATGTCGGTTATTATTGTTTAAATCGTACTTACATCCAACTATAAGCTCAATTCTTATTCAAAGTTATTCAATTATGAATCCTCTATCAATTCTGTTATTATCTATATGTCTTAATAAATGTGAATTAGTCAACAGAATTAAACGGATAACATCTCTATCATTTCAACCTTAGGTTATTATAACCAGTTTAATTAAAATCACAATATCAACATTTGTAAAAATAATATTTCTGATTATGATGATGTTAAAGTATCTTGACTAAAAAAAAAAAAAAAAAACATATATAAACCTGATTTTTGATAATAATGATTATGATTTGTTGGTTTCAACGAAAAAATAAAAACAAAATATATTTAAACCCAATTTTGATGATTATGATAATAGAATTGTTGGTTTTAATGAGAAAAGAATATAACTAATCTCAATTATGATGATTATGATAATGAGTATAATAATAATGAAAAGGTTGAAATACCTAATATGAAAATTTTCAAATCAAACAAGTTTAAAATGAAGGAGAAATCCTAAATCATATGTATCTCCTACATATAAGAATATAAAGTTTTTAACGAATAATAAAAATAATAAAAAAAAAAAAATATATGGCATTAATAAGATCATGATGGTAATTGATGGTTTGATTCTAACAAATTAATATATATATATGATTTAAATGAAATTAGATTGAAATTAACATTAGGATTGTTAATATTTCATTTAAAAACTCTGTATTATAAGAAACCTGATTTAAAGTAATATAGAGACATTCTTACCGAAACACTACATTCAGATGTAACTTTCTATTCAATATATAAATTTAAGGTAGTAAAACTATCAGCGTATCTCAGTGTTTAATCAAATTACTTAATATAAACCTAAATTATTATTTAATATAGTAGACAAGTAAAAATCAAACTATGTTTTTAAAAGTGGATTGAAAAAAAAAAATTTGGATTAAAAACCATAAATAGTTCAACAAAATAACCACAATACTAATTATTGAAAAACTGTATCTATAAATATGAGATAATGGTTAAGGATTGTATATACAATGAATAAAATTATGTGAGAACTGAATAGAATTTATAAGATTTGTTAAAATTAAAATAATAATATAATGGATAGAGTTGATAAAATTGAAAGGATTAGTATGGATTTTCTTGAAAAACAGAAGACAATCGTCTTGTGTGATAGGTTTGATTAGATTGAAGTTATAGGTTTGTAAATGAGATGTCTATACAAAAACTAAGATTGAGATCCGAAACTATAAAACCAAGACTAAAAGGCTACTATCAAGATTAACACTAAGATTAAGATTAATTAAAATCAAGACTAAGATCATAAGATTAAGACTAAATATAGGAATGTTAGTAAAGGAAAAAATGTATATATATATGTATAGTAAAGAAATGCTCAAAACATAATGTATATTTAAGGATGTATGGAGGTATATAAATATTAAGTATAGAAGGGGAAATAAAAGGAAAACAAATTATAGGAATTACAAAACGGTATACAAAAACATTAAATAAACCATATAATATGGTTATTGAACTATTCATTTCATGGTATTAGTATATATACTAAATATAAGTATAAATAAATGATTAATGGAGTACGGTTTTACATAAATAAATAAAGTTTGTGATTTTCTTTTGCGGATTTAACTATTTTAAATTGTTTTATATTCTATGGACTATAATGGTATGGTATGATAATGTATGGTTAATAAACTAGAAAAAAAACATATAAAGCTGTACTAATTATAAAACAAATTTGTTATCTTTAAATTCCTAACTGATAATTATAAGCAGATATAATAGATATTTCCTTATTAAATATTCAAAACTCCTATGTAATACTCTTTTTTAGATCATCTTAATTGATTTTGTAATATAATTTCCTTTTTTCAGTAACATTTAATATTCTATTGGTATAGTCGACTTCAAGTTTATACTATATATAAACTTTTACTAAATATTATCAAAACAATTAATAAATCATGTACTATGGTTAATAAAATGGAAATTTTATTGTATTTGTATGTATAATGTATAATTATTAACTGTATGCAGTGTATCCATGGATTGAACTAAATTCTTAACTATTGTAGAGTATCAAACCATAGAAAAATTCTTCATTAAACTTATATTATAGAGTATCAAACTAGAAAAAAAAATAAATAAAAGGTTATAAACATTGAGTAATAGTGAAACTATCTGCAAATGTTTTTAGAAAATGCTTATTAAGTGTTATCAACAAAAATTACATGCTAACTTAATTAACCGATTAATAGTTACTTTGACCTTTAGTCCGTTGTAGTGAAACAGATCAGAGTCTCTTGTGATAATTAAATCTGCGCAAAAAAAAAATATATATATATAATTCTATTTAAGATTAACAAAACCCAAAAATTACAACTCCTTCTATTTGTTAAATGTAATTAAAAGTGATGTCGGTTGCTGTTGATATAAAAAAGTGGTTGATCCCACAAGCCTACCGAGGCATTCAATGCAAAAAGTCACTAGAAAACCTATGCAACAAAGTCATTAACTATTCTAAACACATACACAATAACTGAAAAAAAACTAAAAAAATACTTATTCTACGATCAGTTTTATCTTTAATACGAAAACGCACAAGTAAAATTATCATCCCTAACAAAATTTTAAAATCTTCAAGACCGTACACGAAGAAATTTCACACCTTCCACTAAAATAAACAACTTGTAAATCATCAATATGAATACGCACAAGTAAAATTATCATCCCTCACAAAATTTAAAATCTTCAAGACACGTACAAGAACAAAATTTTTTCCATTTCATTTAATATTTATATCTCTTTATTATACATAGATAAAAATTTTACTTTTAAACAAAATATTGAAATAAAAATTGAATTTTATTTACATTGAAGAAATTTAGGCCCTATTAGCTTGACAAAAATAATATTCAAGTTCAATCATGTTTGGTTTTGATATTGTTAGGTTAGTCTTATTAATGTATTTGTGATATTTAATAATTATAAACATGATTAAGCATGCTCAATCAACAGTTTTAATTTCACAATTAATCATATTTTTGGTACAGTCCCGTCATATTTCATTAGTTAACAAATTTATAAATAAGGGGCGGGGCTTATTTTAGTACAATTAAGGAACTTCAGAAAACAAAACATTTTTTTTTTTGGATTTGTTTTCTGTTTGTTAGACTTGTTACAGCTGCGTCAGCTCTATTCATGTATATTCTAAGTTGCTAGTGTTTTTGTTGTTGTTATATAAGTATAAGGAGGAGTAGAGTACGATAACGAAAATTATTAAGGATCTATAAGTAAAACCAAGAAGTTACTTTCTACTTTTTGTAATATAATTCTGATTATTTATGTAAACATAGCTAATGTGCAGCTGGTTGCTGTTGATACAAAAAAAAGTGGATGGAATCCTACTTTTCACATGAATAATCGTTATCAATCATACACACACACACACACACAACCGATCAATAGTTGCTTAGATCCTTAGTCTGCTATAGTGAAACAGACCAGAGTCTCTGGTTATAATCAAATATGCAACCCTTATACTGAGATTAACTCACTATCCCACAAGCCTACCGAGGTATGTATATAAAAAGTCACTAGAAAACCTATGCAACAAACTCATTAACTATTCTAAACACACACACACACAATAACTGAAAAAAACTAAAAATAATTATTCCACGATCAGTTTTATCTTTAATACGAATACGCACAAGTAAAATTATCATCCCTCACAAAATTTTCACTTTCTGTAAGAATACGAAATCATAACAATCTTTTTTTAATTTTTCTTCAACTTTTATATGAATTGTACTTCTCAGTTGTTATTGATAAAATATTTTTCGTATTTAAGCCAAATATAGTGGCAAATGTAATGTAGTGTAGACACTTCGTTGACAATGTCACCAATATAGTCGACAAAACTGGTGACTTGGAGACACTTGCATCCAGGTTTCCTTCAGGGTATTGATCGGTTGTGTATGTGTATGTGTGTGTGTGTGTGTGTGTGGGTATGATTGATAACGATTATTCATGTGAAAAGTAGGATTCCATCCACTTTTTTTTATATCAACAGCAACTAATATTTCAATTCTATTTATAGTTTACAAGAATTTTCTTAAATCGTGGGAGGAATATGGAAATATTGTTAATGAACCTTTTTTGGACAGTATTTATAAAATTATTTGACCATATTAAAATATCCCTACAGTAACAAATACGAACATGAGTGTAAAAGGGAAATGACGTGTAAAGAAAGTTGATTATTTAGCAGGTATGACATTTTTATTAGTTGTAAAATTTCTTCTTGTACGTGCCTTGAAGATTTTAAATTTTGTGAGGGATGATAATTTTACTTGTGCGTATTCATATTGATGATTTACAAGTTGTTAATTTTAGTGGAAGGTGTGAAATTTCTTCGTGTACGTGTCTTGAAGATTTTAAAATTTTGTGAGGGATGATAATTTTACTTGTGCGTTTTCGTATTTAAGATAAAACTGATCGTGGAATAAGTATTTTTTTAGTTTTTTTTTCAGTTATTGTGTATGTGTTTAGAATAGTTAATGACTTTGTTGCATAGGTTTTCTAGTGACTTTTTGCATTGAATGCCTCGGTAGGCTTGTGGGATTAACCACTTTTTTTATATCAACAGCAACCGGCTGCACATCACTTTTAATTACATTTAACAAATAGAAGGAGTTGTCATTTTTGGGTTTTGTTAATCTTAAATAGAATTATATATAAATATTTTTTTTTGCGCAGATTTAATTATCACAAGAGACTCTGGTCTGTTTCACTACAACGGACTAAAGGTCAAAGTAACTATTAATCGGTTAATTAAGTTAGCATATAATTTTTGTTGATAACACTTAATAAGCATTTTCTAAAAACATTTGCAGATAGTTTCACTATTGCTCAATGTTTATAACCTTTTATTTATTTTTTTTTCTAGTTTGATACTCTATAATATAAGTTTAATGAAGAATTTTTCTATGGTTTGATACTCTACAATGACAGTATAGTTAAGAATTTAGTTCAATCCATGGATACACTTCATACAGTTAATAATTATACATTATACATACAAATACAATAAAATTTCCATTTTATTAACCATAGTACATGGTTTATTAATTGTTTTGATAATATTTAGTAAAAGTTTATATATAGTATAAACTTGAAGTCGATTATACCAATAGAATATTAAATGTTAATGAAAAAAGGAAATCATATTACAAAATCAATTAAGATGATCTAAAAAAGAGTATTACATAGGAGTTTTGAATATTTAATAAGGAAATATCTATTATATCTGCTTATAATTATCAGTTAGAAATTTAAAGATAACAAATTTGTTTTATAATTAGTACAGCTTTATATGTTTTTTTTTTCTAGTTTATTAACCATACATTATCATACCATACCATTATAATCCATAGAATATAAAACAATTTAAAATAGTTAAATCCGCAAAAGAAAATCACAAACTTTATTTATTTATTTATGTAAAACCTTACTCCATTAATCATTTATTTATACTTTATATATACTAATACCATGAAATGAATAGTTCAATAACCATATTATATGGTTTATTTAATGTTTTGTATACCGTTTTGTAATTCCTATAATTTGTTTTCCTATTATTTCCCTTATATATTTAATATTTATACACTTCCATACATCCTTAAATATACATTCTGTTTTAAGCATTTCTACTATACATATATAAAAATTTTTTTTCTTATACTAACATTCTATATTTAATCTTAGTATTATAATCTTACTCTTGATTTTAATCTTAGTCTTAGTGTTAATCTTTGTAGTAGTCTTTTGATCTTGGTTTTATAGTTTCGGATTCCGATCTTATTTTTTTTTTTGTTTATAGACTTGCAACATTACTCTTGTATTACTCTTGCGTGCTGCTTTGTTTACGTTTTCTTAGACTGAATACATATCTGGAAATTTAAAATTTCTTTAATTACATATAAAATATCTATCTACTGTTATACGAATGCTTTGAACTTAGTGTTTTCAATTGAAATAATAAACTTCGATTTTAAACAGACATATACATATTTTATTTTATATAGGAAATTAATACTCGGTACTAGCGACAACCTCGAAGCATGCACCGACCCCAGTTTTCATTACGTGCAAGAATCGAGTTTCTACTATACTTCATTCTCATCAAACTAATCACATAAGGCGATTTTAAGAAAATCCATACTAATCCTTTCCATTTTATCAAATCTATCCATTATATTATTATTTTAATTTAAACAATTCTTATAAATTCTATTCAGTTCCCACATAATTTAATTCATTCTATATACAACCTTAACGAGTAACTCATATTTATGTATACAGTTTTTTCAAGCCACTTTTAAAATCATATTTTAATTTTTACTTGTCTACTATATTAAAAAATAATCTATAAACTTAAATGAAAATTTAGGTTTATATTAAGTAATTTAATTATACGCTGAGATACGCTGATGGTTTTTCTACCTTAAATTTATATATTGGATAGAAAGTTAAATCTGAATGTAGTGTTTCGGTAAGAATGTCTCTATATTACTTTAAATCAGGTTTCTTATAATATAAAGTTTTTAAATGAAATATTAACAATCCTAATGTTAGTATCAATCTAATTTCATTTAAATCATATATATATATATATATACATATATATATTAATTTGTTAGAATCAAACCATCAATTACCATCATGATCTTATTAATGTCATATATTTTTTTTTTCATTATGTTTATTATTCGTTAAAAACTTTATATTCTTATATATAGGAGATGCATATGATTTTGGATTTCTCCTTCATTTTAAAATTGTTTGATTTTACAATTTTCATATTAGTTATTTCAGCCTTTTCATTATCATTATGATCATTATCATAATCATCATAATTAAGATCAGTTATATTCTTTGCTCATTAAAAACAACAATTCTATTATCTTCTGTTTTTTTTCTAGTTTGCTACTCTATAATATTAGTTTAATGAAGAGTTTTTCTTTACCACGAAATGAATAGTTTAATAACCATATTATATGGTTTATTTAATGTTTTTGCATACAGTTTTGTAATTCCTATAATTTGTTTTCCTTTTATTTCCCCTTCTATACTTAATATTTATATACCTCCATACATCCTTAAATATACATTCTGTTACTTTACTAACATTCCTATATTTAGTCTTAATCTTATAATCTTAGTCTTGATCTTAATCTTAGTGTTAATCTTGATAGTAGCCTTTTGGTCTTGGTTTTATAGTTTCGGATCTCAATCTTAGTTTTTGTATAGACATCTCATTTACAAACCTATAACTTCAATCTCATCAAACCTATCACACAAGACGATTGTCTTCTGTTTTTCAAGAAAATCCATACTAATCCTTTCCATTTTATCAACTCTATCCATTATATTATTATTTTAATTTTAACAAATCTTATAAATTCTATTCAGTTCACACATAAAGTTATTCATTGTATATAAAACCTTAACCATTATCTCATATTTATATATACAGTTTTTCAAACCACTTTTAAAAACATAGTTTGATCTTTACTTGTCTACTATATTAAAAAATAATCCATAAACTTAAATGAAAATTTAGATTTATATAAAGTAATTTGATTATACATTGAGATACGCTGATAGTTTTTCTACCTTAAATTTATATATTGGATAGAAAGTTACATCTGAATGTAGTGTTTCGGTAAGAATGTCTCTATATTACTTTAAATCAGGTTTCTTATAATACAGAGTTTTTAAATGAAATATTAACAATCCTAATGTTAATTTCAATCTAATTTCATTTAAATCATATATATATATATATATATATATATATATATATATATATATATTAATTTGTTAGAATCAAACCATCAATTACCATCATGATCATGTATTTTTTTTTTTTTTTTTATTATTTTTATCGTTAAAAACTTTATATTCTTATATGTAGGAGATACATATGATTTAGGATTTCTCCTTCATTTTAAACTTGTTTGATTTGAAAATTTTCATATTAGTTATTTCAACCTTTTCATTATCATTATACTCATTATCATAATCATCATAGTGGAGATTAGTTATATTCTTTTATCATTAAAACCAACAATCCTATTATCATAATCATCAAAATTGGGTTTAAATATATTTAGTTTTTATTTTTTCGTTGAAACCAACAAATCATAATCATTATTATCAAAATCAGGTTTATATATGTTTTTTTTTTTTTTTTTAGTCAAGATACTTTAACATCATCATAATCAGAAATATTGTTTTTACAAATGTTGATATTGTGATTTTAATTAAGCTGGTTATAATCACCTAAGGTTGAAATGATAGAGATGTTATCCGTTTAATTCTATTGACTAATTCACATTTATTAAGACATATAGATAATAACAGAATTGATAGAGGATTCATAATTGAATAACTTTGAATAAGAATTGAGCTTATAGTTGGATGTAAGTACGATTTAAACAATAATAACCGACATCGAATGAGTAATTCATCATTTTATTTAATTGAAAACATACCACTTTACATCAAGATACCTTATTTTTAATCTAGTAGCATAAAGCAGTACCTATTTTTGATCTGGTAATGTAGAAACAGAGAGAATTAATATCAGATTTAAATAACAAACCAAATAAAAGATACATTATATAATCCAACAACAACAACAACAATATATTCAACATGAATTGATTCGAAATAAAATACACACATTTCTTAAATACATTCAATGAAGTATAATTTTTATTGACCTTATCTATAATTATGTTGTTTTTTCTTAGAAATATCTAAATCAGGCTTTCAAGGTCACAGTAAATGAAAAATAAAAGACTATTTATTCATGATTTTACTCCTCCGACGTTTCGTTGAGATTTTTTCAACTTCCTCAGGGATTTAAATTTTATTGAATCTGGCAACGTTATGAATAATAAATAAAGAACAATATGTCATTTAATTTAATAATTTTTAACTAACACAACATAAAAGAATAATTCCACTTACATATAATCTTTACATTATAATTTTAAATAAATTTGTTCTTAGACAATACAATAAGTACCACATAAAACACAAAAATAAATAATAAAATAAATAAAATATATCACAGATGGAACTTTCTTTCTTTTTGGTATCACAGTTTAAAATTGGCTAAATTAAAGCTTAGTTGTAGTTTGCATTTGCATTGTCTTTATTTTCTTTTTTATTTATGGCAAGATTATTTCTCTCCTGGATTCGTAGGCTCTCCAATGTAAATCTCTTGTTCATCTTCCTTTCCCTATCAAGAATTTTTACGTCGGTGAGGTTTGGGGTGTGTTTCATTTCAAAACAATGCACCGCCAAAGCTGTTGTGAATTTTTGTTTTTCAATATCTGTTTTGTGTTCATTTATTCTTGTGCCTAAACTTCTTTTTGTTGTCCCTACATAAACTTTGCCGCACGTCTCGTTATCATTGCCCACACATTCGATTTCATATACAACATTGCTCTGTTGTATTTTTTCTATTTTCGTTTTTGTTGTTGTGAATAGTGAGGAGATTGTGTTGTTAGCTTTGTGAGCTACTAAAACTGTTTCATCATCTATCAATTCCTTTATTTGTTTGCTCTCAGTGAGTTTTGGTATGTATGAGAGGCTTAAAAATTTGGTGATGCCAGATGTTTTATTCATACCACTTTCCCGACTTTCTTCATTAGTTGCCCGTTTAATTAAATTGGTGATGATTTTTTGTGGATAGTTATTCTTAAGTAAAATATCTTTAATTTTAGTTATGTTTTTTTGTAGAAACTTATTGTCACTTATTTTTACAACTTTTTTAATTAGGTTGATGGCCGTATTTGTTTTTTGTCCCATTGGCTGAGTGGAGTGGTAGTTTATAAGTCGTCCTGATGCGATGTTTTTTGTATACCAATCTGTAACTATGCCGTTGTGTTCCCTATAAATTTTCATATCAAGATATGGTATCGATCCGTTTTGTTCTTTTTCGATGGTAAATTTCAGTTTGTTGTGGTATTTATTAAACGTTTCCAAAATAATTTGTTCATCACTCTTTTTAATAATGGCAAAAAGGTCATCTACATATTTTGTTATAAGTTTTATATGTACATTTTTCTCCCGTAGTTCTTCCGTGGTTCTTTCTAATAATGTGTCCAATACAATGTCCGCTATTGTGGGCGATAGTGGGTTACCCATAGGCATTCCGTAAGTTTGGTTGAAAATTGTTTTATCATATATGAAGTAGTTGTTGTCATTTAAGCAAAACTGTAATATTTTAAGGAAATCTGTTCTGGGTATTTGTGTATGGTTTCTTAGGGTGCTCCATTGAGCCATAATATTGTTTATAGCCAAATGTATCGGTATGTTGGTGAACAACAACTTGGTGAAGTTCAACTTTCATTTAAAACAAAATTTGTTTCAGTTTTAAATGTAAGTTGAACTGATGAGTTTAGCGTTTGTGTTCTATAAATCACCCAATAGACAGCTAGCTGTGTATGTAAACCTAAAAATTAAATTTTATTTTTAGTTTTATATGAACAGCCCACCAACCAGTCGGATTGGTTCATGTTTAAATTGATTTAAAAAGTAATTCTAAGTAAATAAGTTGATTAAGTATATCAAAAGGTAACTAGGATCAGTATTAACGTATATCTAATATACTCTTTACTTTTGTGGTGTGGGTATATGAAAATATGATTTTCTATATTAATCATGATGAGAACATAGTGAAACTATATAATTTAATGTAAAAGTATAAATTTATATGGGATGTACTATCTATACTTTATGGGTATGGTTGCAATTTGAGAGTTAATTCAATGAAATTTTATTATTTTAAAGAAATTTGTGATTATCACGTTAACCTATACACAACCAGCCTATCAGCTGGGTATACGGATATCAAAATATTAATTTAAAAAGTATAAATTAATATGGGATGTACTATCTATACTTTATGGGTATGGTTGCAATTTCAAAGTTAATTCAATGAAATTTTATTATTTTAAAGAAATTTGTGATTATCACGTAAACCTATACACAACCAGCCTATCAGCTGGGTATACGGATATCAAAATATTAATTTAAAAATTAATTCTAAGTAAGTTGATTCGATGTATTAAGAAGTTGTTGTAGCTATATTTAACAAATATTTAAAAGAGTTAAAAAACATCATCATGAACGTATATCTTATATCCATTTCATTAATGTGTTGTAGGTAAAAAAGAAGAAAAAAAAACAATTAAATCAAAAATTATCAAATAGAAATAAATCAGCATATATGTATGTATGTATTTATATTGAAAATAAACTTGCAAAAACCATCAAACTAAACTCTTAATTAGAAATAACATATCTTAAACCAATATATTGTAAAATTCTTAACTGTTACCTATAGACATATGAATTTGTACCTTTCTCTTTATAATATTCTATATATTGTTTGTGTAATATGATTCTATTGTGATATTATCAGTCAAAATTCTGATGGTACAGTCAACTATAAGTTTATATTATATATACATTTTTAATGATTGCTGTTAAAACATTATATAAAACCATATATTATGGTTAATAAACTTTGAATTTTATGTTGTAAGTGCATAACGTGTAAATATGTATATGGTATGAATCTCTCTCAGCTAAAGTATAATTATAAGACAAACTAATTGAATGTATTTAAGAAATGTGTGTATTTTATTTCGAATCAATTCATGTTGAATATATTGTTGTTGTTGTTGTTGTTGTTGTTGGATTATATAATGTATCTTTTATTTGGCTTGTTATTTAAGTCTGATATTAATTCTCTCTGTTTCTACATTACCAGATCAAAAATAGGTACTGCTTTATGCTACTAGATTAAAAATAAGGTATCTTGATGTAAAGTGGTATGTTTTCAATTAAATAAAATGATGAATTACTCATTCGATGTCGGTTATTATTGTTTAAATCGTACTTACATCCAACTATAAGCTCAATTCTTATTCAAAGTTATTCAATTATGAATCCTCTATCAATTCTGTTATTATCTATATGTCTTAATAAATGTGAATTAGTCAATAGAATTAAACGGATAACATCTCTATCATTTCAACCATAGGTGATTATAACCAGTTTAATTAAAATCACAATATCAACATTTGTAAAAACAATATTTCTGATTATGATGATGTTAAAGTATCTTGACTAAAAAAAAAAAAAAAAAAACATATATAAACCTGATTTTGATAATAATGATTATGATTTGTTGGTTTCAACGAAAAAATAAAAACTAAATATATTTAAACCCAATTTTGATGATTATGATAATAGGATTGTTGGTTTTAATGATAAAAGAATATAACTAATCTCCACTATGATGATTATGATAATGAGTATAATGATAATGAAAAGGTTGAAATAACTAATATGAAAATTTTCAAATCAAACAAGTTTAAAATAAAGGAGAAATCCTAAATCATATGTATCTCCTACATATAAGAATATAAAGTTTTTAACGATAAAAATAATAAAAAAAAAAAAAATACATGGCATTAATTAGATCATGATGGTAATTGATGGTTTGATTCTAACAAATTAATATATATATATATATATATATATATATATGATTTAAATGAAATTAGATTGAAATTAACATTAGGATTGTTAATATTTCATTTAAAAACTCTGTATTATAAGAAACCTGATTTAAAGTAATATAGAGACATTCTTACCGAAACACTAAATTCAGATGTAACTTTCTATCCAATATATAAATTTAAGGTAGAAAAACTATCAGCGTATCTCAATGTATAATCAAATTACTTTATATAAATCTAAATTTTCATTTAAGTTTATGGATTATTTTTTAATATAGTAGTCAAGTAAAGATCAAACTATGTTTTTAAAAGTGGTTTGAAAAACTGTATATATAAATATGAGATAATGGTTAAGGTTTTATATACAATGAATAACTTTATGTGTGAACTGAATAGAATTTATAAGATTTGTTAAAATTAAAATAATAATATAATGGATAGAGTTGATAAAATGGAAAGGATTAGTATGGATTTTCTTGAAAAACAGAAGACAATCGTCTTGTGTGATAGGTTTGATGAGATTGAAGTTATAGGTTTGTAAATGAGATGTCTATACAAAAACTAAGATTGAGATCCGAAACTATAAAACCAAGACCAAAAGGCTACTATCAAGATTAACACTAAGATTAAGATCAAGACTAAGATTATAAGATTAAGACTAAATATAGGAATGTTAGTAAAGTAACAGAATGTATATTTAAGGATGTATGGAGGTATATAAATATTAAGTATAGAAGGGGAAATAAAAGGAAAACAAATTATAGGAATTACAAAACTGTATGCAAAAACATTAAATAAACCATATAATATGGTTATTAAACTATTCATTTCGTGGTAAAGAAAAACTCTTCATTAAACTAATATTATAGAGTAGCAAACTAGAAAAAAAACAGAAGATAATAGAATTGTTGTTTTTAATGAGCAAAGAATATAACTGATCTTAATTATGATGATTATGATAACAATCATAATGATAATGAAAAGGCTGAAATAACTAATATGAAAATTGTAAAATCAAACAATTTTAAAATGAAGGAGAAATCCAAAATCATATGCATCTCCTATATATAAGAATATAAAGTTTTTAACGAATAATAAACATAATGAAAAAAAAAATATATGACATTAATAAGATCATGATGGTAATTGATGGTTTGATTCTAACAAATTAATATATATATGTATATATATATATATATGATTTAAATGAAATTAGATTGATACTAACATTAGGATTGTTAATATTTCATTTAAAAACTTTATATTATAAGAAACCTGATTTAAAGTAATATAGAGACATTCTTACCGAAACACTACATTCAGATTTAACTTTCTATCCAATATATAAATTTAAGGTAGAAAAACCATCAGCGTATCTCAGCGTATAATTAAATTACTTAATATAAACCTAAATTTTCATTTAAGTTTATAGATTATTTTTTAATATAGTAGACAAGTAAAAATCAAAATATGTTTTTAAAAGTGGCTTGAAAAAACTGTATACATAAATATGAGTTACTCGTTAAGGTTGTATATAGAATGAATTAAATTATGTGGGAACTGAATAGAATTTATAAGAATTGTTTAAATTAAAATAATAATATAATGGATAGATTTGATAAAATGGAAAGGATTAGTATGGATTTTCTTAAAATCGCCTTGTGTGATTAGTTTGATGAGAATGAAGTATAGTAGAAACTCGATTCTTGCACGTAATGAAAACTGGGGTCGGTGCATGCTTCGAGGTTGTCGCTAGTACCGAGTATTAATTTCCTATATAAAATAAAATATGTATATGTCTGTTTAAAATCGAAGTTTATTATTTCAATTGAAAACACTAAGTTCAAAGCATTCGTATAACAGTAGATAGATATTTTATATGTAATTAAAGAAATTTTAAATTTCCAGATATGTATTCAGTCTAAGAAAACGTAAACAAAGCAGCACGCAAGAGTAATACAAGAGTAATGTTGCAAGTCTATAAACAAAAAAAAAAAATAAGATCGGAATCCGAAACTATAAAACCAAGATCAAAAGACTACTACTAAGATTAACACTAAGACTAAGATTAAAATCAAGAGTAAGATTATAATACTAAGATTAAATATAGAATGTTAGTATAAGAAAAAAAATTTTTATATATGTATAGTAGAAATGCTTAAAACAGAATGTATATTTAAGGATGTATGGAAGTGTATAAATATTAAATATATAAGGGAAATAATAGGAAAACAAATTATAGGAATTACAAAACGGTATACAAAACATTAAATAAACCATATAATATGGTTATTGAACTATTCATTTCATGGTATTAGTATATATAAAGTATAAATAAATGATTAATGGAGTAAGGTTTTACATAAATAAATAAATAAAGTTTGTGATTTTCTTTTGCGGATTTAACTATTTTAAATTGTTTTATATTCTATGGATTATAATGGTATGGTATGATAATGTATGGTTAATAAACTAGAAAAAAAAAACATATAAAGCTGTACTAATTATAAAACAAATTTGTTATCTTTAAATTTCTAACTGATAATTATAAGCAGATATAATAGATATTTCCTTATTAAATATTCAAAACTCCTATGTAATACTCTTTTTTAGATCATCTTAATTGATTTTGTAATATGATTTCCTTTTTTCATTAACATTTAATATTCTATTGGTATAATCGACTTCAAGTTTATACTATATATAAACTTTTATTAAATATTATCAAAACAATTAATAAACCATGTACTATGGTTAATAAAATGGAAATTTTATTGTATTTGTATGTATAATGTATAATTATTAACTGTATGAAGTGTATCCATGGATTGAACTAAATTCTTAACTATACTGTCATTGTAGAGTATCAAACCATAGAAAAATTCTTCATTAAACTTATATTATAGAGTATCAAACTAGAAAAAAAAATAAATAAAAGGTTATAAACATTGAGCAATAGTGAAACTATCTGCAAATGTTTTTAGAAAATGCTTATTAAGTGTTATCAACAAAAATTATATGCTAACTTAATTAACCGATTAATAGTTACTTTGACCTTTAGTCCGTTGTAGTGAAACAGACCAGAGTCTCTTGTGATAATTAAATCTGCGCAAAAAAAAATATTTATATATAATTCTATTTAAGATTAACAAAACCCAAAAATGACAACTCCTTCTATTTGTTAAATGTAATTAAAAGTGATGTGCAGCCGGTTGCTGTTGATATAAAAAAAGTGGTTAATCCCACAAGCCTACCGAGGCATTCAATGCAAAAAGTCACTAGAAAACCTATGCAACAAAGTCATTAACTATTCTAAACACATACACAATAACTGAAAAAAAAACTAAAAAAATACTTATTCCACGATCAGTTTTATCTTAAATACGAAAACGCACAAGTAAAATTATCATCCCTCACAAAATTTTAAAATCTTCAAGACACGTACACGAAGAAATTTCACACCTTCCACTAAAATTAACAACTTGTAAATCATCAATATGAATACGCACAAGTAAAATTATCATCCCTCACAAAATTTAAAATCTTCAAGACACGTACAAGAAGAAATTTTACAACTAATAAAAATGTCATACCTGCTAAATAATCAACTTTCTTTACACGTCATTTCCCTTTTACACTCATGTTCGTATTTGTTACTGTAGGGATATTTTAATATGGTCAAATAATTTTATAAATACTGTCCAAAAAAGGTTCATTAACAATATTTCCATATTCCTCCCACGATTTAAGAAAATTCTTGTAAACTATAAATAGAATTGAAATATTAGTTGCTGTTGATATAAAAAAAAGTGGATGGAATCCTACTTTTCACATGAATAATCGTTATCAATCATACCCACACACACACACACACACACACACACACACACACACACACACACACACACACACATACACATACACAACCGATCAATACCCTGAAGGAAACCTGGATGCAAGTGTCTCCAAGTCACCAGTTTTGTCGACTATATTGGTGACATTGTCAACGAAGTGTCTACACTACATTACATTTGCCACTATATTTGGCTTAAATACGAAAAATATTTTATCAATAACAACTGAGAAGTACAATTCATATAAAAGTTGAAGAAAAATTAAAAAAAGATTGTTATGATTTCGTATTCTTACAGAAAGTGAAGACTACTTTTACTAAAATGTGCTAGCGATTCTCTGGTTCCAATGTATACATATGTTCGCAAAGGAACTACCTAGTCAGTACCTAGTCAGTAGTACCAACGTCAGTAGTAGATTTCCAATGACACGCACATGTTAAATGTCTATTGTAAACAACATTGCCTGGGGTATAATAAGTCACTAGTACTGGTGACTGTGTCAATAGTGAATCAGTACAGATTCACTAGTGACATTTCCTGCAGGGTAGTTGCTTAGATCCTTAGTCTGCTATAGTAAAACAGACCAGAGTCTCTAGTGATAATCAATTATGCAACCCTTATACTGAGATTAGCTCACTATCCCACAAGCCTACCGAGGTATGTATATAAAAAGTCACTAGAAAACCTATGCAACAAACTCATTAACTATTCTAAACACACACACACACACAATAACTGAAAAACTAAAAATAATTATTCCACGATCAGTTTTATCGTTAATACGAAAACGCACAAGTAAAATTATCATCCCTCACAAAATTTTAAAATCTTCAAGCCACGTACACGAAGAAATTTAACACCTGCTACTAAATAAATAAAAAAAAAATTTTCCCACAAATTCTTATGCACAAGTAAAATTATCATCCCTCACAAAATTTTAAAAATCATAAATAAACAACTTTTTTTTACACGTCATGTCCCTTTTGCCTCTATTTTTCAGGAGTGAATGTATAACCCAGCAAACAATTGTTTGCTTGCATGCTCCTAAATTGGAGGCAATAAGAAGGCGATAGATAGGCGATAGTTTTACATTAAATTGTTTACTGGGTTACGGCTTGCTCCCAACTTTGTATGGAAAATCATATTTGGAACCGCTCTAAACACACTACTAATCATGATTTCTGTAATTTTGTGTAATGTTTGAAAACACCTTTCGGATGAGTTCGGACTTTGATTCGGTGAACCGGCAGAAATTGAAATATCCACCGGGATTTTGTCGTTTCCTATGTCCAGCAATTGTTTGGAAAATACGTCTCGAGATTGATTGTTTTGCAGCTCGACCCTCATTTTCAGAGTGAATTTGAGCTTCCTAACGTGTTTCCACAAAGCAGACGACTTCAAACATGCATTTAATTCATCGGCGGGCGTTGATCGTGGTATCACTGGAAGTGTTTGTCAAAAATCACCTGCCAACAAATCATCGTACCTCCAAATCGGCTTTGATTGTTTCGTAGTAGGCGTAAAAGTAGGCGTGGTAAATTTTTCTTTCGATGAAAACTTAAAATGGAATAATACGAACATTTGAAAGAAAAATTAGTCAAATCTATGGAGCCGTTTTCGGATTTTAGGTAAATCGTACAAAGTGGGCGGGACAAAATTTTCTTGCCGTATAAACCTAAGTTGGACCCTGGCAATCACTTTAAAGAAGAAATCGTCCAAATCGGTCAAGCCATCCTCAAGTTATGTGCTTAATAGAAAAAGTGGGCGTAAAAGTAGGCGTGGTAAATTTTTCTTTCCATGGAAACTTTAAATGCATTGATACGAACATTTGAAAGAAAAATTAGTCAAATCGATGGAGCCGTTTTACGATTTTAGGTAAATCGAAAAAAGTGGTCGTAAAAGTGGGCATGGAACAATTTTCTTTCCGTATAAACCTAAGTTGGACCATGGCGATCACTTTAAAGAAAAAATCGTCCAAATCGGTCAAGCCGTCCTCAAGTTATGTGCTTAATAGAAAAAGTGGGCGTAAAAGTAGGCGTGGTAAATTTTTCTTTCGATGGAAACTTAAAATGCATTGATACGAACATTTGAAAGAAAAATTAGTCAAATCGATTGAGCCGTTTTTTGATTTTAGGTAAATCGAAAAAAGTGGGCGTAAAAGTGGGCGGGGAACAATTTTCTTTCCGTATAAACCTAAGTTGGACCATGGCGATAATTTTGAAGAAAAAATCGTCCAAATCGGTCAAGCCGTCCTCAAGTTATGTGCTTAATAGAAAAAGTGGGCGTAAAAGTGGGCGGGGAACAATTTTATATACTATAAACCTCACGGATCCCGAGACCTTTCCAACGAATGCAAAACCGTGGAAATCGGTTCGTGCGTTCTGGAGTTATAGCGTCAGGAAGGAAAACCCGACTTATTTTCATATAATAGATTATTACAAGTTGCATTGTAATATAAAGGTTATTTGCCCTTTATAGTAAAATAATAATTATAAATCAAGAAAACAAAATAAGTAATGTAATTATTTTACATATTAAAACAAGTAAGAATGTATAGTCGGTCAAGCCTGACCATATGATACCCTTCACCACAGTATTTAAAACACATCATGCTTATGTGTCCATATAAATATGGATTTATCTATGTTTATAAACAATAATTAGTATTGTGGTTATTTAGTTGAACTATTTATGATTTTTAATCCAAATTTTTAATATTTTTAATAAGTAGAAATTGGGAATTATTTCCTTGTGAAGGTTACTTTATATTATTATAAACATTTTTTCATTTTTCGAATTTATTCTATGAGTTAAATTTCAGTTATGTATTTTGTAAAGCTTTTTTGTAATAGTTCTATTCCTTTAATTTTTCAGAAATGACTTTATACACTACCAGACTATTATATTATATTTTCTTTTTACATTTTACCTTAGCCTTCCTTTGCAAAGCAATGAGGTATATTGAATGTTCAGAAAAATTTACAATTATTAGACACCAGCAGAATGTAATGCATTTTCTGGCCCGCTACGGCCTTCGTCAGCATTCTTTGTGTCTCACTGGATAGTGTTACTTTATAAATTGAATGTATTTAACTCAACTATTTTAACAATTAGAAATTGAGAATTATTTCCTTGTGAAGGTTACTTTATATTATTATAAACATTTTTTTCATTTTTCGAATTTATTCTATGAGTTAAATTTCAGTTATGTATTTTGTAAAGCTTTTTTGTAATAGTTCTATTCCTTTAATTTTTCAGAAATGACTTTATACACTACCAGACTATTATATTATATTTTCTTTTTACATTTTACCTTAGCCTTCCTTTGGAAAGCAATGAGGTATATTGAATGTTCAGAAAAATTTACAATTATTAGACACCAGCAGAATGTAATGCATTTTCTGGCCCGCTACGGCCTTCGTCAGCATTCTTTGTGTCTCACTGGATAGTGTTACTTTATAAATTGAATGTATTTAACTCAACTATTTTAACAATTAGAAATTGGGAATTATTTCCTTGTGAAGGTGAGACACAAAGAATGCAGACGAAGGCCGTAGCGGGCCAGAAAATGCATTACATTCTGCTGGTGTCTAATAATTGTAAATTTTTCTGAACATTCAATATACCTCATTGCTCAACATATATATCATGATGGAAAAAAATGTCGTGTGCGACAGATCACGTGCGACAGCGATTAAAGCTAAATAAAAAAAAAAGTATACATTATTTATATTTAAAATGACAGCCATATTTAAGAGATTTGAGTGCATAACATTCTACAATTTTTTGCATTCAAATATTGCCTCAGGTTTCGCTGAAATCGGCATTCGAAAAAATGGCCACAAAAACCACTTCTGTTTTCGTCACGTGCAAATGCCTTGTTTTTTTGCAATTTTCTTGAAAACGAAACAATTTATCAAAATGAACAATAGCACCAATTATAGGGCTAATTAAAAGCTATAACTTGAATCTATTGCCAAAATAAATATACTTTTTATTTTGACTTTTTTTTAACTTTAAATGTGTACGATGGTCACATTCGACATGATGGAATTGCCCATATATATGATTTACATTTGATTTGAAAATACATATGTTTGTATATATATATGCTGTGAATCTTATAGTATTCTATTTACATTTTAGTTGATAAGATCAATATTCAGGTAAACAGTAAAAAAAAGTAAAACTTATTCGGTTGCTTTGCTAGGATATCATAATTTTTTAATTGCAATGCTTTTTAAAATACAAAATTTTTTTTGTTGGCTGTCTGGTTTTTGTCATTGCATATGCGAGCCTTACTCGAAACTAACTGCAAGCGTTAAAATTGAATGCCATGTCGGTTGGAATCATTGGGATCCGAGGTATCAAAACATTTTCTCCCTTGTACTTTCCTTGAGGCATTGTTGCTTCGATGACGTTATTCATCAGTTTTTTACCGTAAGTCGGGTGCCATTACAAAGACGTGGTTGGTTTATATTTCGTAACATTATGATTACCGATCCAACTTTTAGTTTGAATTTATGAGGAGGTTATCCGGGTAATCCCAGGGAGTTCGATTGGATAGTTGACGACATCGTTCTGAGAAGTAATGGAATCTACCGATTTGTACGTCTCCAATTTGCCAGCGATTTCACTTTGAATCTTAAAATTCAGTTCGTCGACATCAACGTAGCTAATATAGCACGTTCGCTCAACAAATCATGATTTCTGTAATTTTGTGTAATGTTTGAAAACACCTTTCGGATGAGTTCGGACTTTGATTCGGTGAACCGGCAGAAATTGAAATATCCACCGGGATTTTGTCGTTTCCTATGTCCAGCAATTGTTTGGAAAATACGTCGCGAGATTGATTGTTTTGCAGCTCGACCCGTATTTTCAGAGTCAATTTGAGCTTCTTAACGTGTTTCCACAAAGCAGACAACTTCAAACATGCTTTTAATTCATCGGCGGGCGTTGATCGTGGTATCACTGGAAGTGTTTGTCAAAAATCACCTGCCAACAAATCATCGTACCTCCAAATCGGCTTTGATTGTTTCGTAGTAGGCGTAAAAGTAGGCGTGGTAAATTTTTCTTTCGATGAAAACTTAAAATGGAATAATACGAACATTTGAAAGAAAAATTAGTCAAATCTATGGAGCCGTTTTCGGATTTTAGGTAAATCGTACAAAGTGGGCGTAAAAGTGGGCGGGACAAAATTTTCTTGCCGTATAAACCTAAGTTGGACCATGGCGATCACTTTAAAGAAGAAATCGTCTAAATCGGTCAAGCCATCCTCAAGTTATGTGCTTAATAGAAAAAGTGGGCGTAAAAGTAGGCATGGTAAATGATCCTTTCGATGGAAACTTTAAATGCATTGATACGAACATTTGAAAGAAAAATTAGTCAAATCTATGGAGCCGTTTTCGGATTTTAGGTAAATCGTACAAAGTGGGCGTAAAAGTGGGCGGGACAAAATTTTCTTGCCGTATAAACCTAAGTTGGACCATGGCGATCATTTTAAAGAAAAAATCGTCCAAATCGGTCAAGCCGTCCTCAAGTCATGTGCTTAATAGAAAAAGTGGGCGTAAAAGTGGGCGGGGAACAATTTTATATGCTATAAACCTCACGGAGCCCGAGACCTTTCCAACGAATGCAAGCGTCAGGAAGGAAAACCCGACTTATTTTCATATAATAGATTTAATTAAAAAATTACAACAATCAGGTTTAGTAAAGGTGTTATGATACTTGCTATTTTTTGTATTGGATTTTTTTAGGATTGACTGAATGAAACAACAAATGCGAGAAAGAACAAGAAATACAATTTGATAAACAAACCCTTTTTTCTGATTGACATTTCTCATGTTTATTTTTTTCTTTGACTAAAACAAAAAAAAAATGGTAAAAGCTTGGGCAGATGAAACTATTTTGTTTTTGATCAGTGAAATAAAGCAGGTGCCCTTCATATGGGATTTCAAATCATAAATTTTCAATTAAAGAAAATACCCCGATGTAATTCGTAGTATTTTACATTATTTGCACTAAATTTTATTGTTTATTAAAAAAAAAAATTGTTTGTGATTCCAAAATAAAATGTAAACAAAACAAACAATACTGCCCACGTTTTTGGCCCACAAAAACCCGTCAAAAAAGCTAAAAATCGCAAAAAAAAAAAAGTTAAAACCCGCTACTTTCGATCAAAAACTAAAAAAATTGGCAACAGTGCTAACAATTAATCTGGAAATGTGTGAACAAATCAATATTTGAAATCAACCGCAAAATCAATATTTTGTTTATGTTGAACACGTGCTATTGTTATTGTTTTGAAAACAACAACACGTGCGTGACAAACAATAACAATACAACCAAAAATATATCAGGAAACATTACGAGTGCTATATTAAACATAAAAAGTAAAGAAATTAATAAAAATATGAAAAAAATCTTAAATCTTTGCGGCTTAAAATGTTAGAAAAATTTTCCAAAAAGTTGTTAGTTGAATAAAATCTGTAAATTTATGTTTCTCAAATCTGATAAGTGAATTCGAAAGCCCTCAACCAGGGCTATAAAAGCCACCAGCTGTCACTTTCGGGAAATTAAAAGTTTAGGGGGCGTTCTGTATTAAAGTCAAAAAATTCAAAAAGTTGTTAGTTGAATAAAATCTGTAAATTTATATGTTTCCCAAATCTGATAAGTGAATTCGAAAGCCCTCAACCAGGGCTATAAAAGCCACCAGCTGTCACTTTCGGGAAATTAAAAGTTTAGGGGGCGTTCTGTATTAAAGTCAAAAAATTCAAAAATTTTCCAAAAAGTTGTTAATTGAATAAAATCTGTAAATTTATATGTTTCTCAAATCTGATAAGTAAATTCGAAAGCCCTCAACCAGGGCTATAAAAGCCACCAGCTGTCACTTTCGGGAAATTAAAAGTTTAGGGGGCGTTCTGTATTAAAGTCAAAAAATTCAAAAATTTTCCAAAAAGTTGTTAGTTGAATAAAATCTGTAAATTTATATGTTTCTCAAATCTGATAAGTGAATTCGAAAGCCCTCAACCAGGGCTATAAAAGCCACCAGCTGTCACTTTCGGGAAATTAAAAGTTTAGGGGGCGTTCTGTATTAAAGTCAAAAAATTCAAAAATTTTCCAAAAAGTTGTTAGTTGAATAAAATCTGTAAATTTATATGTTTCTCAAATCTGATAAATGAATTCGAAAGCCCTCAACCAGGGCTATAAAAACCACCAGGTGTCACTTTCGGGAAATTAAAAGTTTAGGGGGCGTTCTGTATTAAAGTCAAAAAATTCAAAAAATTCCCTTGCCTAGTAATTAGGAAGCGATTAACAGTCATCAATTTTGTACCTGTCATAACTCTTAATGATCAACAAATTGAAATAGTAGACTCCGTGAAGAATCTTGGAGTATATTTCAACAACACTCTCACGTGGTCTGACCATATTAATTATGCTTGTGGTCGGACTTTTTCCATGTTGAGAATACTCTGGCAAACACAGCACTGCACGCCAATAAATATTAGAATACTTCTTGCTAAAACCTATTTAATACCTACTCTCATATATGGGTGTGAAATTTTTGCTAGTTGTGACACACAAAGTAAAAGAAAACTTAACGTCGTTTTTAATAATATCGCCCGATATGTTTATGGTTTGAAACGATTTGATAGGGTTTCAGCGTTTTCGATAAAGTTGTATGGCATAAGTTTTGATAGTCTTCTTAAAACTAGAATATTACTATTCCTACATAAGATTATTTACACTAAACAACCACAGCATTTATATGATCGATTGAATTTTTCAAGATCCAATAGGGGAAGAAGATTGGTACTCTTTAGACATCATAGTTTGATATCCGAATTGCAATTCTTTTCATACGCTACTCGTCTCTGGAATAAACTTCCATATGACTCTCAAGTTATTAGTAATGCACTTCAGTTCAAAAATAACATTATTTGCTTATTCAAATGAAGAAACAGTATTTTTGTTTTTCCTTTTTTTACTTGGTTATGTTAAATTAATTATTATATGATTTTATACTTAGTTTAATTTCTGAAAAATTAAAGGAATAGAACTATTACAAAAAAAAAAAAAAAAAAGCTTTATAAAATACAGACCTGAAATTTAACTCATAGAATAAATTCGAAAAATGAAAAAATGTTTAATTTTTTTTGTTTATGTTTTTATGTTTTTTGTTTCCAATTTGAAGATATTTTAAATTGATAATAAATATGTAATATTTTTATGTTATTAGTTTTTAAGTTTTTAATAACAAAACCTGCAATTTTACAAAAGCTCAGTTCTGTACTGCAATATGAGACTCTAAGTCTTGTGTACAGAACATCAAATAAATAAATACTAAAATACTAACTAACAGAACGCCCCCTAAACTTTTAATTTCCCGAAAGTGACAGCTGGTGGCTTTTATAGCCCTGGTTGAGGGCTTTCGAATTCACTTATCAGATTTGAGAAACATATAAATTTACAGATTTTATTCAACTAACAACTTTTTGGAAAATTTTTTAACTTTAATACAGAACGCCCCCTAAACTTTTAAATTCCCGAAAGTGACAGCTGGTGGCTTTTATAGCCCTGGTTGAGGGCTTTCGAATTCACTTATCAGATTTGAGAAACATATAAATTTACAGATTTTATTCAACTAACAACTTTTTGGAAAATTTTTGAATTTTTTGACTTTAATACAGAACGCCCCCTAAACTTTTAATTTCCCGAAAGTGACAGCTGGTGGCTTTTATAGCCCTGGTTGAGGGCTTTCGAATTCACTTATCAGATTTGAGAAACATATAAATTTACAGATTTTATTCAACTAACAACTTTTTGGAAAATTTTTGAATTTTTTAACTTTAATACAGAACGCCCCCTAAACTTTTAAATTCCCGAAAGTGACAGCTGGTGGCTTTTATAGCCCTGGTTGAGGGCTTTTGAATTCACTTATCAGATTTGAGAAACATATAAATTTACAGATTTTATTCAACTAACAACTTTTTGGAAAATTTTTGAATTTTTTGACTTTAATACAGAACGCCCCCTAAACTTTTAATTTCCCGAAAGTGACAGCTGGTGGCTTTTATAGCCCTGGTTGAGGGCTTTCGAATTCACTTATCAGATTTGAGAAACATATAAATTTACAGATTTTATTCAACTAACAACTTTTTTGAAAATTTTTGAATTTTTTGACTTTAATACAGAACGCCCCCTAAACTTTTAATTTCCCGAAAGTGACAGCTGGTGGCTTTTATAGCCCTGGTTGAGGGCTTTCGAATTCACTTATCAGATTTGAGAAACATATAAATTTACAGATGTTATTCAACTAACAACTTTTTGGAAAATTTTAGAATTTTTTGACTTTAATACAGAACGCCCCCTAAACTTTTAATTTCCCGAAAGTGACAGCTGATGGCTTTTATAGCCCTGGTTGAGGGCTTTCGAATTCACTTATCAGCTTTGAGAAACATATAAATTTACAGATTTTATTCAACTAACAACTTTTTGGAAAATTTTTGAATTTTTTGACTTTAATACAGAACGCCCCCTAAACTTTTAATTTCCCGAAAGTGACAGCTGGTGGCTTTTATAGCCCTGGTTGAGGGCTTTCGAATTCACTTATCAGATTTGAGAAACATATAAATTTACAGATTTTATTCAACTAACAACTTTTTGGAAAATTTTTGAATTTTTTGACTTTAATACAGAACGCCCCCTAAACTTTTAATTTCCCGAAAGTGACAGCTGGTGGCTTTTATAGCCTTGGTTGAGGGCTTTCGAATTCACTTATCAGATTTGAGAAACATATAAATTTACAGATTTTATTCAACTAACAACTTTTTTGAAAATTTTTGAATTTTTTGACTTTAATACAGAACGCCCCCTAAACTTTTAAATTCCCGAAAGTGACAGCTGGTGGCTTTTATAGCCCTGGTTGAGGGCTTTCGAATTCACTTATCAGATTTGAGAAACATATAAATTTACAGATTTTATTCAACTAACAACTTTTTGGAAAATTTTTGAATTTTTTAACTTTAATACAGAACGCCCCCTAAACTTTTAAATTCCCGAAAGTGACAGCTGGTGGCTTTTATAGCCCTGGTTGAGGGCTTTCGAATTCACTTATCAGATTTGGGAAACATATAAATTTACAGATTTTATTCAACTAACAACTTTTTGCATCCAGTGGTGCTAGCCGTTTTTTTCGGTTAGCTTTGGTTTTCGAGATATACCGTTATTTCGAAAATTAAGGAGGTTGCACAACATATATTCGCGTAACTCAAAAAAGCTTTAGCTTATTGAAAAACTAAAAAAAACCGAAATTCCGCAATAAAATTCTTAAATTAATTAAAATTTTTCGTCTTTGTGAATACATAAAATCAAAAGTTGTTAACAGATTTTAATCATTTATAGCTTGTTTTGTTTGCAATGTTGTTTTTTATATGACTGCATAAAATTAGAAGCATAGCTGAATTTTTAAAAACAAAAATTCCGAAATTTTAATAAAAAAATTTTTTTTTTCCAGAAAAAAAAAATTATGTTTCTAAAACGACTGCGCATGCGTTTTACCTTTCTTAAAGTAAATTTTATTACGGAATTTCGGTTTTTTTTAGTTTTTCAATAAACTTTTGTCGTGTACACACGTCTTTACGTTCCGTCCGTTAAATTTGTCCTAATTGTAAAAACAAACAAAAATAAATTAAAATTAGTGCCCGTGCAGTTAAAAAAAAAAAAATATAAAAATAAACATAAACATAAAAATTAATAAACTTTGCAATAAACTAAAACAAAACAGAAATAAAACAAATTGAACAACAAACAAACAAAACCAAAATTTCAAAATCACTTATTTACAAAATTAACAACAAATCTTGAATAAATAAATAATAAACAAACAACCGTTTTAAAACAATACAACAATTACAACATAACAAAAGCAAGCAATACAATAAACAACAACAACAATAAAAAATAAAAATAATAATTCGTCAGTGATGGCCTTTTTTCAACGATGACCAGATCAGGGCTTTTATGGCCCTTTTTATGGCATTGTTCCTTGTGTTCCTTTGTTAACCGTCCTTTTCATTTTTGTTAGTACGAATGTTCTTGTGTTAATCGTTGTTGAACTGTTTTGGTGATGAAGGTATAACACTGATCACCAAACGGTTTTTTTTAACGACTTTTAACATAGCGAATATCGGTACTTTGCGTTTGATTTGAATTTTTTTATGTTGTGATGAGAGGTCGGTTTAGAATCGACTTTTGCAATATACGTGGGCTGAGAGCGAATTTTTTCTCTGTGTATGCTCACGTTTGTCTCCACCGGCCGGATGTTTTCGCCTTATGTGAAACTCAGGTATCTGAAAATTCCGATCCACTTGATTTTCAGATTCCTGGGTATCACCTTCTATCCCTCTTTAATCTTCATCGGGGTCTTGCTATATACATACGCAATGAAGTTGTGTATCAATGCCAGCAATCAATGGGCATGCTTGATGCGGAATTTAACTGTCTTTGGGTTAAATTCAAAATCGATGCACACTATTTGCATTTCGGATTTCTTTACAGAAGTCCAAATGCGGGAAGGGATATTACCTTATCGGGCTTCGACTCCCTTTCCGACTCAATAGCGAAGATTCTTGAGAATTGTCCCGACAGTGAAATCGTTGTTGCTGGTGATTTTAATGTCCACAATTCTTCTTGGCTTCACCACTCGGGCCGTACAACTTATGAAGGCCAATATGTTGAGCTTTTTGCTGCGCACAACCACCTCGTGCAACTGGTGAATGAACCAACACATATTCCGTGTGTTGACGGGCACCAACACAATACCCTTGACCTCTTCCTCTCTTCGCACCCTCAAAAGTACGAAGTTGAGGTTCTAGCACCTCTCGGCAACTCGGATCATTGCACCATTTCCGCCTCTTTTCCGTTCTCCGAACTTCGGAACGTTTCACGACGGGCTACGAAACGATCAATATTTGTTTACGGAAAAGCACGTTGGGCTGAGCTCAATGACTTTTTTCGGCATTTCAATTGGAAACTCTGTTTCCTGGACAATGACGTCAATGCCATGGCGAAAATGGTTGAAAACGTAATAATGCTGGGAATGAAAATCTTCATCCCAGTTAAAAAAGCTTCGAATAAACCTCGATCCAAATCTTGGTTTAATCAGTCGTGCAAATCAGCAGTCAGATCCAGAGAGGAAGCATTCAGAAATTGGCGTAAAAATAAAAACGTTGATACTGAATTGCTACGCAAAATGGCAAGGTCTTCGTGTGCCAAAGTACTTAGACGGGAAAAAACTCTTCACGAGCAACGTCTTCGTGCTGAAGTTCTTGCTGCTCCCCGGGGTAGTAAAAGCTTCTGGTCATTCGTTAAAAGAGTAAGGGTTAATGCTAGTTCTTCAATACCAGCTCTTTTAAAGGATGGCCGATCATTCACGGACCCGGTTGATAAGGCTAATTGTTTTGCCGAATTATTTGCTAATAATTCTTACCTACCAGATAGCAATCAACCACTACCCGAACTCGAAAAAGTATCCGTAACTATGCCTAGAATATTTTTTCGGGGTCGAGCTGTTAAAAGGGTTCTTGCGGATCTCGACATAAACAAGTCTCCTGGGCCGGATGGTATACCTGCACTGGTCTTGAAGCAGTGCTCTTCGACGCTAGCTCGTCCCTTAGCAAATCTTTTCAGCACTTTATACCGTGCCGCGGAATTTCCAGTCTGCTGGAAAGTTGCTAACGTAACGCCAATTCCTAAAAAGGGAACCGCTAATAACCCTGAAAATTACCGCCCAATTGCAATTTGTTCGGCACTTTCCAAAGTTATGGAGAGTATGGTAAATTACCATCTTGTCAAATATCTAGAATCAAACTACCTACTAAGCGACCGCCAGTATGGCTTTCGTAGAGGTCGCTCTACTGGAGACTTACTAGCTCTGTTATCGGAAAAATGGTGCCATTCCATTCACCATTTTGGCGAAAGTAAGGTAATTGCTTTGGATATTTCTAAGGCGTTTGACAGAGTCTGGCATGGTGCACTCTTGTCAAAACTTGCTGCATTTGGTGTCGGTGATAATTTCTCTCGATTTATATCGAGTTTTCTCAGAGATCGCACTATACGAGTTGTTATAGATGGGGTTTCGTCAAACGAGTTCAAGATTCATTCAGGGGTGCCGCAAGGCTCCGTTCTTTCTCCTACTCTATTTCTTATCTTTCTAAACGACCTCCTTTGTCAAACTTACAACCCTATCTACTCTTTTGCAGATGACAGCAACCTTTGCAACTCGTTCTCATTCGAATGTAGACCAAGCGTATCCGATGTCGCTGCTATGAGGCAGAATATGAATGATACGCTTGGCCGAGACCTTGACATAATCTCGGAATGGGGTCGTGCGAATAGGGTCGATTTTAATGCCCGAAAAACCCAATGTTGCGTGCTGACGCATAAACGCGCGACAAATCAAGGTGCCTCATCTGTATATATGGGTGGTATAATTATTGAGGAATCAGAATCTCTTGATGTTCTGGGCATGAGGATACAATGTGATGTCCGATGGACAGAACATATATTCAAGGTGTCGAAAGAAGCATTCAAGTGCCTCGGTTTTCTAAGACGGTGTAAGATATACTTCACTCCATCTGATCTCCTCACTATTTATACCACCTATATCCGACCGCGTATGGAATACAACTCTCATGTGTGGGCCGGTGCTTCAAAGTCTATTTTGGAGCTTCTCGACCGCGTGCAGGAGAGGGCGAAGGTTCTCATTGGTGACAGTAGGGTATCCAATTCTATTGACTCCCTCGAGCACCGTCGCAATGTGGGTTGTATTTGTCTGTTTTATCGTTACTACAATGGGATGTGTTCTGACGAAATTAGGGATCTGGTTCCCGAAACCCGTACGTTTGTTCGCAATACACGTTTTTCCTCAAGAGCCCATCCTTATGTGGTCGATTGGCAGGTGAATCGTACAACGCATTACAGAGAGAATTCATTTTTTTCCCGCACAGTTCGTATGTGGAATAAACTTCCTGCAGAAGTCTTCCCTCTCACTTACAACATGATTAAGTTCAAATCGAATGTTCACAAACACTACTCCCTCTATCCTCCTTCCCACAACCTATTTTCCTAGTTCCAACACAATGCAATGCATTAGTAGGGGTCATCCCCTGAGTGCTGGTCCTAACAGTAAAAAAAAAAAAAAAAAAAAAAAAGCGTTTTTGAGTTACGCGAACATATCGACCCCTAACCGCGAAAATAATGTAAGCGACAAAAATCAAATTTTACAGGAGAGAGCTTTTTTATTTTATTTCATATAAATTTTGTATGAAATTTGTCGCTTACAATAAAATTGTTTTTGCTATAAAATCGTAACGGTACCTTTTGTGACCATGACATTTTAGGAGATGATGCAAGTGTTGCCAATAAAGTCATTTATTAAAAAAAAACCAAAATTGAAAATCATGTCGCTTACGTTATTTTCGCGGTTATGGCTCGATATGTTGTGCCACATCCTTAATTTTCGAAATAACGGTATATCTCGAAAACCAAAGCCAACATAAAGAAAAAAGTTGCAACTTTCTTAAAGTAAATTTTATTGCGGAATTTCTGTTTTTTTTTACTTTTTCAATAAGCTAAAGCGTTTTTGAGTTGCGCGAACATATGTTGCGCAACTTCATTAATTTTCGAAATAACGGTATATCTCGAAAACCAAAGCTAACCTAAAAAAACGGCTAGCACCACTGGATGCAGCGACCCCAAATTAGGTTAAAAATCTTTCGTTCGCATCATACTAAAATATTAAACGGCAAATACTTTAATCTATCTATCTATCTATTAGGGTATTCATTCGGTTAACCGTCAACCGGTTAACCGATTAATTACTACCCGATTAACTGATCGGTTAATTTCAAATTGGCGTTTTTCGATTAACGATTAAACCGGTTAATTTCAGTCGATTAGCCGATTAACCGAAGTAACAAAATTTTCTATATTTTGTAGTATTATAACATATTTTTTTTGTGTTTTTAATTATTTGTTTCGTGTAATATACCATATGTATTTGTTTAGAAAATATTTTTTCATACAAACAGTTCAGTGATCTTCATTTTAACCGATTTTCCGCCGACCGATGACAAAAATTACAATGTTTTTCAATGCTTTTTTATCTTCTTCATCGATCCACAGGAATGTGGCGAAAAATGGGTTGAATATTTGATTGCCAACACCTTGTTTTTGTTGCCCGTACTTTTTATATGTATGTGTTTAGTTATTTGTTTCTTCTCATATATTCTCATATCAGTCTTTTAACAGAATTAACCGAAACAATGAGAAGTGTTAAAAATTTTAAAAAACTCTAATGGCATTATGGAGTATTTTATATGTTTAGAGAAATCCTGGAAAAGGACTGAGAAATTAGATATTCATCTGCGATAAGTGAAATAATTTTTTCCAAGTCAACTTTTGTCAAAACTAAAGAAAAGAATCGCTTTAATCCTAAACATTTAAACCAAATTACTTTTCTAAAAGATTATTTTATAAGATGTCCTTTAACTATTGAAATAACTAATAAAATTATCTCAGTTTATTTTTGTATACATATGTGAATATTTGGGGGTTTCACAAGGTAGTCATTAAGTCTTATGTCTTAAAATAATTACAGGAAATATATATAGTCGGCTTAATATGCAAACCGGCTAAATCCTTTTTTATGTAAATTTAGAATTTGATTCCGTGTGGTAGAGAAAGATACGCCTCGTCGACCAGCATGTAGTGTTTCTTCTTTTTAAGTCTTGAAGTGTGTAAAACTGACTGTAATTTTAATTTTCTATCAAGCTTCAAATAGGAAAAATAAAAAGTTTTTTTCTCTCCTGTAAAATGTGCTCAAAGTGAATTAGCAGGTTTGTATATTAAGCTAACGACATGACTGTTGAAAGATACCGCTTATAATTTAGATTTCTACTATGCAGTTATGACGAATCAATGAACACAGTAAGGGTATTCATTTCAAAATTTTTTTTGGTTGGAAAAATGGAAAAAAGGAAAATTACACCTTATTGACGTGAACGGTATTTTTTTTAGTTAAAGGTACAAAACTGTCAAAAACAAAAATCTGTCATATAATTCTTGGAAGTAATTGATATTTTTCAAGATGCCAAATAAAAAGAGTTAAAATTGAATTAATTGATTATTTAATTGTCACGTCATTTTTAAGTTTTTTTTTATATTTTTTTGTATAGAACTCATTTTTAATTTAGTTTTGAAAAACGTTGTTTTAAAAAAGTAAAATTTGAGTTAATAAAAATTGAGTTTAAAGAATCATAGTTGATTATCTTAAAAAGAGATGTAAATTTTAGTGCTTTTTGTGAAAAATAACCACATTTTTAATATGGTGGCAACTACACTCAATTGGACGTTTGTGAATTGCCAACTCTTTAAAAATTGTAAAATTGTAATTTTCCAATCTGATTTTTTTACACTTGGTTAAAACTTGTTTAAATTGCAACTTTCGGTGGAAAAGTTTTTCCTTGTGTTTGTTGTAACAAAAATTACATTTTTCCACTTTTCCATTTTTCCAACAAATAAAAAAACTGAAATGAATACCCTTAGTATTACAATTTTTTTTTTGTTTGAAACACAACAATATTTACTTTAAACAATTTTAAATTTTGTTTAGGATATTATGATGATATGACTTGATACCACACCTTGTGCATTAATGAATTGTTATTTTTTTGCTTGCTCGTTTTAGTTCAAGAATTGTTATGTTTCGTACCTATGTTATTGTATTTTTTTTACTTATAAATTCCAAAAAATAAGCAATTAATGCATTTTTATATACTGAAATTACTTAATTTATAAAAAAACTTTATTAATCGGTTAACCGATCAAAAACAAAATTAACCGATTATTAACCGATTAAACCAAAACCTCGGTTAATTAATCGCGCGATTAACCGATTAAAGCAAAAGGTCGATTAAATGAATACCCTACTATCTATATACATACATATATAAAATAGGATGTGTGTATGTATGTATGCATGTATGTATGTGTGTATGTAACGTATGGACTCCAAAACGGCTGGGCCGATTTTGATGAAATTTTCAGGGAATCTTCAGAATATTCAGGCGGGTGACACTGTGAAGTCTGATTTTCGGTCTAGGGGCGGAGGGGCGTGGCAAAATCCATAGCTTGAGAACAGCTTGACCGATTCAAACGATTTTTTCTTTAAAATGATCGCCATGGTCTTACTTAGGTTTTGCGGAAAGAAAATGTTGCCCCGCCCACTTTTTTAGAATTACCTAAAATCAGAAAACGGCTCCATCGATTTGACTAATTTTTCTTTCAAATGTTCGTATTAATCCATTTTAAGTTTTCATCGAAAGAAAAATTTACCACTCCTACTTTTACGCCCACTTTTTCTATTAAGCGCATAACTTGATACCGGCTTAACCGATTTGGAAGATTTTTCTTCAAAATTATTGCCATGGTCTAACTTCGGTTTTTTCGGAAAAAAATTTTGCCCCGCCCACTTTTTTTGATTTACCTAAAATCAAGAAACGGCTCCATCGATTTGAAAAATTTTTCTTTCAAATGTTCGTATTAATTCATTTTAAGTTTTCATCCAAAGAAAAAATAACCACGCCTACTTTTTCTATTAAGCGCATAACTTGAGAACGGCTTGACTGATTTGGACGATTTTTTCTATAAAATCACCGCCATGGTCCAACATACATAGGTATTTATGGAAAGCAAATTTTGCCCCGCGCACTTTAACGGCCACCTTTTCGATTTACCTAAAATCAGAAAACGGCTCCATCGATTTGACTAATTTTTCTTTCAAATGTTTGTATTAATCCATTTTAAGTTTTCATCGAAAGAAAAATATACCACGCTATTTATCTAAAATCGGAAAACAGTTGCACCGATTTTGCGAAACGCTAAGGGAATCAGTTCGAACAAAATTTCCACTGTTGAATCGACAACAAAAATAGGCATGTTTAAAGCTCAATTTAAATCGTATGGTAATACAACACTAATATTTGCTTAGGGCCAGCAACGCGGACCGGGTCAGCTAGTACAATATATAATTTCTTAGTATGTCAGGATTTTTGCATGTATGTCCTATTCTTTCCGCAACTTTCTGAAGCCATCTCATGACATAGGAAGCTGAAATTTGGCACACTTGAAGTACTTTCTCTGCGGAAGATCGTAACGAAGCCATATTTTTGATTTTCGGCTTTTCAACTAGTATAACTATAAAGATCTGATAGAAAAGATGTTTTTTTTAGAATATGGGGAAGTTTGGGCCCCACTCGGCACGGCTAGGCACCATCGGATTGACCTGAAAAATTAGATCATGATTTCTTACACCAAACCTCATATTTTAAGCAGCGCAAACAATTAAATTTAAAAAAAAAATCCCATACAAGATGCGACCAGTCTAGTGTGTATATTTATTTAAGATAATTATTTGGTAAAAAAAAAAACTTTTGACTGTTAGGCATATACATACTTTTTCACATTGAATGTACGTTACGAAAAGCGAATTTGTATATATTCGCCATAATATTTTACAATGATTCACAAAATATATTAAATAGAACGATTTTGAAACTGTTATTTATAATAAGAATTTTAAATTTGAAATAAAATTTCCAAACAAGAGAAAAAAGATTTAATATTTTAGATATGTATATATAAATTGGAAAATACTTACATAAAATGCATTTCGCATATCGACAAACGTAAATATCCATCGACAAAAGGATTAAGGAATCGCCACATTTGACAGTCTTGTCAATAACATCAAAAAAGCGGAAAACAATTTTCATTTTTGTTATTTATAACTGGCTTATTAAAAAATATTCAATTTATTAACTTTCAATATAGGTACTGAATTTTGTGTGGAAATTTTACGGTGTAACTCTTGTAAAATAAAAAATTTTTTTTTACGAAAGAAGTCTCAAATTATAAAAACTTTTAATTAAGTTTTTCGTTATTTTTATACCCACACAACAATAGTGGAGAGGGTATTATGCTGTTGTGCTGATATGTGTAACACCTTAAAATAATGGTCCTAGAACCACTTCAAAGTATACCGATCGAATCACTTTCTGAGTCGAACTAACGATATCCGTCCGGCTGGCTGGCTGTCAATGTAACCTTGTGCGCAAAGTACAGGTCGCAATTTTAGAGATAATTTGATAAAACTTGGGACATAGGTTCTTATTGAAAATGTGCCGAATCGTAGAACCAACAGGGAAGATAGGAGGAAATTTCTTCCTCTCAGAAACTATCAAACCGATTTTAATGAAAATTAAAACATAGATAGAACCATATCTATATGGACACAAAAGGTATGCATTTTTTAAAAAAAATAGGACCACGAGGTAGGGTCAGACTATTATATTGTATTTTCTTTTTACATTTTACCTTAGCCTTCCTTTGGAAAGCAATGAGGTACAGTATTTATCGGATATAAGAACATCTCATATAAGAACAAAACGCTTTTAAGAAACATTTTCAAAAACACCATGTCTTTTTAGTGATTTTTCTAACAAAAAAGGTTTCATATAAGAAAAACGCTTATAAGAAAAAAACTGATTAAAGAACATTTTTCTTAAACACCAAAACCACAAAATGTATAGAAAAAGAATTTATATAAGAAACTTCCAACGGTAACACAGACTTTATGTAGTTTGCTTGGACAACGCTGTTTTCTGACAGTTTTACAACAAGAACATAGTTTTTTTACTTTAAGTTTTAGATGAGCGAGCTGGTACTCATGAGAAGCTTTGTGTTTTTTGCCAATAAAAACAAAAGTAAACATTTTTAAAGAAATACAAAACGGTATAAAAAGAAGCGAAATTGCAAAAACATCTAAAATAGTGAAAAACTCAAAAGACATAGAAAATAATTATTTAAAAGTTAGAAATGTTAACAAAAAAAGAGACAGAAAACCAAAATATGATAGTCTTATGGCTATAGCTACTTATATAAGAAATAAGTTTCTTATATAAAATAATTGTATATAAGAAAGAAACGCTTATAAGAAACTTTTTTCGTGGATTTTTTAAGTTTCTTATATCCGATAAATACTGTATATTGAATGTTCAGAAAAATTTACAATTATTAGACACCAGCAGAATGTAATGCATTTTCTGGCCCGCTACGGCCTTCGTCAGCATTCTTTGTGTCTCACTGGATAGTGTTACTTTATAAATTGAATGTATTTAACTCAACTATTTTAACAATTAGAAATTGGGAATTATTTCCTTGTGAAGGTTACTTTATATTATTATAAACATTTTTTTCATTTTTCGAATTTATTCTATGAGTTAAATTTCAGTTATGTATTTTGTAAAGCTTTTTTGTAATAGTTCTATTCCTTTAATTTTTCAGAAATGACTTTATACACTACCAGACTATTATATTGTATTTTCTTTTTACATTTTACCTTAGCCTTCCTTTGGAAAGCAATGAGGTATATTGAATGTTCAGAAAAATTTACAATTATTAGACACCAGCAGAATGTAATGCATTTTCTGGCCCGCTACGGCCTTCGTCAGCATTCTTTGTGTCTCACTGGATAGTGTTACTTTATAAATTGAATGTATTTAACTCAACTATTTTAACAATTAGAAATTGGGAATTATTTCCTTGTGAAGGTTACTTTGTATTATTATAAACATTTTTTTCATTTTTCGAATTTATTCTATGAGTTAAATTTCAGTTATGTATTTTGTAAAGCTTTTTTGTAATAGTTCTATTCCTTTAATTTTTCAGAAATGACTTTATACACTACCAGACTATTATATTGTATTTTCTTTTTACATTTTACCTTAGCCTTCCTTTGGAAAGCAATGAGGTATATTGAATGTTCAGAAAAATTTACAATTATTAGACACCAGCAGAATGTAATGCATTTTCTGGCCCGCTACGGCCTTCGTCAGCATTCTTTGTGTCTCACCTTCACAAGGAAATAATTCCCAATTTCTAATTGTTAAAATAGTTGAGTTAAATACATTCAATTTATAAAGTAACACTATCCAGTGAGACACAAAGAATGCTGACGAAGGCCGTAGCGGGCCAGAAAATGCATTACATTCTGCTGGTGTCTAATAATTGTAAATTTTTCTGAACATTCAATATACCTCATTGTTTTCCAAAGGAAGGCTAAGGTAAAATGTAAAAAGAAAATACAGTATAATAGTCTGGTAGTGTATAAAGTCATTTCTGAAAAATTAAAGGAATAGAACTATTACAAAAAAGCTTTATAAAATACATAACTGAAATTTAACTCATAGAATAAATTCGAAAAATGAAAAAAATGTTTATAATAATACAAAGTAACCTTCACAAGGAAATAATTCCCAATTTCTAATTGTTAAAATAGTTGAGTTAAATACATTCAATTTATAAAGTAACACTATCCAGTGAGACACAAAGAATGCTGACGAAGGCCGTAGCGGGCCAGAAAATGCATTACATTCTGCTGGTGTCTAATAATTGTAAATTTTTCTGAACATTCAATATACCTCATTGTTTTCCAAAGGAAGGCTAAGGTAAAATGTAAAAAGAAAATACAATATAATAGTCTGGTAGTGTATAAAGTCATTTCTGAAAAATTAAAGGAATAGAACTATTACAAAAAAGCTTTACAAAATACATAACTGAAATTTAACTCATAGGGTGTGTGTGAAACGGAAGCAAAGTTCTATGGTGAAATGAAATTTATTTGTGGTAGAAAATTTTCAAATTTGTGCTGTGTGAAATTGTAACATTTTTGACAACGTAAAATTTTGACATAAAGAAAAAAACAATTACTAATAGTTTTGTGGAAATGAATAAATTAAACAAACGTTTACCAATAATCATTTCAATTATGTTGGAAATGAGATCGTCCCAATTATTTGATGAATTCGTTCAGATATATTAACAATTTTTACAAAAAGTGTAGGCAAAAAATCTTATACATATTTAAATATTTACATCTTGTATAATTCTTTTTAATTTTTTTTGCCACTGGTCCTGCTTCCATATTATTTTTTGTTTTGTTTAAACAAATTTGATGAAAAAAAATAATTTTGTGGTTGTCAAAAATTTCTACACTAATGTCAAAATTTATACTAGCCCCCAGGGCTAGTGAAATTTTATTCACCTCAATAGTGTCAAAATTTTACTTACATGAGTACTTTGCTACCGTTTCACACACACCCATAGAATAAATTCGAAAAATGAAAAAAATGTTTATAATAATACAAAGTAACCTTCACAAGGAAATAATTCCCAATTTCTAATTGTTAAAATAGTTGAGTTAAATACATTCAATTTATAAAGTAACACTATCCAGTGAGACACAAAGAATGCTGACGAAGGCCGTAGCGGGCCAGAAAATGCATTACATTCTGCTGGTGTCTAATAATTGTAAATTTTTCTGAACATTCAATATACCTCATTGCTTTCCAAAGGAAGGCTAAGGTAAAATGTAAAAAGAAAATATAATATAATAGTCCGGTAGTGTATAAAGTCATTTCTGAAAAATTAAAGGAATAGAACTATTACAAAAAAGCTTTACAAAATACATAACTGAAATTTAACTCATAGAATAAATTCGAAAAATTAAAAAAATGTTTATAATAATATAAAGTAACCTTCACAAGGAAATAATTCTCAATTTCTAATTGTTAAAATAGTTGAGTTAAATACATTCAATTTATAAAGTAACACTATCCAGTGAGACACAAAGAATGCTGACGAAGGCCGTAGCGGGCCAGAAAATGCATTACATTCTGCTGGTGTCTAATAATTGTAAATTTTTCTGAACATTCAATATACCTCATTGCTTTCCAAAGGAAGGCTAAGGTAAAATGTAAAAAGAAAATATAATATAATAGTCTGGTAGTGTATAAAGTCATTTCTGAAAAATTAAAGGAATAGAACTTTTACAAAAAAGCTTTACAAAATACATAACTGAAATTTAACTCATAGAATAAATTCGAAAAATGAAAAAAATGTTTATAATAATATAAAGTAACCTTCACAAGGAAATAATTCTCAATTTCTAATTGTTAAAATAGTTGAGTTAAATACATTCAATTTATAAAGTAACACTATCCAGTGAGACACAAAGAATGCTGACGAAGGCCGTAGCGGGCCAGAAAATGCATTACATTCTGCTGGTGTCTAATAATTGTAAATTTTTCTGAAGATTCAATATACCTCATTGCTTTCCAAAGGAAGGCTAAGGTAAAATGTAAAAAAGAAAATATAATATAATAGTCTGGTAGTGTATAAAGTCATTTCTGAAAAATTAAAGGAATAGAACTATTACAAAAAAGCTTTACAAAATACATAACTGAAATTTAACTCATAGAATAAATTCGAAAAATGAAAAAATGTTTATAATAATATAAAGTAACCTTCACAAGGAAATAATTCCCAATTTCTACTTATTAAAAATATTAAAAATTTGGATTAAAAATCATAAATAGTTCAACTAAATAACCACAATACTAATTATTGTTTATAAACATAGATAAATCCATATTTATATGGACACATAAGCATGATGTGTTTTAAATACTGTGGTGAAGGGTATCATATGGTCAGGCTGGACCGACTATACATTCTTACTTGTTTTAATATGTAAAATAATTACATTACTTATTTTGTTTTCTTGATTTATAATTATTATTTTACTATAAAGGGCAAATAACCTTTATATTACAATGCAACTTGTAATAATCTATTATATGAAAATAAGTCGGGTTTTCCTTCCTGACGCTATAACTCCAGAACGCACGAACCGATTTCCACGGTTTTGCATTCGTTGGAAAGGTCTCGGGCTCCGTGAGGTTTATAGCATATAAAATTGTTTCCCGCCCACTTTTACGCCCACTTTTTCTATTAAGCACATAACTTGAGGACGGCTTGACCGATTTGGACGATTTTTTCTTCAAAATTATCGCCATGGTCCAACTTAGGTTTATACGGAAAGAAAATTGTTCCCCGCCCACTTTTTTCGATTTACCTAAAATCAAAAAACGGCTCAATCGATTTGACTAATTTTTCTTTCAAATGTTCGTATCAATGCATTTTAAGTTTCCATCGAAAGAAAAATTTACCACGCCTACTTTTACGCCCACTTTTTCTATTAAGCACATAACTTGAGGACGGCTTGACCGATTTGGACGATTTTTTCTTTAAAGTGATCGCCATGGTCCAACTTAGGTTTATACGGAAAGAAAATTGTTCCATGCCCACTTTTACGCCCACTTTTTTCGATTTACCTAAAATCGTAAAACGGCTCCATCGATTTGACTAATTTTTCTTTCAAATGTTCGTATCAATGCATTTAAAGTTTCCATGGAAAGAAAAATTTACCACGCCTACTTTTACGCCCAATTTTTCTATTAAGCACATTACTTGAGGATGGCTTGACCGATTTCTTCTTTAAAGAGATTGCCACGGTCCAACTTAGGTTTATACGGCAAGAAAATTTTGTCCCGCCCACTTTGTACGAGTTACCTAAAATCCGAAAACGGCTCCATAGATTTGACTAATTTTTCTTTCAAATGTTCGTATTATTCCATTTTAAGTTTTCATCGAAAGAAAAATTTACCACTCCTACTTTTACGCCTACTACGAAACAATCAAAGCCGATTTGGAGGTACGATGATTTGTCGGCAGGTGATTTTTGACAAACACTTCCAGTGATACCACGATCAACGCCCGCCGATGAATTAAATGCATGTTTGAAGTCGTCTGCTTTATGGAAACACGTTAGGAAGCTCAAATTCACTCTGAAAATGAGGGTCGAGCTGCAAAACAATCAATCTCGAGACGTATTTTCCAAACAATTGCTGGACATAGGAAACGACAAAATCCCGGTGGATATTTCAATTTCTGCCGGTTCACCGAATCAAAGTCCGAACTCATCCGAAAGGTGTTTTCAAACATTACACAAAATTACAGAAATCATGATTTGTTGAGCGAACGTGCTATATTAGCTACGTTGATGTCGACGAACTGAATTTTAAGATTCAAAGTGAAATCGCTGGCAAATTGGAGACGTACAAATCGGTAGATTCCATTACTTCTCAGAACGATGTCGTCAACTATCCAATCGAACTCCCTGGGATTACCCGGATAACCTCCTCATAAATTCAAACTAAAAGTTGGATCGGTAATCATAATGTTACGAAATATAAACCAACCACGTCTTTGTAATGGCACCCGACTTACGGTAAAAAACTGATGAATAACGTCATCGAAGCAACAATGCCTCAAGGAAAGTACAAGGGAGAAAATGTTTTGATACCTCGGATCCCAATGATTCCAACCGACATGGCATTCAATTTTAACGCTTGCAGTTAGTTTCGAGTAAGGCTCGCATATGCAATGACAATCAACAAACCAGACAACCAACAAAAAAAATTTTGTATTTTACAAAGCATTGCAATTAAAAAATTATGATATCCTAGCAAAGCAACCGAATAAGTTTTACTTTTTTTTACTGTTTACCTGAATATTGATCTTATCAACTAAAATGTAAATAGAATACTATAAGATTCACAGCATATATATGCAAACATATGTATTTTCAAATCAAATGTAAATCATATATATGGGCAATTCCATCATGTCGAATGCGACCATCGTACACATTCAAAGTTAAAAAAAGTCAAAATAAAAAGTATATTTATTTTGGCAATAGATTCAAGTTATAGCTTTTAATTAGCCCTATAATTGGTGCTATTGTTCATTTTGATAAATTGTTTCGTTTTCAAGAAAATTGCAAAAAAAAACAAGGCATTTGCACGTGACGAAAACAGAAGTGGTTTTTGTGGCCATTTTTTCGAATGCCGATTTCAGCGAAACCTGAGGCAATATTTGAATGCAAAAAATTGTAGAATGTTATGCACTCATATCTCTTAAATATGGCTGTCATTTTAAATATAAATAATGTATACTTTTTTTTTATTTAGCTTTAATCGCTGCCGCATGTGATCTGTCGCACATGACATTTTTTTCCATCATGATATATATGTTGATTAGACTGGGTCGACCTCCATACAAAAAAAAGTTGTGCCAGTCACCCTCTAGAATAAAAGATATGTCAATGAAGTTTCTAAAACAGGAAACATTTTTTTCGCCACGCCCCAAAATACAGCCCTTTTGGTTTTTTTATATTTAGCGCTACCATTTAAAGTCCGATCTCATCATATTGCATATCGTTTTTCATGTATTTAGTGACTTTTTAATCCGACCTCAAATTCTGGGCGCCACTTATGTCATCTCGGATCCTTCCCTCAAATGTCCAATTTTTTTACGTGCCAAGAAAGTCCTTCTAAAACTACGTATGTATAGATTTTAATATGCCCACTTTTATTACATGCCTACAAATTAAGCCCCTTTTTTCTTTTTCACACACATACTACATTAAATCAGGTAGAAGCCAATACAAGCATTAATATTTTCATCAGTCACGCCCTAAAATAAAATATATATTTATTAAGTTCGAATCGCCAAACCGGATGCCAGAAATCGCCAAAAATCGCCAAACGTCGATTTTGTTCAGTTTTTGTGAAATTTTCTTTTTTTTAAATTAAATTTTGCATACAAAAAACGCTAGTATAATTTTTCAGTCAAAAATCGCCGAAGTAAATTTTTTTTTGTTTCTGTAATTTTTTTTAAATAACATAAAATGGAGATCATATATGTATTCAGTTTAAAACTTAAATTAAGTACACAAGTCTATAAGATCGTACACTTCAGCCTCACCGATTTCATTACTGGAGTTTTGACCTTCATACTATTCGAATTACATACATACTATTAGAATTAAATAGTGACTGAATATAAAATTCACTTAATATGTTTTTTAAAATAGTAATGATAACAAAAAAATGACAAGTTGTTAAACAAAATTGCCGAAATAATATAAATGGTAAAAAAAGCCAAGTTAATCGCCAGTTATATCAGAAATCGCCATAAAAGTCGCCAGTCGCCAAATGGGAAATCCCACCGCCAAATACGTTTCAAAATCGACACGTTTGGCGAGAAATCGCCATATCTGACAGCCCTGCACTTTGCATTCATAAATCTTGAAATGGGTTATAAATAAACAAAAAATTTTTTTACTTTTATTAAATTTGATTGTTTTCCTGTTAAAATATGATAAAGCAAAGTCTTTTCAAGAACTTATAATTTTTTTGTTGCGGTGGACCTTTCGGTGGAAATGTCCATATGTATATGAACAACATTTTAATTTAAAAATACTTTTTTCCTAGTTTTAACGGATTTTAAAAATCGAACGCAAACATTTTTTCTAATTGGGATAGAACAACGTCTGTCGGGTCAGCTACAAAAAAAAAAATGTTTCTTCATATTTTAATCACCAAACGAAATGTTACATAAAATGAAGCCATCTGGTGGCGAAACGGAGTTCGCCGGGTTTGCTAGTTTAGTTATATTTTTTACATTGCGTAACTTTTCCAAATATTTGGTTGTAAAAGTTTTATTGGTAGTGGCAGCACTGATAACTATTACCCAAATTGAGTGTAATTTTTACTGCCGTGCCGCGGATATTTTTATATATACAGTGTAAATTCGATAATCCGGACTCCACTAATCCGGAATATTCGGTAATCCGGACAGAATTTTGCAGCTCATTGCGTATTCTATAATCCGGATTGATTGCAACGCTAAAATCCGGATTGAATAACACCCGTTTTATTTATTTATTTTTTTATTCAAATCACAGCATGCTTTGTAAATACAGTCATTGCGTCTTCTATAATTTGGATTGGTTGCAATTCTATAGTCCGGATTGAATAACACTTTGTCAAACGAAATTAATATAATTTATTGTTAAGTATGTATGTATGTATGTATGTATGTATGTATGTATGTATGTATGTATGTAAATGTGTATTTTTTATTTTAACTGAACTGTACAATTTTTATTAATGAATTATTATAATTTTTAATAAATACATACATTCGGTAATCCGGATAATTCGCTACTCCGGATTGGGGTCTGCAATCAATTATCCGGATTATCGAATTTTTATGTAACTCTAATTATTTTTATTCTTCATCATTATAGCTGATTTTTAACCATATTTATGTTATTTTGAAAATTTTTTTTACCGATCTCAAATATATTTTAGAGTTTGATCAAAATTTATCATTTGTTTGCGAATTTTCGCCATGTTCGCGATAACAGCGATTTTTACTGTAATTTTTCAGATTCTTTGCAGTTTTTACGATAATTAATAAATAAAAGACTTTGCTATCATGCCGCTGTTAGCAAGTTTTAGCGAATGTCCGCTAATTCAAAAATTTTTACCGAATTTTTGCCATTCCTTGTAGTTTAAGGAAATTTAAATCAAACTACATGTTTTGAATTAAAAATTTTCGCGAATTTTCGCTATTTTATCTAACTTTTCAGAATTATTGTAATTTTCGCGATTCTATGTTGCTCTTTCATTTGAGTCGTCGCAAAATTTCCTGTCGACTAATGGCGATTTCTTTTCTGAGAAAAATGTTGCATTAATGTTACATGTTCTACATTTTTGTGTTCGTTTGTACAAAAAATACAACTGTGGGAAAAATTTTCAAGTTCTTTTGTGATTATGTTGATGAAAAACATGTAAAACATGTTGCATATTTTACCCTTACTTTTACTTAAGGTGTTCATACTACTCTGTTCTACAACTTTGGTACTTACTACTTTCTTTGTACAACAAATGCTTTATTTTGTTTGTCATAATTCATACTGCTCATAATTTTGTAAAAAATTTGTTTTAAAACAATATATAAAAATATTTACACATTAAAATCAAAAAAAGTCTATTTATATTATAATCGTTTTTATTTTTATAAGCCATTAGTGATGTTAATATTTGTTTCCAACCCGTAATAGCCTGCAGAAACCGCTTAAATAGCTTTAAAAATCGCCCATTAAGTACATTAATGATGAAAGTGTAATAGTTGTAATTAAAAGCACTATTTGTGTTCTATTGAAATTGCACAACATGTAACACTTCGAGTGATTATAGGTAACATTAGAAAATGTAACATGTATATACTGTAACATATTTTTCTCAGAAAAGAAATCGCCATAAGCCAGACACAATTTTACCCGACGTTGACTTAGTCCCAATTTACACTAGGGACATTTCTTGCTGGACATTTTTTGAATTCTCTTTTAATCTTACCTGAAGCGTTTACATATGAAACATTAGAAGTCAGACAGAAATTAATACTTGTATGTAAACTACGAAAAGTAAGAAAGGGAAATGAAAAAATGTCCAGTACAGATACTCATGTACTACACACTCTACCTTTTCGACCCCTCGCCTTCAAACTTCGCCTGTCCGGCAAGAAATGTCCCTAGTGTAGTGGGGACTTAAAAGCGCCTTACTACCCGTCTCCACTATCCATCAACTTGGTAAGAACATCATGTCGCACATGAATTCTACTCGTGTAGACTGTTCATGTTCAAGTTTCGTCCATGTGCTGCCATCGTTGCCTAAACATTCGTCTTAGCATCTATGTGCGCCATGATGTTGGCCATACAATGTATTTTGTGTATACAACCAAACGCCACCACAACAAAAGTTGTGGTCAACCAGAACATGAACATTAACACGTATTCGCCACATATAAGAACATGAACAAATTAATATCGTTGCTCTGCCGACGTTATGTTCATGTCTTGTTTAAATCGATAGCTCTTGAAGACGTGGTGTTAGAAAAAATAATGTGACTGTCGATTTTTCGACAATAACGACTAAAAAAATACAATTATGTTCCACCGCTGTCGACTTGTCGTCAGCTCATTATTGGTTTAACATATTGATAATATTTAAAAAAAAATTGAGTTAGGTATGGGTATATATATTCAGAATACTGCCTTTCTAAATCCAAAAACTGTTTCATGAAATTTTTAATGTTTTCTGAGATATTAAGCATTAATTTTGCTCCATATCAACTATTTTAATGCTTATTAAGTATTGTTTTGCGAATGCTGCATATCCCTCATATAAAAAAATTTTACTCTAGAATTGCTTCATTGTTATAGAAAAAACACGTAGTTAAAGCGAAAGCAAAATTAAAAGACAACAAGAAAAAAATTTTACTCATGCTTCACTTTATTACCGTAAAAAAGTAGTAAAAGCAAAATAAAATATCAACAACTCAATACACAGAAGTAAGTACATAAGTATGCAGCACAAAAAGCTACTTTTTAAAAATGAATTTAGAAAAGTGTCGTATGCGGCATAAAACAATAATTTTCACTGACAATAAAATACTATTAACTTCTTAGTTCGTTCGTGAACGTTCACAAAAATTCACATTTTTCTTTAAAACATATGCCGGAAGCAATGGCACAGAACACAGAATACCAACAAACTGTCACGAGACGGAAGATTTTGTGTTTTTCTTTTGTCTCTTTCTAAGAAAGCTGACCTTTTGCATTTCTCTTTTCATCATCTTCTATGCCGCAATACGATGAACACAAATGTATTAAGTTAAGATTTATCTACAAAACTGTTGTAAAAATTAACTTTTAAGTTCACCACAACACGAGTAAATAATATTTAAGTAAGTAAATAACATTATAAAACAAAACAATATTACTAAATACATTTTTTGCACAAAAAACAGCGTTTATGGAAATAATGCATATGTTTAACGTGGTTGTGTTTTGTTATTTTTGTTTTGATCACGCCATTTGTCACAGAGTATACAGAGGCGTCACGAGACAGTGTTTTTTTATGTCCTCGCAACTGATTTGGGCCTTTTTCAAACGTCACTTTTTTGCAGTTCTGTAAGTATTCTGTGGCAATGGTGGAAATACGAATAAATCGGGTATATACTACTACTATTACACTACGATTTTTTGGCATATTCGCTAAACCAATAATGAGCTAACGGTGTGTCGACGTCGACTTATATAATAAAGATGATAATTGTTTTATATGTACAGTGACGGACTTAATTATTGACACATAAAGCACTTTTAACTTCACGATTGATCTAAGAGCCTTGTAAAAGTGATTTTTAATTAACAAACATGTTTACTAGATAGTTGGATGAATTTCCCACAAAATTCTCCTGCCCGGTTTTGCTGAAAAAAATTATTTGCACCCTTCATTAAAAACTATAAAAATGAGAGTCACGCCACTTTTGCAATCTCACCAATTTTTTTAAAGAGGACAGTTTTTCCCTAACAACTCTCCAGATATAGAGAAATCCATTTCGTGCCAAGACTACTTCTCTTAGGTATTTGTACAAAATATGGTCACTTTTACTCTTACCATTCTCCAGATATCAATAAATATTTTTTCTGCACGCTCACTTCTCCAATCCCACCGTTTTGTTTATCAGATCTTGTGCATTAATAAGTCTGAGTTCATACGGCTCATGTCTTATTGACAAGATTGCTACTTTATAGGCGAGAGGGACGAGGGGAAAAGAAACGAGTACACAGATGCATGTTCTGTCTTTACGTTTTGCTTTTTCATTCGTTGTTTAATTTTGTTATTGTTTTCAATATCAAAAAAGCACATGTCGTCAACATTCAAAGAAGAAAAAGGAAGAATCTTGTCAATAAGACATGAGCAGTATGAAGTCAGACTTACTAAGGTATTTGTACCAAAAATGTCGTCCATTTTACTCTCTCCATATTTTTTTACTTTTTCCGATATTTTGAAAATAGTTCTGAAATTCGGGGAGGAGAAGAATCCAACACATCAACACAGGTCATTAAAATCGGTACAACCGTTCACGAGTTGTAAGTGATGTAACTAAGCGGCTTTCTTTTACATTTTTATTTATTTTTTTTTTGTAAGTTTTTGATATTTTTTTTGCGAAATTTTGCAAAATTTCCATATTTTTGATATCTATTCAAAATCATAAAAGTATACAGCCAATAACCTCCCCGGCTCACAGAATAAGTGGACCAAATTAGTAGTGTTCGGGTAAGCGTTTAACTACAGTATTCCACGGATAATTACCTCGACAAAAATGCCAATAATTTTGGGTAATTATGCGAGGTAAGCATTTAAACGAATACGCTTAACTACCTCGTTGAGGTAATTAAGCGAATTTGTTTAAATATCTCAGTGAGGTAATTAGTCGTATTTATTTACAAGATAACTTAACTTTAATGTATGAAAAAATTTAAGAAAGGAATTTTTACATGTACCAGCTAAATCTTAAGAGACAGCAATAAAAACAATGGGATTTGTTGTCTTAAATTTTATCTGTAGTGCTTTTTGAGATGTCCTATGATATCCTACTACTACTCATGGAAGCCGTAAATATGCAATTGCATGGTTTTTCTTGTGCGACCAATGAATGCAGAAACAATATATTTATGCGTTTAGAGCTTTTAATGAATTTTGGTATCGATTTGTTTGTAAATAATTTCCATATTTTAACCATTGCTGCATTTTTATTGCACACATATTTTAAGTTTTTAAAACCTATTTAAATGCATGTTAAGCAAAAAAAAAAAACTTATAACATAGAAACCTAGACGCATCGTTTAGTAAACGATCGAATCAGAAACACTTGTTTAAGTAATCTTTTCGTGTCCGTCCATCTTGCTGGTTGTATGTCCATGTAAACCTTGTGCGAAAAGTAAAGGTAGCAGTTTTTAGATAATTTGATAAAAATTGGGTAAATACGTTTAATTGTCATAAGAACATAACCTATGTAAATTGTAAGAATCGGTCTATAATATCACATAGTCCCCATGCAAACTTCAAACTTTAAGAGAAAATATCTCATAAATTTGGTGGATCTAGATAATATATAACTCTTATATGAATCTTGACCTCATAACATAACTTTTAATGCAAATATTAATTTGTTGAATATTTTGCTTTTAATCAAGCCATATTTTGAGAGCATATTTTCAAATTATTAACATGTAAAACTAGGTTGCATTACTTGCCTTGTTTTTGTCAAATAGTACTGAGGCAATTAAACAAATGAAATTTAGATATAATTTTGTTTTGGGAGTTAAATTTTTAAGGCAATTATCCGAATCGGGTAATTAAGCGTATGGCAATTAAACGTGGATTTTTGTTTAAAAAATGGAAGAAAAAACGGGGATTTAAAACTTGAGGTAAATAAGCGTGAAAGGCATTTAAGCGTGGGGTAATTAACCGGGTTATACTGTACATAGAACTTGACCTGCAACATCCACGTTTGAAATTTTTTAAAAGTGAACTGTCCTAACTACCCGACTTTACCAACCATCAACTTGGTAAGAACATCATGTCGCACATGAATTCTACTCGTGTAGACTGTTCATGTTCATGTTTCGTCTATGTGCTGCCATCGTTGCCTAAACATTCGTCTTAGCATCCATGTGCGCTATGATGTTGGCCATACAATGTATTTTCTATATACAACCAAACGCACAACAACAAAAATTGTGGTCTATCAGAACATGACACGTATTCGCCACATACAAGAACATGAACAAATTAATACAGTTGCTCTGCCGACGTTATGGTAATTTCATGTTCTAACAGTACGTTTACATTTGACAGTACTGGCAAGACAGTAAGAAAATACATATTAGTTTCCAAAAACACTACTAACTGTCTACGTGACGTAGGCGTCCAGACAGTTGTTAAGACAGTTCACTTTTAAAAATATCTCAAACGTTAATGTTGCTGTTCCAGTACAGCTAAACGTGTTTTACATGAACTTAACAAACTTAAAAACAGTTTTAAATAACTATATTGTGTTAACAAACATAACACTTAACTAAAATATAAAAAATCAAAGCAAAATATGTTTAATTTTTTTTACATTTTGATTTTTTTCCCCCTTTTGCTAACAAAACTTCCGATTACTGTTAGCAAATATCAAATCACTATCCAATTTAACTGTCTGCAAAATTTGCTAGACAGTATACAATACAGTTAGAAAAGTGTGCATGTATTATAGCCTTTTCACACTTGTCAACATTTAACATTAAACATCAATTTGCGAAGATGTTGGAATTTTCCCATAATAGCCTTTTCACACTTGTCAACATTTAACATCAATTTGCGAAAATGTTGGAATTTTCCCATAAGAAATACATAGGGCTAAAAATCAAAATTTTTCAACATTTTTATAGCCTTTTTACACTGATCAACATCTAACATCTACCATCAATTTCCCACCATTTGCGAAGATGTTAACATCTTTCCATAAGAAATACATAGGGCTAAAAAACAACATCTTTCAACATCTTTAAAAGATGTTCCTATCTCATTTTATTCCACTCTACATCTTTCGATTATTTTATTGTCATCACTATAAAAGTGTCAATAAGTTCTATTATTATTGTGGCATCACTGACAAAATGGAAGTTGCTTTGAAAGCAGCGTTACCATTTGTCAAGTTTTATATCTTAATGCAAAGTTTTTTTGTTAAGTATTTTTTATATTTTTAAACAAATTGAACTTCAAATACATTTTTGAGTTTTCTTTTTAAATGTTGGCACTTTTGTGAGAAAAAAACATTTTTAATTTAATAAATTTTTTTTTCAAATATGGTGACATTTTTGTTTGATGGCAGATGTTAGATGTGAGCAATGTAAACGAGTGTTTCACATTTTCTACATCTTTGATGGTAGATGTTAGATGTTGATCAGTGTAAAAACCCTATTACAGAATGTAACTATCTCATTTTGTTCCCTTTTACATTTTTCGATTCTTTTAGTGTAATCACTAGAAAAGTGGCAATAAATTCTGTTATTATTGTGGCATCACTGACAAAATGGAAGTTGCTTTGAAAGCAGCGTTACCATTTCTCCAGTTTTTCCTTTTTTGCAAGCCTTATTTTGCTTAATTTTGCTAAAATTACAAAACGAAATGAATTAGAAATACATTTTGGTGTTATCTTTTAAAATGTTGGCACTTTTGTAGAAAAAAAGTATTTAAAAGAAATAAAAGTTTTTTTTTCAGAAGTGGTGACATTTTTTATTGATAGTAGATGTTAGATGTTTCAAGTGTGAACGCGTATTTCACATTTTCAACATCTTCCATGCGTTCCTCCGAAATGTATGTAAATGTACAAAGGGTATTAGTAAAAAAGTTTGGACGTATTGTTACTATCTTGCCAGGACTGGCAAATGTAAACGCCATGTAATCGAGAGCGCATGGAGACGTGTGGTAATTGCTGTCTGTACTAGTGCTGGGATACTATTGACATATATCGATAGTTCAGATTTCACTATCGATTTGCACTTGAGTAGAACAACTTTAACTATTTTCGTTAATTCGTTGTTTTTAAATAAGACTTATTTATTATGTACGTACGCACGTTATTTTAGATGACAGTTTTGAAAAATTGTGCTTTTGTCACTTACAAAATATATTTTTCTTTTTTTTAAGTATTACATTTTTAATTTTAATAACTGAATAAAACAACGAAATAAAGCCCTATTAAGAACTTGATTCTGTTTGCAACATACAAAGGTAGAATGAATGTATATTGTATTGTATTGTATTCTTCTTTATTTATTTGTTATTTTTCTAAAAAACATTACAAAAGTTCATCTTAATTGTACAAATTATTTACAAATAAACAAAGAAATTTTACAGCTTGGTTTTATAAAAAAAAACCGTCAGCTGGAAGATATAGTGATTTTTTTTTCCTCTTTTCAAAAATTTAATTCTTCTATCAACATTTTCCTATATTTTAAAGCAACTCTTACATAGTTATAAAGGTTTGACCAACTAGCAACTTCATCACCATTTAGAATATTAATCATTTGTTCTTCTGTTAAAAATGTATTACAGAAGTACCGCCATCTTATTTCCTTTAACACTTTTAATGTATGTATATGTAAGCTGACCATACGTACTCTTTCTTAGAGGACAATCATCTATTTTAACTGGCTGTCCTCTATAAAATTTGTGTCCTCTTTTATCATCTTTTTTTCATAATCTGTCATCTTTGTCCTCTTTTTTTTAAAGCATGGCCAATATTTGATTTTATTTTTATAAATTAAAATAAATTTTATTTCACGGCGATCACTGGTCTTTTCTGTCAAATCGTATGGTAAATGTCGTGCCATGCTTATTCTGTACATATGCCTACTTAACTCTCATGCACTTGCAGTATAAAATTTTGAATAAGTAACTCCAATGCATTTTTAAGTTTCGTTATTTTTTCAAACTAATTTTACTTAAGTTAATGTAAATTTTTATATATCGTCTGCTTAATATCCAAACCTGCTAACTCCCTTTCAACAAATGCTTGAGAGGAAACAAAAAATATAGTTGATTTGACACACTTCAGTATTCAAATTGCTGGTCCACGAGACATATTTTTCTCTACCCAACGGAATCAAAATCTCAATTTACTTAAAAAGTAAATTTAGCAGGTTTGCATATTAAGCCGACAATATGTTATTTTTTTTAATTTACTATAAGTATATAAATATGGGGATGTAAATTTGTCTGTAATATAAGTACAAAATTTTGAAGTCAAAAATATTTTTTACTTTTTTTCTTTATGTCCTCTATTTTTATTTTCAAAATCTGGTCGCCTTAGTATATGTAATATACGTAAATGTTTATTTGAAAAGAAGGCCATAAACGTAAAATTTTATTAAAAACAAACAACAACAAAAAATCAAAGTAATTAAATAGAACTAAACAAAAATGTTATTCATATTAGAATCTTACTTAACAAAAATGGTAGTTAGCAAAAAAATAATGTTTAAGAAAAACATACATATGTATGTACAGTTAGGGACAAAATTGTTCACGAAATTATAAAAAAATTATGTTTATCATGAAAACTATTAAAGTTTCAACTTGGAAACTTTCTAAAACTACTGTATGGCTTTCTACATTTTATAATAATACTATGTAAACTTATTTTCAAAAGTACTGTTAGTTTTTATATTTATACTAAGTTAACATCCAAACTATATGTGTGAACAATATTGACCCTGTGTGAATCTTTCATAAAAATTCCAAAAAAAATCAAGTTTTATTAGTGGGATTTGCTTTTAAAGTGAGTAAATTAATTCATTAATATTTAATTTTTTTTTTAAATTTTAAAAAAATTTGAGCAATTAAATTTTGTCTAGTTTCTTCAAGAACGGTAAGTCAAACGCGGCCCTTTTAAAACAAAGCGTTGTGAAAAATTTTAAAAAAGGAATCTTCCATCGCAAGATCACAAAAACTACAACATTTCAGAGAGATTTGAATGTTATATAAAAAAAGTGTAGTTTGGATACCAAAAGCACAAAGCTAGTCTCCCAAAAAAAATTTTTCGCCAAATGTTTTTCGCAAATCAAAGCGACTTATTGTTTATTTTATTTTCTTCAATTACATAACCGAGCTCTTAGGGCCTTTTATGGTTAATAAAAGCTACTAACTAGACAACAAACTTCAGTTATTTATCAGAAATAATATATATAATAAACAATAAAAAATAAATTACTTACTTAACGTACCTATCTTACAAACTATAAAAAACAACTAGTACATTAAATAACAAAGACATAAAGAATGCTATGTATTCTATTTCCATATTACGCAGAAAGAAAATTCCAACACATTGGCCATTATTCGTTTTAGTGCATTGACAAGTTATTTAGCGCTGCAAATTCCAACAACTTAGATTTAAATAAATGCAGCGAATATGAGAATTTTCTTAGTTCTCTTGGCAACGTATTCCAGATTTTTGAAACCCGAATCTGATATGATTGTCCAAAAGTGTTCAAACGTCTAATAGAAAAAATAATTTGAGGATTCCTTGTTGACCGAGAGAAATTAAAATTTTCAACAATATAATCAGGGGTATTATTTACAATGCATTTATAGAAAAATAATAATATTCTAATGGCAATAAAATTTTCAAAAGATGTCCGTAGAAAGGTAAGCGTATGCCGATTTACATGATCCCGAAATCTCAAACCAAAAACATAACCAATAATTCTATTGAAAATAACCTTAAATTTCTCAAGCACATAATTACCTGCGCCCGAGAAGACTTCCAAACAGTATAGAATATGTGGCATTAAAGCCGCCACAGCAACACGCCTTCTCACTGAACAAGGCAAGTAAATATTCAGAGAATACAGTCTTTAAAGACAAATGATACCCGAGGCGAAAGATAATTAATATGAGCAGAAAAGTTTAACAAATTATCAATAACGACCCCTAGACATTTCATTTTGTTGACAAAAATAACAGGAACACCGTCAATAGTGATGTTTATATTATTTGTCTCAAATCCAAATCCCATCACTTTCGTTTTAACTCGGTTCACGCTGAAACCATTGTCATGAGCCCATGTTACCACCTCACGAATCACATAATTAACACCCTCCTCCAACACGTCGAGGAACTCAGCATCAGAATAACAAACAAATTGTACATCGTCAGCATAGACGAAAGGCTTACAGGAGACGCCATTAAATGTGTCTAACGGGTCATTAATATAAATCATAAAGAGAAGCGGGCTAATTACAGATCCTTGTGGAACACCACTTATAATCTGACGAATCTGGGAGTAACGAGCACCTACTGATACATATTGGAATCTATCATAAAGGTAAGATTCAATAAACTTACATGCATCACGGGAAAAATTAAATTCATGAGTCAATTTTAATAGTAATTTAGAGTGTACTACTCTATCAAACGCTTTTGAGAAATCTATAGAAAGTAAAACCACCTTCTTACGGCTATCTAAAAACTGTCTAATAGAATGTGTCAGAGACAATAGCAGCGAAGTTATGTTATAACCTTTTCGAAAGCCCGACTGTGCCGAGTGAATTAACGACCTCTGATCCAGAAATTCAATCATTTGGTCTTTAAAAATGTGCTCAACTACTTTAGAAAGAACGGAAAGTATTGATATAGGACGCAAGTTATCAAAACAAGCCGACTGACCTTCCTTCTTGATAGGCACGACTCTGGCAATTTTCAAATCATGAGGAAAAGCTAATGTTGTTATAATCGTATTAACAAGGTGAAGCAAATGCGAGGAAACAAACGGAAAAATAATCTTTAAAAATCTTACTGATAACATATCATGACCCACTGCTGTAGTGTATAACGAATCGGAATTAATACATTTAAAGGACTCAGAAAATCCGCCGACATTGCTGAAAACACTTGGATTCTGATTTTGACATTCAACAAAGTAATTATTCAAATCATCTGGCTCAGAAAAAACCTCATGTTCTTGCGATTCGAGACATCCATTTCTACTCAAAAAACGCCACATACTTTCCGTGCTGAAATCCTTAAAAAGTCGTTCAAGTGCACCTCTTTTTAACTTCCGAATAACCCCTTTTACTTTATTCCTATAATAACAAAAAAATTCCAGTTACTCGGAGTCCTATTTTGAAGGTAATGTCCGTACTGGTGTAGTCAGTATAGCTATTAAGGTCCGGCAAATACTGAGCAAAGAGTACAATTTAAATGCAAGCGCTTAAATTATACGAAGTTGCTAAAGTTCTACAGCGGTATGTATAATGAAAAGTTAGCCACAGTTTATACACTACGTACAACGAGCTGCCAACTAGAATACCGATTAAGCTTAGCAGCTTGTTAGCAAAATGTTCATGTATAATATACTTTTTCACTGGTGCAAATTTTTAATAAATCAACTCTGATATATAACGATGCCATACTGTATTAAAAAAAAAAAACATTATTTTTGCTGAAATCATCCCTGATTTTGACATTTCATATTTTGTTTTCCCTCCATAAAAAATTAATTGGTTAAAAACTTAATCCAAAAAAAAGACTAATTCAAAATTGAAAAGAACACAAACTAAATTTAAAAAATGGAAAAACAAGTAAAAAGATCGGCAAATTGGCAACAAGATGAAAAGGTCAGTAATTAAGTGCCTTGAATTGTATTTTTTGACAATAATAAGATGTATTTTTAGGATTTGCTGTCAAAGATTGTTTTGGATAAATTGGATATTATTGAAGATTCAAGAATCGATACCAACACAAATAAAAAGAAAAAAGATGCATGGAATGCTATTCATCTTCTTTTTAATCAAGTTACTACGCACAATAGGACACTGGATCAAATACAAAACCAGTGGAGAAAAACGAAGTCTTTAGCAAAAACCAATAACTCTGCTTTCATTAAAAATACAAAGCAGACAGGTGGTGGTCCAGCTCCCAAGCCCTTAAGCAGCGTGGAAGAAGAGTTGGTATCCAGACTACCCAAGCACTTTGAAATTGATACCAATATATATGATAGCAATTCACAAAAAAATGAACCAAGTTCAGAAAATGTTGATGTTAGCGAAATAAACAAATCAATAAGTGCAGACGATGAAATATTTAATACGGAAGGTGATACTCCAATAAAGGAAATTAAAAAGACAATCAATTTTAAAAGAAAAAGAACGATGAAGTGTCAATGTGAGATCGAAAAGGAGAATGTTAGAAGAATTGAACTATTGGATCTTAGCATTAAGCAGAAAGCACTGGAAATTCAACTCTCGGAAGAAAACCATATTATGCAGAAAAGAAAATATGAAATGTTAGAACAGCAAGAGAAGGAGGAGCATACTCTAAGAGTAGAAAAAATTAAACTAGAAATCGAAAAGTTGAAAAAAAAGTGGATTTTTTAATTAGTGTTGTACTTAGATGAATGAAATGTGATTAAGGCCATTTATATGTGATTGTAGAGTTATAAGTTATAGTTTTTAAAAAAGGGCCCAGCTGAGTCAAGGATTTTCTTTTGCTGTTGTGAAACAGTCTGTGAATTTTTTTTTTTTTTTTCTTTTTTAAGGCGGATGGTTTCTAATTAAATTATTTTATTTTCATTATATTAACCACTTATATTTTTCGCATGTGTTCAATGAATCAAATATTAATTTATAAAGCTTTCTTGCAATAGTCCTATTCCCTCAAAGGATAGCTAAAGTTAAACATGTAACAAAAATTGCAAGAAAGTTTTATAAATTAATATTTGATTCATTGAACTCATTCGAAAAATAAAAATGGTTTATATTATAAATATAACTTAAAAAATGAAATAATTCTCACATATTATTTTATTTTCTTAAAAATTAATTGTAGCCGCTTATTACAGTATTAATTTTATCTTATTAAAAAAAATGTACAATGAATTGTTATTTGGTTTAAGTTTTTATTTATATTAATGAATTACATACGTATGTACCATATTTGCGTTATAATTGTTTTATTTTTTTTTTTTTTTAATAAACGTTTAAAGAAAAAGTATTTGTAAATAATTAAGAAAAACATTTTCGCAATGTGCAGCTTTAGATGAAATTGTCGCATTTTCAAAAATTTTGATTAATATAAATACTGCGAGAAATATTTTCATCTTCGTTGCCATTATGATAAATTTCAATTGGTGAGGTTTTCCTTTGACCGTCGTTTTCATCTGTTAAAAAATTTATTTTTACATATGCAGATATTTTAAAATTTTTTAAAGTAATTTTATGGGTTGATACGGATGTAATCTCATGTTTAAATATAAAATTAAAAAAATAATTTGTATATTTTAACATGACCTGACATCCGTAATCGACCCATTAGTCTTACCAAAGTTTTCCTCTTTATACATAATGGATAAATTATGGAGAACGGCAAGAGCCACTATTAAAGTTTTTCCGTTGCTTCTAGAAACTCTCATTTTATCCAAAAGGATTCTAAATCTGCTCTTCCAAACACCGAAAAGACGTTCGATAACATTTCTTGTTGTTATATGCATTTTATTGTAAAGCTCTTCCTTTGAATCTTTTGGATTCTGCACAGGTGTAAATAAATACTTTGTGCATTTATAACCACCATCACCAATTAAACGACCTATAAACGAATGTTCCTCAAACCTCTCTTTTATTTGACTCTCATTGAATATTCTTGAGTCATGTGTACTTCCTCTCCAGCATGCAACAATATCGGTTATTTCCAAAGAAGCGTCACAAACAACCTGCAAACATATTTATAAATATATATTTTGGTTGTCACTTAACCCATGTATACATATACATTCCTGTACGTTTAAGGAGAAGTATCCCTTTCGGTTTAAAAATAATTGGGCATCGTCGCCGCCTTCAGCTTTTATGCGAATGTGGGTGCAGTCAATAGCTCCTAAAACATTTTTAAAGCCAGCAATATTTTTAAATTTTTCCATTTCCACAATTTGATCTTCTACTAGTGTTGGCATTTTGATAATATGCTTGGCCTTTCTCGCAAATGCATGAGCAACCTTTACACAAATTCTGCTCATTGTGGACTGGGTGAAACCATGGTACTCAGCACAGTCATCTTGCACATTGTTGCGGCCCCAACACCTTAAAGCCGCTAGCACTTGTATATGTGGAGAAATGCTGCCGCCTTTTCTTGTACCTTTTCCTTTTAGGTCAGCTTCCACTAGCCTTATTAATTTTTTGGCATTTTCTTTTGAAAATCTATACTTAACACGAAACTCTTTTTCACTATATTCCAAAAATGGGTCTTTTCTTTTTTTATAATTTTTTTTTTGACCGATAGCGCACTGTAAAATATTCTAAACTATCTAAAGCGTCTAAAGTTTCCATTTTTTATTTTTGCGCCCAAAAAATTTTTATTTTTTTTTGATTATACAAATTTTTGACACTAAACAGCTGTTTTTTCCAAATTAGCAGATATTTGGCAACTCACTAGTCAGAGTTTAGCAGTTTGCTATCCACAGTCTGTAAGTGTATTATAATTCAACTCTGTGCTAACTTCTTGCCAATTTTTCATTATACATAACGCTGCTAGTATATAAGTAGCTAGAATAAAGAGCGACAACCCACCTTTTAGCAAAAATAAAAGCTGAAAACAGCTGAAGTTTGCAAAAAAGTAAGAAAAATTCAGTTTTAAAGATTCAATGCGTGTAACATTTTTAGATCGGACAAACATTATGAGATTGCAGGAAGGCGGACGGGAGTTAACATGGCTGGCGTAAAAGTGTTATTGTAAAAGAGTGGAATAATTCCAAATGTTTAAATTTTGATGATCTCATAAATGACTTGAGATTGTTTTCGTGGGAACCAGCTTCGAGCACTCCGCTAATTCAGAAGAAAATTCCAAGATAAGCCATATTCGGCTAAGAACCACGACAGGGTGATATCATTATGCAGGACAACGATCTTAAGCTAACTTTAGAATTAGCTAAAAGTTAGTTTGAAGAAAATAAAAATTCGAAAATAAATTTATCTAATTAGTCGCGAGAGTAGTACCCACTTGAGTACCTTTGGTCCATTCCAAAACACCTTTTTTTTTCTTTTTTTTTTTTGCTCAGAGGAACCCGCCTAACACTGTATATAAGCTTTGCGAGCTTGCCGTTAAAGCTTAAAAAAAATAAAGCCGAAACTTTTCATATAGTTAAAACATTTTAAATAATTATAAATAAAACAAAAATTTATAGCCTATTTTGCCAATAACACTAAATTTGTGAAAAATTTTGTCCCTAATAGGCTTTTTACACTGATCAACATCTAACATCTACCATCAAAGATGTAGAAAATGTGAAACACTCGTTTTCATTGCTCACATCTAACATATACCATCAAACAAAAATGTCACCATTTTTGAAAAAAAAAAAAAATATTTTTAAAATAAAAAATGTTTTTTTCTACAAAAGTACTAAAATTTAAAAAGAAAACACATAAATGTATATGAAGTTCAATTTGTTTAAAAATATAAAAAATACTTAACAAAGAAACATTGCAAAAAAAGAGAAAACTTGACAAATGGAAACGCTGCTTTCAGTGATGCCACAATAATAATAGAACTTACTGCCACTTTTCTAGTGATGACACTAAAATAATCGGAAGATGTTGAATGGAATAAAATGAGATATGAACATCTTTTAAAGATGCTGATTTTTACCCCTATGTATTTCTTATGGAAAGATGTTAACATCTTCGCAAATTGTGGCAAATTGATGGTAGATGTTGATCAGTGTAAAAAGGCTATAACTGTATGTACGTGCTGATTTTGTTTACGTTCAAAATAAAAAGACATCAACTTGATAAATTTGATAAAAAAAATTGTTTTTTTTTTTTTTTTTTGTAAAAACACATTTGGCTTAAGGAAGTTTCTCCTGTTATATAATAATTCAATTTCTTAATTGGATTTGATTCTCGACCCGAAAAGTCGTTCATTGTATTGCGTTATGCTCGCAATTGCACTAACATTTTTTTTACAACATATAAAAACCATAGACATTTCAGTCCCTATGTAAACATATAGTACAAATTTTGACAAAATGGCCTCTTATTATGGGTACAAAGAAGCACAGCTGAGCTATCGATACCACCTCCTATTGTTCTTGTTTGTATACATTACATTCAGCGCGAATTATTAGCGAAGATGTTAACATCTTTCCATAAGAAATACATAGGGCTAAAAACCATTATCTTTCAACATCTTTAAAAGATGTTCCTATCTCATTTTATTCCATTCTACATCTTTCGACTATTTATTTATTTATTTATTTATAGCATTAGAAAATAATTACAAATTATAGACTAATGGATAACTAGGCCATGGCTACAAGGCCCTAGGCTCTACAAGACAATTATACAGTTCTTATTTTATTCTAACGTTTACATTTTAGTTTTATATAAGGTTATATATTTTAAAATCTTTTAAAAATGATATTATATTCAGAATGGATTCTGGCGTAGGATTGGAGATTGATGCCAAAGCATCTGATGGGGATTTTAGGTGGCGATCTCGTTGAGTTTGAAAATTGGGACATGAAGTAAGGATGTGTTTAAGGATTTTGGTTGACTGAATGGCGCAATTGCAGATTTGTGGGGTTGATAACTTAATTAGGTGACCGTGTGAGAGATTAGAATGTCCCAAACGGATTCGTTCGAATTTTATGTAATCTTTTCTGCCTAAAGCATCCCTTTTATTTTTTAGAAAATTTTCAATGGTTAATTTGTCAATGTTAATTGTTTTGTACCAATCAGATGTTGTGTTAAAAACATTATGTTTTTGAAGATGGTGAGATTTTGAGAACCCAATCAAGTCGTTAATGTTAAAGTTGGTGGTTGTTAAGAGTGGAGATCTATGGGCTTCTTTTGCTAATTTGTCGGCGAGCTCATTACCTTCGATCCGACAGTGACCTGGGGTCCATATTAATATAACGTTTGGGAAGTTTTCGATAAGGAAATTTCGTATGAAAGATACATAGGTATTATTGTTGCATAAATTGGATACTGCTTTTAGAGACGATAGAGAGTCAGTACATAATGCGTAATAGCCGTTTTTGGACTTGATGGAATTAATAGCTTCTATGATGGCAATAATTTCTGCCGTAAATATGGTTGTGTATCTTGGGAGCACTGCGGTTTTGATAAGTTTACTGTTTGATACTATAGCATAGCTAACTAGGTCGTGGGATTTAGAAGCGTCTGTGTATATAAAAGAGTATTTGTTGTATTTATTGCGAATTTCCAGGAACAATTTCCTAAATATTAATGTATCAGTTGATGGTTTTGAAAAAATTACTTAGACTAAGGTCTATGGATGTCTGTTTAAAGAGCCACAGGGGTTGTGTTTTCTGTTTAAGTAATGACGCTTTAGTTGGTAAGTCTAATATCTTTGCCAATTCGATTATTTTATAGAGTACCGATTGAATTTTTGGGACTTTTTTGCTATTAATACATTTTTTAGTAATCGCATAAAGGGGTGTGTCCTGATTATTATAAATGGATTTAATTAGACGTGATGTTAATAAATCTCGTTGCTGTTCCAAAGGAATTTTATTAGATTCGAATAACATATTGGTTATGGGCGTTGTCCGGAACGCTCCAAGGGCCATTCTTATCGCAGATGATACTTTTGTTTTTATTTTCCTTAAAGAGCATTTTGATGAGTATCCAAAAAAGGGCAAAGAGTAATTAATTTTAGATATTAGAAGAGCTTTGATTATAGAGATCAATGTATATGTGTTGCAGTTAAACTTGTGACTTGAAAGACATTTGATAATATTCAACTGTTTCGTGAGAGAATCCGATAAAATTTCTATTTGGCTGTTCCAATCATATCTTTTGTTTATGACCAAACCAAGTATTTTTAAAGTTTCGACCTGTGTAATGGAGATGTTATTATCGCCCGGTACGGAAACTGTACAATTTCTCTTTCTGCATATATGAAGGCATTTGCATTTTGAGCTTGATAGAACTGCACCGGAGTAGATGCACCATTGGTGGATATCTCTAAAAAGGCCTTGCACATTTATGATTGGGTTCTTCTCTTGTCCGGATTTTATAATAAGGTGGAAATCATCAGCATATGCAATATAATCGATCTCTTTATAAAAGGATATTTTCACACAAAGTTTATTGTACGCTATGAGGAATATAATTACTGACAGCGGTGAACCCTGGGGAATTCCATTTTGTAACGGCCGGCAATGGGAATAGTGTTTACCCACTCGTACCAAAATATTCCTATTGGTCATAAAGTTTCTAATGTAATTTATAATTTTAGGCCCAACCTTCCAAGCCATTAGTTGGTCAACGACCACGTGTATTCCGATTTTGTCGAACGCTTTCTCGAAGTCCAAAGATATTACTGTTAGGTGTTTTTTTAAGGAAAGGCAGTCAGCAATTTGATGATCTACGTACAGTAGAGCATCAATTGTCGACTTGCCTCTCTTAAATCCAAATTGACGACTATCGAGAAGCTTGTTGGCCGTCACAAGCCACCATAGCCTGTTTGCTATGATTTTGTCCAAAACTTTTGATAGGCACGGGTTTAATGAGATTGGTCGGTATGAATTTGGTAATGTTTTGTTGGCTTTTGGTTTTAGTACCGGAACGACAACGCTCATTTTGAATTGCTGTGGTATATAATTCATAAATATGTTATTGAAAAGATTCAAAATCCGGAAATTCATAGTGTTCGGTAATTGCTTTAGCATTAAATATGATATCCTGTCAATACCAGGTGTTTTACCCCTTAAACTGTTAAGAACCCAGGAGAGTTCTGTTAAAATAATGTTCTGTTCTATTGTTAGTGCTGTGGGTGTAGGTAATGTTGGTGGAATAATTCTTGTGGAATTGTTTTTATTTTCTCTAAAGTCCTGAGTAAAGTTATTATCCGATGCGTTTTTAGACCAAAATTCGCATATAATATTAGCTATTTCTTTTTTGTTTGAAGTGAAATTAGAGGAGTGGTCATCAGTTTGCATACTATGTATATGGTGCGTAGATTTGTATCCGGTAAGATTCTTAATATTTTTCCAAATTTGTTCCGCAGATGAATTTGGGCTTATATTCGATGTAAATTCATGAAGGGATTCATTTTTTGCCTTTTTAATCTCTTTTTTTAATTTTGCATTAAGCCTTTTAAAATTTATGAGGTTTTCACCATTGATATTTCGCTTAAAATGGTTTCATGCACTATTTTTCAGTTTTTTTAGTTCATCAAGATTTTTGTTCCACCACGGGACTCTCTTGGGGATAAAGTTTGCGGATGACTGTGGTATTAATAGGTTTGCAGATTGTATAATAATCTTACGAACGTTAGCTGCTTCTTTGTTTATATTGTTGCTTACAGTTTTTTGGGAACAAAGATTTGAACAAAGGGTCTGATATTTTGGCCAATCGGCCATTTGCGTTTTAAATTTTGGTCTGAACTGCATATCCGAAATATTATGATTAGAGTGTATTGTTGTAATTATCGGGAAATGATCGCTTCCACATAAGCTCTCCCCGATCTCCCATTTGGAAATGGAAGCTAAAGAGGATGAGCTCAGTGTAAGGTCGACATGAGTCAAAGAGCCGTGAGTACTCAAATGAGTTGGTGAACCATTATTCAAAATGATGAATTGTGATTTTGTTACCAAATTATCAATTATGTTGCCTCTTCGGTTATTAGAGGGGGATCCCCATACTATATGCCAGGCATTGAAGTCGCCTGTTATGATAGTTTGGGTAGCAAAATTGCCAAACATGTTATCGAGATTGCTCGGTAGTAATCTTATTTGCGGAGGGGGAGGGATATAAGCGCTAACAATGTTAAATTTTTTGCTAGAAATAATTTCCAAACATATTGTATCAAAATCATTTTGGAGTGAAATGATTTTATGTTCCATTGATTTATGGATTAAAATAGCTGCACCTCCGTATCTGGTGGGAGATGAGTTATTGGAGTATAGATAGTAATTAATTGGAATAGGAATATTGGCTGTGGAGTGGATATGAGATTCTTGGATTGATATAATATATGGTTGATATTTTTTAATAAGTATTAGTAGTTCATTGTAGCTGTTAATATATCCATTTATATTCCATTGCAAAATTCTCAATGTCATAATTATATATTTTGATTATGTGGATTTGTTTTTGTATAATTAAAATTATTTATGTTAGAAATAAAAAGTAAAACGGCCATAGATAAGTTAACCTGATATGTATTATTGTTGTATGTATTAAATATGTAATTTGCTATTGCCTGTATAAGAAGTATATTTTCAGTATACAGGGCATCAGAGTAATTATTAAGATGTTGGATTTTTGAATATGGATTTAATGCGAACGTACTAAAAAATTTTATTTCAATCAATGTAAGATATGGTATAGTACTAAATTTTTTTAAATGAACTAAGAGACATTTTGAAGAGAGTTTTAATGATAAATATAAGAAAGAAAAAAGTTGAGAGCGGTACTGCAATTTAGAAAATATGTAGTATAGTATTTCAGGTATTGGATGTGATAATATTGAATGAGAGGGAGATGATATTTTATAACAGAATGAGAGAAAGGAAAAGTATAAATGTAAAAAACCTATCATAGTTAATTTGATAGAAAAGAGCAACGAAGTGATTGTAATTATTAATAATAGAGCCATTGTATTTAAAGTAAGAGTTTATTTTTTCTTATTGCCTGATAATATTTTTTTCTTGATCTTACTTTTGGTTTTTTTTAGAGGTGTTTATCGGGAGGAGAAAAGTGTTGCTGCCAGTTGATGATTTAGTCGCCGTATTTTCTATTTCAGAGCGGGAAGTTGCGCTTTGTGTGTCCATGCCAGTTGTTTCATTTTCTGATATATCTACGTCAGATATAATAGTAGAATAATCTTGTATACTGCGCTGGGTAGTATTTACTGTTGCTATGGGGTCGGGATGATTTACTGGTTTATTTTTATCCTCTGGTGCTTGTTTTATTGTATGGTTGGTAGATTGGTTTTTGACTATTGATGAATAAGTAGTATTTGTATTAACGTGGCGTTGATTGTAAATATTTGTAGCTTTCTTTTTGCTGACTTTTTCTTGCGTAATTATTGCCTGCATTTCTTTTTCTTTCAAAAAAATTGGACACTTCTTATCTATCGAAGAATGATTAAAATCAAGGTTTTCTTCTTTACAGTTGATGCAATTTTTGTTTAAAGAGCATAATTATTCTGATTCACCTAGGTGGTATTCTTGGGAACAATATGGGCATAGTTTTACATTTTGGCATACTTTGGCAATATGTCCATAACGAAGGCATGTTTTACAGCGAAGGGGTAATGGAATGTACGTTCGAATTCTAACTCTCTCGTATCCAATTGACCCCTCGGAGGGGAGGGAGGTAGAATTGAATGTTAATATAATTAAGCCGGTTTCTTCTAGGTTACCTTCCGTATTTTTCTTCATTATTTTTTCCACTTTGCCAACATTTTGGGTTTTTAGTTCATCCTGAATTATGTCTTCTGGAATGCTACGCAAATCGTTTGAATATATGACTCCCTTGGTGTAATAAAGGGAGTTGTGTTCCGAGACTTCGATTTGGATGTCAGAGGACAAAGTTGCCAATTTGATGAGCTTACTTGTCTGAATCATGTTTTTTGTCTGGATAATTATGGTTCCATTTCGAAGCTTGTTGCACATTGTGACTTCGCCTCCACAAACAGAGTCAATAACCTTTTTTATCAAAAAGGGAGAAACTTTGGAAAGGGAGTCAGAACTGTTTTTTCTCATCATAACCAGATATTTCGGACCGGGAGTTGTTAATTTAATCGTTTTGTCTTTATCAAAAAGAATTGGTGGATGGAAAAACCCACCGCTGTCTGGGGGTTTCTCCATAATGTTTAAAATTACAGAGAGCGCTCACTAATAATTTGATCTTTACACTATAACAGTTAAAGTCAGACAGTGATCTTTCGACTATTTTAGTGTCATCACTAGAAAAGTGCCAATAATACCCTTTGTACACTTGCATACATTTCGGAGGAACGCTTGGAAGATGTTGAAAATGTGAAATACACGTTCACACTTGAAACATCTAACATTTACCATTAAAAAAAAATGTCACCATTTCTGAAAAAAAAAACTTTTATTTGGTTTAAATAATTTTTTTATACAAAAGTACCAACATTTTAAGAGAGAACACCAAAATGTATTTCTTATTCATTTTGTTAAATAATTTTAGCAAAATAAGGCTTGCAAAAAAGGAAAAACTTGAGAAATGGTAACGCTGGGACGCATATATTAAATATCTCTCAACCAATAAAGTGGTTAATGTAGTGTAGAGAAGCGCCCCGGGTTAAGCTAGTCTTTTATATTTTTAAACATATTGAACAAAATGTATTAACAAAGTGACCTCAGTACTACAACAATGAAACAATAAAACAAACAACAGGCATTTTGTTGCTAGAATTGAGACGGCTGGTGTCAAAATGCCTAATAAAAAAAAGTAAATAAACAAAAAAAATGACGACAAACGTCACACACGAAGAAAATCACTGCAAACAGCTGCGCTTGTGAGGTCACTTTATTAGTACATTCTGATATTGAACTTCAAATACAATTTTGTGTTTTCTTTTTAAATTTTAGAACTTTTGTAGAAAAAGCATTTTTTATTTAAAAAATATTTTTTTTTCAAAATGGTGACAATTTTGTTTGATGGTAGAAGTTAGATGTGAGCAATGTATAATGTACGAGTGTTTCACATTTCCTACATCTTTGGTAGATCTTAGATGTTGATCAATATAAAAAGCCTATACGATAGGGGGCATTTACACGATGTATTTTCAGACATGTCTAACAAACACTTCTGTTTTGTTTGTAGGCGATCGGGTTTTCTGAAAAAAACTTCAATTTTTTTAATACCTTTTTTCAACAAAAGTGCCAACATTTCAAAAGATAACACCAAAATGTATTTCTAATTCATTTCGCTTAATAATTTTAGCAAAATTACGCAAAATAAGGCTTCCAAGAAAGGAAAAATTTGAGAAATGGTAGCGCTGCTTTCAAAGCAACTTCCACAATAATAAAAGAATTTTTTGCCACTTTTCTAGTGATGACACTAAAAGAATCGAAAAATGTAAAAGGGAACAAAGTGTTGAAAAATTTTGATTTTTATACCCTTTGTACACTTGCATACATTTCGGAGGAACGCATGGAAGATGTTGAAAATGTGAAATACGCGTTCACACTTGAAACATCTAACATGTACCATTAAAAAAAATGTCACCATTTCTGAAAAAAAAACTTTTATTTGTTTTAAATACTTTTTTTCTACAAAAGTACCAACATTTTAAGAGACAACACCAAAATGTATTTCTTATTCATTTTGTTAAATAATTTTAGCAAAATAAGGCTTGCAAAAAAGAAAAAACTTGAGAAATGGTAACGCTGGGATGCATATATTAAATATCTCTCAACCAATAAAGTGGTTAATGTAGTGTTGAGAAGCGCCCCGGGTTAAGCTAGTCTTTTATATTTTTAAACATATTGAACAAAATGTATTAACAAAGTCACCTCAGAACTACAACAATGAAACAATAAAACAAACAACAGGCATTTTGTTGCTAGAATTGAGACGGCTGGTGTCAAAATGCCTAATAAAAAAAAGTAAATAAACAAAAAAAAATGACGACAAACGTCACACACGAAGAAAATCACTGCAAACAGCTGCGCTTGTGAGGTCACTTTATTAGTATATTCTGATATTGAACTTCAAATACATTTTTGTGTTTTCTTTTTAAATTTTAGAACTTTTGTAGAAAAAGCATTTTTTATTTAAAAAACATTTTTTTTTCAAAATGGTGACAATTTTGTTTGATGGTAGAAGTTAGATGTGAGCAATGTATAATGTACGAGTGTTTCACATTTCCTACATCTTTGGTAGATCTTAGATGTTGATCAATATAAAAAGCCTATACGATAGGGGGCATTTACACGATGTATTTTCAGACATGTCTAACAAACACTTCTGTTTTGTTTGTAGGCGATCAGGTTTTCTGAAAAAAAACTTCAATTTTTTTAATACCTTTTTTCAACAAAAGTGCCAACATTTCAAAAGATAACACCAAAATGTATTTCTAATTCATTTCGCTTAATAATTTTAGCAAAATTACGCAAAATAAGGCTTCCAAGAAAGGAAAAATTTGAGAAATGGTAGCGCTGCTTTCAAAGCAACTTCCACAATAATAAAAGAATTTTTTGCCACTTTTCTAGTGATGACACTAAAAGAATCGAAAAATGTAAAAGGGAACAAAGTGTTAAAAAATTTTGATTTTTATACCCTTTGTACACTGCATACATTTCGGAGGAACGCATGGAAGATGTTGAAAATGTGAAATACGCGTTCACACTTGAAACATCTAACCTAGTGCCGGTTCACACACGTCAAGTTTGACTCGTCAAGTCTTGAGCGTTTAGGAGAGAAGGGAAAAGAGAATGCCATTTATTTTCCCCTCTCCTAAAAACTCAAGACTTGACGAGTTAAACTTGACGTGTGTGAGCCGGCACCTACTATCAATAAAAAATGTCACCACAAAAAAACTTATTTTTTTTAAATACTTTTTTTTCTACAAAAGTGTCAACATTTCAAAAGATAACACCAAAATGTATTTCTAATTCATTTCGTTTTATAATTTTAGCAAAATTAAGCAAAATAAGGCTTGCAAAAAGGAAAAACTTGAGAAATGGTAACGCTGCTTTCAAAGCAACTTCTAGTTAATTTTTATGTTGGCGGATGCCGTTTGCGTTCCAAAAACAAATTTTTAAATAGTTCATGGTTTGTTAAGTACAGCTTGCAATAACATCGATTGCATTCTAAGCATTTCCTGCATCATATTACCCATTGTGTTCGTGAAATTATTTACTGTTTGCACTAATGTTTCCATGGTTTTTTCTAAACGACTTAAATTAGAAACTGGAGTTTCATCATTACTTGGCGAGGCACCTTGTATTGGCTGATGGTTTGATTTTAGGACGTTAGCGTAAGAGGTTCTGTTATTACTACGCTGGGGGGCTTGAATTGCATTTGTGTTTACTTGATTTGCAGCCTGCATTTGAGGGGTATTTGTTTTCGGTCCAATCGTCTGCTTGACGATATTATATACAGGGCATCCCCTATAATTGGCAGTGTGATTACCGCCACAGTTGCTACATTTTTTTACGTTGGGGTCGGTTTTAGACTTATCGCAAGAAACTGTACCGTGTAGTTCACCACATACTACGCAGACAGGGGGTAAGTAGCAGTATGCTTTGGTATGGCCAAATTCTTGGCAGTTTAAGCACTGAACAGGTCCATTTTTTTTTGTGCGGCTCTTCTATAGTTATTCTTCTGTAGAGAATATATTTTAAATTGTAAATAGGATGTGTTTCGTTTTTTTTAAGTTTTACGTCGCCGGGTTCAAATTCCACTCGAAAAAGTGGTTGGGGAATTTTTTCTCTATTTTTTTTACTACATGTTTTACCTTGAAGCCTTTTTCTTCTAGGAATGTTTTAACCTCTTCTGGGTCCACACATGAGTCAATACCCTTAATCACTACCTGTAGACCTTTACTGCTTTTCAGTTGGTAGGTATAAAAGTTTTTTTTAAGTGTTTCAAAGTTGTTTACTATTTTGCGAAAATCATTCTCATGATTGACTTGTATTTTTGTCTCGTTTATACTTCCACGCTTGATAGCCGCTACGTAAAACGAATTTTCACCTATCACCGATATCAAACTCTTTATGAGCTCATTTGAATTTTGCTCCCTAAGATATATCGGGGGAGGCTTCATCCTCCAGAATTGCAAAACGATTTTGAGAATTTATTTTATCAAAAGATGGTACTTTTGAGGCCGAAGCACTGTTATGTACCTGTCCATACCAACTTGTACTGTAGGCTTTTGACAACTTTTTACAGGAGGGTTTTCCATTGCATTTGTGTTTGAGTTCATGGTATCATTTCCCACTAAATTTGTTTTTGACGTCACGGCAATACTTGCTGGCCTGGCAACACTTGTCACCAAATCTAGTTGTAGTTTTTTTAATGAGTCAGTGCTGGTTCACACAGGTCAAGTTTGACGCTTCAAGTCTTGAGCTTTTAGGAGAGAGGGGTAAAGAGAACGGAAAGGGGTACATACTTGACCGTACCAGTCAGTTTGACTGATTTTGTAAACACCGAGGGTGATAGAGAACGTGTTCGAGTAATTGACTTAGCCGTTAAATAGTTTATATTGTTTTGTTTTATTTATTTCTGCATTATTTTCATTTGCATTAAATAAAACGTAAACGTTTCTTTCATTTTGTCTTAGTGTTGTTTCACTGTTCGTACTCATGCAGAGTTGTTTTTGTTTTTCACCGTTTTGCTTTGCTTTTAATATTTTTATTATTTATTGTATTACAACAACACGAAAAATAAGAAATTTAAACTTAAATGTTTTTGTTCAGAATATGTATGTATACCTACATACATACATGTATGAACATTCATACGTATGTATATATTTTTACTTTTTTATTTTATTTAATTTTATCGTTTTAATTGTTCACAATTATGTTAAATAATTTAAATAACAAACAAGTAAGAAAGTATAGTCGGTCAAGCCCGACCATATGATACCCTACACCACAGTATTTAAAAACACATCATGCTTACGTGTCCATATAAATATAGATTTATTTATGCTTATAAACTTCATGAAAATCGGTTTGAAAGTTTGTGAGAGGCAGAAATTGCCCCCTACCTCCCCTTGTGGTCCTATTTTTGAAAAACTGTTTAGCTAATGTGTCCATATAGATATCGATCTATCTATGTTTTAAATTTCATTAAAATCGGTTTGAGAGGCAGCAATTGCCCCTATATCCCCTCGTGGTCCTATTTAAAAAAAAAAATGCATGCATTTTGTGTCCATATAGATATGGTTCTATCTATGTTTTAAATTTCATTGAAATGGGTTTGATAGTTTCTGAGAGGAAGAAATTTCCCCCTATCTTCCCTCGTGGTCCTACGATTCGGCCCATTTTCAATAGGCTTGGTCCTTGTGCCAATAAGAACCTATGACCCAAATTTATCTCCAAAATTGCGACCTGTACTTTGCGCACAAGGTTACATGGACAGCCAGCCAGCCGGACGGACATCGTTAGTTCGACTCAGAAAGTGATTCTAAGACGATCGGTATACTTTAAGGTGGGTCTAGGACCACATCAGCACAAATGCATAACACCCTCTCCACTATCGTGGTGTGGGTATAAATATATTATTTATTTTAAGCGTCCATTCGCTGCTGATATATGTCAAAATCAATATGATTAATTAATAGCTCTAATCGTATGCGGGGTTAAAAATACACGTCTGTATCACAACAAAGCGCAAACCGAAAAAATGTCACAAAAATATTCCTATTTCTTTACTTCATACTTTAAGCACCATTTATCTTTACAAGAACCATGAGTTAAAACACGTCAAACCATCACGAAAAAATGGCATTTTCGGCATATCACCTCCGATTTGAATGAAATTCAACACAAATGTTGTATGTAATTGGACTTTAACAAAACATAAATTTCAGACCCCACATTATTTTGGCATCCGAAATATGACGTCATAAAAGATGTGAAAAATGTTAAAAAAAAAACACAAAAGTCTCCTTACAAAAGGGGATAGAACTCTTGAACTACGCAAGATAATTTAGTTCTTTTGGTATCGCTTTAAAGGTGAAAGTGCACCCTTTCAAATGATAGGCATATTGTGTTTTTTTAAGAAGAGGTCAAAGGTAAATTTTTGGGGTCTTGAGTTCAAAGGTCCATATCTGGAAAAGTATATTTTTTAAAATTCTTAAAAAAATATATGTTAAGTATTATACCCTCTTCAACATTTGCAGAAAATTTGAAGGTAGAGACTCAATTGGTGTCAGAGTTATATACCAGAACGTGATTCTAAGTATGTTTTGTGTTCAAAAATCCCTTGTTGTTGTTGTATTTTAATTATTTTTTTCAGTATATCTGAAGAACAGCAAGAGCCAAAGTTTCCAAATTAGGTACGCACATTTAAGTTATCAATACGCACAATATGCCTATCATTTGAAAGGGTGCACTTTCACCTTTAAAACGATACCAAAAGAACTAAATTATCTTGCGTAGTTCAAGAGTTCTATCCCCTTTTGTAAGGAGACTTTTGTGTTTTTTTTTCACATCATTTATGACGTCATATTTCGGAAGCCGAAAGAATCTGGGACTGAAAATTTATGTTTTGTTAAAGTCCAATAACATATAACATTTGTGTTGAATTTCATTCAAATCGGAGGTGATGATGCCGAACGACTTAATGGTTTGACATGGATTCACTCCCATTGTTAAAAATAGAAAAAACTAGTCATTTTGTAAATAATCGAGATCGAAATCTCGTTCGATTTCAATTTCACTTTATTTCGATTTCTAGAACATGCCCGTATGCATTTCTTATACACTTGCATACCTTTCCGAGGAACGCATGGAATATGTTGAAAATGTGGAACATGTGTTCACCAGCGTTACCGTTGTGCAACCTTTTTGACGCTCTGACACATTTTGTGCGACTTTTTCAAAGTTGTCTAATTTTGCAACTTTTTACCACTTTTTTGTAATTGAAATACTTTTTTTTTACACTGCATAATTTCACATATTTTCCCTTAAAAATATAAATTTTGTTTTAAACATTCCCCGGGATATGTAACCTCATTCGATTGATCAGGGGTCTAATCACCGCATTCGATATCTAGCAAATTGTATCGAAATTTTTCATTTTTGATATGATAGCATTCGATATCGAGTAACCAAACAAATAACATCACTCGAGCTGTCATTCGATACGTCAGTGCCTGTCGTATACACATAAATAAATAAAATTTTTAGCGGCAAAAATATATTTTAAAAGTTTTTTTGAGAAACAAACAAACAAACAAATACATCGGGCCTTGGAATGTATTTCATTAAAATATGCCTCCATCGAGCCTTCATCAGGATTCCTGTAGGGAGTCATTAGCCAAGGTTCAAGGGGGTAGCCAGAATCTCCTTTGAGATAATTTTATGATTATAATTATATATAATAAAACTAATCAAATTGTTCACGTTACCTAAAAGCCAAGCATTCTTAAAGTTTTTTTTCATTATATAGCTCTTCTAGCATTCGTTTCTCCTCGGAATGCCTCCATACGAATGAGTCATGACCTGCTCCACCATATTTTGGGTTTATGCTTAAAATTTTGTACTCGTGGTCGCAAATCTAAAAAAAAAAACTTTAAACTTGTTTTCACATTTTAACTAGAAATTTATTTAACAACAATACCACCATGGCGTTAAGGCTGTGGTACCCTTTCCTATTAAGAAACATATGCTCATTCGTATGTGGCCTCTGCAGGCCTATGTGGGTGCCGTCTATACATCCAATAACTTTAAGAAAATAAAGGAACAATTAAAAAGAAGCAGCATAAAATGATTATTTTAACAAACCTCCAGGAATATTATATTTGTTAAAAAAATAGTCCATGCATGTATGCGATTGTTCAGGCGAAAACTTTATAAGTTTTGGACAAAGCTTAGTTTCAATTTCTTGTATCACATGGCTTACAATTTTAGAGACCGTGCTCTGTCCTAAACCTAACATGTAGTCATTTCCCACACATTGTTGAAAACTTCCACTTGCCAAAAGTGAAAGTGTGGCTGCTAATTGAATCTTTGGCGGCACGGCTGTGGACATATTTCCAATAAAATTGAACTGACAAAACACGTAATTGAAAGCTTCTTTTGTCAGTCGAAATCTTGTTTTAAATCTGAAAAGAAGCATTATGATTACAAAGATTTCGAAAAATATACATTCATCTCACGCTGCTGCCGGTAAAGGCAAAGGGTCACTTTTATCTCTAATCTCCTTTCTAATGCGTATTATACAGCTTTCTTCCTCATCAGATGAAGATAAGCAAAACAAAAATGAGCTATTCATTTCACAATTTCTTTTAAAAATTAAAAAAATTTCGCGCACAAATGCTGTTCAACTTGCTTTTATTTTATTTGTTTACCTTTTGAAAACATATGTTTGAGAATCTATTACATTTTGATTAACAATTTCGATTCGATATATATCGTATGCGGTGATCTGCTTACTTGACACGTATCGAAATCTAAGTCGATACGATAGTTGACTCGATATCGAATGCGGTGATTAGACCCCAGGTGATTATTTTGTATCCAGACAATTTCAACTACAGGGGTCTAATCACCGCATACGATATCGAGCAAAATTGGTCGAAATTATTTATTTTGGTATCATGAATCTCGATATCGAACGAAAATTATGGAATTTGAAATAATAGCATTCGTTATCGAGTAACTCGACATTACATTTATCGAGTTTTCATTCGATACGTTGGTGTCTGTCGTATGCAAAAACATTCGATAGTTTATTCGATACGATAGTATCGAATGCGGTGATTAGACCCCTGAATTCTATCTATCAAGGATGATCGTCATTATTATTTAAATCGTCTTAATTTAGACAAATAAGCAGCGCATGTACATTAGTCGCATCTTGTATGGGATTTTTTTTTTTTTTTATTTAATTGTTTGCGCTGCTTAAAATATGAGGTTTGGTGTAAGAAATCATGATCTAATTTTTCAGGTCAATCCGACGGTGCCTAGCCGTGCCGGGTGGGGCCCAAAGTTTCCCATATTATAAAAAAAATCTTTTCAATCAGATCTTTATAGTTATACTAGTTGAAAAGCCGAAAATCAAAAATATGGCTTCGTTACGATCTTCCGCAGAGAAAGTACTTCAAGTGTGCCAAATTTCAGCTTCCTATGTCATCAGATGGCTTCAGAAAGTTGCGGAAAGAATAGGACATACATGCAAACATCCTGACATACTAAGAAATTATATATTGTATATATAGATTAAAGTATTTGCTGTTTAATATTTTAGTATGATACGAACGAAAGGTTTTTAACCTAATTCGGGGTCGCTGAATCCAGTGGTGCTAGCCGTTTTTTTAGGTTAGCTTTGGTTTTCGAGATATACCGTTATTTCGAAAATTAAGGATGTTGCACAACATATGTTCGCGTAACTCAAAAACGCTTAAGTTTATTGAAAAACTAAAAAAAAACCGAAATTCCGTAATAAAATTTACTTTATTTTAATTTTTTTGATAGAAAAGATGTCTTTTTTTTATAATCACCCCTATCGCGAATAAAAATTCCTTGTGAGTTTTTTCCCTTTTTCCATTTTTCCTATGTTAATTCAATAGTAAAAATGGGAAAAGGGAAAAAACTCCCAAGGAATTTTTATTCACGATAGGGGTGAATATGGGAAACTTTGGGCCCCACACGGCACGGCTAGGCACCGTTGGATTGACCTGAAAAATTAGATCATGATTTCTTACACCAAACCTCATATTTTAAGCAGCGCAAACAATTAAATTTAAAAAAAAAAATTGCGACAAGTCTAATGTACATATTAATTCTACCGCACAACAGTGGGTGTGCTGACGATTTTTTTCATAATTAGAATTAATGAAAAATAACTTAACCAACAGGTTTAAAGTAGAAACTTGTGAGTCAATGCTATCAACTCTAAATTTTCTAGATACTGAAATAGAAGGTTGTATGCCAAGTAATGAACTTGTGCGAAAATACAAAAAAAAGTTAAAAAACATAAAACGTCAAGTTTATACTTATGTTAAAGTAAATGCAAACACATTATTAAAAATCGATCAAATGCAAAATTAATACACAAAAGTGTATTTATACACATTTTTAACGAATTATTTCACAGCTATTTATATCGTTTAAATTGTTAATTCCTTTTCGTTTTGTGTCCTTTTGATTAACCATCGCCTTACCAAAGATTTTTATGTACATCGTTTACCAATACCCACCCGGGTGTTACTGCATGTTTATACGCGATTAAATTGCAACAACAGCTTTTATGTAAACAAACCTTTTTTTACTAGCCATATTTTTGACAATCCGACCACAAAAGCAGTGCTGTTGTGGAGTTGAGCTCAACTCCTAGTGAATTCGCATTGGGGGCATGAGTGCAGCACTAGATTAACAGTTGGAATTTTGTTATAATTTATTTTTTATCATTTATTCATTAATTTTGTATGATGTGCTAAATTCCCAAAATTTATTCTTGATATTATTATTTTAGTTCATCTTTCGCGGATCATAGTTTTTAGAATTTTATTCATTTAGAAATAAGCGGTATAAAGAAGCTTTTAATTGCAATTTATTGTTTTATGCCGAAACTCGGGTTCTTTTGTAAAAATTAGATATTCAACACTTTTTAGAAACCATGTTAGAATTTAAATATGTTGCATATATTCCAACTGCGCAGTAGTAAACAATTATACTATGTATGCAGGAAATTTCCACAACAAACAGACAATTATTTTTTATTCATCATTTTATTTATGTATATTTTCTTCGTAATACTTAATGTTTATTTAATTTATTTTTATATTTTAGTTTTATTTAAATTTTGTATGCGTATTTTAGAGTATTGCAAATATTCTTACATTCTTTCAGTACAAATGGTCGATACAACAAAATGCGCATATACAATATATTTCTTTAAAATTAAAGATTTTTTTTTCACTTTTTGCTTTAAATGTGTTGTTTATTAAGATTTTGTGTATGCACTATACCGTCCTATATTTTTAAATTTCCATTTATAATTTGTTTGTCTATTGTTTTGGATTTATATGCCAAGTGTAATTCGTACGTTTTTAATAATTAACATTTAAAAACAGATTTTTTTTTTTACTTTTATTTAAATTTGTATCATCGCTTCGGTTCCTCTAAAGGAGGTTAACTCAGAATTTACAAGTTTCCAGTAGGGACAAAAACAATTTACTCTTACATTATAAAGAGGGATACACAACTGTTTTGTTTTTGGTGAAGAGTTTATATAAGATTTTTACAGTGGGTAGATACTAAAGGTCTGCATGACTACATTTAAAAGGCATATGAATACATTCATTTGTTTTTTAAGTAGGTAAAGTAAAGTACAACAAACGATTTAAGTACGCAGTGCTTTACATTTTATGTTAAAAAAACAAATGAATAAACACACAAGGCGAAAGAGAAAAGAAAACAACTGTATGTAAACAGAAAAAAATACTACCACATTCAAATAAAACAGACATAATAAAATGTGTATAAGTTTCGAATATAATATTATTTGAATGTTTTACTCATAACATGAATACATTAATATTATTACTAGCAACTTTTGTTATGGAAATCGAAAACGTAAAACGCAAGAATTTTAAATTCCTTTTTAATATACTCTTAATCCAATTTTTATAATTTTTGTTGCAAAATTCTGTTTAATAGAGATATATTTGTAATGAGAATAAACATAAGTACTAATTTTACTATGTAGTATTTCTTGCACATAGTCTAACTGTTACCATATACTTGTGTGTGTTTGCATTTGCAAATTGAGTAAATAAATATTCAAAGAAAAAGAGTGAATAGAATGTGTGCCTTTGTTATGATAAAGTAAAACACAGACTACACTCTCTTTTATATTTTAACTCTTAAACTCTGTAAGCCAGTATTTAACTATTTAAATATTTGAATGAATATTGGAATGCTTGTGTGTAATAAACAAATGAATGTATTCTTGCAGCCCTTTAGTAGATACATATAACCACCGTATATCGTTTTCTTTCAAAAAGTGAAAATTTTGAGTTAACCCCCTGTAGTGCGATATTTTTTTAACCATAGGGTTTTAAATTCGATAAAATGTTTTTTTTTATAACTATTAATTTTGTCACTTATATTTAAAAAATGGCGAATGTCAAAGAAAAATAATCTGAAATTTTGATGTAATTTATAACTCAAAGTGGAACTGGTAAAAAAAAGGTTCAGTAAGATTTAGACTTAAATAAGATACTCTTGGGGTTGCTTTGTATTTCGATTCAATAATATAAAATAAAATACATTTCAAAGTGATTTGATTCGAAAGGCAATTTTCGAATTGGAATGTATGAGTCGAAATACGGAGTCACAATGAATTACATTTACTTCAGCATATTAAAATTTTAATAAATTGTTTTTCGTTTCGAAGAAAATACTTTGCAATTTTTAATTTTGCTCGGTGTTGAGGAGTAAATTCCGCCCCTTTTCATTATTTGTTTTGTAAAATAATTTTGTTAATGAAAGAAAAATGTTTCGTTTTATTATTTCCGTAATAAAAAATAAAATGCATACGGAATTTTGTTTATTTAATACTACAAAATATGTAAATGGGGATATTTTGTATGGTAGCTGTTTTGTTTGATGTTTTTTCATATAAAATAGTACATAATAATAAAAAAAAGTAGTATTTAAAAATTTTAATTAAACAGAAAGAATAAGAACTAAAAAATAAACATTTTAAAAACAAAAATATGTAATGTGTTATTATATCGTACGTGTTATTAATTAATAACTATAATAAGAATAATTCGGAAAAATTGTTATTTTCTTTTTCATTTTATATATGTATGTATATCCTATATATTTTGTTTAATGTGGTTTGTATATAATATTTTCTTAATAATTACTTTTCTTATTTCAAATTGTATTACTTGTAGTTGTTACTTAACAATCTGTATCATACCAAGCAGCTAAATTATTGTTGTCATTTGGTGGTGTTGGCATAGCATCCAAATCAAAATTCAAAGCACCAGCATCAATTTCACCAACATCCATGTCCATGGAATAGGGTGAAGTTGGTGCAGCACTTGGTGGGGCTCCACCACCGCTGCCGCCTCCTACGGGACTGCTGATTTCAAGACCCTGCATAGAGTCTATTGGTAAAGTATCATATCCTGCTTGAATAATAAACAAGTAAAAAAAAAATTACAAGTTAGTATGCTTCAATAATAACAATTTGTTATTGTTGTTTCAACTAAATTTCATTATTATTTGAATATATCAATTTATTAACAAAATCATAACAACAAATTATTTATAAAATATAAATATATATGTATCATGCTTAAAATGCTATAAAAATGCATTCAAACTTTCAAAAACAAATAATAAGTAAAACGCTTTAAAATGAGTTTTAATGTTTTCGGTTGCACGAATAACATTCATTTACTGCCTGCTTTAGATGACGAGCGCAAGCTTTATGTGTTTAGCTTACATTTAAAACAAGATTTCAAAATTAGCTTTAAATGTTAGTTTAACGAACGAATTTTGTGCTCGTCATATAAAAACAGGCAGTTTATCAATTAATTTGAAATTGTAATAAATTGGCGCAGAAAATTACTTTTTAGCTAACATCACACAAAGAAAAAAATTATAATACATATCGAGGGTTATTTTTCAAATAGTGCTGCATATCAGCAAAATCACAATTTTACAGGAGAGCGAAAAATTTGATTTTTTCGATAACTCTAAGAGCCAGTTTTTGACATAAAGATCAGCGATTAAATTAGAACTAATCTTTGAAATTCGTTTTTGGGTAGTCGATAATTTCATTTTGTTTCCAAGTTAAAACGCCCAAAGTTGGCGGTTTAAACTTGCGACAGAACTTTCAAAAGAACGAACATCTTATAAAAGGAAATATTTTTTATTTTTTTTTTTATTTAAAGTTTTATTAAATATTCCACCCTCAAGCTTAAATAATTAAAAGTAATTAGAAATATTTTTTATTTTTTTTGTTATTTAAAGTTTTATTAAATATTCCACCCTCAAGCTTAAATAATTAAAAGTAATTATAAAACAAAGGTCAAATAAGAATAAATATTTATTTATAAATATATAATATTATATAACACAATAGAAAATTCTCGCCTTTTCTTCTTCTTTTTCACGTTAAGAACAGTAATTTGATGACAATTTTTGGTATTTGATTTAAACTGCCATACTTATACATAAAATTATTGTCAATTCATATGGCAATGCTAAAAGCTTTAATCTTTCACTTAAAAACGCCACAGAGGATTAAGGCTAGATTAATTTTATTATAAGATTAACAAATCTTACTATTGATCCTGGTTTAAACTCTTAGTAAAAAGCCCGCTCTTAGTATGGCAGTTTAAAACAAATACCAAAAATGGTCATCAAATTACTGTTCTTAACGTGAAAAAGAAGAAGAAAAGGCGAGAATTTTGTATTGTGTTATATAATATTATATGTTTATAAATAGATATTTATTCTTTTTTGACCTTTATTTTATAATTACTTTTAATTATTTAAGCTTGAGGGTGGAATATTTAATAAAACTTTAAATAAAAAAAAAAAAAAATAAAAAATATTTCCTTTTATAAACTGTTCGTACTTTTGAAAGTTCTGTGGCAAGTTTAAACCGTCAACTTTGTGCGTTTAAACTTGGAAACAAAATGAAATAATCGACTACCCAAAAACGAATTTCAAAGATTAGATCTAATTTAATCGCTGATATTTATTTCACAAACTGGCTCTAACTATACTAAATCAAAGTATATTTATCAGGGACATAACAGTTATAACCAATATTTGAAAAAATCCTGAAATAATAATTAATCACGAATTTTTAAAACTTGCTCTCTGAATAATTATTACAAAAAACCAATATTTTTTGGTCTTTGATAACCGTTATAGTTTGTTTTTGTTTTTTTGGGCTTCCATAACCATTACAAAAGATTTTAATTTTTTTTTGGTCTTCCGTAACCATTACAAAAGACTTTTATTTTTTTTTTGTCTTCTATAACTATTATAAAAGATTTTAATTTTTTTTGGTCTTCCGTAACCATTACAAAAGATTTTTATTTTTTTCGGTCTTCCATATCGAATTTCACACTAGTTTTATGAAAATATTATTTGGAGTTTGCGAACTGTAGCGTGGTTATAGAAGACAGAAAAAATAAAATTTTTTTTATAATGGTTATAGAAGACCCATAAGAATAAAAATCTTTCATAATGGTTACCAAAGACCAAAAAAAAATTAATAATCTTTCATAACGGTTATCAAAGACCAAAAAAAAATAATAATCTTTCATAACGGTTATCAAAGACCAAAAAAAAAATAATAATCTTTTATAATGTTAATGGCAGACCTATAATTTTCTGGGTAATTTATAATTATTATTACAAGACAAATTTTTTTTCAGTTATTTTTTCCATAACCTATTGGCTATTTAAAAAATATTAACAGTTATTTCGGGTCCCTGATATTTATATATCGTTAACTTAATACGAAAAGGCCCTAACTCATAATTTTTCGAAATCGATATTTTTACATATTTCGATAGACCATTACTAGATACACATTCTCGAAATTAATAAAATTAATATAACACTAAATTTGTAAAGTGTTTTTAATAAAAATTGCGTTTAAACAAATTTTGTATCAATATTGCATCTTTTTTTATTTAGTTTTTTCCTGCTCCTGTAAACTATGAAAAACATGAGTTAGGGCCTTTTCGTATTAAGTTAACGATATGTATATACATAAATATCATCATATATACATATACTAAGAATATTTCTTCCACAAAAAAAAAAAAAAAAAAATCAAACAAAAACAAAAACAAACTCAATCGCAACGTCGTTGTTCGAAGCCTTAAAAAACGGTAAGAAGTTTAGTTCAAAATAAAGCCTTTTTAACTGCTCTATATATGGACTAAAGATTTTGTTTCAAATGGGTAAATTATTCTTAGCGAAGATAAATGTTAATATAATACATGAATGCAGTTTTAATCATGGAGTATTAGAAATTGATTTCTACCAAAAGTTGGAATTGAAAGCTACTTTAAATACTTCAATTCAACAAACTTTTTTTGTTAAGGAGTCATAAGAAAAAGATCAACATGATTCCAAACTACCTATCGGAACAAATATTTTAGAATTTTTGAAAATCAAAAAACTAAAAGCTTCTATAAATTGCACTAGTAGCTTTATTGCTTAAACTTAACACTTCATTAATATTTCAAAAATAAAATTTAATTTTGTGTTTTCGGGTAGTAATTTGCGGTCCTTGATTTTTTGTGATATTTTCCATCGTTGTGATTTCAAAATGTTAAGTTGTGCCTTATTTTCATCCTCTGATGATGAGGATGAGTATACGGTGGAAGAGCTGTGTCAACTTTATGAGCAACTACCATTTTTTCAAACTGGTTCTGTGTGGTTATTTTCAATCTAAAATTATATCCATTGCATAAAAACAGTTTTTATAAAGATTATAAACAAATATACTAACAAACATCAAAACAGTTGCTTTCATAATTTGTAAATTTTATTTTCTTTATTGTCGAATGAAATAAAATGAACGACTATTTTTTCAACTTTTGACATTTGATTTCGAGAATCGTAGTAGTTCAAATAATTGTAAAAGAATTGTTAACAGAGTTGTATTTTTATAGCTTTCGAGAAACGTAGTACCAAAGTGTAAAAACGAGGAAATTAGAGCACGAATACGAGAATCGAAATAAGGCTGATTATTAGGTTTAATTTATTTCCCCCAAATCGGTTAAGTTTTATGAAAAAAAAAAAAATCATAGCGATAAGTTGTATTTTAGGGGGTGCGTCCGCCTCTCAACGTTGGCCTTCAAGCCCATTTATTCATATGTAATTTGTTTGCATATGACTATCTTAAAAAAAAAACATTTTACAAGAATATGATATATGACATGATATATGCTCTTCTAGTCAACAACATTAGCCTCAAAGAAACTTTTTTGCTAAAATTAATATTTTAGAAAATAACAACAAAATACCAAAAATTATTTATACCAAAATTTTATATGGAAATTATTAGTTCTTAGGACCCCTTTCACATTCGGCAAGTTACTTGCCGACAACAACAGTCTGTACAATTTTTTTTTCCTTCCCCGACCTTACCGCTGACGACTACAAACCAAGAGTTGCGCAAGTAACTTGCCGAGTGCGAAAGGGGTCTAGCATGTAAGGTAAGATCTTATTGTTTAATATAAAATACGTTAAATATACTACGTATGGTTTGGAAGATAAAAAATAAGAATAACAATTTAATTTGGCTTTAAAACCTTGACCTGATAAACTGTTGTATTATTTGAGAAAGATAACCAAAGAGAACGCAAATAATTGTTCTATTTTACAGCTATTTAGCGGCGCAGTTTGTGACTTATTTTTTTTTTTTTTGTTTTCATACAGAGCAATATACCTTACTTAATGCGAAAAAATTCAACTAGAACGTAATTTTCTACCCATAAGTGAATTTAAACAATAACCAATAAAATTCGGTCGGACATCTGCCCCGGTGCCCCGGTAGGCTTACTGGTAGTGAGCTTGTCTACCAGCGCTGGGGTTGCGGGTTCGATTCCCGCCAGAGACTTTGGTTTCTTTCCTGCAGGTAAGCGAAGAGCTTCGCGGGATTAGATTAGGAAAATCTCTTTAATATTTTGAATTACACTGCTGCAAGTTGAATTCTAAAAATTAATATAAAATACTGCTGTTAATGTTTTATTTAAAAACATTTGGGTACGGACATTTTTTTCTTTAAAAAGGTAATTTTTTAGAGGGCCATATGGAAATGGAAAAATATTAGTTAACATCACTGCTTTGATGAGAAATTTAAAAAAATCCCCGCCAAAAAAATTCCTAGAAGTTTCAAAAATATTCGTTACATTTTTCACAATAACAAACTCAACTCATGATACACATAATAACTGTCATAGAAATCAATTCCGATTAAAAGTGATTCCGTTTTCGATCGGAATTGATTTCTGTGACAGGCCTGTTAATGTATGTATTTCTTTTTTTTTTTTTTTTTTGAATAAAAAGTAATTTTCTTAAACTTATAATTAGCTTAGGAAACAAATTAAGTATTACATTTTGAATCTTACAAATAAATGAAAAACATATCCAGCCTTATTACGTTTGTAGTAGTAGTTGTTAAAAAATAACACATGTTGTGTGTTACTTTAATATATTACAAAAACGACAAAGTCGTTTAAGACAACGACAACCGTTATAAGTCTGATCAATTTGTTTTGTCAAATATTTTCTAAGACTTGACAATTATTTAAAAGAAGATGCACACATACGTTTTTGTGTGGCTACTTTTTTTAAGAATATTTCTTTTTTATTATTTCAATTATAATGAAATCATGCAAAAGCATTTTTAATAAAGTAACGTGTAGAAAGAAACATGCAAAAAAATTAAATAAAATTAACAAAACAAAAAAGAATTGTATTCGTAAATAAAAAATGAGCATGTATAATGAAACAATATTTAATTTAAGTATGTATAAGCATGGATTTCTATTCGAAGTTTTTTAGAAATATATAAAACAATGGCCAAATTAAACAAAACAACATTAACAGTTTTTAAACGAAATAATATAGTAATAAAAAAAACTCATTTATGCAGCGAGAAATAAATATCAAAACTATTCAATTACGCAGGCAAAACGACAAATAATAGTTTTTAAAACTTAAAAAAAAATCTATTCGTTAAAATATCATTCTATCGAGTAAAATTTCGTTTAAACCCCATTTATTCTTTTTGGATTATCGGTTCAAAACATATACCCCATTAAAAGTAAGATTTTGGAATATAGGATATTTCAGGTTTTTATTTATTTGTCTAATTGTCGACAGACAAATTTTCAAAGAGGATTCTTTCAACCTGTTATTTACAAAAGTTTTTAATTGTTTTAAAGTTCATAGGCTCATTTAGTCTTTACTGTCTGTTTCTGTTCTGTTCCGTGCCGTACTTTTACGAAATTGTAATAGTTACTTTTTCTTTCTTTCAGCCATTTATGACAAATTTATTAGCTTCGCACCGTCCATTGTTTTATTTTTATAACTTTAATGCACATAAATTTGAAAAAATTATATTTTATGAATTCTTAAAATCAAAAAACAGTTTATTTCAATATAAATATGTATTTTTTATTATGCTGTCACTAACACCCAATTTTCATGATGATTTTTTCCCCTATTTTTGAAACATGTCTTTTTTAGTTTGAAAGCGAGCGGGGGAGAGAAGTAAGCAGGGTAGAAAAAAAGACATGAATCGTATTTTCTGTGTTTTTTTTGACATTCCTCTTTGCATTTAATATTGTTTTTTAATTTATGTTGTATTTTTATTTCAAAATTACAATTGCTTATTAAAATATAAAAAAATAAACAAATTTAATTCAAAAAAATTCAATACATACATACATACATCATACATTTATAAGGAAAATAAAAAAAATCAAACAAAATAAGAAACATTGTGAAAATTGAACATGTCTTTGGAAGTTTCTTTAAAAAAGAACTACAAAAAAGACATGTCTTTTAAATCATCGTGAAAATTAGGTGTTACAATTACTTAACATGTTTTTGATTTTAACAAGCTGAACCGCAACAGAACAGAAAAAGCAATCAATTTCATCGGTTTTTTAATAACAAAAACAAATCAGCTGATTCGTAACAGAACAGAAAGTTAAGACTAATTATGCCTTATTTCAGAACGAAGATTTCCTTCGCTTGACTTACATTTAAAACAAATTCTAAAAGGTAGTCTTCGTTTGAAATCGATGAACAGGCAGTTAGTTTTTGTTCATAATATTGATTAACGTAGTTTTCGATTTATTAATATGAAATTTTGTAGTTCTTTTATAAAACTCTAAAAAGGATTTCTAATTTATTAATTCAAAAGTTTGGCTCTAACTACAAAACCCGTGGCACCGGCTTGTTGAAACTACATGTCATTCAAGTCAAGCTCTTGTATTTTGGGCAAAAAAAAGTTGGATATCATCTCACTTTGTTGAGTAACAGAGGCCCAATTGCTGCGAACGGCGACGAATCTATAATTGATGGTCATCATTAACACTGGCCGATACAGCTGCGATATTTTCTTCACTTCGCACTCTACGTAAGCGTGTCGGTGGTTTAATGTCCAACAATGTAAATTTGGTGCGAAATTTTAGGGGTGGTTCGAGACTGCGGTGACCTCTGGGGAATAGTCTGGTGGATACTGGCTGACCCTTGTCACTGGCTAGGGGTATCACAAAGGGACCGCTATAAGGACCCAAGTGAGTCGTCTTCGTGACGGCTACCCATTTAACCTAACCTAACCTAGTCACAATAGCCCGAATAGCCGCTTCAGTGGGTCGATTAAACTGACCATAAAATGGAAGAAGCGCGCGATGAACTTTCTTAACAGAACACGCATTTATTTTGATAGTAAAATTCAATAATTTGCAAGCGTTTTTCGTTTGTAAGACGATTCATGGTTAAATTATAGACCAAACTGAAGATGTTTGACAGTGAAACAAATCACGAAACGTGCGTCAACTTTTTAAGCCAGTGTTGCCAAAAAGATAATAACTAAAAAATCACCCGATATGTACATATATTATTGAGTCTTATGGTGTTTTCTTTTCTACAAAAAATGTGACATTTTATTTAAAAAAAATTCAATTTGGTGTCTGTTTCTTAAAAATGTTGGTCCCGAAAAGGGTGGCTTGTTTTCAATAATATATGTACATATCGGGTGATTTTTTAGCTCTGAAATTCGAACATTGTTCGTGTTTTTCGTCCAATACCGCCAGCAACGCTCAAAAACAGGCCAAAAAGTGGACGTCCAGAATGCGTTTTGTTTTAATGCCATGTATGTATTTATCTTTCAAAAAAAAAAATATTTTTTTGCAACGAGAGAGAGAAAAAAACCGTTTTCCAGTAATTACTCTTTCGTCTCAAGTTTTTGCTAGAAAAGTAAATGAACACCCATTTATTTGTTATTTTAATTCTGCGGAAAGTATCCCGAAGTTAAGGGAATAATTGGTCCAAAGATGAGTTTTATCTAGTATGCATTAATTATTTTTTAACAACTATGATTTTGTCACACCTTCGTAAAACAATAGCATATTCGACATAGATTTCTCGCAAAAGATGTACGACAAATTATAAATTTTCAAATATATTTTGTTATTTTGTGATTTAAAAAACAATGACAATCACCTAGAAATATTTAATAAGATTTTGCAGGTCAAACACTTTTTGAGCATAATTCAGTTGTAATGGATCTTTCAAATATGTAAATATTTTTTATTGTTTATTTATATGTTTTTTAATTTTGTGTTGTATACACTGTGATTGGTTAATAAAAATTGGTATGAATTTTGAAAAATTATTACATATTTTTGAAAAGTACTACTCTCGTTGCTTCTAGAAACTGCTAAAATATTCAATATGTTTATTAAAGTTGTTAAATTCTTGATATTTTTTGCTACATTATAATTTTGTTTGTTTGCATGTTTTTTAAATAAATTCGGAGTTTAAATTTTAATTCAATGATGATATATGTTAGGCTGGCTCAACTGTTTTATTAAGTAGTTTTTTGTTTGTAAAATTTGTTTTTATTTTATTCCAAAGTAGGTATCACACAGGAGCATTAAAAGAATGCACGCAAGAGAGAGAGAGGTAGCATTTTTTTTTTGTCAAGTAAGAAAAGAAACAAAAATACGTTAATTATTAGATTTTTCGAATCACTCTTTTAAGTTAACGATTATGATTTTGAGTTTTGTTGGGTAAACTATTAAGTGATGTCAAATTTTTTCTATATGGCTATTATTTGTGAATTAAAATATAATACAAAGAAATTTTAGGATTTTAACGCATTGTTGTATATTGTATTTACATATAATAAATTTCGGATAAATTTTTTTGTTCACTGCCTAATGAGAAACAACAAAAAAAAAAAAAAATAAAAAAAAAATTAATAAAAAATAAACAAAAAACTTCACAAAATGATAATCTAATGAAATTAGTTTTCTTTAAAAATAAATTATGTATTGAAATAAGAAGTGAAGAGTGGCTGAATTAGTGTTGAAAAATGGTGCACAACTTTTATTTTACTTTTTTTTTAATAAAAAAAAAAAATACTTCTTGAAATACCGTTGTTAACATCTACTGAATCAACTGAAATGCAAAATTATGTTAGTTTAAAACCATACTTGCTTTGTATTTTTTGCTTTATTCGCATTAACTAATCTTTAGTTTATTTTTATAAAAAGAATTAGTATATATATGTTTTTATTTAAAAAATAAAAGATATCTTACTTTCGGATACGGGACATTGTTGCACTGCAAAGCAACATGCGTTTAGAAAAGCAGCCATACTGTCTTGATTGTCCCTTTAGAATAAAATATTATTGCAAATTGCTGCCGTTAGAAATGATTGGAATTATGCCTCAATAACATTAAGCGCTTGCCTAAATACTAGTAGAATAAGATCTAAGTATTTATATTAGGCAATTTTAATTTTTTTTTTTTTTATTTGCAAAAAGAGAGTTGGAAAGAAAGAAAAAACTACAGGCACAAAGAAGATTTTTAAAATGATTTTTTTTAATTTTTATTTTAAACAGCAACAAAGTGCTAAAGTTGGTTTTAGACGAAATTTATTTTGCAGTAGCTTTGTCAGATGTAAAATCCATATGTTATTGCACACGTCTATCAAAATTGAAAAATACAGAAGGGATATATATAATTTTTGCTTTCATGCGTTCGTTGGTTCCATCTGACATAACCTTAAATCGTTGACAACAGCAAATTAATATTCTGTTTTTCAATTATTTTCAGATTTAATTGTATTTCAGGTTATTCAAAAAATTTGGTTTTTTTAAGAATATGTGTAAATTAATAGATTTAAATCTATATATTTGCCGTCATAAATAAATGTCTTGCAAAACAGCTGATGTCAGATGGTTTGTCAGTTCAAATCGAAGCAGCTCTAATTGAATTTTTACTCTGCAAATTCGTGCTGACATTTACAGAAGCAAATTTTCTTTTTTTGCTTAACACGACATTATATGCATTTTGCAGTGGGAAATTTAACAAGTAAACTGTTAAATACGTGTCGTCTAAAACAAGCTTTAAAATTTTAAAGCAGTTGTATAAATGATTAGGAATATCGTAGCTTAGACCTTAATTTCTCGTTGCAAGTTGCCGCTAGGATGAAAATGGGCAGACATTCGTTTGACAATGACTAGGTTGATTTGATTTTATTATTCTTTGTTACTATTTTTTTTTTAATGAAAATTTAAGTTTTGTTTACCAAGTTTGCATGTGCAAACTTTTCAATTCTGTTCTGTTGAATGTCTGTATGTAATAAATGACTAAAAATGTTATTTATGTATATAAATATTTGTAAAAGAGATATAAACAAAATAAACTATCAAGAAAAATGTAACAAATTATATGTTAAAATCGATTACAAAGTGATAAAACGGGGGCATAGGGGCAACGAAAACAAAGGGATTGAATATCTGCTCAAACGAATGGGTGGTAGTGGGGTTAGTTAATGTTAAGTGATGGTGGAGGTTTTAGAAATCGATATTATGATAAGAACAACCAGCAAACATTTGAACGATTAGAAAAACTGTTGTTTTGTTATGTGGACATATATATGTATGTTGTATGTATGTAGCGCAAGTGCCAAGATGTTGTTTGTATTGTTTGACTGGTTGGTTGTTTCGTATGTTATTTAATAATTTGACTTTTACAACTGTTATTCTTTTTTGTCTTGTTGGAATATGAATAACATTCTACATGCTTTTTTTATTATTTTTGTATTTTTATATTTTTTATTTTATAGGTTATAACTGATGTTTTCGATTGAGGCATGGGGAGGGTGGTTGGTTGGTAAAGAACAATTATTAATTAAAAGAAACACTTTAAATTATAGGAGAAATACGTACCTTGTTGGAATGCACGACCGCCGTGGGAGCTGTGTACGCTCGGTGGCCCCTGACCATAGAGGCCTTCATATGCTTGCTCTGGACCAAGCATATCCTGTGTGTATATATCGAGGTTTGATTTTTTTGTTTATATATGTAAACATTTAACATTGGGATGATTTTCAAAATGATTCGGTTTCGAAATTCAATTCGATATTAAAAATTGTATGTTGTTGTTTAAAATGGTAACAGAAAAATGTCACATTGTAAATTGTAAGGTTGATAGGTTGATTTTTTTTCGGGATAAAAACGGGAAATTTTCAATACGAGGGGGCCACCAAAACACATTTTTTATGTCAACAATTAAAAATATTTAGCCAAATTTGAAGAATTTTTGTAACAGGTGCATGGGTATTATCAATTTTACGTGATTGTAAGGTGATTGAGTAGTTTACATTTGGTGTTGGTAATAGTAGTAGTAGGAGTGTTGGTAGTTGTGATAATTTGCAACAAAAAAAAAAAAAAAAAAAAAAAAAATAAAAAGTAAAAAAAATAAATAAATAAAAAACAAATATTAATATAAAAAATAAAAAAAAAGATAATTTAAAAATACAACATTTAAAGCTAAAAAACAAAAATTTCATCTTGTAAAAAACTAACAATTTTGCTCACTAATAAAAAATATTGAATATGAAAACAACAATTTTTTTTTTTTGATTTTTCTCTAATTTAAACTACGTTTATACAAAAATAAATTTGTTAAAAAACATAATGAAATCAAATGAATTAATTTTTGAAATAAATAAAATGCAAAATATAGGTTGATTTTTATATAAGAAATATTCAAATATTCATAAACTATTCTTACAACAAATCAGAAAAAATAATCTTTGTCTTATTTATATATACAATACTCTATTGATAATTTGATTTTGTTATTTCTCTTATTTATTTTACAAGTGTTTTTGTTTTATTAATTTGAAATATTATTGGTATTGCAGTTATTATTAAGAAAAACTATCATTAAACATAACGAACCTGTAAATCTGGACCCATGCCTAGATCGGCATTGCCCCATATATTGTTGTCTTCACGTAATAGTGAATTGGTTAACTCAATAGAAAGACGTTTTTTGTAATCTTGTGGCTTGTCCTCACTCATACGGAATAGAACCGCAGCAGCATAAGTTGCTACGCCTTCATTGCGAGAATGTAATAAATCAGTTAAGGGCCCAGTGGCTCCTTCCTGTTCAATTATTTCTGCCCCTTCTTTATCAGCAGCCAATTCACAAAGCACACCAGCTGCGACACGCTAAATTTCACACACAATTAAAATTTAATTTGCATCCATTAAAAAAAAAAATTAATTACAACCCACCTGTATGTTTTCTATTTCGTTAAATAGCAGACGAACAAATATCGGTATTACCGATTGTTGCCGTATTAAAGCCCGATTATGAGACTCTCGAGCTAAGATATGTAAAGCACCTACTGTGCCCTCGACAATCTCCTCCATGCGAACGCCATCTGCGTAAGCCGAAGGCTGCTGTGACCCGGTAGTAGCCACTGAAGAGCGTTGCTAAAGAATTTATTTATACAAAAAAAAATTACCTCAATGACATCCTTGTATTGAATAATAAAGAACTATAACTTACACGTTCGGTATCCTGGAAAGCACGCATTAATAGACGTACTAAATGATGTATGGCACCATGCTCACGCAATGGTGCTGCATTAGCTGGGCACAAGGCCAAATTGCGTACCAATCCAATAGCGGCCTTAATTAATGGCCAACGAGATGGAGGATGTAAAAGTTTTACAATTACCGAGAGACCATAATTTAAACGTACTGCATTTTGAGCCATTTCTGAATCTGCATGACGTGTGGTCAAATGACGTAGAGCACATACTGCCGGCTCAGTAATCTCTTCACGATCGCCAGCATTTATTATCGTACGTACCAAAGCATCAACACCACCGACTTGACAAACCGTAGCCTTATTGCGTTGATTGTTACAAGTCAAATTCGAGAGTATTCCAGCAGCACAAGTAACAACATTGACATCTGTTGAAGCCAATACTTGAACTAGGGACTGTAAAAGTGCCTCCATGCCATCAACTTTAGTGGCAGCATCGGATAAATTACGCAAAGTCCACAAACAATTCTGAACCAAACGTGGCGATGGATTGCCCAAGTGCATGGCCAAGGCCTGCATACCGCCTGCATCTACAATTGCTGGCTTATTGCTAGAACATACTGAGAGGACTTTTAAAACACGTGAAGTGGTCCACAACAACTTCTCGTAATCGTAGGAACGCATAATGCGTACTAACTCATTGGGGCCACCAGAAGCCAAAATAATTAGTTTACTCTCTTGATTGCCATAAGCAAGAATCTGTAAACAATCTGTAACGATGGCCAAAAACTTGACGTTATTACGCTGCAATAAGGTAACCATTTTTTGGAGACCACCAGCCAAGCGAACTGCCATTTTAGAACCATCCTGATGCAATAGCAAATTGTGTAAGGTGGTGATGGCATAGAATAAAACACTCTCAACCGGAGAAGACAATAGTTTCACCAAAGCTGGTATACCACCGCTCTTGAATATAGCCAAGAGACCTTGTCGATGATGTGACAAATTATGAAGAGTGCCAACAGCAGCTTTAGTACTCTCCAAATCGTTACTATTCGAAATGGCGCGCACGAGAGCTGCCACCATTTGTGGACTATTCATAATAGCATGGCGCGAAGCTTCTTTTTTCGACAACTGGTGTACCATCATGGCGGCTTGGGAAACAACAACTTGATCTTCATCATTGAGCAATTTTATTAATTCTGGTATTGCGCGTGTTGCCAACTCAGCGTCGTCTTGATAATTAATTAAATTGACAACGGCATGCTTTAACATTTGCGATGGTTCGGCCAAACGTTGTACAGCTGTTGGTTGTTGTGGATCAAACTGTGTAGAAGGTATCTCAATACCCTCTTCCAATGTTTCTGGAAACATGGCGGCGCGAACACGTTGTGAACGTGTCTGGCTTAACTGGCTATTCATATCATCCACCTGATCTTGGGTGAAATTTTGTGGAAACCCAGTATCTAAGTCAAACATAAGCGGATCACCATCCATATCCTCATCTTCTTTGCCCGAAAGCGAAGGTGCCTGTGTGACGGCGCCCGAATGAATACCAGAATCCACTAAATACGAATTTTGCTGCCACATAAGGGTTTGCTCCTTGGAGGAAACCATCGGCGGCAAATCCGGTGGATTGTATTGATTGTTATGAGACACTAAAAATAAAGAAAAAAACACAAAAAACATATATTAAACTCTTTATCTCAAAATTTCAAATTATTTTAACATTTAACACAACAAATATGGTGTTCTCATAAAGCAATTCTGTTTTGTTGTAGTCTACAGATTACAAAAATACCAATATTTTTTATGACCTCGTTTAGTCCTTTTTATAATAAAAAAAAGTTAAATTAAGGCCCTAATTGTATAAAACGCAACGCAACGCAAAATGTCAAAAATATTTTAAAATGTTGTTGTTACTTTATACAGAAATTCATATTGCGTTTTAAAATTTTTAACGCCACAAGATATGCCAAAAAAATGGGTTTTTCTGTTAAAAATTAATTGGTTAAAAAAAGTTCTTTTTTTTGGAAATTTGGATAATTAAAGTTTTGCTTCGGTTCGGCCGAATTGAGCCAATTTGTGCGAACCTCGGCATCAGCACCCGTATTCCGTAATTCGCTTAGCTAAAGCTAAATCTCTATCGCTAAAATGCCTTAGAGAGTACAAAGTTAAAAACTTTTAGTAATGACAATAAAAGCTAAAATTGCGGAGAATTAAATTGTTATGACATTGCCAAATTTAGAAATGCACGTTTCAGTACTGCATTCGTAGCCCAAAATCGCTAAATCAACTTTAAAGATTTTTAGCGATAGAGATTTAGATTTAGCGAATTACAGAATACGGCCACAGGTCGGACACTTCTGATAACTTATACATATACCTTCTTATATTTTCGTAGTCTTTTTATACCCTTCACCACAGGTGGAAAAGGGTATATATAAGTTTGTCATTCCGTTTGTAATTTCTACAATATTGATATTAGACCCTATAAAGTATATATATTCTGGGTCCTTATGAGGAGAGAAGTTGATTTAACGATATCCGTCCGTCCGTCCATCCGTCCGTCCGTCCGTCTGTCCGTCTTACGTTTGATATGTGTTTTCCGGAGACTCCAGACATGATAGCGGCTACGTTGTTCTACATTTATGTCACATATAGTCCACCATTTTTTGCTATTGAAATTCAGCCAGATCGGTCCAACAATGGCTGAGATATGACCAAAAAAACACGACTGCCTCTAATTTTTCCAAAAAATCCCTTCTGGTTGTTGTATTTGTATTACTTTTTTCTGTATATCTGGAGAACGGCAAGAGCCAAAGCTTTAAAATTAGGTACAAACATTTAGGTTATAAATATACACCATCCTACAAAATGTGGGCGGGATTGGAGAAGTAGGCGTGGTACCTCTCATACAAAAAGTATTAAAAATTGTATAAAAACCTGAATTTTTTGACTGTAATATGACCTATGGTTACGCCTTATATATCAGAAGATATTTTCTGAAAAACTTGGGAAAATCGGTTCAGATACGAAAAAGTTATGACCAAAATATTAATTTTTTTTTGAAAAATACCCATTTTCAGGAACCATAGATCTTCCCGAGTCCACGTTTTATAGCTAAAATAACTGGAAAATTTCTTCTTTAACATATATATATATAAATCTGTCAAATCGGTTAAGAAATAGCAGAGTTATGACCAAAATACTGAAATCCCAAAAATTACTCTTTTTTATAATTAAGATTGTTTTTTATACCCTTCACCGAAGGTCCTACACCCTATAAAGTATATATATTCTGGGTCCTTATGTAAAGCGAGGTTCAAATCCGGTTGTCGTCTCTTCTTCCTATCCCCTCACCACCCTTCGTATTTGTTTACATATACTAGCATAATGCCCAATATGATTTTCGTTATCACCCTTCTTTATTATTTCATAATAAAAAATATTTACCAGTTATCGCTTTTTAAATTTCAATTATGTATAATGAAGTTGTAAGTATTGTAAATATGTATGTATATGTATATGTAAAAATTATTTAGTTGCTCTCTATTCTACTCGCACAATGGTGAAGGGTATATAAGATTCGGCACAGCGGAATATAGCACTCTTACTTGTTTTAATTTCCTTTGTTTTAAAGCTCTACGCTATATGTTTGTTTAATTTGTTTTCTAACATGTTACTATTTCTTACAAAAATTTAAGATTTTATTTTCAATTATGTGTCTATGTAAATATGGATATATTATTGGCGTATTTAAATTAATACTCTCTAAATTATAAGATTTAAATAGTTCTTTATTAATACAATGAAAAATGAGAAGTAAAGAAAAAATATAACGTTTAAACCAAGGCCCATTGAAAAGGTCTGCGCAAGAAGCCTGATGATCATTGTTTATGTTCTTTTTAGTTATCAAAAGTTGTTTACATTTTGCTTACATGTGCATGTATACGTTTGTTTACGTTTATGGTATGCCACACATACACGTTTTTTCCTTTTGCTTTGTATATGTGGTAGTAAATTTTTGACAACTAAAAAGAATCGTTTTTTGTATTTGTACAAGTAAGCAGACCTGATAGATGGGCCTTGGTTTAAACAATAATAGAAAATCAAAGAGAGAAAATTATTAAATACGAAAACAAGTATAAATATTTAAAGTACAAATCATTTATATTCTACATCCCTTCTCGATTTAACTTTAAATCAATCCAATTAATTGACGAAAATATTTAAGTTTTGTAGATTGTAGAGGTTTAGTAAGTACATCAGCTTCCATTTGATCCGTTGGACAATAAATACATTTAATTATATTCTTTTTAACTAGGTCACGGACAAAATTATATTTTGTTTCAATATGCTTTGTTCTTCTACTGAATTTTTCATTTTGAGTTAATTTTAAGCAACTCTGGTTATCTTCGTATATTATTGTCGCATCATCGGTTAAAATTTCAAAATCGTTCATTAACCCTCGTAACCAAACAGCTTCTTGTGATGCTTCGCTAAGAGATATATATTCAGCTTCTGTTGATGATAAAGACACTCATTCTTGCTTTCTAGAAACCCACGATATACATGATCCTTTGTATTTAAAAAGAAAACCACTATTAGATTTGCGATCAATTTGGCACTGAGCCCAATCAGCATCTGCAAATCCATATAAAACTTTATTATTGTTGCAGCTCAACTTCAATTTTAGATGCTTCGTTCCATTTAAATACTTAATTAATCGCTTTAATTCTGTCCAATCTCTATATGTCGGTTGACAAACTTTACGGCTCAAAATTGAAACTGCAATCGATATATCTGGACGTGTATTTATGCTTAAGTATAATAAGCTACCAATCAATTTATGATATTTTTCGTTAGATGGCATTAAGTCACTTTCAGTATTATCTTTTAAATATCCGATGTCCATTGGTATTTTAGAAAATTTTCCATTTATAACTCCAGCATCTTCAACGATTTTATTTATATATTTTTCTTGACTAATAGTAAAATAATTATCAACGCCCTTATCAATTTTAATTCCCAAATAAAAATTAACATTACCCATGTCAGATATTTCAAAATTTGATTTTAGAATTGTTTTTACAAATTCCTGATGATTAGCACATTTGGATGCAACAAGTATATCATCAACATAAATTAAAATAAATATCCATTCACCATCTTTAATTTGTTTCAGAATACACGAATCAGTAACTCCTCGTTGAAACCCTCAACTTAAGAAAACATTCACTAGTTTCTCATTTCAACATTTTGCAGACTGCTTCAGACCATATATACTTTTCTTAAGCTTACAGAATTTATTGTTTTCCAACTCGAATCCAATTGGTTGTTTCATATATACTTCATTATTAAGTTCTCCATAAAGAAAAGCTGTTTTAATATCATACTGTTTGTTTCTCACCAGCAAACGTTAAAAACATTCGAAATGTTGTTTGTTTTATTACCGGAGCAAAAATTTCATCATAATCTACTCCAAATTTTTGACTAAAGCATTGAGCAACAAGCCTTGCTTTATATTTTGTAACGTTTCCATTAGAATCGGTTTTTATTTTAAAAACCCACTTACACCCTATTGGTTTACGACCTTCAGGGATGTCTGTTAAAACCCATGTATTATTTTCTGCTAATGAGTTTATTTCATCTCTCATTGCATTCATCCAATGATCTTTATCTTTCCTCTTCAGGATTTCATTAAATGTTCTTGGTTCTTTTAAATCATTTGCGACAATCACTTGAAATCTTTCTGGTATCTTACCCTTTGTTGATCTTGTTGACCTTCTCAATGTTTGCGTTGGCTGCGTTATCAATTCCCCTTCTATATTATCTTACATTTGGTCAATATCAGGACAGTTTGCTCTTTGATTCGTTTCGGTATCAAAATACTCTCTTCGTCGTTGTCATCTTCATATTGCTGGACTACATTCTCATTTTGAATTATATCTTGATTACACGAATTACTATTTTTATTCTCAAACGAAAACAGATCTATGTAAACTAAGCTCTTTTTATTTAACAATTTATTATTTTTAGATTTTCCAAACAAAATTTTATAGTCACGACTTATTGTAATCTTATTTGTATTTTTATCCAAAAATCGTAAGCCTTTTGACTCCTCAGAATATCCAACAAAAATTAAATATCTTGCCTTTTCATCTAACTTCTTCCTTTTCTCTTTAGGAATGTGGACTAAGGATAAAGATCCAAAAATTTCTAACTTAAACGGTTCCATTTGCTTACCTTCCCAATCTTCAATAGGTATTTTATTTGTGGATCTCGTTATCAAATTATTTTGAATAAAAGCTGCTGTAACAACAGCCTCACCCCAATAACATTTTTCAAGTTGTGCATCTAATAGCATACACCGAACCATTTCAACTAAATACCTGTTACGCCGCTCTGCCACTCCATTTTGTTCCAAAAACACTACTAACTGTCTTCATGACGTAGGCGTCCAGACAGTAGTTAAGACAGTTCACTTTTAAAAATAAGTCAAACGTGAATGTTGCTGTTCAAGTCCAGCTAAACGTTTTACATGAACTAAACAAACTTAAAAACAACTTAAAATAACTATATTGTGTTAACCATCATAACACTAAACTAAAATAAAAAAAATCAAAGCAAAATATGTTTAATTTTTTTTATACTTTGATTTTTTCCCTTTTGCTAACAAAACTTCAGATTACTGTTAGCAAATGTCAAATCACTGTCCAATTTTACTGTCTGCAAAATTTGCTAGACAGTAGACAAAACAGTTGGAAAAGTGTGCATGTATTAGTGAAAAAGTTTGCATGTATTGCTACTGTCTTGCCAGTACTGTCAAATGTAAACGCCAAGTAAGGTGGGAGCCATATTTTAAGGTGTTACACACATCAGCAAAAATGCATAATATCCTATGCACTATTGTGGTGTGGGTATAAACTGTAGAATGTTCTAAGAAATTTATTTTAATCGATTAATTGACATAAATTGTTCGAGTTATTCGTAATTTAAAATGGGATATTTAAATTATTCGATCAAATAATGGCGAAAATGTCTTTGATTAATCGAGTGGATACTCATTATTCGGCGCAGCTGAATATAGCACTTTTACTTGTTTTCCTTTACTTTGGTATTATAAAATGTAAAACTTTGTATTATTTACGTACATACATATGTACATGCATGCATACATATGTATGTAACATTGATAAGTCATCCCCAAGCAATATTCTAATAGGGATTTACATTAAATGTGATTAAAAATAAAAAGTCTGAGATGAGATTATATAAGAAGACAAAAAAAATTTACACAATCCGAAAAAAAAAACAAATGCATTAAAGTTATTGAAAACCAAGCCAAATAATAAAAAACCTTAACGATATTAGAACTCAAAACGATAGAAGAAATTAAATATTAAAAATCAATGAAAGTTGTGTTTGCATATGTACTTACATACATATGGTCAAACATATACTTATGTAAAGGGTGACCGAGTTTGACGTATCATCGGTCAATAGTAATCGCTGCAGGATAGTGCTGGGAAACTATCGATAGAACTATCAATATTATCGATAGTCTTAAAATATTGATATCGATATTATTATAATTATTATTATTTAAAAAAAAAAACAGTTATGAAGACATGTAACAGCAGCTATACACACACAGTTTTTTGCCGCAAGTTTTTACTTGCTATTTTTAATTCGCGCTTAATTACAGCAATGAATACAAACAACAAGAATGGCAGGTGGTATGGATTGCTTAGCTATGCGTTTTAATTCTTTTATGATTTTGTTATAGAGAAATATTTAGATTTTACAAATTTTATAAATTCCCCCAAAAATTCGTTCACTATGACGAACAAGCAGATTGCAAAGTTGTACAAACGTAATTTCTTATTTATGAAAATGTTTTATTGTATGTTTTCTTAATATTATCTTCCTTAAAAGAGGTGATATTGGAAAAAAATTATTCCAAAATAATTTTCTTACATGGTCTGTAATCTAAGGAAGAGTTCGAAGAGAAATATAGGTTTCGCTGATTGCTCGCAATTGCAATTGCATTTGCGAGCATTGGACAAAACAATGGGTAGAGAATCAAAACCTATTAAGAACATTATCTTAAGTTGAAAAAATATCTTACAGTCCCTGGTACTTCGGTTCCTTCAGAAAGGTGCTTACCTGCAGAACAATTTTTCAGGAACTTTCATCTAAAATACCGTGCGAACATACATACATACATACGTCTCATACGTTCAATAAAGTGATAAGAAAACAAACTGTTGGCCTAATGAAAAACTAGTTAGTTAAACTAGTTAGTTAACGACAAAATTTTTATTTGTAACCGGAACTATTTGTAATTACATAACTGAAATAAAAATATTTTTAATGTCACTCTTTTAAATTTAAATGTATCATTTTTAAGCATTAAATGAGGTACATACAGTGTTAAGCATAAATCAAGGTACATCTTTTGAAACAAAACAATTTCTAAAATTTAAAAAAAAACAAGTAAGTAAGTTTGTGTTATTTCATCCTATTTTGTAAAATTATTGATATACTAACAGTCCAGCGAATTATGCACTTTTATTCTAAGAAACAACCATAAAATATCCTTAATTACCTGGCAACTCCATAATTTTGCACAGCAAAAGTCTTGGTACTCTCTAAAGTGATCTATGTTTAAGTATTGGCATATCTATTATTTTAAATGTTTTTTCTTTCTACATTAATAAGGGTACATTTAGAATGTATTCAGAGTTATTTCTTGTTGATATCAGTAGCAATAATTATTTTTTTTTTTTATTGAAAAAAGTGTTAAAGGTGCTATCAGACGGGATGTATTTTACATATGTACTGTCAAATTTTCCATCTGTAAAAGTTGTACACATCGTGTGATACATATGAAACTTTGCATGTGTAAAAAACATGTGGAAATACATATGTAAATTTTTCGATTAGAACACGCTCTATTTTCCTGTGGCAAACATAAACAAAACAGCTGGTTTGTCGTCAGCTTTTGTTTACATTTATAGGTTATGTCATAAGGAAAAACATAAGCAGGTGTGATAGCAAAAATTATGAATCGTATGTAAAATGGAAATTTTGACATACATACGGAATTACATATGTGAAAGAAAAGTGACAGTACATATGTAAAATACATCCCGTCTGATAGCACCTTAAATAAAATGACTCGCAAGGAGCTATCGATTGAGGAGCGCAATATTATTATTAATAATCATAGATTGGGAGAATTATATTCTGAAATTTCTCAAATAACTAATAGAAGTAAGTCAACAATACGAAAGGAAAATAAGACCAGGTTTGGGCGTCATTGCAAGCTAAGTATCCGAGAAGACAGAAAAATAGTGTCTTTAATTAGGAATGACCCTTTTAAAAGTGCACCAAAGATTGCTGCTGAGTTAAATAAGTCCATGGACAAAAGTTTTTCCCCGGATACAGTACGAACACCAATCAAACGAGCTGGGTACAACGCTCGTATAGCCCTATATAAGCGAAGTCAACAGAAAAAGAGTTACCAGGTACTTAAGGATATTTTATGGTTGTTTCTTAGAAGAAGAGTGCTGGACTGTATATGAATAATTTTACAAAATAGGATGAAATAACACAAACTTTCTTACTTGTTTTTTAAAAAATTTTAGAAATAATTTTATTTCAAATGAGGTACCTTCATTTATGCTTTACACTGTACATATATTGCTCTGTATGAAAACAAAAATCCGTTAAGTCTTACAAACTGCGCTGCTAAATACATAAAATACTGTTGTTAACTAGAAGATCTCAATTATTGGCATATATGTACATATGTATCATATTCTTGTTACATGTTGTTTTTCAGATATAGTCATATGCAAACAAATTACATTTGAATGAATGAACTTTAAGGTCAACTTTGAGTGGCGGACCCCTCCACCCCCCATCCCTAAAACACAACTTATCGCTATGAATTTTTTTAGATAAAACTTAACCGATTCGGGGGTAGAGAATATAAGAAATCAAAAAAATAACGGCCACGCTAATAGACATATCATACAAGTAATACGGATACATATTAAAAATATTTTAATATATAAGGAGAAGTTCAAAAGTATTTACAAATCACTGTAATACTTAAAAAAAATTAATGCAAAATGATTGAAGTATGTATATTGCTAAAGGCCACATCTTATTACAACCACAAAAAAAGTCAACACTTATGTATTGTTTTCCATGTGCTACCACCAGCCGAAATGAACATTTAACAATAACAGCAACAAATGGTGAATGAAAATGAAAGAAACAGCAAATTAAAAAAAAAAAAACTTAATGAATGGTAGAATAGAATCGCAAGGATTAAAAATTACACAAAGCAACACACAGTGGGAGATTTTGAAAAAGTTAGAGTGCTATATTCGGCTGTGCCGAATCTTTGATACCCTCCACCGACAGTTCAAATATTTCAGGAGTGATATCTATATGATGTCTATTTATTATTAATTTATTTTTATAAAAACAGACATCTGCATTAAAATTGGTTGCAGAAAGTTTTATGACTTCTTATTTTGTAATTTTTACTAGCTTGAGTAAAATATCATGATTCGTAACAGTTTAAGCTAAACTTAAATAATTTTCAGGAGAGCAATTAGTTTTAGCGTTTGCAGTGAATTTCAGAAGGCTTCTAAAATGGGATCTAAGGTAAATTATGGACCGTATATCACAAAATTGCATAACTGCAAAATTCCAGCTAAGCTGGAAGAAAGTTTACTGCAATATCTTTATCTGCTACGGTTTTAGGCGTATTTAAGTATTTTACCAGAGTGGGCTTTATATGAGGCCTAGGGTAAACTATGGACCGTTGTTCACGAAATTTCACAGTATCATTTCTAGTCCTACAAAACTGTGACTTACCAATTTCTATTATGACAGCATTGTTGATTAAGGCGTACGAAACTATTTTCCGGGAGTAGGGTTTATATGGGGCCGAGGGTAAATTATAGACCGGTCTTATTTTTTACGGTTTTATGCGTACTAAACTGTTTTCCGGGAGTAGGGTTTATATGGGGCCTAGGGTAAATTATAGACCGATCTTCACGAAATTTCGCAGTGTTATTTCTAGTCCTATAAAACTGGGACGTACCAGAACTTGTTATGATAGCATTATTAATTATGGTTTTAGGCGTGCTAAACTGTTTTCCGCGAGTAGGGTTAACATAGGGCCTAGGGTAAATTATTGACCGATCATCACGAAATTTCGCAGTGTCATTTCTAGTCCTATAAAACTTTGATGTACTAAATTTTGTTATGAAAGCATTATTTTTTACGGTTTTATACGTACAAAACTGTTTGTCGGAAGTAGGGTTTATATGGGGCCTAGGGTAAATTATCCACCACTATTATGGATAACAATCTTGAAGCGATGTGGTGGCTTAAGTCTTGGCTGTGGTTTGTGTCTTGGCCCGGGCATTTTGCCAGCAACTGGTGATTCCCGAGGCGAAGGCAAGGAACTTAAAGGCTTTGGCGACGAAAAGTTATCCATCCCCTAAACCGAGGTGTTATGCGACCCGTGCCTATCGGTTGGTTTGCAGTCAGGGGTTACCGACTGTATTAGTACGGAGCTTTGCTGATACCTGGGCACCTCAGCAAATAGACCACGCCCTTACCACGTTAATGGGGGCTATGACGTGGTGGACCTTTCAATTCCCCTACACTCGTGGGACCAAAAATGAACAACAATTTCGAAAAACAAACACAACCAGAACAAGCACAACAAAAACAAAAACAAAAACAACAAAAACAAACACAAAAAAACAATTAACGATAACTGATGACGGACAGGCGAGAAAAAGGACAACGATTGACAGCGAGACGAAAAAGCCAGGAGCTGTAACAGCCCAGGCAACCAGTGAAGATCGGCCCAAGCTGATCGGAAGTGGTAAGGCAGCTCGACCAGAAGGCGGCTGTTCCAAAAACTGCGGCGAGGTACCCCTGAACTTCGCTCCAAGTACCTCAAAAACCGCTCAAGCCCTTTCCGTCATTGGAACGGATAAAACCCCTGCTTCGGGTGCTGCAAAGTTGGGTATGACTAAGTCGCCTAACAAAGCAGCTTCCCATGTGTCTATTGTGCAAGGAGGGATGGCGATGACAACATCCTATCCCAAAGTTGCACCACCCCCCGCCAAACTCGGCGACCGCAGAAAGTCCCCTTGGCACAAAAACCCTACAAAGAGGGCTTCGAACACAAGGCGTGCTGCCTTGCGTTTCATCGACATTCTCGGCTCCAAGAAAGCCGAAGACCTCACCAATGAGCAGAAAGCTTCATTGGCATGGGCAAAAGCCCACATAGCTGAGCTGCCAAGTGCTACTCCTCCAGTCCCTGGAAAGGTGACAATGCCTAAACGGCAACGTTCGGAGGAGGAAGCTGCAGCCGTTAAACAGCAACCAGGGACGAAACGTCCCAAAATTTCATCGAAACCGATGAACAAATCTTTTAGCGAGGTGGCCAAAGGTCACCTTGTACGAGCTATCATCGACAGAAGCGTTGATAATGGTGCCATTTCTCATACTAAGTGGGATCTGGTAAAACAAAAACTTATGGGTGTGTTCTGGACGATCCTCAGGGAAAATCCAGGGCCACCCCCTCAATGCGATGACGCTGGCTGGTACCAGGGTCACGTAAAGCTGATGGCTTGCGCAGATGAGCGCTCAGCGCTGCTTCTAAAGCGGGCCATTGAACTACTAGGAGAGGTTTGGGAAGGTGCCAGGCTTGACGTGGTGTTAGTTGGAGAGATACCACGGAGGCCGAGATCGATCGCCACCATCCCCGCCGAACCATCTGAACCTGAGGAGATCTTGAGGATCATTCAGTGCTGCAACCCTCAACTGCCCACACAGGACTGGAAAGTAGTGAAGGTTTCAGCTGCTGAGGGGTCCTCAAGGACGGCGATTGTGGTTATTAACCAGCAATCCTTGGAGCCACTGAGGGAGAGGCAGGGCAAGCTCTACTATGGTTTTAGTACGATCTTGCTCCGTGTCTACCGAAGTGACAACAAGGGCAATCCGGCTCCGTCGGTAAGTGAGGCCAAGCAACCTGAGGAAAGCATGGCTTGCGACGATGCCGTGGGCTCAAGTGACAAAGAGGATACCCAGTCTGTCTCAGGATTGGTGGGTGACTTCTTTGATCACTTGGGTGACATGGTTGATGAGGACGTGCTGCTGGAATCTGACCAGGAGGACGTCAACATCACAGTGGTCGCCAAAATGGATCATGGTGAAGGTGCTACAGATAAACCTCCACCACTCTAAAGCAGCATCTGCTGCACTGCTCCTCCGTGTGGTGGAAAGAGGGGAGGAGCTCGTGATGGTCCAAGAACCCTGGATTCATAAGAATCGGGTTTGCGGACTAAACCTAAAAGGCTACAAGCTATTGTTTGCGAAAGGTACAGGTAACATAAGATCTTGTGTCTTAGCTAAAAACTCTTTGAATATCTTCATTCTTTCTGATTACAGTGATGAAGATACTTCTACTGTTGCTCTTGAGACACCGGACGGTATAGTCTGGATGGTCTCGGCGTATATGGCGCATGACCACGGGCAGGACCCTCCCAACGGGCTTATCCGTGATGCCGTAATAAAGGCTGCGGGCACTGGAACGCCGATTGTAATCTGTGCCGATGCTAATGCGCACCACACTATATGGGGTAGTACGGACACAAATGTAAGAGGTGAGTCGCTTTTCTCCTTTATTATTAATTATAATTTAGGAGTAGTAAATAGGGGCTGTGAGCCTACGTTTGTGGTTGCAAATAGGTGTGAGGTTCTTGATGTCACGCTAGTTAGTATAAACCACATCAATTTGATCGAGGGTTGGATGGTATCGAATGACTGTTCACTCTCTGATCACAGATATGTGGAATTTAGTTTAGGGCTTAGGTCTTCGGGATCGATGGCTATATTGAACAGGAGACGGACGAACTGGGGGATTCAACACTCCTCTCTGATCCGGTCTCTATCTGACCCTCCTAGGGTTTATGATATCGGGGGGATCGATGCGGCAGTGGATCTGCTTTCGAACTCACTGCAGTTGGCGACGTCCTTGGCGTGTAAGCCAAGGGTGCGTAGGGGTAGGAACCGGCCACCATGGTGGGATCCTGACATTGCGCAGGCGAGAACTGATTGTCGTAGGCTGTTCAATGTGGCGAAGCGCCAAGGCAACTGGGCGGACTACAAGTCATCATTGAATAAGTTTAGAAACTTGGTAAGATCAGCGAAAAGGACTGCTTGGAGGAACTTCTGTAGCGGCGTGGAAGGATCCTCTGAGACGAACCGTTTACGTAAGATAATGGCCTCGAGCCCGATGGTTCCGACCTACGTCCGGAAATCGGATGGTAGTTGGACTACAAATAGTCAAGAAACACTAGAGGTGTTAATTGATACTCACTTTCCTGGTAACTCCCAATGGGGTATGCGGGATCAAGCGTGGGAGGCGACTCCCATTCCTATGTCCATTCAATTGGACTATGACAGGATTAAATGGGCTATCGATAGCTTTAGCCCATATAAATCTCCGGGTATGGATGGTATAATTCCGGCGGACCTGCAGAGGAACTCGGCCCTGATAATACCCTGGTTGCTGGCCATATACAGGGGATGCGCTAGATTTTCGTATCTTCCTGTGAAATGGTCCCTGTGTAGAGTGGTCTTTATACCCAAAGGGGGTAAGGCTTCTCACACCGAGCCGAAGGACTACAGACCGATCAGTCTTGCATCCTTTCTTCTAAAGACTCTTGAGAGGGTTATCGATGTGCACTTGAGGATGACTATCCCAAGAGGTCTGCTCTCTGCCTCTCAACATGCCTACACAAAGGGCAAGTCTGTTGAGACGGCTCTTCACTCTCTAGTAGGAACTATTGAGAGATCGCTCGAATTCAAGGAGTACACACTAGTGGCCTTTCTCGATATTGAGGGAGCCTTCAACAATGTCAACCCGGACTCTATCGTGACGTCCATGATGAGTCTGGGGATCGATGTTGGCATATGTAGATTTGTGGACAATCTATTGAGGAACAGGGTCATTTGCTCTACGATAGGTGAAACCAGTGTTCAGAGGCTGGTGAATAGGGGTACTCCCCAAGGGGGAGTTCTATCCCCACTATTGTGGAACCTGACTATGAACACCATGTTGACAAAGATGGACAACATGAGGATCAAAGTAGTGGCGTATGCTGATGATGTCTCAGTGGCCATCACAGGGATGCATTTGGGAGTTATGTCCCAGTGTATGGAGGCTGCCTTGAAGGTACTCAGCACCTGGAGTGCATCGTGTGGACTGGGTGTAAATCCGTCTAAGACGGAACTGGTACTCTTTACGAGGAAGTATAAGACCGAGGACTTTAGACTTCCAAGGTTAAATGGAACTGAGCTTCAGATATCTCAAAGTGCCAAGTATCTGGGCGTGGTTTTGGATAGCAGGCTGTCATGGGGACTTAATGTCCGGATGAGAGTGGAAAAGGCAATAGTTGCCATGTATGCGTGTAGGGGTGCAATTGGCAGAAACTGGGGTATGAACCCAAAGTGTGTCAACTGGATCTTTGAAGCTGTAGTAAAGCCGACCCTGTACTATGGAGTCGTTGTATGGTGGACTGCATTGGATAGGAGCACACAACGCGCAATGCTTGAGAAAGTATACAGACTTGTCGCGTTGATGATCACGGGATCAATGCGATCTACTCCTACGAAGGCGCTGTTTACGTTATTGAACTGGCTCCCGGTGGACATAACGGCCAAACAGTTGGCTCTTTGCTCGGCGACACGGCTGCACGCAACGAACGGCTGGTCGACCCGTGACTATGGACACGCCAGGATTATCGGAAGTACGATTGTCCCTGACGGTGTGGATTACTGCACCCCGGTGCCGTTCTTTGGTGCGGGGTTCGTGACACAAGTGGCGCACGGCAACGTGCTGTCGGATTCCTTCCGAGAACCTACCCTAGGGGTTTATACTGATGGTTCGAGGAAGGGCGAGAGAGTTGGCGGAGGTTTCTTCATAGAGGAACTGGATGTGAAGGTTTACTTTCGTCTGCCGGACGGATGCAGTGTCCTGCAGGCGGAAATCTCGGCTATAAGGCGGGCGGCAAACTGGCTGAGGTATCATCGCATATCGGGAGATATACGTATATTTACTGACAGCAAGGCTGCCCTTGCTTCCCTAGCGGGTGTCTACACGACATCTAGGTTAACTGTAGAATGTCGGATGTCTTTGGATGAGATTGCGAAACATTCAAGGGTAACGCTTATATGGATACCGGGTCACTCGGAGTGCCCGGGTAATCTAATGGCAGATGGGCTGGCCAGACAAGGTGGTCGCATGGATGACGTATTCATCGATCAATTTGTCGGTCTTCCAATGGCTCACTGTAAATTACTCATCAGGCGCGAGTCGTATAGAGTTGCGCAGATGCGGTGGACCTGTGAATCCACCTGTTTGATATCCAGGATCCTTTGGCCTGGATATGATGAACGGAGAACTAGAGCTCTACTTGGTTTCAATAGGAACCAGATTAGGACGGTGATATCAGTTTTAACTGGACACTGGCCGGTGGGGACTCATGCTGCGAGGATGGGTCTGGAATTTAATGACTACTGTAGGAGTTGTCAGAACGAGGAGGAAGAGGAGACTGTTCTTCACTTCCTTTGTCATTGCCCTGGACTACGGGGCATCAGGGAAAAATACCTTGGGGAACCGATGTTTTCCTGTTTGGGGGATCTGTCCATGACAGAACTGAAATCGCTCCTTCTCTTCATTAGGAAGACGAAGTGGTTGGAACCTGCAGTGACGCCATCTGGATGACTGATCTGGGGGATGGGCATTGGCGCCGGGTATCACAAAGGGACCACTGAAGGACCCAAGTGAGCTGTCTTTTGATGGCTGCCCATGGAACCTAACCTAACCTAACCTAGGGTAAATTATGGACCGATCTTCATGAAACTTTACAGTGTCATTTCTAGTCCTATTAAACTGTGACGTGCCAGAACTTGTTATGATAGCATTGTTAATTAGGGTTTTAGGCGTTATATACTGTTTTCCGGTAGTAGGGCTAATTTGGGGCCTAGGGTAAATTATGGACGAAAATGTAACAGAGTGACTTCCAGTCGAATAAAACGAATTTTTGCAAAATCTTATATCATTCCGTGCATTGTTGAACCATTTATGTTAGTTTTTGTAACAAAATTATCAATTTTTTTTAGGTGGTGGTTTCACTTTTGATTCATAGCTCTGATCCTACTGAACCGATTTTGCTGGATTTCAATCCCAAACTGCTTAGGATAACTACAAGCAGTTTGACACCATTTCATTTCTTTTGAGTTTTTCGAAAGTGAGCGTGTTTCCAACAGACGATCAGATGAACAGACAGACGGACATGGCTAAATCTACTTGGAATTACTCAAGGACCCAGAATATACATATATACTTTATGGGGTCTGAGATGAATAATAAAAAAATTTCACACGGAATGACAAACTTAGTATACCGTCTTCACAACTAATTGTGGTGGAGGGTATAAAAAGAAAAATAGTAAACGTTTAGTGAGATTGGAATAAAATTTCAGTTAGCTAAGATAAGACTAAGGACTTGTATTCGAATTTAAGTTTTGAATTTGTGGTCTATATGCATATCAGGCGGGCCGCCATACCTTCCCAAAGTAGGCCAGCTCGGCTAATAAAAAAATTAAAGACCATCCAGAATACTTAGTTTTAGCCTGATTTAAAAAAATACCGACTTTTTAAACCAAAATTTGCTTTTTTTGATCAACCTTGGCATGTAATTTTCAAACATAAGACTCAAATTCATCATGTGCAGGGAACTGTGTCTACATTTCAAAAACAAATTAGTTTAAACAAGCTATAAGCCCTGTCCCTGCGAGGCAGGAAGAAAACCTACTTTAATGTTAGCCCCAACGTCAGTACCATATGCTTGGCAACAGCGTTTAAAAAACGGCAGTCAAAGTAGAAAAACTGCCATTTCTTCCATTTCTTCATTTATCATTGGCAAAAAAAACTGTTGCTTCTACTTCTGATTCATTTAATGTAAACATCCGCAATACAAACAATTATATTACATGTTATCATAAATAAATAAATTCAAAAAGCGAAAAGCTGTACACAAATTTTCGTTTTTTGTTCGACAGTTTTTTGTTTTAACCGCAGTTTTTTTAACCCTGCTTGGCAATTCTTAGCTCCATTGGTCTTTACCAGGCTTCAAAATTAGCTGAAATGTAAAATAAAACGCTTTTGCCACACTCCTTTTTCTATTAATTATCGGCCCGTAGTTCAAATATCTTAGATCCGACAACTTCAGGCTCGGCTCCAGTGTTTTTAAGCTTAAAAGAAAAAAATAATTTAATTTTGCCACGCCCTCTTAATTCTCCGGCTACAGGCCAAAAATATAAAAAACCAGATACGTTAGGAACTTTGGGGTTGTACTGCAGTGCTGTCTTTGCAATATTGTAATTAAATCTTAACGTATGGTTTATCCATTCGAACTTTTTAGGATGTCGCACTGGATTGGTGGTTGGTTTGTAGTCAGAAGTAGCTTATCGGTAAGAGGGTGAGCCTATAGCACGTGTTGAAGAGATAAACTATGCATGTCGCAAATTTTTTAGAGAACAAGACTAAAATATTATTGATAAAAAAATTTTAAGAATAAAAGCTTTTGAGGATTGTAATTTGACTTAGAATACACATTCTAATAATATCAAAAATTTAAAATTTAAGAATTTTGTATCGTTTTTATGGCGATGCCTATAGACCCCAAATACTACACTCGAATACAAGACCTTAATTGTCAATGGAATTTCATTCCAATTGGAATAACCGTTTACAAAATGCAGAATTATTTAAATATTTAACAAAATTTTCCACTTCGCAACTTTATGCAGATGAAGACGTGAATGAAGAAGTAATAAAAAATATGTATATATATACATATCGTCAGCTCAGAATTGGTTTGGCGCATATGCCAAAAAGTCGGAGTGGAGAAAAACGACAAAGAAGATTTACATGAAGATTACTCAAATTGTACCCGATAGAATTTTTTTATATTTTTACCACTGCTTCCGGTATATGTTTTGAAGAAAAATGCAAATTTTTGCGCACTTTCATGAATAAAGTTATAATTTAATAGTATTTTTTTGAAAATGAAAAATATTGTTTTGTGCCGCATACACCACTTTTCTAAAAAAAAAAATAAAAAAGTGGCTTTTTGTGCTGCATACGTATACTTATTGCTGTGTATTGAGTAACTTGTTGTTGAGATTAATTTTTTTTATAGTTTTTATACCCTCCACCACAATTAGTTGTGAAGAGGGTATATTAAGTTTGTCATTCCGTGTGAAACTTTTTTATTATTCATCTCAGGCCCCATAAAGTATATATATTCTGGGTCCTTGAGTAATTCTAAGTCGATTTAGCCATGTCCGTCTGTCTGTCCGTCCGTCCGTCTGTTGAAAACACGCTCACTTTCGAACAACTCAAAAGCAATGAACAAACTTGGTGCCAAATTACTTGTAGTTATCCTAAGCAGTTTGGGATTGAAATCCAGCAAAATCGGTTCAGTAGGACCAGAGCTATGAATCAAAATGTGGAACCACCACCTAAAAAAATTGATAATTTTGTTACAAAAAATAACATAAATGCTGGAACAAGGCACGGAATGAGATAAGATTTTGCAAAAATTTGTTTTATTTGACTGGAAATCACGCTGTTAAATTTCGTGACGATCGGTCCATAATTTACCTTAGGCCCCATATAAACCCTACTACCGGAAAACAGTTTAGTACGTCTAAAACCGTAAAAAATAACAAATTTTGGCTCGTCACAGTTTTATAGGACTATAAATGATACTGTGAAATTTCGTGAAGATCGGTACATAATTTAACCTAGGCCCCATAGAAACCCTACTCCCGGAAAACAGTTTAGTACACCTAAAACCATAATTAATGATGCTATCATTACAGAAATTGGTACGTCACAGTTTTAAAGGACTAGAAATTACGCTTTGAAATTTCGTGATGATCGGTCCATAATTTACCCTAGGCCCCATATAAACCCTACTACCGGAAAACAGTTTAGTCGCCTAAAACCATAATTAATAACAAATCGTCACAGTTTAAGATAATAATAACATCATACAGATATTACTCCTTAAACATTCGAACTGTCGGTGGAGGGTATCAAAGATTCGGCACAGCCGAATATAGCACTCTAACTTGTTTTATTTGATTTTAATTTACAAAAACAGAAAAAACAGTAGAACTGTTATGAAAAGCCAAAAATTAAACAACTTAAATAATCCAAAAGTAAAAAGAAAATTTAAAACTTAATATTGAGTAAATTTTTATAATAAGCTTTATCAACACGTGGAAGAAATATAAGCAAGTCTTTTATGTCTCTATTTTTATCGCTGGAAATAAATGATGGTTTCGATATTTTCAAAACATTCGTCAACAAATTCTCAGGAGTTTTCAAATAATTTTTTTAAGCAGACTTAACCAAAATTGCATTTGTATATTTTTCCTCTCTGGTAGAAGTTTTATAATATACTAGCATTTAACCCGCTACTTCGTTAGCGTCTTCTTTTTCTTCGTGGACATATTTTTATGCCAAAGTTTATTTTCAAAAAAGTACCAGGCACCTGTCCCCTTATTTTTTTTAACGAACAACAATAAGTGTTAAATTTTTTGGATCTCTTTAATTTTGGATTTTTTTGGTTAGCGGAATCGATTTGGCGAGAGGACAACCTTCGGTCCAAAAGTCAGCTTTTTAGCTTCAAGAGTTTAGGATGTGCGATGATGAATCCGTCAGTTACTTTACAAATTTATATTATATAGAGATGGAGAAAAATGTTGAGAAAACAGTAACAAAATTAGGAACGATTTTCACACCTTAAACGTTTGAATTTCAAAAAAGGGGCAAACCTGTTTTGTATTTTTTAGATAATCTAAAAATGTGATACAATATTTATTTACCCTTTTACACCCCAAAAAGGTCTTCCTTCAAAAAAGTACCAGACACCTCTCCGTTTATTTTTTTTAATGAACAATAATTAGTATTAAATTTTTTGTATCTCTTTTTGTTTAGGAAATATACGGTTAGCGAATTGCTGATGTTTTTTATCTCTTTTAGTTTAGGAGGTATGAGGTTCGCGGGATCGATATACATAGGTACAATTTTCACCCCTGAAACGTTCGAATTTCGAAAAAGTACCAAATTCGCATTTGTATTTTTTAGATAAGTAACAAATGTTATTTAATTTTTATTTCTAGACGTATTGGCTTAAAAGCTAGATTTACTACCTAAAACGACCGAATTTCGTTAAAGTACCAGACACCAATTTGCTTTTTTATTTAATTCACAAAAATAAATATTAAATTAAAAAAATTACCAGTTTATTTAAAAAAAAAATCCCTCTTAGGGTCATTATTATAACTTGGCGTTAGCTGTTATCCGACAGTTAACAGACGCTTTTTGACAGATAACACATTATTATCTGTCAATTTAATCTTAACTTTAGCTAACTTCAAGTTGTAATAATGGCCCTTACAGATTCTCATTCACTCAGGAGCTTGCATGTTTAATTTTATGTTTCTAGATCCAATAAATACGGATATATAAAAGGTACCAGTTAAAGAACAAAATAGTACCAAAAGCCCTCTTACAGATTTTCATTCACCCAGGACCTTGCATGTTTAATTTTATCTGTCTATGTCCAATACCAACGGAAATTCAAAAAGTACCAGTCCAAGATTAAAAAAGTACCAAAAAGTTCACTCTTATAGATTCTCATCCATCCAGGGCATTGCATATTGAATTGTATGTTTCTAGGTCCAATACTAACAGAAATTCAAAAAGTACCAGTTAATGAACAAAAAAGTACCAAAAAGTTCCCTCTTATAGAGTTTCATCCATTCAGGACATTGCATGTTTAATTTTATTTTTATAGGTCCAATACTAACGGAAATTCAAAAAGTACCATTTTATGAACAGAAAAGTACCAAAAACTTCCCCTTATGGATTCTTAACCACTCAGGACATTTCATTTTGAATTTTATGTTGCTAAGTCCAATATTAACGTAAATTCAAAAAGTACCAGTTAATGAACAAAAAAGTACCAAAAAGTTCCCTCTTATAGATTCTCATCCATTCGGGACACTGCATGTTTAATTTTATTTTTATAGGTCCAATACTAACGGAAATTCAAAAAGTACCAGTTAATTAACAGAAAAGTACCAAAAACTGCCCCTTATGGATTCTTATCCATTCCGGACATTGCATGATGAATCTTATGTTTTTAGGTCCAACATAAACGATAATTTAAAAAATACCAGTTGTAGAACCAAAAAGTTAAGTAAAATATCAAATTTCTCGTATTTCCCCTTTTTGGTACTATTTTCCCCCCATTAAAGTATAAAAAATTTCAGTATAATAGCGGCAGCCCATAATTTAGTACGAATATTTCAATAAATGGAGAAAAATGTTTTTTAAAAAAAGTACCAAAAATAGTTACGATTTTTACCCCTTAAATGTTCGAATTTCGAAAAAGTACCAAATTTAAATTCGTATATTTTTGTTAGGTTTCGAATGTGGTATTAACTTTGTTTCTATGTTTATTGGTTCAAAAGATAGATGGGGTGTCAAAAAAGTACTAAAATTCAGATATTACCCGTTTACTCCCAAATAGGGCCGAATTTCAAAAAAGTACCAGACACCTGTCCACTTATTTTTCTAAAGAACAACGATAGGTATTAAATTTTTTTTGTATCTCTTTTAGTTTTGGAGATATAAGGTTACCGAATTTTCCCGTTTTTACCCTTTTTTACCCCCTAAACATTCGAATTTCCAAAAATCCCGTCTTAGTGGATCGATTTGGGGAGTGACCAATCTCTGGTCCAAATTTCAAGTGTCTAGCTTCAGGCGTTTAGGCTGTGCGATGATGAATCAGTGAGTCAGTGAGTCAGTAACGTTACAATTTTATATATATAGATACCCAGCAAAAAAATACATGCAAAAGAAGTAGTAAATGCATGGGTTCCGCGGATAATGCACTGGTTCTTTTTAGGTGAAACATGCATGATTTTAACATTAGCGTGTCGTTGGCGAGCATGGGTTCACATTTAGGTAAACGGCTCGTCATTAAAAATGTTGCTTAGAACCAATGAAAGTTCAGTGATTAGATCGGGGTTTTCATTGATCTGGAATATTAACTGAAATCAGTGTGAATGAAAAGCAATGAATCATTAATGATTTTAATACGTATTTTCATTGGTGCTCGTTGTTAATTTTTATATGCATTATGGGAATGTATTATAAAAAACCTTGTTACTTTTGTTTTCCCTATGTAGTAGTAAGATTTTGACAACGGCGGGTAAATTTTACACAAATAAAATGCCTGTTGTTTTTTTGTATTGTTGCAGAGATAAGCAGACCTATTGCATAGGCCTAAATAAATAAATAAATATAACAAATTTAAATACATATTAATATTGAATGTATTTACATATGGAGGGTTCAAAGCTGAACCGAACCAAGTCATAAAATAAAACTGGTGTGAAATTCTTCGCAAAGTTTAACTCTATCGAGTTCTGTAACGGACTAAATCAAAAAGTTTTTCGTTCCAAAGGTAACGGTAATAAACCCGTGTCAATGGCTCCAGAAATAAATGGAAATTCACTTACTCAAACTCAAAATATTATCGAATTTTTATTTTTGACTTGGTTCGCTTCAGCTCTGAGCCCTCCATATGTATATATTAAAAAAATTTAACTCAATCATTAAAGTCAATTGTATATAATATTCGTCCTCTTTCAATCCTCAAAGAATACCTAATTATAGTGAAAAATTGTAATTCCTTCATAAGAGTTGAATGGGTGCATTGCATGTAATTTTTTATGGGTTCACTTATTAAAAATTTATTCGAATTTTGGAATGCATTTTTAATTCATTGAAGAAGTTAAGTGCTCAAGAAGTCATGAAAATATCCCTTCTACTCGAACAACTTCCAAAGTTTTTTGCTGGGTATGTACATAAATCATTATTTTAACTGTATAGAAGTACTTTAATTTTAGCAAAAGGGACTTTTCGAAAGTCCATTTTATTTGCTTCCAACGAGTATGTGCGAAAATTTTCCGGAAGCATTTCCATAACTTTTGTTTTGTTTTATTATTTGGCATTGTTTTGAGCAAATTTAGTATGAATTTCAATATTCTTTAAGTACCGGTCAATAACACCATGGACAGACTTTTGTATTACGGCATCAATATTATTTTGTTTAAAGAACATTTTGATTGCAGTTACGTTAATTTGATTTTTATTTTGAGGTACGCAAGAATCGCTCCATAATGTCAAAGTTTTAATTAGTGGATAATCTTTTATTAATTCATTTAAAATTTTAATTAAAGCACTAGCAATATCGTTACCACTCCGACCGCTATGAGCTTCCGTCCACAAGGCACAATAAGTAAAAGTTGGTATATTTGGCATAATAATGGTTGCTGTAAGATTGTACATATTCAATTTTCGTTTGTAGTAAAATGTTGAAGCATTTCCCTTAGGTAGGCTAAAAACACTTTGCATATCAAAGCAAACCGTACACTTGGTTGGGTCCATTATTTTATAAAACTATTTTTCACAAATTAATTTTCTTGTTGTCATTTTATTTTGCTTTAACTATATTTTTTCTTACGGCAATGCAGCAAAGCAACAGTAAAATTTTTGAAACAGTTGATATGCAGCAAAATTAATGCTTTATATTTAAGAAACCATAAAAATTTTCGCGAAACAGGTTTTTGATTTAGAAAGAGGGTATTAAAAAAATATATTCCTCATACCTAACTAATTTTTTTTAAAAATGGTCGGTAGGTCAAACCAGTAATGAGCTGACGATATGTAAAACTAAGTATGTATGTACATATTGTGTGCAGAAAATATCAAAAAAGTATAATTACACATACCATGGGATCGTAGATTTCAGCCATGTGTCAAGAAAATGGTTTTTGTATCGTGGTCTAATATTAACGAACAAGTTTTTTTGTTGATGACGAGTTTTGTTCCAAAAAGGATTTCATTATTTACTTCATTCACAGTAATAATTTCATGGGGTGTTTAAAATGTAGGAAACAACATTAAGTAAAATTAGTTAAAACATAGAAAGGCAAAAAAAAATTAATTTTTTCTACGGCCAAAACCTTTTTAGTCAATTCATATAGTACATTTCGTCACCTAAAATGCATAAGGGCGTAACAATAAAAAAAAATTCAAAATCGAGTTTTTGATTGATTATGATGCACTAGACATGTTCCTATAAAATTAAAAAAAAAATTATAAAAAGTGTTGTTACGCCCTTTTGCATTTTAGGTGACGATTTGTAGATACTGCTGACTAAAAAGTAGTTTGTTCAGCCTTATAAAAACATACAACCTGTGTTCTTTAATCTTCTACAAAATACGACACAGACGTTAACGACAACGGCAACCAAAATAAGGCTGAATATAACGCTTTAAACTTTTTTTGAAACGCGCGTTTTCAAAGTAAAAACACATATTTTTAACTATTAAAACTTTTCTAGTAATTTTGGGCAATTTAAAATATCAATGGAATTAGTCTATATGAGGGGTGTATACTGCTACCAGGATTTTTGATTAAACCTAGGGTTTGAGACGCCATGCAAAATATAACTGTCAAAAATTTTTACTATTATTCTTATCTTTGTATGCACTTTAAGGTCAAGGTGTGAATGGCCTTAAAAAACATATTACATGGTAACTTTAAATCTGAGTAGCGGCTTAAAATATAAAGCATGTGAATATTATTATTTAAAAACCGTTATTATCTATTACTAGCTGACCCGGCAAACGTTACTTATATATAACTTATTTCTTTCAGTGTCTGCATGCCAAATTTTAAGAAACCCGGTTGATTAGTTAAGATGGTATAGGAAAGGGGAGCTTTTACCCCTGTTGCCATATTACCTATTTCCTTGCAGATGTTACAGCGTCTGCATGACAAATTTTAAGAAAAGCGGTTGATTAGTTAATAAGAAATAGGAAGGGGAGCTTTTACCCCCCTTCCAAACTTTTCCGTACTTTCAATTATTTTCAATTCAAACATTTTTAAATTTTAAGGACAGATTCCACAATTTGATATTGCTAAAAACAAAAGTATAATCGTACAGAACTAAAACTAAAAACCAATTTTTAAGGGCTAAACAGAATTCAAAAAAGGCTAAATGGCGTTTTTTTAGTTTAGGGCTCAATATTTTTTTCGTGTTTCAGATACATAAAAAAAAACTACATATAGCATTTAAAATAAAAATACGAAGAAGTAAGCTATTAAAATATTTAGTTGTATTTTTGTTAGTGTTTTATTTTTTAAGTATTATTTTTTTAATATGGTCACACTTTTTCTCTCCCTCTCTCTCTTTGCAAAAACAGCAAATACTTTCACAAGGTTAAAAGCTGTAAGTTATTCGTCGTTATTGTGCTTCATTCGACAAATTTACATAGCGAACTTACATCGGCGAAATTCGTCGTTCGTCCCAATTGTCTTCCTAACATAAGCCATCGTTCTGCAAACGCAAACATAAAATTTTAATATCTAAAATATTCAACAATTCTTTTGTCTTTTAGCATGTTTATGAGAATGCATTAATTTTATTTGAAGTGGCAAATATGTGCATATGTACTCCGTTAATGCTAAAACAGCAATACTTAATTTCTTTTTTGAGTATGCATTATGTTAGGCAACAAAATTAAAAATCACTTCAATAGACTTGCTTGTAGGACAAATTAAACTGTAAGCAAAGGCTTTGAACAACAGTGGATTTCAGTAAGAAATGTTAAATTCAAGTTAACGCTACGTAGTAAAAATAGTAAAATTTTCTAAAAATCAAAATATAATATTTGATAAAACAAGATTTTCAACGTTTATATAATAACAAGTAATATTATTCAGTATTAACAGTTATAACGTATGCGGAATAAAATATGTACTGACACATTAGCAGTAATAAAGAATTTATATCAGTACAAATGAAAGTTAATATGCAGTTGTTTAAATACATAACTTAAACTTATTTTACAAAAAGATATATACCCACATCGATGGGCTGTTTTTCATATTTTGAGGCACACTACGGATAGCCTCTTGAATCAGCTTTGTGTGCATTTTCTATAACATCCTTTTAATTTGAAAAACAGTCTAGGTTTCTTGGTTCCTATCCCTATTTATAGAAATTTCTTTACAAATTCGCGAAAAAGTTTGAATTGGTGTCCATTCACGAGCGTCCATTGTAAAGAAGCTCCCATCATCCATGATACGATTCATGGCCAGCCTGCAGCTAAACAATTTTGTAACAAAGCCCGCTTTAGATGTTTGATGATAACTGATTCTATTCTGAGACCGCTGAAACGGGTTTCTTTGCATATTTGACTACTCTGATATGTGCTACGTAGTACGTACTTCTAATTTTTAACTCTTCATTTATTTGCCAACGCATGGTAAGATTTTAAAGTATATCCGGCAATTTCTACCTTCAACATAGCTCGAGTTTGGTTGCATTGTATCAAAAATTTTTACCGAATCGTCGTTGTCTATTGAACGGGTTTTTACTTTCGAACGCTTTTACTGTCTTATAAACAAACGATTTTTCAATTTGGTTTTTAGAAAAGTGACGAAAAAATTAAAATTTTCTTTAATGAGAATTATTTTCACAAAATTTAAGCTACGTTCACAATCAAAAAAACATTTTCATTTGGTGTTCATAATAGAGCAACAATTTCTTTTGCAACCACACACATTTTGCATCAAGAAACCGTTCGCAAATTTTAGCCACAACGATGTTATGCATTTATTTTTATTTTTGTAAATATTTTGTTAAAATTTTCATTCAAAACTAAATAAAATTATTTTGAACGTCAGAAACAATTTCATACAAATTGTTGCTGAAGTTCTAGTTACATTTTTAAAAAAATTTAAGTTACATTTTTGTTCTAAAAATGAAAGGAAAATATATGAAATACTTTGGGAAGAAAAAAGATAGAAGAAAAAACGAAATTGTTTTTTTGATTGTGAACGTAGCTTTACAAATCAACTTACGACCTTCTAGTTCGTTTTATGATATTTTTCTACATTTTATCAATTTATTAAACTGATTCCAATGACAATTTAAACACAAAAAATAGTATGACAATGGATTACAACAGTATTTTTTTTTTAATTTTTTGTAGCCAATTATAAAATGCTTGATTTATTTTTGGTTTAAAAGAATAAAACCACTTGCATTTTTAACTTAAATTAGAAGGCGGTTGTGATTAAGCTTTATAAAAACCTAATAATAAAAATTGCAAAGGAGGTACTTGCGCAGCTCTGACACCACAGGACAAGCGAAAAATACTTCGAATTGGTTAAAATTCAGCCAATTCTTAATCTAAAATTAAGCATTTAAGCAGTGCTGGTGCAAGCTCATCAACATTTCTTCGCGCAATTTTAAGCAGTGAATAGAATATACTTTGATATAAATATCACCATATACATATAAAGGGTATTCACGTTACAAGTTGCACCCTTGCAGAAAAGCAAAAGTGCAAAAATAAAACAACAACCACACAGACAATTACTTTACATTTTTGCAAGGGTGCAACTTGTGACGTGAATACCCCCATATACTAAGAATATTTCTTCCACAAAAAATCAAACAAAAACAAACAAACATTTACAGCTGAGTAGCCCGTTTCTGCATTTCTCGCATCGTAAAATTTCTAACATGAATTCAATGGCTGTGCTATCTCCCGTCGTGGCGATGTTAATTTGCCTCCACGATCATGGATTTTTTTCTTTGGGGATATTTAAAAGAAAAAGGTTACGTCTATAAGCCAAAAACAATTCAAGAGCTAAAGGATAAGATAGTTCGGCACATTAACAACATTGAACCTCAATGTCATTGCAAATATGGACTATCGGATCGGATAGAGTTATGCCACCGAGCATTTGGCCGATATTGTTTCACCCATAATAGTCATAGAATAAAAAGAGAATAAAAAAATATTTAGATAATTCTCTGAAAACTTTTTGTTTAATTTACAATTAGCATCGTGCATGCTGGTTGGACCACCCTTTATAACCCTTTTAAGGCGAATGGTTTAAAATATGAGATGTGTATAACCCGATTTCTTAAATAACACAATAAAAAATTGTAAAACTCTTTATTTCAAAAAGAACATAACCGACAATTTTATTCTAATAAAAACACTTACAAGTATGCATAAGGATTATTAAACCAAAATTTCATAAGTTTTGATTAACGTGACCAACTGTTTTAAACATTTTTAAAAACGTTGAAAAAAAATGCCAAATACTAGTTAAATATATACACAATTAGGGTATTCATTCGGTTAACCGTCAACCGGTTAACCGATTAATTACTACCCGATTAACTTTCAAATTGGCTTTTTTCGATTAACGATTAAACCGGTTAATTTCAGTCGATTAACCGAAGTAACAAAATCTTCAATATTTTGTAGTATTTAACATATTTTTTTTTGTGTTTTTAATTATTTGTTCGACTAATATACCAAATGTATTTGTTTAGAAAATATTTTTTCATACAAACAGTTCAGTGATCTTCATTTTAACCGATTTTCCGATGACTAAAATTACAATGTTTTTCAATGCTTTTTTATCTTCTTCATCGATCAACAAATAAAAAACTCTAATGGCATAATGGAGTATTTTATATGTTTAGAGGAATCCTGGAAAAGGACTGAGAAATTAGATATTCATCTACGATAAGTGAAATAATTTTTTCCAAGTCAACTTTTGTCAAAACTTAAGAAAAGAATCGCTTTAATCCTAAACATTTAAACCAAATTACTTTTCTAAAAGATTATTTTATAAGATGTCCTTTAACTATTGAAATAACTTATAAAATTATCTCAGTTTATTTTTGTATACATATGTAAATATTTGGGGGTTTCACAAGGTAGTCATTAAGTCTTATGTCTTAAAATAATTACAGGAAATATATATAGTCGGCTTAATATGCAAACCGGCTAAATCCACTTTTTATGTAAATTTAGATTTTGATTCCGTGTGGTAGAGAAAGATACGTCTCGTCGACCAGCATGTAGTGTTTCTTCTATTTATCCAGCAAAAACTTACATTGCAAAGTAATGAGTTCAAAAGCTAATATAACGACTCTTCACTACTTATACATTGGCATTTTAACTCATTATTTTAACACGGTGATGTCATTGGAGGCAAGTACTTACCACCCTCGCTTACAAATAGGGAGTTAAATAAGTCATTACCACATTCGCTTACAAATAGGGACTTAAATAACTTATTACTCCGATGTCACCAAAATTACAACTAACATGTCATGACTATAAAATTTCAGTACAGCATAATTTTTCATATTCAAATTTATTACAAATTGTTTTTTATTTATAATAAAAAAAAAAAAACAAATTGTAAGAACAAATATTTTAAATCAATTTGTATTAGATTTGAAGAAACTTCAACCGTAGATGCATTTTATTACGAATGAATTATAAATTTCGTTAATCAACTCATACACAAGTACTTAGGTATCAGATTATATGTCAGCCATTACCAAACTACTTCTTTGTAATGCAGATGGTATGAAGTATTCATTGAAAAGTAAGTTGTTCAGTAATGGCAAGTCATTACCAAGTTTTTGCTGGGTAAGTCTTGAAGTGTGTAAAACTGACTGTAATTTTAATTTTCTATCAAGCTTCAAATAGGAAAAATAAAAAGTTTTTTTCTCTTTCCTCTCCTCTCTCCTGTAAAATGTGCTCAAAGTGAATTAGCAGGTTTGTATATTAAGCTAACGATATGACTGTTGTAAGATACCGCTTATAATTTAGTTTTCTACTATGCAGTTATGACGAATCAATGAACACAGTATTACAATTTTTATTTTGTTTGAAACAAAACAATATTTACTTTAAACATTTTTAAATTTTGTTTAGGATATTATGATATGACTTGATACCACACCTTGTGCATTAATGAATTGTTTTTTTTTTTTTGCTTGCTCGTTTTAGTTCTAGAATTGTTATGTTTCGTACCTATGTTATTGTTTTTTTTTTTTTTTTACTTATAAACTCCAAAAAATAAGCAATTAATGCATTTTTATATACTGAAATTACTTAATTTATAAAAAAAACTTTATTAATCGGTTAACCGATCAAAAACAAAATTAACCGATTATTAACCGATTAAACCAAAACCTCGGTTAATTAATCGAGCGATTAACCGATTAAAGCAAAAGGTCGATTAAATGAATACCCTATACACAATATAGTCATCATAGTTGAAAGAAGTGTACTAAATATAAGCGGTTTTAACATTAAAACAATCACCCTTATTGTGTTTGGCGTATTTAAGATACGCCTACGCCAGTTTAGTAATAGATTAAAGAATAAAAGTTCACGTTCTCTTTAATATATTACCAAACAGTCGTAGGCGTATTTTAAATACGCCAAACACAATAAGGGTGAATAGCATAATTACCATTATTGTGTTTGGCGTATTTAAAACACGCCTACGACTGTTTGGTAACAGATTAAAGGAAAAAAAGTTCACGTTCTCTTTAATCTATTACCAAACAGTCGTAGGCGTATTTTAAATACGCCAAACACAATAAGGGTGAATATCTACATGAGTCTCAGACGATTCTTGACATGAAAGACTTGTTAGCTAATATTTACTCAGGTCTTAAACGGTTCCCACAACGATTGAAAAAACCTGTTTCGCTGTGCTTTGGAAGAATCTTACTTGTGTTACAGTTTTTCCTGTGTGAGGAATCTTCTACGATTAAAAATTCTGTCATCGACGATCAAAGACGTTCTTGAAAGACTCCCAGTAGCTCCTACACGATTGAAAATGCCAGCTGGGTATGAAGTTATTCACCCTTATCGTGTTTAGCGTGTTTAAAATACGCCTACGACTGTTTGGTACTAGATTAAAGGAAATAAGTTCACGTTCTCTTAAATCTATTACCAAACAGTCGTAGGTGTATTTTAAATACGCCAAACACGATAATGGTGATTATGCTATTGTTTTAATGTTTTTTATCGAACAAAACTTAAAAAAAAAAAACTAAATTTTAAGTTGTTCGATTTTTTTACTTTTTCTCAGGAAATTGACGATTTCCTTACAAATTTAACTGGCAGCTCTATCTGGAAGACTATTCGTCATAATACACTAGTTTTACAGTGCATTCTATTTCCGTTGTAGACCATTGAAAAAAAAGCTCATAAAAAACTCTTCACATCCAACCAACCAAGTAGGGCTTGTAATTTTGTTCACATTTATTGGCACCTACAACATGAATGAAAAAATTAGATTAGGGCCTAACACAAACCAGTTGAGCGCTATTACTTGACTTTTTTCTGCACTAAACAAGGATTGATTTTTTTATATTTATTACTTATCATTAAAAAAAACATTTATCGCCCAAAAACTCAATTTTGGAGTTATTGTTGCTTGACGATTAACTTTGGAAATCTTAAGAAGATTTCCAAAGTTATTCTTTAAAAAAATATAGTTGGTCATATGTAATTAAACCAATTTCAACAATTTTACCACCACTAAATACAAATTGAAAAAAGAAGTATGTATGTATATCCATGTATGTATTTACAAATTTGAATGATTTTCAAAAAGACGAATGTATCATCAGCATCGTAAGCATGTTTTTAAGAAAGAAGCATACAACAATAATCATTATTTGTGTGCAATTTTTTTTTTTTTTTTTTTTGTTCCACTCTGATGGTGGTGGGTTATTTGAATTGGTGGGAGTTTAAGTAATGCCTATATGGCAGTGTGTGTTAAATCTTAACAATAAAAAAAAGTATTTTCAACATATAATTGAATTTCAAATATTTTTTTTTTTTTCCTTTTAAACAGTGGGCATATGTTTGTCCTAATGTGCAACTTCTATTATGTCTTTAAGTGCACTTCACTTTAGCTTCAATCCCTGCCATTAAAAACTGCCTTTTTGCACATTTTTATTTTTTCCTCTGAATTTTAAGTAGTTCAAACTTTTTTTTACTTTTGTTAGCAAAAAGAAATTAGTTTGAAATATGCAATCAAGTGTTGCATGTACCACAAAAAAATATTTTATTGAAAAAGTTGCTTGCTCATACTTGCACAAGTACGTGTACATAATAAATGGGTTCTATGAATGTTGTAATTTATTACATGATTGAAAAGCTTTGAAATGTTTTAAATTAAATTTTTTTTACTTCTAATTATAAACAAGTAAAGCTTCCAGTTTTCATATAGAGTTTTTAGAGTGTTAAAATATCTTTAATTTGTACTTACTTGTACGATTTTGTGCTGGCATATAACTCATTTTGGTGATTTAGGCGTTGTACACCACACCTGTAAAAGAAAAAAGATATATAACTCTTGTGTTAAAATAAAAAAAAAAAAAAAAAAACATTAAATAAATATTTAAATTGTTAACTTGGAGAAATAAAATAAGGTTTACTTTAATATTATAAATATTAAGAAACAAATTTGTCAACATGTTCATTAGGGTTACAACTATTTTTTTTACAAAAAATGTACTTATCACTACGTAATAGCCAGTACTAAGACCCCTTTAAGACTCGGCAAGTTACTTGCCGAGAACTACAAAGTCTGTACAAATTTTTTTCCTTACCTCGACCTTACTGCTGACGTCTACAAACCAAGAAACGCGCAAATAACTTGCCGAGAGTAAAAGGGGTCTAAATTAGTGATACAAATTGTGTTTGCTGATTGGTCATTTTGGTAGAAATATGAACCTTCCGCACGTAATGCAATTTCTAAAAATGAACACATATTTTTTACTAAACTTCCCAAAGAGCAAATGCAAAAATTCGTAGTTCCATGACAGACAATTATGGAACCGCCAAAAAAAACATTTTGTTAAGTTCTTTGTGCCGAATATTATCTAGCAACACCAACATAAGTCGAGCTGTTACAACAAAATATACATACATATTTGTCAAAGTAGTAACTGCCTGTTCATCTATTTGCGAACGAAAACTTCGCTGACTTGCAGCGTGACCATTTTAGCATTTTTGGATCGAAATTTAACATTTTTCTGTTAATTTAGCTGCAAAATTTCCGATTTAGCAGTTAACATTTTCTTTGGCATTTTCCAATTATTTATTTAGCATTTTCCAGCATTTTTTTAATAGAATTCACAAATTTTTCAAAATAAGGGTAATCACGATGGTTATTGTGCATATTATGATTGATCGTGAGCATACCACTTTTATTTTTTGTTCAAATATGCTTTTTTTCTAAAAATTTATTCTGGCAACACTAAAAACTTCTGGCAGCACTTTAAAAAATCAATAAGGGTGAATATGTCAAATATTCACCCTTATTTAGGGAATGGTAAATGGATACCAAAATCGATTTTTCGATTTTTCGATCGACTGTTTTTATTACGGTTTTTGAAATCGATTAATCGAACCTCAAAATCGATTTTAAAATCGATTTCAAAATCGTTTAAGATAAATTTGCAAACTCATACTTTATATCACAAAGGGGGGGTGTACACCAGCATTTTTTTTTTTTGGAAAACTACTAGATAAATTGAACTGAGATTTTTACAGTGTGTAGATATGACTACTTTTTATAATTTTCCTGTAAAAAGTGAAAATGTGTTAATTTTAGAATCGCTTTTAGAGGAACAAGTACATGTACATTTTACATATTAAAATTGTGTTCTTCTGTAGACAATCAGGCCTGTCACATAAATTATTTCCGATGGAAAGTGGAAGTGATTTGGTATCTTGCTTCACATTTAATTCTGCGACAAGCCTGAATGTATGGATAGTTTTTCAAAGGATTATGACAGTAGTTCCTGATTGGTGGCGATTGTTTCTTTGCTAAGTTACTATTAAGTTAGTTTTAAAAAACACGTTTGCATGTCTTTGATGTATTTGTTAGGATAAATTAGATACTTTTTGTTTTTTCACTCTGCTTATAACTAGATTTAAATATCGCTCACAGAGCCCTTATATTAAACTTGGAAGTACATCAAGGATACTAATAGGTAAATACGTAAAATAACAACTTTAAACTGGGAAAACTGCATAAGCATACCTACAGACGTATGTACGCACAAAAAAAGTTCTATTGTGCATGCCCATAATTTATCGATTTAATTAAGATTAAAATTAAAAATTGCCAAAATTTTGATAAAAATAAAAAAATCGATTTTAAAAGCCCAATAATCGATTTCAGTATAAAATCGTATACGTATATTGCAAAAAATCGATTTTTTTTACAACAAAATCGATTTTCGATTGGAATAGAAATCGATTTACCAATCCCTACCAGTGATGTTAACTTTTATTTTTTCATTACCGTACGGCCCTCAAAAAATTACCGTTTTTGAGAAGAAATTACCGTACGCAAGGGTTTTTTAATTTCAACATTCACAGCAGTATTCAAAAACCAATTTATTTAAATTTTAAATGTGTTTTATGAAAAATTTTAATAAAAGCTTTGTTTTAAAATACATTTTAAACTAAAATTATTGTATTTTTTATCAATACGAAAGTAAAATCATCATATAAATAAAATTCTAACGTTACTTACAGATTCCTCTTTTTTGCATGCCGTTGAAAATGACCACTCAAAAGTTAAAATCATAAATACTTCATATATATAAAAACATCAAAAACCCAATTGATATTACCGTATTTTAAATGAAATTACCTTGCTACCTTTTGGCGCTCAAAATTACCGTAAAAAAGGGTAATTACCGTACGGTTAACATCACTGATCCCTACCCTTATTGTCTTTGCCGTTTTTGCGGCGTAAATTAGTCGTTTTTTAAAAACGGTACCGTCCGTGATTTGCGAAAAACGCCAATGAATACGACACTTTTCAAATCTATTACAAAAACGACGTCAAAACAGTACCGTGTTTAGCGTATTTGTCTGTCAAAAGTGTAAAAAATTGTCGTCAAACATTTTGACCACGACGTTATTAAAATTATTTGAGAAATAATTTCAATGAAAGGAAATAAAATGTAAACATGCAAAAAATTTAATATCATTGAAATATAAAGGGTATTCATTTCAAAATTTTTTTGGTTGGAAAAAATGGAAAAAAGGAAAATTACAAGGTACAAAACTGTCAAAAACAAAAATCTGTCATATAATTCTTGGAAGTAATTGATATTTTTCAAGATGCCAAATAAAAGAGTTAAAATTGAATTAATTGATTATTTAATTGTCACGTCATTTTTAAGTTCTTTTTTTATATTTTTTTGTATAGAATTCATTTTTAATTTAGTTTTGAAAAACGACGTTTTAAAAAAGTAAAATTTGATTTAATAAAAATGGAGTTTAAAGAATCATAGTTGATTATCTTAAAAAGAGATGTAAATTGTAGTGCTTTTTGTGAAAAATAACAACATTTTTAATATGGTGGCAGCCACACTCAATTGGAAGTTTGTGAATTGCCAACTCTTTAAAAATTGTAAAATTGTAATTTTCCAATCTGATTTTTTTACACTTGGTTAAAGCTTGTTTAAATTGCAACTTTCGGTGGAAAAGTTTTTCCTTGTGTTTGTTGTAACAAAAATTACATTTTTCCACTTTTCCATTTTTCCAACAAATAAAAAAACTGAAATGAATACCCTTATAATTTAGTTTTTATGTGCTTGTGTACCTAACTCTGGTATATATTTTAGGATAAAGGTCACAACTGCCGCACTATTTGCAAAGTAGCAAAAACCTTTTTTGGCAAAGGCCTTCCAAAAAAGTTTTAGCAAAACGAATATTAAAGAGGAGTGGAACACCCCATCCCATCCCGGAGAGGATTAGATGCAGGTATAAGCCGATTTTAAGTTTAAATTGAAGAAAAAAACTCACTCATAACGAAGCTGAAAGCTATGCAACAGGTGGTGGGCGGTTCAAACAAAATACATTTTCAGCTGTCGAAGAAGCAGCAATTGATCTATTAGACATGCATGCTATTATCGAACATAACGATCCATTTGGAATTAAGAGAAAGCGGAGGATTTCGCCAGAACCCGAGCCAAATTTAGACACAATAACTGACATTACCGAAATTGAAAGCCCGTGTTCTTCACCTTTGATACCTCCGCTTAGAAAAAATAAAAACCAAGCGAAACTAGGGCTTTTAGAACAACAAGTAAAACTGCAAAAAGAGTTACGCTTGAATTTGAAAAATAAATTATCGGAATTGAAACGTTACACACGGAGAATGCTAAAGAGGAGAAATCGTTTTATATAAGGCGGAACTCTAAAGCAAAGAGAAAAACAGAAAAGCCAATTTAGAAATACGCAAAACTAAACAAGAAACTAAAAAAAAAACTTGAACTTGAAGAGTTATTAAAAAGTAACTGAGCAACCTTAACAAGAGCGGCAAGCGTTTTTTAAACATGAAAATTCTGGCCCTAAATTTGTAAAACGCAAAAGCAACGCCAAAAATTATATTGAAAGCAAAAACAAAATCAAAAAAATTTCATAATTTTGTGGTTGTTTTCTATAGAAATGAATATTGAATTTTTAAATTTTAAACGCTGCATATCTTGTGGCGTTGATAATTTTTAAACGCAATATGTATTTCTGTAGAAAGCAACAACAAAATTTTGAAAAATTTTTGACATTGTTTTTGCTTTCAATATTATTTTTGGGATTGCGTTGCGTTCAACAAATTCAGGGCCTCTATTTCCAATACATTTTCAAAAAACTAAAACCACCAGGCGATCTATCAAATAAGATTTTCCAGCCGGGTGGTGTTAAAGGTTTGTTTCGTATAAAGTGTGTGAAAATGAAAAGTTTTGACATGATATTGACGCTTGCAAGCGGAATTGTGTGTCCAATCGTATAAAATATACTTAACAGCAAATACTCAATCTTAAATATGCTGCCTTAACATCTGTAGACGTAAAAAGAACTTGTTCTTTGTACAAGAACGTGCTGACTCCAATTTATAATTTACTGTAACAACTTATTAAACGAATAAAGTGAAAAATAAACAATAAATTTAAATTACTTTTCTTTAATTTAAACAGCTTATTTTAATGTTTTTAAACTTTAAACTTAAAACTTTATTTAAGACATTAAGGCCCGTTTTCACAACTTAGCGTTAGCTCAAAGTAGACTTTAAACGGCCTTATAAAAAGTGTTCCACTATTAAAACTTTACTTTTACCTAAAGTGAGCGATAAAGTAAATTAAGGTTCATCCTACCTGGTAGGTTAAAATAAAGTTGTAATAATGGAACGCTTTTTATACGGCATAAAAAATCCTACCTTTAGCTATCGGTTAGTTGTGAAAACGGGCATAAAACTGTTTTTTTAGTGCTTTTTTTTGGTAGCCCTAATAATAACCAATCAAAAACACGATTTTGAATTTTTTGTCAGTTACGCCTTTTTGCATTTTAGCTTACGATATACATATATATTAGATCCCGTGAATCCAGTAAGTATTGGTGACCTTTTTTGTTGTTGTGGTTTATATTTGGTTCGGCTTGAGATCATCTATCTTCTATATCTATGTATATATATAAAATTGGATGTGTGTATGTATGTGTGTATGTAACGTATGGACTCCAAAACGGCTGGGCCGATTTTGATGAAATTTTCAGGGAATCTTCAGAATATTCAGGCGGGTGACATAGGGAAGTCTGATTTTTGATTTTCGGTCTGGGGGCGGAGGGGCGTGGCAAAAACCATAACTTGAGAACGGCTTGACCGATTTGAACGATTTTTTCTTTAAAATGATCGCCATGGTCTAACTTAGATCTACACGGAAAGAAAATTTTGCCCCGCCCACTTTTACGCCCACTTTTTTCGATTTACCTAAAATCAGAAAACGGCTCCATCGAGTTGACTAATTTTTCTTTCAAATGTTCGTATTAATCAACTTTAAGTTTTCATCGAAAAAAAATTTACCACGCCTACTTTTACGCCCACTTTTTCTATTAAGCGCATAACTGGAGAACGGCTTGACCGATTTGGACGATTTTTTCTTTAAAATGATCGCCATGGTCGCACTTAGATTTAAGCGAAAATAAAATTTTGCCCCGCCCACTTTCACGCCCACTTTTTTTGAATTACCTAAAATCAGAAAACGGCTACCATCGATTTGACATATTTTTCTTTCAAATGTTCCTATTTATCCATTTTAAGTTTAAATCGAAAGAAAAATTTACCACGCCTACTTTTACGCCCACTTTTTCTATTAAGCGCATAAGTTGAGAACGGCTTGACCGATTCAAACGATTTTTGCTTTAAAATGATTGCCATGGTCCAACTTAGGTTTTTACGGAAAGAAAATTTTGCCACGCCCACTTTTTTCGATTTACTTAAAAAAAAGGGCTTCATCGATTTGACTAATTTTTCTTTTAAATGTTCGTATTAATCCATTTTACGTTTTCATCGAAAGAAAAATGTATCACGCCTACTTTTACGCCCACTTTTTCTATTAAGCGCATAACTTGAGAACGGCTGGGCCGATTTGGACGATTTTTTCTTTAAAATCATCGCCATGGTCCAACTTAGGTTTTTACAGAAGGAACATTTTAAAGGCCGTAAATTTCGTTTAAAGCTCAATTTAAATCGTTTGGTAATACAACAATATTTGCTTAGGGCCAGCAACGCGGACGGGGTCAGCTAGTTTATTATAAATTAAAAAACAATTTCGATTTTAATTTTTAATATTTTTATTTTTGTACCCAATATTTCGTTGCTCATCTTTAGGGGATTTTATCAAAAATATATATGTATACAAATTTTATTTTATAGAAAAAACACAAATCATTGAATAACAATAAAAACATATGTCCTTATTTAAATAAAAAACCAATTTAAAAGTTTTACTGTCACTTTGCACTGCGAATACACTCGGGTACGTGTGCTGGACGTAATATTCGTCGTCATATCTAATTTTTTTAATTTTCCATCCAGCATCGTCAGTGTCACACATACAAACACATTTTCACTAATACTACAATAGCTGTTGATGAGAAATGCTTGACCGTGTACAGACCCTTAAGGTTTGGATTGCTACTGTTGCTTTGATAGTCATTAATATATATATTTGTTTATTGTGTGTTAAAAAATCTGAGCTACGTTCTCAGTTACTACGGTTATACGTAGACTATTCGCAAATAAAAATTTGCGATTAACTTACTGTTTATATGGGCATTTCCTTCAAAAGGTCCACCGTGACCGAAAATTTAAAAGTTATTAAAAGCTGATTATTTTACGATATTGTTATAGAGAAATATTTAGATTTTACTAATTTTATAAATTTACTCATAAATTTGTTCACTTAGATGAACAATCAGACTGCGAAGTTGTGCAAAAGCAATTTCTTTAATGTGAGAATGTTTTATTGTGTGTTTTCTTTAATATTTATCTTTCTTAAAAGAGGTGATATTTGATTAAAATTATTCCAAAAAAATTTTCTTACATGGTCTGTAATCTAAGGAAGAGTTCAACAGAAATATGTTATTCGGATTAACGGTAAATTTTTATTATATTTTGATCATTATTCAGTTAAATTATTACGGAAAAAATTTCACGTTCGAAATGTCACGTATCGACCCAGATTTTGGTTAAAAAAAAAAAAACAGAAAATACAGAAGATTTTGGAATCAAACCAAGAAATTTTAATGTTACATTGCTACGTAAAATTCTGAAAGTAATTTGACTAAAAAATTGTGCCAGGTTTCGCTGAATTACGCCTTTTTATACATGGCCACAAAAACTACTTTTGTTTTTTTCACGTTCGAACCGTTACTTCTTTTGCCATTATCTTTGACCTAGAATCGCGTCCTCCATTAACTTTAGCATAGATAAAAGTGCTTTCTTAGTGCTAAAATAAAAGGGTTAAGAAAACGTAAAAATATTTTTTGCTTAAAATGTTATTGCATTTCTGATGCGCACGACTGTCACGTTTAACACTTTGGAATTACCCATATGTCAAGTTTCTTACTGAAAATTATTATTTTTATGTGATGCCAGATGGAAAATAAATGCATTTGGTAGCACTGTATGTACTATATAAACTTTTTATTTTTTTTAATAAATAATTAAAAAATAACAAATTGTTGTGTATTTGTGAATTTTATTTCCACAATTTTAAATTAATTTTAAATCAAAATTTTTTAATTAGGCTAAAGATCATCAAATTTAATTTTCATCAAATTATTCTTATGAAGAAAGAAAGTTTACAACATGAAATTAATTAAAATTTATTGGTAATTTTTCATTCTTGACTGAAGCTGGGTTCGAACCCAGGCGTTTTTACGGACAGGTTACCCTTACATGTTTCGATTGCAACCACTCAATCTCCTCAGAGGGCTTGCCGTTTAACACTCGCAGCCATTGACGACTGCTGACGTCAATAGTCAAACATCAATCCTTAAACCAAATTGTATTCAACCTTTGGTAGATCGAAATTTGCTTTGAATGATTATCTATTTTAATTTTCATTTTACATGTTTTTCCTTACTAATAAGAATAATTTGATGAAAATTATATTTGATGAACTTTAGCCCAATTAAAAAATTTGGATTTAAAACCATAAATAGTTCAACAGAATAACCACAATACTGATTATTTTAAATTAATTTTACTTTTGTCTATCGTAGTATGAATGCGCCACATCGAAATAAAAACGTAAAATGGTTAAAAGTGTGGCATTGCTTTAAATCTTATTTGCAAATAGTGTCGTTAATTACGAATTGTTTTCGTGAGTTAGATATTCGCAAATAAAAATGTAATTCACTGTTTATGCGGCAATTTTCTCTGCTTGCAATATATTTATTTGTTCCTCTGAATAAGTTATAATATATTTTTGTATCTATTATATAAGTTTTTACAAAAAAAAGCTGCATAGGAACTACGCCATTCCAAGAAAAATAGCCCCAATATTATCTTAGTTCCATCTCTTTGTTTATTGTTTTATTTCGGAATGTAGTGTTATTTCTTATCTTTAGGGTGCCGTAAATTTGTCTCTAATGTTTGTTATTCCAAAATCTGTTCTCCACTTTTATTTATTTATTTTATTTTATTCAATTACATAACCGAGCCCTTAGGGCCTTTTATGGTTATTCATCTTCCGGCCTACACCATGTCTTATAAACCATATCAATAGTTTTCTTCATCTTCACGGCACATTCTACCTAGTAGCTTTGTCTCTGATAATCTTTGCCAAACACTTCGGGTAGTTAAAACTTTCGCAATTGTTCTTGAAATTATTCTAAAGAATATAAAGGGTCTCGTTTACCTTATGTTATAATGCTCCACGTCCCTCAATGATTTGTTTTGGGTTTTAAAGCATTTTCAACGAAGTTTTCGAAACTTCCAAATGAATAAATAATAAATTTGCTTCCAATGCTTATGAATTAAACGTCTCTCTTCTTTAATGCATTGATGACCACGACCAATATTTAATTTTTTATAGGAAATTTTACAACTTAATTTTTTTCAGAATAAAATGATTTCATTTCACATACACTTTTGTTACAAAAAATTGTTTGACCACAAATCGGACTTGTTTTATTTTAACTTTTACAGTGAGTTAAAATCGTTAAATAATTACATTTTTAACTTAATTTTGTCCAAAATAAACTATCAATATTATAACCGCTAGATAAGAATAGTAACAATATGAGCAAAAATATTTGTTTTTATTTAATAAGGCACTTATAATAAATATTACGTATTAATTTCAATTTATCACAAAATCTAAAAAAATTACTAATTTAGCCAAATACCTACCTATGAAAACAAACCAAAAAAAAGTTTACTTCTATTCTTCAATCTAATAAAAAATGGGACGTTTACCAATTTTTGTTTGTTTAAAATATTTTGTTTTAGATTATTTTTAAACAAAACAAATTTACAACTAAAAAAAAAAAAAAACATAAGTGACAGAAAGGTAGAAATAAACAAAACAAAATAAATAAACAAGTCATTAGTCATTTCCTAAATATGTATTTCCGTTTAACAGAGAAACAAACAAATACAACAAAATTGAAAAAAAAAAACAACCAACTTCAAACATGAAGAAAAACTAAATGAAGACAACGGGTAGATAAATACATATAATCCTAATTGCATATCGTGTCTGTGTGAATACAAACGGCATTTGTGTATATAAAGAAAAAACCAGTATTGAAACGAATACAACATAAAAACTCCATTTAGTAAAATTAACAAGACATTTTTAAATTCTACTATGTATGTTTAAGAAATTATTTTATTTTTTAAATACTACCTTTATATTATTTTAAAACTCTTGATTATCTTTTAAAATGTGTATTATGTATAAATTAAACTGTTCTGCATGTATTGTTATTATATTAAAAAATTTTTAAACGGTAAAACGCAACCATTACACGATAAAAGCCGAAACGTAACAGTGAACGTATACAGAAATATAAAACTATATAGAGCTTTTCAATCTATCAAATTTTTCAGCTGCTGCGCTGCTTGCTTTGTTGTTGAAATCAAACATTTGAACATCAGAAGGTCCCCATCCAGAATAAAAAACATTTGCTGCGAACATTTTTTAAATTCTCTTTTGAAACAGTTTTCGTGTCCATACAATAAAACTTTTATTTCACATAATTTTTTTAAAATTTAATAAATTTAATAAAAATTATTAATGTTTGAATGCCATAGACAGCTACTAGAACGGAAAGAGAGCAAGAGAAACAACTAACCATGGTACATTTTGGGTGTTTTCTTTTCTACACAAAAAATATCATCATCTGAAAAAGTGCATGTATAAAATGTCTTACCAACCCTGTAATAATACTATTTGTTATTTTACGAGAACAAAACACAAGTTACGAAAACGTGGAATGTCCTGTTTTTAACACCTGACGAAAAGTTTGTTCTTCATCATTAAAGCTAATTTTTTTAACGCTTTTTGTTATTATACGCCATTTGTTTTTTTTTATACGATTTAGCGATTTCAAATAAGTTTTTATAGTTTTTGCTTCCAATTTTGCATTTTTTCGTTAATTTTAGCCATGTTCGCGAATTTTAACGATAATTAACAAATATTAGACGTTGCAAATTTAGCAATTTTTACCGAATTTTTGCCATTCCTTATGGCTTGTTTGAAATATGTACTATTAAAAATTTCACGAATTTTCGCTAATTTTGCAAACTTTTCTGAATTTTTGCAATTTTCGCGTAGATTTGTTGCTCTTTAAGGAAATCGTCGCCGTTATAAAAAACAGCCTAATATATAAACCGAAGTCACATATTTTACAGGGCCTTATGCCATTAGTAAGGGCGAATTTTTTAGAACCAAATAACACAAAATTGCATTTCAATTCCTGCATTCAAAAATCCTAGTCAAAAAAAAAAAAAAATTTAAGAGTGGGAAAAAATACGAAAATCCAGGTAGTTGATTTTACCACCTTGCAATCCTAATCCTTAAAGATATTTTAAACAAGATTGTACACATTCTAGGAATTACAAGTTGTGGGTTTCTACTCGAACGTAAATAGCGTCTATTGAAACACCATCTTCAGCCCCACACTGAAGGTCGAAGGTCCCTCTTCAACATCTATTTTATGTCTATTTCTATGATGACTCAAGAGCCGATGTTGAGGATCCTTTAACGATAATTAAGACTTTTGGAAATTTCAAGCATTGAGTCTTGGCTTTTTCTTTGTCTTTGCCACCAACGATAAAGCTGATCATTATTAAACTTACCAATTCTTAGATATGTAATGTACACTTAATTAACTACATACTTGGCATATTTCATAGAGATACACTTAATGCCATATCGTCGGTTGATAATTTAAATGTCGTATGTGGATTTTTTGCGGTTTTGAGTTAAGATCGATTCCTTGGGTTTTCCGACCTGATCTTTTATTTGGCGTAATAAGTTTTTCGATACCTCATACGGTTTTCGAGATATGGAATGTTGAGTTTGTCGTATGTGGTATTTGCTGAAGCAATTTTCAAATTAAATGTCGTATGTAACTGCCAAACGCCACATACGGCAAATTTCCATACAAAACGACCAACAAATTGATTTATTATTTAAATGTCGTATGTGGATTTTTATGGCACATAGGTACGATTTTTAAATAATTTGTGTTTTAAAAATTTAGTGTTTAAATGTCGTATGTAAACATTTCGGAAGCAAAATGTCGTATGTAGCTATTTAAATGACAAAAATGTTCCATTTTGCCACATACGACAATTTAAGTCTGAACAAAAATCAAAATATTTTCTACCTCAAATGAGTTAAAGGCATCAAGCTTTTAAATTAAATAGTCAAATATTAGTAGTTTACCCTCCTAAAATTTAAAGAAAATCGCTTTGCTGAAAATAAATTTATGAGTTCAAACTCTACTCTACTCGAAAATCCAAGCTTATTTGGTGAATACACCTTTCAAGAAGGTGGGGCACCAGACCACACCGCTAAGTAACAAAGCAATATTTCTAAAGCTATGTTCACACCTATTTAATATTTAACGTCCTACACGAAACCACTAGTTTCATTAAAAAATTATTTGATTTTGCAAAACGTTTGGTTGGATCTAACTAACATAATTTAACAGTTTCTATATTACATTATATTTATTACCTTCTTACAAATAAAGTTTATTTTTGTTTTATTTATTAACAGTTTAGTAAATCAATAGAAATTGTAAAAAATAAAGTTAAAGTTTGATCCATTTACTAGTCACGCTTTTTTTTTGGATTTTTTTCGTCAAATATTCGGACACATGAACCTTGAAAGTGAGAGATGAAAAGGTTAAGTAATTCACGCATACAGTGTCATCACCCCCTTATTAACAAACATTGTATGTATGGTAAGAAATATCCACATTGTAAATTGGGACTTGGTAAAATTATCTAAAACTGCATCTTGCTCTTTAAAGACACCCCAATATTCATAAAACAGATTTTTGTTTTCTAAAAGGTTTATTCAACAAATTTATTCTTGACAAAATGGTACAAAGGGCATTAAGTGTCAAGGGCCTCAAAAAGGGTTAAATTGACACAGGGTCACAACGGTAATGCTAGCTGCAACGAACTTTCATAGAAATATGCAGTTGTTTTTTCCAAAAACTCATTTGGAACACCATTTTAAGAATTAATTAATCAACTGTAATATTAATATTTATTTGAAAACTATTAAATTAACTTGCTTTATTAGCTAAAGTTTTAATATAGGTACATACATATATTTGAAAATTATTAAATTTACTTGCTTAATAGCATATAAACAAAAATATTTTGGTAAACACAACCAATTAATATACAAAAAACAAACATATTGTAATTATACATATGTTAACAATTCACCACACCCCTACTAAGGACAATACAATTCAACAGAAGAAAAAATATGTGTGTATGTTCACATGTATACAAAAAAAAAACCTCATTAACACAAAATTTTCAATCACTTTTTTGTCAAAATTCCAAATTATTTTTGGTAAACTTCAAATACTTACCACTTAGTTAAGTTGAAATAACAGTTTTATAAAAAAGTTTATATTTTCGAACCACTTTTTACTTAAAATAAATTAAATTTTCGAGACAAACGTAAAGACAACAACGAATCACGAACACGAATGCAATGGAATGGAATTAAAACGAAAATGGCTGCTTTGCTATTGATATATATAACAGAGTTGCTTCACTTTTTTAAAAGGGATGCCAGATACTGACACCAATAAGTGCCCATTTACAAGATCTAATTTTGTCACTGAAACTTTTGTCGGTTCTTCTTTTAAATTAATTTTGCGTTAACATTGTGCAATTTATATCGCAGCAATTTTTTTGTGCTGCTGAACTTTAATGAGCGAACAAAACGAATTGCAGAGTACACTCGCTTGTATACCCCTTTTAATTCCTCTCTACCCACTTGACCATGAAGTAATACTTTGTTCACACTTGGGTTTTTAAACGCGTTCAAGCACCTCGAACTTAATCGCGTTCGCTCTTATCACATCAAAATTGAGATGATAAAGAAACATTGAAGTGATTTGTTAATCATTTACCTCAAACTGAGTATAATGCAGTATCGGCCACATTAAACGTATCTCTCGCGCGTACAATCTACCACGTTTTTTTTTTAAAGTGGCTCATAAGCTTGAAATATAATTATTAAATTTTTTGTATTCTACAATTATATCATATCACCAAAGTGTATTTGATATTTGAAGGTGTCACAATGTATTGGCAAGAATCAAAAGCCTGCTTTATATCTTTGCTTTGATTTTATTACTTATACCATCCGTGTAAACACAAAAAATACTTACAACAGACTTTACTTCTATTTTTTTTTTTAACACAGAGATTTTCATAGTATATTGATGCTACAAAGTCGTAATACATAGTATTATCATGTAAACTGACCTTTAAAGTTTTATTTCGTCCTTAAATAAACTACTAATTTTTACAATTTAATCATTAATATGTTTAAAATAATCTTCTGATAACTTTATTAAAGTATTTTTATCCATTTTTAATACTTTAAAAAAAAATAAATTTGTTTGTGGTTTTTTTTCTTAATGAACTATCATCTTAATCATCTCAAATGTAATTTGAACGGCTTTTATTAAATAATTCAATATTTTGCTTAAACGCGTTTAAAACCCCAAGTGTGAACTAAAGGTCTGCACCAAGGTATATGTACACAAGGTAAACTCGTTGGCCCATATGTTTGTCAGCTGATTACCCCTAGTTGGAACCCAAACGTCAAATTTCGTGTATATGAGCCAAAATTTCTACATGTGTGCGTTAAATTGTTTTTGTTTTATATGAAGACAATTTTGACAACTTGGTTCCTTTTATAGAGCAGCATGTCTACACTCCCAAATGAGTCTACCTTGTGTAAATATACCTTGGTCTGCACAAGGCTATAAAATTCGTACTCAAAACATTTTAGTGCCGGTTCACACACGTCAAGTTTGAGTTAAACTTGAAGTATGTGAACCGGCACTTACACAAAAACAGTTATTTCAGGTCGTATATATTTATTGATATGTTGTTGAGTTTATGCAAACGACAACAACCGGACAAAACAGTAAACTCTTCTCAGTACGGACTGAGTTCAAAGCCGACAAGAAAACCACGGAGCAGAAAGAAAACACTAAAGGTCGAAGTACATAACACGCGTTAGTTCGTCGACGAGTATCGTGCGTTTAAAAACTTTAGCGCGTAAAAAATTGCAAGTTACACAACACGCGTTACAAAAGCCATTCCTGTCAGCTGTATTTTATTTGTTTACTTATTTGTGCATTAAAAACGGGTTCAAAAGTATATCAAGATTTTGTTATTGTATTGAATTTATTCTTTTTATATTAATATTGTATGTTTTTTAAGCTCTTTAATAAATTTTTCTTTCATGATTCACAAATTTGTTAAATTATTCTTTTTATTGTCAGCTAATTACTTGTCAAAAATACACAACGCGTTAAAAAGTTCAAAGTTAACCAACTTTCTGGAGCAAACGTGTCAAAATATTTTGCATGTAGCTTGTTCTATGAAAATACACTAGTTTAACTTTTTTTGACAGAGCGCGCGCACTAACTCGTGTTATGTACTTACACCTTAACAAAGCGAACATTTGGTTTTTGCAAAAGGTAATGGTTTTAGCAAAATAAATTTTTAATTTACGTTTTTTAACATTGAAATGTACGAACTTCGTACCAGAGAATAGCTTTTTGCAATTGAAAAAAAATCGCATTTAATTAACGACAAGAAATACACACGCTTACGGTCATACAGTCAAACTCGCGCAACCGCAAATATTCGCTGCTGGTTTGCAGTCATTCAAATAACGCACATCGTGCTTTGTTATTTATACAATCGTTACCTTCGTTTTTTTTATACAGATTCTAAGTGTTCTGAGCGCAAATGATTGTTTGGTAAAGAAACAAAAAATACAAACGAAAGAGCCAGAAATCAAACAATCATTACTCATGTATTTATTCAGCATTAACTATGTAGTACAAGAAAAAAAAAATTTAAATGAAACTAAACACACATACTTATGTAGGTACACACAATTTCCATAGAAACAAAAAGTACAGTAGTAGTAGTAGTAGGTACAATGTATTTTTGTTATTGTTGTTTTTATTGTTGTTAATTTTGAAAAAGCGTATCATCGTTGTTTATTGTTGTTGTTGTTAATGTAAACAAAAGTATAGAGAATGTGCTCTTTTGAATTTACTCAGTTGTGTTCTATTGCGTGAGCAACAAAAATGCAAATAAAGCACTTTCAATAAAAAACGAATAAATGAAAATATCAAATGTGTACGAAAGGAAAAAAAAATTACCAACGTTGAACTTTGTTTTGCATGTATAGAGTTATTGTAAATTTTAGCGTATGAATAAATCCACAAAAATAGTGAGTTTTGAGGTTCTCTGCTTCGTACTAAAAATAACACGTGTTGTCAGTGCAGTCAGTGTTATCAGTGTACTAAATTTGTTTCCTTAGCTGGGCTTTACACGTGAAAGTACTTTCTTGAAAGTAGAGTATACGTATTATCAACGAAAAATCAAAGAAACTGCCGATTGGCTGAAAGTACCAGAATTATGTGTGTGTTAGTGAAAAAGTGTGAGTGTATTGAGACTTTCAAGAAATTTACTTTCACTTGTAAATGCTACGTTACCCCGACCTTACCGCTTACCGTCTACAAACCAAGAGTTGCGCAAGAGACTTGCCGAGTGTGAAAGGGGTCTTATTTTAACTGAACCAAAAAACGCTATTTAAAACAAAATTTTGTGTTTTTATTTTAAAATTGCAGCAATTTTTTTTGAAAAAATATTAAAAACAAGTGTTCAATTTTTATGCAATAAAAATCATATTTAAAACAAAAATGTACGTGTTTGTATCAAAAAATATTATTTTTTTTAGCTTTAACATTTAAGAACAAAAAGGTTTTCTTTTATATTAAAGGGCAACACTTTTGTTTTTACTATAAAAAGCAGAAAAAACATTTTCAAATTTAAAATTTTTCGTTTTTGTTTTAAAAAGTTTAAGATTTTGAAAACCGTATTAAAATCAAAACAGTTTTGTTATTGAAAATAAAATAAAGCATTTTAATTTTAAAAGTGGACAGCCTTTTATCAGGGACAGTAACAGTTATTCCTTTTTTCATAAAAGTCAGATGAAAACAGTTATTTCTGATTTTTATTTTTTTGAACAAAAATAATAAAAGTTATTCTCTAAATAAATGTACGTGTTTTAATAATTTAGATGACTTTAATAATTATTTTAATGTGCATAAGGAATTCCAATGATAATTACACACTAAATAAAAATTTAAAGTCAACTAAATTATTAAATCACGTACATTTCTTTAGAGAAAAACCGTTATTTCTGTTCAAAAAAAAATAAAAATCAAAAAATAACTGTTATTTATCGAAAAAATAAAAATCAAAAAATAACAGTTATTTTTGTTCAAAAAAATAAAAATCAAAAAATAACTGTTAAGTTTGATCGAAAATATAAAAATCAATATATTTTATCATTTACAAGCGTATGAAGAACAATATGGTAATCAGTTTTTCGACATTTACTTCTATATGCTTTATTTGTTTTAAAATTCCAATATAACTGTTATTTTCGGTCCCTGCTTTTATATTTATATGTTAATTTTTCTACAACAGAGTTAACGCCATTTTTTTCAAGTGTCATTTAAAATATAGCTCGGTGCAGTGTCGCTGACACATATGGCAGCACCGCTACATTGGTAGCACTTGATTATGACATTTACCCAGCGTTTCCACATGCAAGTAATTACTTGCAAGTGGTGTATACGTATTATCAACGAAAAATCGAGGAAACAGCCGATTGGCTGAATGAACAAAAATGGTGTGAATGTTAGTGAAAAAGTGTGAGTGTATTGAGTTTTTCGTACTTGTACTTGCATGTGGAAACGCGAGGATATAATGGGTGGTATTATTGATTCCGTTCCGCAAGTGCGGAAAGCAACTTTTGTGCGGAAGCCAAATTTGTAATTATTCATTCCTTTGTGTGGTATCCTTCCGTTGTTGCGGTATCATGTCTACATTGGCGGTATTGCCATATTATTGATTTCTTCATTTTGCTTACGCTCAAATTTTATAACGAAAAGCTAACGGAAAGAACAAAAATGTAAGGAATTGTAAAATTTGCAAGAAAAAATGTTTTAATTTAAATATTTTGATTTTTTATATTTTTATGGGAGTAAAAAAGAAATATACTCTAGTAAATTCCAAATAGAAACAATGGTTGATTTAATGAAAAAAAAAATCAAGACATTAATTGTGGTTTTAAACATATTAATAATAAATTTATCCTGAAATTTTTTTTATTTCTGAACTTACTCTTTATCCTTCATTTGTAACACGTCTTCAGAATTATAGCGTAAAACTCTTCTTTCTAACCGCATGTCCAAGTAATCATCGTCGAAAAAGGCAATTGTATCCATATTTTAATTTTATATTAACTGCCTTTTAAAATTTCACATATAATTTACTAAAAACACTTTTTATTTTACTTTTCAATTTCTAATTTTGTCTTGAAATGTCTTTTTTTCCATCAGCTGACACAAAATCAACTCGTAATTAATTAAAACAGGGATGTTAAATTTGCTTCGCAGAAAGTGTATACCGCAGGAATAAATAATTGCAATTTTCATATCGATCGATATTTTTTTCCGCAAAATTTTCCTTTCCGTGCGCAATCAATAATACCACCCAATATTTGTGGCAACAGTGCATTTGTCAATTTTGAATTTTAATTGTTAACGCAGACTTAAACAGAAAAGACACAAAGGAAAAGTCTGGAAAATTAATTTTTTTATATTGAAGTGAACACAGAATGTAACTATTATTTATTTTTCCTTATATTTTTATTATCTAAATATTAATATTGTTCTTTTAGTGAAATAAACAACATCAACTCATTGTATTTAAATCGTGTGAAAATCGCCTGGTTTATTTCATCTGTCGGTAAATTTTGTTTCGTTAAGACGCAACAAACTTTATTTTAATTCTTAAAACTTTAATTCAACGAAGCCGCCTACCACTGTGAGACTAAAATTTGAGTTTTTATACTTAAAATGCGGTGACTATAAATCCACACATTGTTCGGTGTTTTATGCAAAATAGAAGCCAACGTTCGACACGGGGAAACTTGCCACATAATTTAAGACTTTTACGTGAACATGTCAGGTTCATGAACGCCTACAGAAACCACTGCTGGAAATGCCAATTCCTCAGTGAATACAAATGATGATACTGTTGTTGAACAACATCAAACGGTCCGAGATGATCAGAAAAGTAGAACTGTTCTACTTTTGATAATTCTGACTTCATGTTCGGATTCAACGAAAAATTGTACATAAAGATTATGTGTCAAATTCATTTGGTAAAAAAACTGTCACGTAGTGTTATTTATGTTTTTATAATTATATATTAATTTAATTATTATTACAAATTAATAAAAATAATTTAATTTGTCCACATTTCTATAGAAAAAAGTGATTTAATCATGGATCGGCGTTATTGTGAACATGGCAGTATGTATAAAATGCATCTGATGGTAAAGAAAATGGAAGAACAAAAAAATCAAAGCCGAGCGGTAATATACGCCCAAACGTCGGTGTTAGCAGTGACTGCGACCACCGGCGGGAACGGTGGAGAACCAGTATCTTCTCTGCGTGTCGCCAGCGGTCACACATTATTTTCCGTGGTTAAGGCACCTTATGGTGGAAGTATTAAAGATGCCAAAAACGTTAACATGACACTTACGGATGCCGTTGTCGATTCAGACTCGGATATCGATAGCGTCAAAACGAATTCCTCTAAAGAGGAACTTGAGCTGCTAAATTCGCCTAGCACATCTCGGGGAGCCCATTCTACAAATAGGAACAGGCCCAAGAGGAGCAAGGAAAGACTTAGAGCTCTATCGGAATATTAAGCTGAGGTCCGGATACAGCATCGGCTTGACCACCAATCCAACCTTTTCAATGATGAGAAAGAACGGATAAAGTGGGCCACGTGGGCGATTGCAGAAGACCGAGCTCACTTTTCCAAGAACCCTAAATATGCTGCCAAAAATCATGGTTTCTTCAATTGCATTGAAAAAGCCGTGAAGAAGAACATGCAGGGAAAAAGACAGCGGTCAATTGAAGCACAGCCGCGAATAACGTTTTAAGTTACAAAATAATAATTTTTCAGGAGAGCAAAAAAACGTTTTTTCTATTATTAAAAATAATGATAATAAAAACTTTAATGCAAAAGGCTATTAAAACATTATTCCGCACTGCAAAACCATTTCGGTTTCATCATTTTGTTAGTAACTTGCAATGTTCTTCCACTGGCTGACACTTTGTACGCCGTTTTGAAGGCGTTAAGGTGCATAGTTTTGGTTGATTTGATGTTTAAACTGTGTAAGAGAGTAAGGTTAATGGTTATCTGCAAAAAAACAGGTTTTGCAAAATGTGGCGTTTACAACGTTATTCGCGGCTGTGCTTCAATTGATGAGTCTCCATCTGCCGCAAATTCTAAGGAGACAAAAAAATCCAAGAAAAACCGCGAGGAGATCAGACCCTCGACATCGAAAGCTGCAACTGAACCGTTGCCAAAGGGTGCAAGAGTCAGTAAAGTGGCCAAACGTCCTCTAAGCGTGGCACTTCTCAACATGAGCAACCCCTTTGGTCAAGTGTCCACAGAGCGGTGGAAGATGGTAGAGTTGAATATTTTCAACGAAATCGTTGCTAAGATGGAAGCCGAACCTGGAAGACCGCTGACCTCCTTTGATGGGGCTGGATGGTTCAACGGAGTGAAGCTTATCAGCTGTAAGGACGAATGAATTAAAGGTGTTATTAAGAAACTCAAGGGCCTGTGGTCGGATGCACAACCTAAGATTGTGAATCGATCACACATTCCTGCTGTTCCGAAGGCGAAGGTGAATTTTACGCGTATTGTAAAACCGGAGGTCGCTCTTCGTCTCCTACAAAATCAGAATCCCGATATTCCCACTAAAGAATGGAGGATTCTGCATGTACAAAAAGGCAATTAAGACGGGCAGAACTACATACTCCAGATTACAAAAGAGGCAGAAGACCTTTTGTATCCTCGGTATGGAAAAATGTCTTGGGGAGTAGAAAGTGTGTTTCTTCGATTAAAGAAACGACATCCACAGGACTCCAACCACAACACACTAGAGGTTGATGAAGTGGAGCGTGATCTGGCGGCTGCCACTGCGGCCACTTCTGGACTGAGTCTAGGTGAGACGGCCAAATAGGATGGAGCCGACCCCGAGCGAGTGATCTTAGATCCTGCAAGTCAACCTCCAGCATTGTAAGATGGCATCGATCGAACTCCTCCTCACGTAAGAGGAGGGTCGCTACGACGTGGCTTCCACAGGAAATCGGGTATCTGGATTGAAGTCACGTAATTTTAATACATACTTCTCAAAAGTGGTAGGTAGAATACGATCTGCAATACTTGTTAGGAAGATGACAGAGATGACATCATACTCCTTGCATCATCCTATATGCCACACGACAGAGATGCCCCACCAGTAGAACTCCACAGACTAGTCGAGAAAGCTTGTAGAAGGAAAAAAAAACTGGTGGTGAGCACGGATGCTAAAGGGCTTAATAAACCACACAAATGGCTTGGCAAACATGTCAAAATTTTACGTTGGTACAAATATTTTGTGTTGTTAATTGGGGTGTTTGCTGTTTGGACAAACATCTGAAGCAATGTTTGAAAAAATATTAAAAATTTTTAAAATTGGCCAGACATGTTGGATATTTGTCAAACTTGTTGTGGCGTTTAATGCTAAATGTATTCATTTCAACGAAAACTTTGCAGAGTGAAGACGTTGAAAAGGAGCAATAAAATAATTTTAAATAGAGAATTGATTTTTTTTAGCACTATTGCTTGTCGCAAAACAGATCGATGTTTTAATCGCTTTTTAATTTATATTCTTTGCCTTTATTTTATATTTTTTCTCCCTTTTAAGTAAAAAACAACAAAATTGCCGCGGCACTATCGGCGTCTGCATTCATTGAAAACAAAACAAAAATGAAAATTAATGTTTGTACGAAGAACATTTGTGTTGTTTTTTGGCAAACACCAAACGGAAACAATGTGTGTGTTTGTCAAGCATTTTGTGTGGTTTATTATGCCCTTAACGCTCATCATACATTATGGGGCAGTAAGGATATCAAAAATAGAACTGAGGATCTTATTGCTTTTTTATTACAGAATAATATACAAATTGCTAATAGAGGTGAGGTCCCGACGTATAAGGGTCCCACTTCGGAAAATGTGCTTAATGTGACGTTTTAAACGGATTATAAAACTGATAGATGATTTGAAGGTGCTAACGCAGCCATCCTTCTCTGTTCACTCCTATTTATCTTTTTTGTTAAATTACACTATACCTGACGAAACAGTGTTTTGGAACACAAGAAATACAGATTGGGAGTATAGGGACGCTCTTAGGGTGTATAAGCGCGACGTGCGAAATGCCAAACGAACTTCGTGGAAAAGTTTCTGTGATAATATAGAAAAGACAACCGAAACGGCAAGACTGCGGAGGATGCTAGTGAGCAGTCCGGTAATGCCAAGTACTCGTTGATATACACTTTCCGGGCTGTTCTGAGGCTCCTATTCCAAATGATGAAACTTCTTTAATAGCAAATGGTGATAACGATATTATCTCCTATGAGGGTGTGAAATGGGCCATCGATTCGTTCCAGCCATATAAGTCGCACGGTCTTGACAAAATTATCCCGGCGCAATTATAGCGGGGAAGACAAAGGATAGTTCCATGACTAGTGAACATCTTTAGGGGATGTCTGAGAATAAATTATGTGCCTAAATCTTGGAGGATATCTAGGATTGTATTTCTACCGAAATTAGGTAGGAGCAATCATGTGTAACCGAAAGATTGACTGTTTTCCTAAACGTGTGTTCACAATGTATCAATACCGTATTGATGCATTGTGTACTTAAATTTTCACGTACTTTGTAATGTATACGAATATGGTTTGCATCTACATTATTTTAACTGCTTTATTTGCTTTTCTCTGCGCAGTGACAACTACAAAGTTGCATTTCGGAACTAAATGCATCGTCAAAATTTTTATGGTTGTGTAAATTTAAACGATGGGGATCTTGAATTTATATACAGTTTAAACTAAGCAACTATAAATCAGTATCTTATCAAATTCATATGGTCTGTATTGGAAGTTTAAACCAGCGAAGGGCAGATAGAGAACATTGAATAAAAGAGAGTAAATTAGTTGATTTACACTTAGAGAAATTTTTTAAAATTTTTTCAAACTGTATGTAAATTTGAAAAAACAAAAACAAAAAAAAAAGTTTGGTAAAAATATTATTATTATATAATTCATCAAGTTTTCCTTAACGGTAAAATATATATATGCATATTGTCACCTGAAATCGACAAGACCGTGACCAAAAACTTCAAAATGTGTACTATTTATATGTAAATATGCCAAAAAAAAAAGGAATTCAATAAAAAAAAACTTGATTATTATATAATTCATTATCCCACATGATTGCTGAAAAGTTTTTAAAACAAGCTGAAAAAAACATACATAAGCACAGCTTGATCACAACACAATAAATATATTGTATACCACTACGAAATTGCAAAATTTGACAAAATAACAACATGCGCAACAGTCCTAATTTGTTGAAATTTACTAAGCAACTGAATATAATTTTACTTTTTTTCCTTCTGTTGTATTTGTTTTTCGGGTTGCCTTTGTTACTGTTTATGCATGAGAAAATGAATTCAAGATTTTCAGTTTGTGGGCAGTAGTAAATGAGCGAAAACAACATCACACAAACACGTGTATGTGTTATACGGTAAATTTTTTCACATTCTGATTTCAATGAAAATATTGTTGTTTCTTCTTGTTTTGACTACTAAAAAATATTTTTTTATTTATTTACGCTATTTTAAACCTACTTTTTTTAAGTTAAAAGTAGTATAATAAAACAAGTGTATGGTATGTTTTGGGGATTTTAAGGAATACCTTAGTAGGGCTAATTTTTGCATTTTTAGCAGCTCTGGTAAAAAAAACACGATGAGTAAATGTAAAAACCCGAAAAACTTCGTAATCCAGGCAAACCAGCGCCCACCGCTGGTTTAAACGCCCAATTTTATGCGTTTAAAGATGGTTTATATGTTTACTGATTTATATATTTGCTGGTTTAAACACATTTTAAACCAAAAAGGGAGTTTAACTTGCTCTGATTTTTTAGCCCTTAGTCTCATCTTTCCTGCTGAAATCGTTGGAGAGGATTTTGGACTACCATGTCAAGGGTACCATGGGGCCGACTATTTTCTCTGTTAATCAACACGCTTACACGAAAGGTAAATCAACTGAGACGGCACTCCATTCAGTTATCTCACTGATTGAGAAGACCCTGAGCTATAAGGACTTCGCTATGGGTGTGCTCCAGGACGGGGGCACACTCTCATGCTAAAAACTGGATTGGTAACCTGCTACGGTGCAGAACTATATCTGCGACGTGGAGCAACTCCAGGATAATGAGGGCACACCGGGGGACTCCCCAGGGAGGGGTGCTCTCACCAATGCTTTGGACACTTGTCATCAACGAACTTCGGGACGGGGCAGCAAAGATAACTGCATACGCAGATGACGTGGCGGTGATAGTTACTGGCAAGGATCTGAATCCTATTAGTTCTGTAATGGAGGCTACACTGGGGCGATGATCAACCAGGACTGGGAGTTAGTCCCGAGAAGATGGACCTAGTACTATTTACGAAAAGGTACAAAGTTGGTCCATGGAGGAAACCTAAACTAGGGGGTACTAGCCTAGAACTTAAACACCACACAAAGTACCTGGGAGTTATACTGGATAGCAAACTGTCGTGGAGATTGAATGTGGAGGAAAGCATAAATCCTAGATTTTTTAAGCTTGTTGTTCATAAACTCCTGCCGTTCTTGACATATTTGTATAATTCAATATTAACCAAGTCAGTTTTTCCTGATGCGTGGAAAAAAGCCAAAATTATTCCAATTTCCAAGAATAACAATGATTTCAGACCCATTGCAATACTTCCATTCCTGTCAAAAGCTTTGGAAAATATTATGAAAAGTCAAATTTGTGAATATCTGAGTAAACAAAAGCTATTAACTGATTATCAATCTGGATTTAGACAGGGAATGAGCTGTATTACTGTTCTCATTGACGTGGTGGAAGAACTTAGGTCTAAACTGGACAATGACATGGTATCTTTTCTTGTACTCCTAGATCATAGTAAAGCTTTTGACACTGTTGAACATCAGATTCTGTTATCTAAGCTCCAAAAGTTCTTCAATTTTTCCCCTACAGCCAGTAAATCGATTTTTTCGTATCTCCTTAATCGGAAGCAAACCGTTTTCTTGAATGGCTTAATGTCTAATTCCCTTGAAGTTAACAGAGGGGTTCCGCAGGGTTCTGTTTTGGGTCCCCTTCTGTTTTCGTTGTATATAAATGATCTGCCAGATGTATTAACCCATTGTGGAATACAAATGTATGCTGACGATGTACAATTGTACTTAAGTACCAAAATAGACAGTGTAAGTTCTTGTATTAATCTCATAAACCATGATCTTAATAGAGTTCATCAATGGGCGTGCATGAATGGTTTGTGCATAAATCCATCGAAATCTAAATGCATTTTCATATCCAAAAATAATAAGAAAGCACTTAATAACAATGCTTCATTATTTATCAACAATGATAAAATCGACTTTGTGCCATCGTCACCAAATTTAGGAATTACGTTTAATTCTGAACTTTCTTGGTCAAATCATATCTGTATTATTGCAGGAAAAGTGCACGAAATGCTTAGGAACTTATGGGCTATTCAATCTTTCACTCCATTTAATATAAGATTGTTACTAGCTAAAACTTATCTAATACCGGTTTTACTATATGGATGTGAAATATTTGCCAATTGCGACACCTCCGATTTTCATAGACTTGAGGTAACCTATAATAATATAGCTAGATATGTATTTAACCGTAGGAGAACTGATAGTATTTCGCCGTACTCCTTTCAGCTTTATGACATGAGCTTTAAAAATCTACTAAAATTTAAAAGCCTCCTCATGATGCATAAAATAATATATATACAGGAGCCCGAATATTTATTTAAGAGAATAATTTTTGCCAAATCTCCACGCGGTAAAAATTTGATTTCTCAAAAATATAGATATCTTATCTCTTCGAGACAATTTTTTAACTACACAATTAGTCTCTGGAACAAATTACCATCACGTTTTCAAACACAAAGCAACACGTTGGCCTTTAAGAAGGAATTATTAAAGTATTCTAAAAATCTTTAATATAGCTTAAATATATCTATATCCATTTAATTATTAATTGTTTTTATTGTATAACTTAATTTTTTAATTCAATTCTTATATGTTAAATTTATATGTTAAATTGCCATGTAACTTACTATCACTGTAAATTATAAGATTTATATCTTGTTGTGATAGGTATTGAAATAAAATAAATAAATAGAAAATAAAAAAAAAAAGGGTGAAAAGGCAACGAATGAACTCTACGCATGTAAGGGAACGCTGGGCAAAACGTGGGTTTAACCCCTGCTCTTACACATTAAGTCTAAACAGCGGTGGCGAGACCAATCTTACTCTACGGGATACTTGTGTGGTGGACGGCCTTTGATAAGATATCGTACCGGAATATGCTAACGCGCGTACACCGGTGCTTTGCATAGTACACTGACTGCGGCACTGGATGTGATCATGGACTTGCAACCGATTCATTTTAGTAGTAGAAGGAACTGCAAGGAAGTTTGCGATCCGCTTAAAGGCGATGGGACAATTTGCATACAGACCTTATGATCATGGCAGTATTATAAGGGAAATAGATTATAGCAGTGATTACACCATTCCGAGACTGACATTTAGAAGGAAACCCCGAGTTACCTTGGAGAAGGAAGGCTGGTTGGCAGGACTCTGATCTGGCCATAAGACCTTCAGTTTCTACACTGACGGCTCCAAAATGGAGGAAGGAGTTGGAGCCAGTGTTACCGTTCGCCCGACTAAAGTCGCAATTTGACCCTTTTTCAGCGGTATGCGACTTTTTGTGAGACTTTTTTTTATCACCGACTTTTGCGACTATTTTAATTTTTCTGCTACTTTTTACCCTTTTTGTTAAGATTCTTACAAAACATTCAATTTTCTTATTATTTGTATCAAAAAGAAAAAATTCGTCAAAATAGCCTCGTCAAAATTTAAAAACAATTCATTAATTATTGTTCATTCGGCAACACTTTTATTACATTTTTGCAACCTTGTCATGTATACAGCGTATTTGAGGCGAATTCAGTTCAAGGTGGTGGCAAGTTTTGACAGTTCGGACCAATGTGTTTTAATTTGTCAGTGTTTTGTTAGAAATGGTTGACATTTTGAATCGTAAACACCAGCAATTCAATGCAAAAAACCTCTGTTGTTTCTGTTGGTTTTGGATTGTTGTAGTCTTAGCACCACCTGTAATTTTCGAATCGTAAACACTAGCAAGGCAATGTAAAAACATGCAATTCAATGCTGTCATCTTTAAATTTAATAGACAAAGATATAGAAGACTGGATTCCCTGTGATGAACTTATTTCTAATTATAGAAATAAAATTTAAAAAAGTAGTATTTATGTAGGTATGTTAAGAAAAAGAAATATTGCGCCAAGATCAAACGAACGGAATTAAAGTAAAATTTTCAAGGGGCTTTAATTGGACAAGTTTAAATTTTGTCAAAAATATATTAACCTTAACTTTTTTGGCTTGTTTTTAAACAGATATTCTACTCCTTTGACCTTGGCAGCATACGACAAATTTATTAAACTTAAGTAAATGTTTTCACTATACATGAAAACATGGACAAACATGTATGTACATTGTTATGAAATATGATAAAAATGAATTCTGCAATAAGCTTTTTGTTTCAATTGTTTTGTTATGCTTTTTATTAATAAAAAACGTTAAAAAAAAGATGTGCGACTTTTATTTTCTGAAACGACTTTTTTGTACGACTTTATTTTTATAAAACAACCTTTTGTGCGACTTTTCAAAAATTTCTAACGGTAACCCTGGTTGGAGCTGCAGTCTACTGCGAGGAACTAGGTATTCGGGAATCTTACAAGCTTTCCGATTACTGCAGCATATTCCAGGCGGAGATATTTGCAAAATGGCTGCTGATTTGGCACGTGGTTCTAGTACTAGGTACTCGCACGTGAACTTTTTCATCGATAGTCAGGCGGCGATCAGGGCGATATCCGCTGATTATTTATACTCTTCTATCGTCCAGGAGTGTAGGGACTCGATAGAAAGACTCTGTGCTAATAGTAGAGGTCACATCTACTGGGTTCGCGGCCACCAGGGCATAGAAGGCAACGAGAAGGCGGACGAATTGGCGAAACGGGGGTCAATTGACCATACGATAGCGTGATGGCCATTCCGGCTCCAATTCAGAATATTAGGAGAGATACGGACTCTGCTATACGAATGAGATCAGAGGCGATTTGGGAAAACACCAGAACGTGCCGGGTTTCCAAGGTAATGTGGGGATCCTATGATCCAGAGTCGACGAAAACTCTCTTGTCGGTTTTATAACGGGTAGGTTTTATAACGGGTCATTGTTGGACTACGGTATACGCCTAGAGGGCCAGGCGACTGAATAGTGACTGTATATTCTCTGGGGTACCAGGGGAAAAGGAGATCGTAGAGCATTTACCATGCTACTGTCCGGCACTCGTGCGCTCCAGGGCGAAATGTCGGGGAGATCATTACTTCCAAGGTCTCGGGGAAGTCTCTGGAATTGGGTTAATGAGACTCCTGGCATTCGTCAAGAGTGTGGGGTACTCTGAGTACCATCACATCGGAATAACTATTTTCTAACCTTCTTCTGCGGGTTATCGTACAACGTGGTAACGCTAGGGTCCTATTTGGACTATGCGGGGTCTTTGTGACCGGCCACTCTAACCTAACGAACTTTTATTAAATTTACTTTAATTTACTACTGATTCGTTTCCGACATCGAGAACCAAATAAGGCTGAATTCCTGGGATTAACATATTGTGGGTATTACAGTATCGAAGGTATAAAATGCTGGCTGGGTATGTTACATACCGTCGGAAAGGTTAATTTGTCTAGTTTTTTAGCATAAGTTTTATTTTTAAGGTTTTAGAAACACTTGAACACAAATAGGAACAAATTCAAAATAGTGCATAATCTAAAAAAACTGGTCACTCGCGGCCCAGAAAGCGACCAAAAGTACATTAAAGGAAAAGACATTAGATTTCTTTTGGGCAAAATAAAAAAAACTTTTAAATTTAAAAAAAAAACTTAGACCGCATTTACATCTATGCAATTAACGACGAGTTTTTTTTTCTATTTTCTTTTAAAGTAGTTTCTACGAAACTCTTTTCACATTTACATTTACATTTTTTTCAAGCATTTTTTCAATCCCGTTTTCTTCCCTACACCTCTTGCTAACAAACAAAAAGTTGCATGCGAAAGTTGCAGCAAGTTGCGTCGTTAATTGCATAAAGTAAAAATGGTCTTAAACAAATTTTTTTTTTCAAAAAATTGATCAAATAGCTTTCTAAGCGACTTGGGACGAATTTTGCTAACACCAATAGGTAAATTGTCAAACTTTGAGCCCGTCTAACTCAGAAACTTTTTGACCGATCTTGTTGAAAATTTATGTCTAAACTACTATCCAATTGGACTAACCTTTGCAAATTTCATCGGAAGACATCGATTTCAAAATTGGGTCACTTGACATGAAATCCCCCATACATGGGTCATTCTACGATAAGAGGTTACCTGATATTATGAATGGCGGCGTAATAAAAATATTTAAAATTATGATTTTCTTCAATATAATCGTAATTAATCAGGAAGTTTGAATGCATGTTTAATAATGGCCAGTCATGTTATCTACTTTTTCCGGTATTTTAAATAACCAGGGGATATACTCTACACAGGGTAAAGACATGACCACCAGGATAAGATACCTTACTTTAAGCGGAAGGATAAATTGAAAACAAACCTTATTTTCGTAAGAATCAACTTTAATTATTCAATATTTGATGATAGTTTAAAACAAAACAAAATTTGGATAACTCCATAGAGTATTTTTTTATGTTACTTAAAAACAAAAATTCTTAACATCTGCTTACATAAACGTAGTCGAAAAAAAGCTAATTATTTCATTTCCTTCGTTTACAAGCTGGCATGCCTTCTAGGTAACTGCTTGATAACAATACTGAGAAGATACTTTATTAGTGGTTCGTCTTAAGATTCTCTTTCAGGCCCATATACATAATCAACATTAAGGCGCGGTTTGGTTTTCATGAAAGCAAAATCCAAGGTGCAGACCACAAAATACTTGTATACTTCAAGATCACAGAAACAGCTTAAGCTCTTCATTGTCAATTTATTGGGGCATCCAGTAATTTGTTGGACCTTCATAGTGGCTGAGAAGCTTTTAGAACTTTTTATAATAAGTCCCTCTTCTTTCTTTAAAATGTCTTCGTCATCAATTACATTTGGACAGCGATGAATTGTCATTCCCAGCTCCAACAAGTCTATCAGTAGTCCTTTTGCACGTCGCACCTACTCCATCAGGCGCGCCCTTGCCGTGACCGGCTTCGTGGTAATTCCACGTGAATTTTACTTAATTTAGGTAAAGTTCTTGCAATTTGGTTGCCAGTGCATAAAACATAAAAAACGAATATTGGATTTGATTAAAAAGTTGGTTAGCACGATTTTGTATAAATCTTGAATGTCAGAACGTTAATATGGCAACTAAAGAAAGAACTTGACTACCTTCTATTATTGTATAATGCAACATATGTATGTTAGTGTTATATCTTCTACCAATAAAACGCAAGATACAATTTCAGCTATTGTCAATACAACTTTATTCCTTTACTTTTCATGTGACAATGCGGTTTTTTCTTATTTAGGTTAAGTTTACAAAACTGAGTTGCCAGATTATATACCATACTTCAGTGATGCCCTCCCTTGAACCCCACAACTCTTCCCCCTATAATAAAATAACAATTAATTCATTACAAATTTATTTTACAAAATCCTGCACATGATATAAGTTAAATTTTCTACTCTGTACCTATCTCAAACTCTTCCAAATGTTTCGGTGGCCGCCTAACTCTGACAGACCGCCTAAGTTCCTCATTTACGATGTTTCCTTGATCTGAGGTGCCCCTGTTCTCTGGTGTTGACGATGTCGAAACTGCTGATGGCAAATCGAGACATTTATCTTCCGTGATCACAGCCGATCCTATTTCCACTTCCCGTTCAGGTTGTTCTGCGCTTACCCTTTCTTCGTCGGTTTCTTTATCATAATCACTTAAATTGTCTCCAATCTTTCTAATTTGATCTACATGTCTTTTCCACACTCGCCCGTCATCTAGAATAATCTCATAGTTTAAACTCCCAACCTTTCTTACTATTTTTCCAAACTGCCATTTGTTACTTGATAAATAATTACGAACTGCAACTCTCTCTTCCTCTTGGAATTCTCTTTCGACTTTCCCGTCATCAGTTGTTTGATTTCCTTGCGGTAGTAATAGATCTAGACGGTTCTTAATTTGTCTGCCCAACATCAGCATTGCCGGCGAGCTTCCCGTTTGTGTATGTATAGAACGACGGTAAGCCAGTAAAATTTTTGCTACTTGTGCCTTTAAATTCTGGGGAGTACATTTAAGTGATTTCAATTTGTTCTTTATCGTCTGCACAAATCTTTCTGCTAACCCATTGGTCGCTGGATGGTACGGGGCCCCTTGTTTGTGCTTTATTCCATTGTTCTTTAAAAATTCCTGGAATTGGGCCGAATTAAATTGCGTCCCATGATCGCTCACTAATACGTTCGGAATGCCCATCCTTGCAAATATTTCACGACAAACGTCAATTGTAGATTCTGCAGTAATGTTCGATATTACAAAAACTTCGGGCCACTTGGTAAAGGCATCCACCAGTACGAACAAATATCTTCCTAAAATTGGGCCAGCAAAGTCCACGTGTACACGTTCAAATGGTTTGCTAGCAGGATTCCAGCTATGTATTGGTTTTTGCTTTCGAGGTTCTGCTCTATTTATTTGACACTGCACACAATTTTTTACCAACTCTTCAATATCATTATCTAATCTTGGCCACCAACAATATCCCCGCGCTAAACTTTTCATCTTGTTTATACCAAAATGTGCAGAATGAAGTTCTTTCAATACTCTATCACGTAAAGACCTGGGAATGTATACCCGTATCCCCCGTAGTAGACACCCTTGTTGAAGTGTATATTCCGTTTGTGGAATTCCAAAGCGATCTTTGTCTGGGCATTGACGTCCAAATTTTAGGCAGTTCAGTAACAAACCAATGTCTTTTTCTTTTCCAGTTTCCTTACTTAACTCTTTCACAGTAACTGGTAAATTCTGAATTCTTTCAATTTCTATTATATTTATTTCCTCTATTTGATCGTTCTTTCTTTCCTCCGGTAATCTTGAGATAGCATCCGCATTTGCATTCTCTTTTGATTTTCTTACCTCAATACTGTAATCAAACGATTGGCAGTATGTATAAAATGCATCTGATGGTAAAGAAAATGGAAGAACAAAAAAATCAAAGCCGAGCGGTAATATACGCCCAAACGTCGGTGTTAGCAGTGACTGCGACCACCGGCGGGAACGGTGGAGAACCAGTATCTTCTCTGCGTGTCGCCAGCGGTCACACATTATTTTCCGTGGTTAAGGCACCTTATGGTGGAAGTATTAAAGATGCCAAAAACGTTAACATGACACTTACGGATGCCGTTGTCGATTCAGACTCGGATATCGATAGCGTCAAAACGAATTCCTCTAAAGAGGAACTTGAGCTGCTAAATTCGCCTAGCACATCTCGGGGAGCCCATTCTACAAATAGGAACAGGCCCAAGAGGAGCAAGGAAAGACTTAGAGCTCTATCGGAATATTAAGCTGAGGTCCGGATACAGCATCGGCTTGACCACCAATCCAACCTTTTCAATGATGAGAAAGAACGGATAAAGTGGGCCACGTGGGCGATTGCAGAAGACCGAGCTCACTTTTCCAAGAACCCTAAATATGCTGCCAAAAATCATGGTTTCTTCAATTGCATTGAAAAAGCCGTGAAGAAGAACATGCAGGGAAAAAGACAGCGGTCAATTGAAGCACAGCCGCGAATAACGTTTTAAGTTACAAAATAATAATTTTTCAGGAGAGCAAAAAAACGTTTTTTCTATTATTAAAAATAATGATAATAAAAACTTTAATGCAAAAGGCTATTAAAACATTATTCCGCACTGCAAAACCATTTCGGTTTCATCATTTTGTTAGTAACTTGCAATGTTCTTCCACTGGCTGACACTTTGTACGCCGTTTTGAAGGCGTTAAGGTGCATAGTTTTGGTTGATTTGATGTTTAAACTGTGTAAGAGAGTAAGGTTAATGGTTATCTGCAAAAAAACAGGTTTTGCAAAATGTGGCGTTTACAACGTTATTCGCGGCTGTGCTTCAATTGATGAGTCTCCATCTGCCGCAAATTCTAAGGAGACAAAAAAATCCAAGAAAAACCGCGAGGAGATCAGACCCTCGACATCGAAAGCTGCAACTGAACCGTTGCCAAAGGGTGCAAGAGTCAGTAAAGTGGCCAAACGTCCTCTAAGCGTGGCACTTCTCAACATGAGCAACCCCTTTGGTCAAGTGTCCACAGAGCGGTGGAAGATGGTAGAGTTGAATATTTTCAACGAAATCGTTGCTAAGATGGAAGCCGAACCTGGAAGACCGCTGACCTCCTTTGATGGGGCTGGATGGTTCAACGGAGTGAAGCTTATCAGCTGTAAGGACGAATGAATTAAAGGTGTTATTAAGAAACTCAAGGGCCTGTGGTCGGATGCACAACCTAAGATTGTGAATCGATCACACATTCCTGCTGTTCCGAAGGCGAAGGTGAATTTTACGCGTATTGTAAAACCGGAGGTCGCTCTTCGTCTCCTACAAAATCAGAATCCCGATATTCCCACTAAAGAATGGAGGATTCTGCATGTACAAAAAGGCAATTAAGACGGGCAGAACTACATACTCCAGATTACAAAAGAGGCAGAAGACCTTTTGTATCCTCGGTATGGAAAAATGTCTTGGGGAGTAGAAAGTGTGTTTCTTCGATTAAAGAAACGACATCCACAGGACTCCAACCACAACACACTAGAGGTTGATGAAGTGGAGCGTGATCTGGCGGCTGCCACTGCGGCCACTTCTGGACTGAGTCTAGGTGAGACGGCCAAATAGGATGGAGCCGACCCCGAGCGAGTGATCTTAGATCCTGCAAGTCAACCTCCAGCATTGTAAGATGGCATCGATCGAACTCCTCCTCACGTTAGAGGAGGGTCGCTACGACGTGGCTTCCACAGGAAATCGGGTATCTGGATTGAAGTCACGTAATTTTAATACATACTTCTCAAAAGTGGTAGGTAGAATACGATCTGCAATACTTGTTAGGAAGATGACAGAGATGACATCATACTCCTTGCATCATCCTATATGCCACACGACAGAGATGCCCCACCAGTAGAACTCCACAGACTAGTCGAGAAAGCTTGTAGAAGGAAAAAAAAACTGGTGGTGAGCACGGATGCTAAAGGGCTTAATAAACCACACAAATGGCTTGGCAAACATGTCAAAATTTTACGTTGGTACAAATATTTTGTGTTGTTAATTGGGGTGTTTGCTGTTTGGACAAACATCTGAAGCAATGTTTGAAAAAATATTAAAAATTTTTAAAATTGGCCAGACATGTTGGATATTTGTCAAACTTGTTGTGGCGTTTAATGCTAAATGTATTCATTTCAACGAAAACTTTGCAGAGTGAAGACGTTGAAAAGGAGCAATAAAATAATTTTAAATAGAGAATTGATTTTTTTTAGCACTATTGCTTGTCGCAAAACAGATCGATGTTTTAATCGCTTTTTAATTTATATTCTTTGCCTTTATTTTATATTTTTTCTCCCTTTTAAGTAAAAAACAACAAAATTGCCGCGGCACTATCGGCGTCTGCATTCATTGAAAACAAAACAAAAATGAAAATTAATGTTTGTACGAAGAACATTTGTGTTGTTTTTTGGCAAACACCAAACGGAAACAATGTGTGTGTTTGTCAAGCATTTTGTGTGGTTTATTATGCCCTTAACGCTCATCATACATTATGGGGCAGTAAGGATATCAAAAATAGAACTGAGGATCTTATTGCTTTTTTATTACAGAATAATATACAAATTGCTAATAGAGGTGAGGTCCCGACGTATAAGGGTCCCACTTCGGAAAATGTGCTTAATGTGACGTTTTAAACGGATTATAAAACTGATAGATGATTTGAAGGTGCTAACGCAGCCATCCTTCTCTGTTCACTCCTATTTATCTTTTTTGTTAAATTACACTATACCTGACGAAACAGTGTTTTGGAACACAAGAAATACAGATTGGGAGTATAGGGACGCTCTAAGGGTGTATAAGCGCGACGTGCGAAATGCCAAACGAACTTCGTGGAAAAGTTTCTGTGATAATATAGAAAAGACAACCGAAACGGCAAGACTGCGGAGGATGCTAGTGAGCAGTCCGGTAATGCCAAGTACTCGTTGATATACACTTTCCGGGCTGTTCTGAGGCTCCTATTCCAAATGATGAAACTTCTTTAATAGCAAATGGTGATAACGATATTATCTCCTATGAGGGTGTGAAATGGGCCATCGATTCGTTCCAGCCATATAAGTCGCACGGTCTTGACAAAATTATCCCGGCGCAATTATAGCGGGGAAGACAAAGGATAGTTCCATGACTAGTGAACATCTTTAGGGGATGTCTGAGAATAAATTATGTGCCTAAATCTTGGAGGATATCTAGGATTGTATTTCTACCGAAATTAGGTAGGAGCAATCATGTGTAACCGAAAGATTGACTGTTTTCCTAAACGTGTGTTCACAATGTATCAATACCGTATTGATGCATTGTGTACTTAAATTTTCACGTACTTTGTAATGTATACGAATATGGTTTGCATCTACATTATTTTAACTGCTTTATTTGCTTTTCTCTGCGCAGTGACAACTACAAAGTTGCATTTCGGAACTAAATGCATCGTCAAAATTTTTATGGTTGTGTAAATTTAAACGATGGGGATCTTGAATTTATATACAGTTTAAACTAAGCAACTATAAATCAGTATCTTATCAAATTCATATGGTCTGTATTGGAAGTTTAAACCAGCGAAGGGCAGATAGAGAACATTGAATAAAAGAGAGTAAATTAGTTGATTTACACTTAGAGAAATTTTTTAAAATTTTTTCAAACTGTATGTAAATTTGAAAAAACAAAAACAAAAAAAAAAGTTTGGTAAAAATATTATTATTATATAATTCATCAAGTTTTCCTTAACGGTAAAATATATATATGCATATTGTCACCTGAAATCGACAAGACCGTGACCAAAAACTTCAAAATGTGTACTATTTATATGTAAATATGCCAAAAAAAAAAAGGAATTCAATAAAAAAAAACTTGATTATTATATAATTCATTATCCCACATGATTGCTGAAAAGTTTTTAAAACAAGCTGAAAAAAACATACATAAGCACAGCTTGATCACAACACAATAAATATATTGTATACCACTACGAAATTGCAAAATTTGACAAAATAACAACATGCGCAACAGTCCTAATTTGTTGAAATTTACTAAGCAACTGAATATAATTTTACTTTTTTTCCTTCTGTTGTATTTGTTTTTCGGGTTGCCTTTGTTACTGTTTATGCATGAGAAAATGAATTCAAGATTTTCAGTTTGTGGGCAGTAGTAAATGAGCGAAAACAACATCACACAAACACGTGTATGTGTTATACGGTAAATTTTTTCACATTCTGATTTCAATGAAAATATTGTTGTTTCTTCTTGTTTTGACTACTAAAAAATATTTTTTTATTTATTTACGCTATTTTAAACCTACTTTTTTTAAGTTAAAAGTAGTATAATAAAACAAGTGTATGGTATGTTTTGGGGATTTTAAGGAATACCTTAGTAGGGCTAATTTTTGCATTTTTAGCAGCTCTGGTAAAAAAAACACGATGAGTAAATGTAAAAACCCGAAAAACTTCGTAATCCAGGCAAACCAGCGCCCACCGCTGGTTTAAACGCCCAATTTTATGCGTTTAAAGATGGTTTATATGTTTACTGATTTATATATTTGCTGGTTTAAACACATTTTAAACCAAAAAGGGAGTTTAACTTGCTCTGATTTTTTAGCCCTTAGTCTCATCTTTCCTGCTGAAATCGTTGGAGAGGATTTTGGACTACCATGTCAAGGGTACCATGGGGCCGACTATTTTCTCTGTTAATCAACACGCTTACACGAAAGGTAAATCAACTGAGACGGCACTCCATTCAGTTATCTCACTGATTGAGAAGACCCTGAGCTATAAGGACTTCGCTATGGGTGTGCTCCAGGACGGGGGCACACTCTCATGCTAAAAACTGGATTGGTAACCTGCTACGGTGCAGAACTATATCTGCGACGTGGAGCAACTCCAGGATAATGAGGGCACACCGGGGGACTCCCCAGGGAGGGGTGCTCTCACCAATGCTTTGGACACTTGTCATCAACGAACTTCGGGACGGGGCAGCAAAGATAACTGCATACGCAGATGACGTGGCGGTGATAGTTACTGGCAAGGATCTGAATCCTATTAGTTCTGTAATGGAGGCTACACTGGGGCGATGATCAACCAGGACTGGGAGTTAGTCCCGAGAAGATGGACCTAGTACTATTTACGAAAAGGTACAAAGTTGGTCCATGGAGGAAACCTAAACTAGGGGGTACTAGCCTAGAACTTAAACACCACACAAAGTACCTGGGAGTTATACTGGATAGCAAACTGTCGTGGAGATTGAATGTGGAGGAAAGCATAAATCCTAGATTTTTTAAGCTTGTTGTTCATAAACTCCTGCCGTTCTTGACATATTTGTATAATTCAATATTAACCAAGTCAGTTTTTCCTGATGCGTGGAAAAAAGCCAAAATTATTCCAATTTCCAAGAATAACAATGATTTCAGACCCATTGCAATACTTCCATTCCTGTCAAAAGCTTTGGAAAATATTATGAAAAGTCAAATTTGTGAATATCTGAGTAAACAAAAGCTATTAACTGATTATCAATCTGGATTTAGACAGGGAATGAGCTGTATTACTGTTCTCATTGACGTGGTGGAAGAACTTAGGTCTAAACTGGACAATGACATGGTATCTTTTCTTGTACTCCTAGATCATAGTAAAGCTTTTGACACTGTTGAACATCAGATTCTGTTATCTAAGCTCCAAAAGTTCTTCAATTTTTCCCCTACAGCCAGTAAATCGATTTTTTCGTATCTCCTTAATCGGAAGCAAACCGTTTTCTTGAATGGCTTAATGTCTAATTCCCTTGAAGTTAACAGAGGGGTTCCGCAGGGTTCTGTTTTGGGTCCCCTTCTGTTTTCGTTGTATATAAATGATCTGCCAGATGTATTAACCCATTGTGGAATACAAATGTATGCTGACGATGTACAATTGTACTTAAGTACCAAAATAGACAGTGTAAGTTCTTGTATTAATCTCATAAACCATGATCTTAATAGAGTTCATCAATGGGCGTGCATGAATGGTTTGTGCATAAATCCATCGAAATCTAAATGCATTTTCATATCCAAAAATAATAAGAAAGCACTTAATAACAATGCTTCATTATTTATCAACAATGATAAAATCGACTTTGTGCCATCGTCACCAAATTTAGGAATTACGTTTAATTCTGAACTTTCTTGGTCAAATCATATCTGTATTATTGCAGGAAAAGTGCACGAAATGCTTAGGAACTTATGGGCTATTCAATCTTTCACTCCATTTAATATAAGATTGTTACTAGCTAAAACTTATCTAATACCGGTTTTACTATATGGATGTGAAATATTTGCCAATTGCGACACCTCCGATTTTCATAGACTTGAGGTAACCTATAATAATATAGCTAGATATGTATTTAACCGTAGGAGAACTGATAGTATTTCGCCGTACTCCTTTCAGCTTTATGACATGAGCTTTAAAAATCTACTAAAATTTAAAAGCCTCCTCATGATGCATAAAATAATATATATACAGGAGCCCGAATATTTATTTAAGAGAATAATTTTTGCCAAATCTCCACGCGGTAAAAATTTGATTTCTCAAAAATATAGATATCTTATCTCTTCGAGACAATTTTTTAACTACACAATTAGTCTCTGGAACAAATTACCATCACGTTTTCAAACACAAAGCAACACGTTGGCCTTTAAGAAGGAATTATTAAAGTATTCTAAAAATCTTTAATATAGCTTAAATATATCTATATCCATTTAATTATTAATTGTTTTTATTGTATAACTTAATTTTTTAATTCAATTCTTATATGTTAAATTTATATGTTAAATTGCCATGTAACTTACTATCACTGTAAATTATAAGATTTATATCTTGTTGTGATAGGTATTGAAATAAAATAAATAAATAGAAAATAAAAAAAAAAAGGGTGAAAAGGCAACGAATGAACTCTACGCATGTAAGGGAACGCTGGGCAAAACGTGGGTTTAACCCCTGCTCTTACACATTAAGTCTAAACAGCGGTGGCGAGACCAATCTTACTCTACGGGATACTTGTGTGGTGGACGGCCTTTGATAAGATATCGTACCGGAATATGCTAACGCGCGTACACCGGTGCTTTGCATAGTACACTGACTGCGGCACTGGATGTGATCATGGACTTGCAACCGATTCATTTTAGTAGTAGAAGGAACTGCAAGGAAGTTTGCGATCCGCTTAAAGGCGATGGGACAATTTGCATACAGACCTTATGATCATGGCAGTATTATAAGGGAAATAGATTATAGCAGTGATTACACCATTCCGAGACTGACATTTAGAAGGAAACCCCGAGTTACCTTGGAGAAGGAAGGCTGGTTGGCAGGACTCTGATCTGGCCATAAGACCTTCAGTTTCTACACTGACGGCTCCAAAATGGAGGAAGGAGTTGGAGCCAGTGTTACCGTTCGCCCGACTAAAGTCGCAATTTGACCCTTTTTCAGCGGTATGCGACTTTTTGTGAGACTTTTTTTTATCACCGACTTTTGCGACTATTTTAATTTTTCTGCTACTTTTTACCCTTTTTGTTAAGATTCTTACAAAACATTCAATTTTCTTATTATTTGTATCAAAAAGAAAAAATTCGTCAAAATAGCCTCGTCAAAATTTAAAAACAATTCATTAATTATTGTTCATTCGGCAACACTTTTATTACATTTTTGCAACCTTGTCATGTATACAGCGTATTTGAGGCGAATTCAGTTCAAGGTGGTGGCAAGTTTTGACAGTTCGGACCAATGTGTTTTAATTTGTCAGTGTTTTGTTAGAAATGGTTGACATTTTGAATCGTAAACACCAGCAATTCAATGCAAAAAACCTCTGTTGTTTCTGTTGGTTTTGGATTGTTGTAGTCTTAGCACCACCTGTAATTTTCGAATCGTAAACACTAGCAAGGCAATGTAAAAACATGCAATTCAATGCTGTCATCTTTAAATTTAATAGACAAAGATATAGAAGACTGGATTCCCTGTGATGAACTTATTTCTAATTATAGAAATAAAATTTAAAAAAGTAGTATTTATGTAGGTATGTTAAGAAAAAGAAATATTGCGCCAAGATCAAACGAACGGAATTAAAGTAAAATTTTCAAGGGGCTTTAATTGGACAAGTTTAAATTTTGTCAAAAATATATTAACCTTAACTTTTTTGGCTTGTTTTTAAACAGATATTCTACTCCTTTGACCTTGGCAGCATACGACAAATTTATTAAACTTAAGTAAATGTTTTCACTATACATGAAAACATGGACAAACATGTATGTACATTGTTATGAAATATGATAAAAATGAATTCTGCAATAAGCTTTTTGTTTCAATTGTTTTGTTATGCTTTTTATTAATAAAAAACGTTAAAAAAAAAGATGTGCGACTTTTATTTTCTGAAACGACTTTTTTGTACGACTTTATTTTTATAAAACAACCTTTTGTGCGACTTTTCAAAAATTTCTAACGGTAACCCTGGTTGGAGCTGCAGTCTACTGCGAGGAACTAGGTATTCGGGAATCTTACAAGCTTTCCGATTACTGCAGCATATTCCAGGCGGAGATATTTGCAAAATGGCTGCTGATTTGGCACGTGGTTCTAGTACTAGGTACTCGCACGTGAACTTTTTCATCGATAGTCAGGCGGCGATCAGGGCGATATCCGCTGATTATTTATACTCTTCTATCGTCCAGGAGTGTAGGGACTCGATAGAAAGACTCTGTGCTAATAGTAGAGGTCACATCTACTGGGTTCGCGGCCACCAGGGCATAGAAGGCAACGAGAAGGCGGACGAATTGGCGAAACGGGGGTCAATTGACCATACGATAGCGTGATGGCCATTCCGGCTCCAATTCAGAATATTAGGAGAGATACGGACTCTGCTATACGAATGAGATCAGAGGCGATTTGGGAAAACACCAGAACGTGCCGGGTTTCCAAGGTAATGTGGGGATCCTATGATCCAGAGTCGACGAAAACTCTCTTGTCGGTTTTATAACGGGTAGGTTTTATAACGGGTCATTGTTGGACTACGGTATACGCCTAGAGGGCCAGGCGACTGAATAGTGACTGTATATTCTCTGGGGTACCAGGGGAAAAGGAGATCGTAGAGCATTTACCATGCTACTGTCCGGCACTCGTGCGCTCCAGGGCGAAATGTCGGGGAGATCATTACTTCCAAGGTCTCGGGGAAGTCTCTGGAATTGGGTTAATGAGACTCCTGGCATTCGTCAAGAGTGTGGGGTACTCTGAGTACCATCACATCGGAATAACTATTTTCTAACCTTCTTCTGCGGGTTATCGTACAACGTGGTAACGCTAGGGTCCTATTTGGACTATGCGGGGTCTTTGTGACCGGCCACTCTAACCTAACGAACTTTTATTAAATTTACTTTAATTTACTACTGATTCGTTTCCGACATCGAGAACCAAATAAGGCTGAATTCCTGGGATTAACATATTGTGGGTATTACAGTATCGAAGGTATAAAATGCTGGCTGGGTATGTTACATACCGTCGGAAAGGTTAATTTGTCTAGTTTTTTAGCATAAGTTTTATTTTTAAGGTTTTAGAAACACTTGAACACAAATAGGAACAAATTCAAAATAGTGCATAATCTAAAAAAACTGGTCACTCGCGGCCCAGAAAGCGACCAAAAGTACATTAAAGGAAAAGACATTAGATTTCTTTTGGGCAAAATAAAAAAAACTTTTAAATTTAAAAAAAAAACTTAGACCGCATTTACATCTATGCAATTAACGACGAGTTTTTTTTTCTATTTTCTTTTAAAGTAGTTTCTACGAAACTCTTTTCACATTTACATTTACATTTTTTTCAAGCATTTTTTCAATCCCGTTTTCTTCCCTACACCTCTTGCTAACAAACAAAAAGTTGCATGCGAAAGTTGCAGCAAGTTGCGTCGTTAATTGCATAAAGTAAAAATGGTCTTAAACAAAATTTTTTTTTTCAAAAAATTGATCAAATAGCTTTCTAAGCGACTTGGGACGAATTTTGCTAACACCAATAGGTAAATTGTCAAACTTTGAGCCCGTCTAACTCAGAAACTTTTTGACCGATCTTGTTGAAAATTTATGTCTAAACTACTATCCAATTGGACTAACCTTTGCAAATTTCATCGGAAGACATCGATTTCAAAATTGGGTCACTTGACATGAAATCCCCCATACATGGGTCATTCTACGATAAGAGGTTACCTGATATTATGAATGGCGGCGTAATAAAAATATTTAAAATTATGATTTTCTTCAATATAATCGTAATTAATCAGGAAGTTTGAATGCATGTTTAATAATGGCCAGTCATGTTATCTACTTTTTCCGGTATTTTAAATAACCAGGGGATATACTCTACACAGGGTAAAGACATGACCACCAGGATAAGATACCTTACTTTAAGCGGAAGGATAAATTGAAAACAAACCTTATTTTCGTAAGAATCAACTTTAATTATTCAATATTTGATGATAGTTTAAAACAAAACAAAATTTGGATAACTCCATAGAGTATTTTTTTATGTTACTTAAAAACAAAAATTCTTAACATCTGCTTACATAAACGTAGTCGAAAAAAAGCTAATTATTTCATTTCCTTCGTTTACAAGCTGGCATGCCTTCTCGGTAACTGCTTGATAACAATACTGAGAAGATACTTTATTAGTGGTTCGTCTTAAGATTCTCTTTCAGGCCCATATACATAATCAACATTAAGGCGCGGTTTGGTTTTCATGAAAGCAAAATCCAAGGTGCAGACCACAAAATACTTGTATACTTCAAGATCACAGAAACAGCTTAAGCTCTTCATTGTCAATTTATTGGGGCATCCAGTAATTTGTTGGACCTTCATAGTGGCTGAGAAGCTTTTAGAACTTTTTATAATAAGTCCCTCTTCTTTCTTTAAAATGTCTTCGTCATCAATTACATTTGGACAGCGATGAATTGTCATTCCCAGCTCCAACAAGTCTATCAGTAGTCCTTTTGCACGTCGCACCTACTCCATCAGGCGCGCCCTTGCCGTGACCGGCTTCGTGGTAATTCCACGTGAATTTTACTTAATTTAGGTAAAGTTCTTGCAATTTGGTTGCCAGTGCATAAAACATAAAAAACGAATATTGGATTTGATTAAAAAGTTGGTTAGCACGATTTTGTATAAATCTTGAATGTCAGAACGTTAATATGGCAACTAAAGAAAGAACTTGACTACCTTCTATTATTGTATAATGCAACATATGTATGTTAGTGTTATATCTTCTACCAATAAAACGCAAGATACAATTTCAGCTATTGTCAATACAACTTTATTCCTTTACTTTTCATGTGACAATGCGGTTTTTTCTTATTTAGGTTAAGTTTACAAAACTGAGTTGCCAGATTATATACCATACTTCAGTGATGCCCTCCCTTGAACCCCACAACTCTTCCCCCTATAATAAAATAACAATTAATTCATTACAAATTTATTTTACAAAATCCTGCACATGATATAAGTTAAATTTTCTACTCTGTACCTATCTCAAACTCTTCCAAATGTTTCGGTGGCCGCCTAACTCTGACAGACCGCCTAAGTTCCTCATTTACGATGTTTCCTTGATCTGAGGTGCCCCTGTTCTCTGGTGTTGACGATGTCGAAACTGCTGATGGCAAATCGAGACATTTATCTTCCGTGATCACAGCCGATCCTATTTCCACTTCCCGTTCAGGTTGTTCTGCGCTTACCCTTTCTTCGTCGGTTTCTTTATCATAATCACTTAAATTGTCTCCAATCTTTCTAATTTGATCTACATGTCTTTTCCACACTCGCCCGTCATCTAGAATAATCTCATAGTTTAAACTCCCAACCTTTCTTACTATTTTTCCAAACTGCCATTTGTTACTTGATAAATAATTACGAACTGCAACTCTCTCTTCCTCTTGGAATTCTCTTTCGACTTTCCCGTCATCAGTTGTTTGATTTCCTTGCGGTAGTAATAGATCTAGACGGTTCTTAATTTGTCTGCCCAACATCAGCATTGCCGGCGAGCTTCCCGTTTGTGTATGTATAGAACGACGGTAAGCCAGTAAAATTTTTGCTACTTGTGCCTTTAAATTCTGGGGAGTACATTTAAGTGATTTCAATTTGTTCTTTATCGTCTGCACAAATCTTTCTGCTAACCCATTGGTCGCTGGATGGTACGGGGCCCCTTGTTTGTGCTTTATTCCATTGTTCTTTAAAAATTCCTGGAATTGGGCCGAATTAAATTGCGTCCCATGATCGCTCACTAATACGTTCGGAATGCCCATCCTTGCAAATATTTCACGACAAACGTCAATTGTAGATTCTGCAGTAATGTTCGATATTACAAAAACTTCGGGCCACTTGGTAAAGGCATCCACCAGTACGAACAAATATCTTCCTAAAATTGGGCCAGCAAAGTCCACGTGTACACGTTCAAATGGTTTGCTAGCAGGATTCCAGCTATGTATTGGTTTTTGCTTTCGAGGTTCTGCTCTATTTATTTGACACTGCACACAATTTTTTACCAACTCTTCAATATCATTATCTAATCTTGGCCACCAACAATATCCCCGCGCTAAACTTTTCATCTTGTTTATACCAAAATGTGCAGAATGAAGTTCTTTCAATACTCTATCACGTAAAGACCTGGGAATGTATACCCGTATCCCCCGTAGTAGACACCCTTGTTGAAGTGTATATTCCGTTTGTGGAATTCCAAAGCGATCTTTGTCTGGGCATTGACGTCCAAATTTTAGGCAGTTCAGTAACAAACCAATGTCTTTTTCTTTTCCAGTTTCCTTACTTAACTCTTTCACAGTAACTGGTAAATTCTGAATTCTTTCAATTTCTATTATATTTATTTCCTCTATTTGATCGTTCTTTCTTTCCTCCGGTAATCTTGAGATAGCATCCGCATTTGCATTCTCTTTTGATTTTCTTACCTCAATACTGTAATCAAACGATTGCAAGTATATTGCATAGTGTTGCATTCTAGTAGCGGACATGGTCGGCAAACCTTTGGTTGGACAGAATATTTGTGAGATGGGTTTGTTGTCCGTTATAAGTATAAATTTGCGGCCAAATATGTATTGATAAAACTTAGTGACGCCGAAAATAATTGCATATGCCTCTTTATCAATTTGGCTGTACTTATGCTGAGTACTCGACAAGGTTTGCGACGCAAATTGGATAGGCCGCTCCGTCCCATCTGAAAATCTATGGCTCAAAACTGCTCCTACCCCATACGGACTGGCATCAACTGCCAAAAGTAATACTTGTTTTGGGTCGTAATGTACTAAAATAGTATCTGCCTGCATTTGTTTTTTAATGTCAATAAACGTCCTCTCACATTGAGAACTCCAATGGAATTTTACTCCTTTCTTCAACAATGAATTAACAGGGTATAATGTGGTACTTAAATTCTCTATGAATCGGCCATAATAGTTTATCATGCCCACAAAGGCTCTGACTTCATCCACATTCGATGGCCTCTTCATATTCTGTATCGCCGTAATTTTGTCTTTTCTTTTACCAATTCCATTTTTATTTATTACGTACCCACAGTATTCTATTTCATCCTTCATCCAATACGATTTCTCTACATTGATTCGCATATTATGAACCGCTAAACGTCTTAGAACCTCTTCGATTCTCTCCAGGTGGGTGTTATCATCTTCTGCAGTTATCTTAATATCATCCAAAAACACGGATACTCCCGGAATATCCTTAAATAATTGTTCCATGAACCGTTGCCATTTTGCGGGAGCGCAAGCTACTCCGAACATCATCCGGGTGGGCCTAAATAAACCTTTGTGTGTGTTAATGGTCATAAACTTTTGGTCCTCTGGGTGCACTTCCAACTGCAAATACGCCTGCGCCAAATCGATTTTAGTGAATTTTTTCCCTCCCGCCATTGAACTGAACAATTCCTCTATAGTTGGTAAAGGATGTTCATCTATGACCATTAAAGGGTTAATGGTTACCTTATAATCTCCACAAATACGCACACCCATATTCTTTTTTGGGACCACAACAATAGGCGTGGCCCATTCGCTGGAATCGATTTTTACCAGTATACCTTCAGAAACTTGTTTTTCCAACTCTCTTTCAACGGCCTCCATTAACGCGAAAGGCAATCTTCTCGCTTTGTAAAATTTTGGCGTAACATCGGGTTTCATACTAATTCTAGCTTGGTAACCCTCTATCTTTCCGGCAGAGGAATGTTGTAATGCCGCATATTTTTGAATTATGTCCTCCAGTTTCGATCTAACATCTGTTACTACCCTCGTTGTGTGTACATAGTTCAGCTTTTTGTCCAGAATCTCTGACCAATTCAACGCAATGTTCCTTAGCCATTCCCTACCGAGAAGTGGTTTTTTGTGGGATTTTACTAAGTACAACCGTAAAAGCTGTTTTGTGCTCATATTCTGTCCAACGGTAACCAAGACGTAACCGACGATGGGTAATTTGTTATCACAAAAACTAAGCAATTCTGTGTCGTTCTCATGTATTCTCAGTTTGCCCAAATATTTTCTAGCATCGTCAACACTCACAATACTTACTGGAGCACCTGTGTCAATTTCAAAGTTCATTAATACATCATTAACTCTCAAATTACAAAATATTTTCGAACGATCTATATAACCTTTACCATCAACCTTATTTACCTTCCCCTCGTAAATCTGTAACATCTCCTCAATTTCTCCGCCGAATTCCTCTTCTTCTACCTGGTTTACTTGCCGCTTATCCTTCAAACAAACACGCCTTAAATGGCCTCTAATTCTGCAATAATTACATATGGTTTCTTTGTGTCTGCATTCATTGGCCAAATGTTGATTGCTGCCACAACGGTAACAACTTTTCCCGTTTTCCATCTTTGGATTTTTTTCAATCTTTTTTGCTGTCGATCTGCGAGCAGTTGACACCAAATTAACAGTAGCTTCATTTAGTATTGGTGTTTGCAGCTCAGCTCCTCCCCTCTCCGCGCACTCAAATGCCTTTGCCGTAGTTAAAGCTGACTCCAAGGTTAACTCACTTTTTTCTAGCAGCCGGCTTTGTATTTTTTGATTCTTGAGGCCAAAAACGAATTGATTTCTTAAAGCTGTGTGTAGATACGTTCCAAAATTACAATGTATGGACATTTTCCTCAACCCCAAAAGGTATTCTTCGCATGATTCTTCCTCTCTCTGTTTGCGTAAATGGAATCTATAATTTTCTAATATTTCATTCGGTTTGGGGTCGAAATATTCGGCTAAGATGCTTTTAATGTCTTCATACGACTTATTTTCTGGTGTTTGTGGTAACAGTTTGTCACATAGTAGATTATATGCGTTAAACCCCATATAGTGTAACGAATAATTTTTTTTTCTTCGTGGTATCGCAATTAAATATGTCCAGCGCCGTCTCCAACCGTGTCACCCAACGAGACCATGTTGATATACCCGAGTCAAATGGTTCCACGCTTAACCCCGTCACCTGCACTTGTGCTGCTGCAGCGTGCATATTTTAATATTATACTCTCAACCAGATGATATCCTGGACTTAAATTTCGCTCTAGATTTCTTTTCCTCGTCGCCAGTTGTTATATCTTCTACCAATAAAACGCAAGATACAATTTCAGCTATTGTCAATACAACTTTATTCCTTTACTTTTCATGTGACAATGCGGTTTTTTCTTATTTAGGTTAAGTTTACAAAACTGAGTTGCCAGATTCTATACCATACTTCAGTGATGCCCTCCCTAGAACCCCACAGTTAGTAGTATAAAACTAATGGCGATTTCTTTTCTGAAAAAAATATGTTACAGTATATACATGTAACATTTTCTAATGTTACCTATAATCACTGGAAGTGTTACATGTTGTGCAATTTCAATAGAACACTATTAGCTGCTTTTATTTACAACTATTACACTTTCATTATTAATGTACTTCATGAGCGATTTTTAAAGCTATTTAAGCGGTTTCTGCCCGCAATTATGGCTTGGAAACAAATATTGACATCACTAATGGCTTAGAAAAATTTAAACGATTATAATATAAATAGACTTTTATTGATTTAAATGTGTAAATATATTTATATTTTGTTTTAAAATATTTTTTTTACAAAATTATGAGCGGTTTGAATTATGACAAACAAAATAAAACATTGGTTGTACAAACAAAGTAGTAAGTACCAAAGTTGTAAGACAGGGCAGTATGAACACCTTAAGTAAAAGTAAGGGTAAAACATGCAACATGTTTTGCATGTTTTTTATCAACATTTTCACAAAAGAACTGGAAAATTGTTCCCACAGTTGTATTTTTAGTACAAACGAACACAAAAATGTAGAACATGTAACATTAATGCAACATATTTCTCAGAAAAGAAATCGCCATAACTTAAACCAAAATTCACATTAAATAAGGCATACATATATTTTTGAAGCGTTAAAACACGTATAACGTATATAGTGGAAATGTGTTGATTTAACGTAAAATACTAAGAAAGAATTAATTTCTCAATTCCTTATCTACCCTGGACGCAAAATCTTTACCCTGGCATCTGATGAAGCAGGGGAAATACGGCAGGGGAGAGATGTTTTCCTTAAAAAACTAGCATAATCGGTAAAATATGTATTGTAACGAAAAATCAAACTAACACAGTAAATTATACTGAAATTAAAATAAATCAATATTATAAACAAACTTTAACCACAAATAACAAGTGAATAAAACTCTCCAGTGGAGATACATTAATCACTGACACGTGCGAGTAACCCGAGTGTTTTGGTCGAATTATTGGCCCAATAGAAACACGCTAGTGGCTCGCGCGACTTTTATTGTTAAATGCACTTCAAAACAAATATTCTGCTATTTAAATTTGCAGCGTCAACGCATTTTAGCGGCATTTTTAAACGATCGAAAAATGTGCAGGGGAAGAGACTTAAAATACGAGGGACAAAAAATATGTAATTTTTTTCAATAAAATTTGAAAGTATTTTGAAAGTTTTTTTAAATGATAACCAATGTTATTTAAACTACTTTATGTAATAACTAACGATTAAATATTTTATGAATTAGTAATGTGTTAAATTTCAAATATTTTGTTACAGAATACTAAAGGGACAGGCCAGGGTAGATACTTTTTTCTAGGTAAACATGAAGTTATGACTAAACTAAGGTAATTTAGGTATTGCAATTTATTGGTAAAAAAGTATACTGTATTTATTATTAAACGCGTTTGATATTTCCGCAAATTTAAAAATTATATATGATTTTTTAATGTATCCGTCGATAGTACCTATTAACTAGAGTTTTTTTTTCCCGGAGTTTTTCGATTCCCGGGAAAGCGGGAAATTTTTTTGAATTTCCCGGGATCCCGGGATCCCGCTCCATATAAATAATACACAGTAAATTAAATAAAAGAAATCCTTAAATACTACAAAATTAAATGAAGATTAAAAGAGGAACTTGAATTATTATTAACTTACGGTTTTTACGGATACAAGATAAAAAATTAAGATAAACATAACAATTTAATTCATAAAACAATAATAAAAACAAACACAAATTGAGGTACTCAAGATATGAGATCAAAAAGTTAATTCATAAAATAGATAAAATATTTTAAATAAATATATTAACATTTTTTAACGGCTTAGGAAATAACTTTCTGACACATTCAAAGCGCTTAGTAAGTCGTCAAAAAGTATATTGATTATTTTATTTACTAATTACCATGTTTCCGAAAATTTTCGTTCATTTTTTTACCGAGGTTGGATAAATAGTTAAAAGTGCACCGTTGTAGAAGGCTTTTGATTTACAATAAGAAGCATTTTTTTTATAAACAACGTCTATATCAGTCAAATGTATGTCAAGGTTCATGCAAAAAATAGCATCAACCTCTTACAAACCTTTTCATTTCATTAGGTCTATCTGTAATCTTTAGGACAATGTGTTTTTCAAATTGTATGTTGTAGTATCTTACACGAGTTTCCAATTTTTTTTTTTTTATTTCGGTTTCCCCGCACTTCAAGGGTATATAAACCAACACAAATTGAAAAAAATTTGTGTTTATCACCTAATAAACATATCGCTCCTTCATTGCAACATAGTCATATCTCAAAAAATCAAAAATTGTAAGTAATGTAAGCAAAGTGTTCCTTCATGCCTTCTCGTATTTTATCTCAAACTGAACCGAAGTTATAGCAAAATATATCTTTAAATCGGTACATTTTGAAAACTTTAATCGCATTTTGCCAAGTTCATTTGTTTTTGTAGATATGACTATGGGCCTGTTCGTAAATGCATAACTGCAGTGCATCACACAACCAAACATTGCTTTGCACGGCCAATTTAAGTTTGCTGTTGATCTTTTTTGGCAGAAGCCATTTCTCCACTCCGTATTTAAAAATTGGTTGTGCGTCTTCTGCTTAAGCAAAGTTTTTTAGGGCATTTAAATTTTCATTTGCAGCGCAGTGATGCATTTACGAACAGGCCCTATGTTGCAATAAAGGAGCTATATGTTTAGGTATCTGCTATTTTTAAGACTTGTCCATGGACAATTAAACTTTACTACCAGCATCTTATTTTGAATTAATGTTCTTTATTAACTTTTCACTTCACTAAATTTATTAATTATCAACTGTTGCACTGCTTATTCTGTTTTAAGTAGATTTATTGCATCAGGAGACATTGATTTACGTATGTACTCACTTCTTGTAATTGATCTAATCGACAACCCATCCACAGATGCTTATTTTAAGAGAATAGAAAACTAAATTTCAAAGTATAAATAGCTGTTTTCTTAAACTATGAGGAATTTTTTATTTCCCGGGATCCCGCATGAAAAATCCCGGGAAAGCGGGAAATATAATTATTGAAATTCACGGGAATTCCCGGGACGGGAAATCCCGGGAAAAAACCCTACTATTAACGTAGAAACACCCATATATTAAAATTTGTAATACATATAATTTTTAATAACTTTTATAAATCTGCTACCCACCCCAATTTTTCGAAAGTGACATCTGTGGGCCTTAATTGCCCTGGTTGTACGCTATTAAATGTGAACTGGTAAAAAACTCCAATTGAATAAAGCCTACGTAAAATACCAATTACTTTAAAACTTACACTATCAATATGATATTCAAAGTTAAGGCGCCTATCAATATAAACTCCTAAACATCGCAATCTATCAACAAAATCAACAATAGAATCACCATTAGAAACAGTCAACTCTGGTAAATTAAAATTTCCAAATAATATCGCCTTAGTTTTAGAAGAGTTTACTAACAAATTATTAGCCGTAGACCATTGCAGGAAACGATGAAGAGCATAGTTAATATTAGATTGAAAATTATCACTATTATCTGCACCAGTTCGAAACAAAAGGATCTGCAAATAAAAACGATTTACAAACGGGCGTATCAATACAATCAGGAATATCATTTATATTACTGAGGACAACCAGACGAAAGAGGAAGTAAGCCTGAGTAAGCTCCACCAATATCTACAAACTGAAATCTATCACATAAGCCTACAGGCTGAACTCGAAAATTTTTTTAACTTAGACAAATCGAGAGATAACATAGTTGTCAAATTGCCCTCATTTAAACCACAACGAATATCATCAGTTAGGTTAAGTAGTAAAGAAGTAGTACTTTTTTTTTTTTTAATTTTATTCTTATATTTTATTTTTTAATTCCCTAAGTTAATCCCCGCGAAGCTCTGCGCTTGTCTGCAGGAATGACCACGACGGAAAGCATATTGGGATGGAGAAATCTGATTCCGCTCATAAAAAAGAATTTGATCCTTCATTATATGCTTCGATATGGAAGGCGGTATAGATGGTCTAAGATCATCAACACTATGGACTACTTTAGACTTAGGAATCGGCACAACACGTGCAGTCTTCCAAGCAGAAGGAAAACTAGATGTAGTATGAACTTGGTTTATATGCCACGTAAAAACACGTGAAATATACGGAAAAATAACCTTAAGAAATCGTAAAGGAATTCCATCAGTGCCGACCGATTTAGAACGAATCCGATACGAAGCTTCTAATACTTCAAGTTCACTTAAATTAAAAAAGAAAATGATTCATTAATATCAATGAAATGAAAAGAAAATGATTCATTAATATCAATGAAAGAACTAAAGTCAACCAATTCATGATTATCAGAGACAGAAGCATTTACAAAAAAATTATTTGCATCATCCACATTTAAATTGGAAATATATTCATCATCACCTCCCTTTAAAAGCTTCCACATGCCAGAGTTATCTAAGCCCGAAAATAACTTTGGATAAAATGCACTTCTAACTCTTCGAATAACATTCTTTGCCCTATTTCTTTACCTACAGAAAATTTACCAACTTTCAACAGATCTAGCGGATCGAAAAGCTGAATAGGCTAAGTCCCTTAGAGAAGTAGAAAGTAAGATTTCACAAGATTTCATCCAAGAAATAAAATATTTTTTTTTTATACTTTCGAGTGTTTATGGTTATATTTACCAATGTTCTGGAAATTGGATTCGAGTGAAATTCAAATCGAAAAAATTTCATAATAATATTAATGTGTAGTTTATAGAACACGAGCGTCTTACTCGTCCGTTCAACTTACATTTAAAACAAAAACAAATTTCGAAGTACGTAAGTAAGGTGCTCGTGTTCTATAAACACCACATTAGTTTTATACCTATACGTCATACTTTGAGTATCACTTATATTTATTATAATTACTCTAAAAATCAAGAAAAACAACTGTAATTTAAAAAAAAAATTATCTGAACATTTCTTTTGATTTTAATATGTATTACTCGATATCGATTTCCAGAACGTTGCTGATTATTAGGGTTTGTGTTTATATTTGCCTTAACATTAAATAAAAACACAGCTTTTTGGGGTAACTTAAAACTAGTATAAGGGATTTAAGGTGCGAAATATTCGCACGTTTACCCTTGTACCTATGTCATATTTTTTCTTAGCATATGCCATTTAACTTCTTACATTTTTTACTTGATTAAAATTTGTTGCAATTGGTACTGAATTTAAATCTGGATCATTTTTTTCCTCATTTCTTAAATTTGTTCGTTCCGGTTCAGTACCGCCGTACATTTCATATACATGTGATACTCCAAAATATGTAGCAACACCCACTATACCAAAAAATAATAAAACGGTTGCTAAGGCTCCCAACAGGCCCAACATTATCATTGATAAGATGGTTAGAAGTGTTCCTGAAAAATGTTCACAAATATCATTTGATACCAATACAAATAAGTTAAAAGTATTTACCTTCTAATACTAAAAATCCAGTAAACGTCAAAACAATTGTTGATAAGGCAAATGCCATGAATAACAAAACTGGCAAAGATGTTACCAAACCTGCCGCCAATATAAAAATGGCCATTTCAGGATGTTGGACACACCATTGTGCAAAACGGTTAAATAACTGATAACCTCCCAAATCGATCATAATAAAATAAAAAGCTCGTTTTATTTGGTAACCTATCGATTAAATACATTTTGAATGTGTAATATTTAACCAATTGTTTAGGCTTAAATCTAGTTTACGGACGGATCGCAAAATAAAAAAAATACATACGAGGTATGGACCTCTGAAGTTTCCACATATGTATGTATGTGTACATATATTCAAATATTGGTAACATTAAGAAGCTGGGATGAGTTTCCGAAAATACAAAAGTTTTTAGTAAGCATCTTCATTTCTGTGCAGAGAATTTTAATTAAGCAAATCCCGTGTTTGTTAAGCCATGGTTGCGTCCGGCCGAAGACTCTATTCAGAGAAGCTTTAGTAAGCGGTGTTCGTTATACCATAGAGGAAAACCCCTTTCATTCCACTTTTATTTAGAAAGATATATTCAAAAGCTTTCAAATGATACCAATATTGTCCATATACCTACATACGTCCAGAAATGTAGTGAAAAATTTCATTTTTTCATCTTTTTTGTTTGGAGCTGTGCCCATAAACTAAATTTTTTTCCATAGTTTAAGCCAGTTCGTTTTCCAAATCTTACCAAATGTTTTAAAATATTGTTTTAACAAACTACTTAAAAAAACTTCCGAGTTATTTTCTCTGTTCGAATTGGAGTCCAGATTATGTTTCTTTTTTTGTTGAGTTTTAAATTCTGCATTTTTTTTATCGGCTTCCTGATCTTTATTTGTAAATTCATCACTTACTAAAACCTTTTAAGGTAAAGATATTTTCAAGTACATATAAAAATAAGTTTTAAACTTAAAGTTCTTCAAAATTACAGCTTACCATTGTTGGGTTATATATTATGACAATTTTTGTAAATAATAAAAAGATGGAAAAACAAACTACATATTAAAATTTGTTTATCATTCTTGTTGGCATCAGTGTTGCCATTGAAATTTTGGGAAAGATACATTTTGGTTTCCAAAAAGATACACTTTTCTCAAAAAGATACATTTTGAAAAAATTTAAAAATCCATTTTTAACGTTTAACATTTATTAACATAACATTTTTATTTCATATTTAATGAATATTGTAAAGAAAAAGATATCAACATTTTTTATTTTACGAATTTATTCTATGAGCTAAATTTCATTTGGCAAAAGTGCACTTTACGGGGCGTACGAAAAAAAAAAAAAAAATTGGACCCCCTCTGGAATAAAAAAAGAAAAAAATCAAAATTAAAATTTAAGGGGGCTGAGGCCCCTGGGACCCCATGGATCAAAAAAAGCGGCCCGCCCACTTAGTGGTATGTGTGGGTACTCAAATTAAAGGTAATTGTGTAAAAAATACGAAATTAATAAAATTTAGGTCGAGCGGGACTTCTGGGTCCCTCTGGGGGGTAAAATATAGCCCCTCGCACCCTTATAACTATGTGTGGGTACTCGAATGAAAGGTATTTTGCTTACGATTGTATTGTTTAAGGGAATAGCAACGTAGACAAACAATTTGTTATAAAAATCGCGGGATTTTTTTTATTTTTTTGTAACTAAAGCTTTATTGTATAGCCGGCCTTCGGCCGGGCGCAAAGATTTTTTCCTCTATGGTATAACAAAGACCGGCTTCGCTAACTAAAGCTTTTCTGTATAGCCGGCCTTCGGCCGGGCGCAAAGATTTTCTCCTCTATGGTATAACAAAGACCGGCTTCGCTAACTAAAGCTTTTCTGTATAGCCGGCCTTCGGCCGGGCGCAAGGATTTTCTCCTCTATTGTATAACAAAGACCGGCTTCGCTAACTAAAACTTCTCTGAATATAAAAGATACATAAATTAACCTAGAGAGGAAAATATTAAACGAATACAAAAACAAAATACATATTTGCAATCGTGAGCAAATTACCTTTAATTTGAGTACCCACACAGATATACATAAGTGTTATGGGGGGGCACTTTTTTTGCCCCAGAGGGCCCTAGAAGAGCCGCCGACCGAAAATTTTATTATTTTTGTTTTTGTTGCACTATTACCTTTAATTTGAGTACCCACACATACCATTTAGTGGGCGGGGCGGTTTTTTGGACCCAGGGGTCCCCACGGGCCTCAGCCCCCTTAAATATTAATTTTGGTATTTTTTTTTTTAATTCTGGATCGGGTGGCATATTGTTTATATTTTTTTTTCGTACGCCCCGTAAAGTGCACTTCAGCCTTTCATTTTTATATTCATTTAAGTAGTAATATTAGGTATATAATTTTTAAAAATATTATACTTATGTAAAAAATTAAAAAATGATTATATGTAACTATCTTTGGATGTGATCAAAACAAATTAATTTTTTGAAAAATTAATATGCGAATAAAGGCGTTTATACTAAATCGATAACATCAAAAAGCTTATATAAATAAAATTGCCTCAGAATATTTTATTTCTGTACACGCAAGGCCAATTCATCCCAGGTAATCTCGGTACTACAACAAGTACAACTCGTACAAAAACCACAAGCAATTTTTTTTTTGTAAAATCATTGTACAAAGTCAAAAACAGAAATAAAAAAAAAAACAGAAACAAAGATAATAAACAAAATTTTGGCATCCAACAGTGATTTTAGTTAATATCAACAGGGCTTTTAAGACCACCTGTAATAAATTCGCCTTGTGTACACGTTGCGTACAGATTCAAGATACGAAAAATGTCAAGATTATATATGGTACCTGAAGTCATCAACAGATACGAAAAATGTATCTTTCGTGTCCTAATGGCATCACTGGTAGGCATGGTGAAATAAATTTATAAGCAGCGTTGCCACGACCAAAAAAAATTTGTAACCTAATAGCCTTTTTACACTGATCAACATTTAACATCTACCATCCAAGATGTAGAAAATCTGAAACACTCGTTTATACCCTTTGTACACTTGCATACATTTCGGAGGAACGCATGGAAGATGTTCAAAATGTGAAATACGCTTTCACACTTGAAACATCTAACATTTACCATTAACAAAAAATGTCACCATTTCTGAAAAAAAAACTTTTATTTTTTTTAAATACTTTTTTTCTGCAAAAGTACTAACATATTAAGAGATAACACCAAAATGTATTTCTAATTCATTTTGTTTAATAATTTAAGCAAAATTTGGCAAAATAAGGCTTGCAAAAAAGGAAAAACTTGAGAAATGGTAACGCTGCTTTCAAAGCAACTGCCATTTTGTCAGTGATGCCACAATAATAACAGAATTTATTGCCACTTTTCTAGTGATTACACTAAAAGAATCGAAAACTGTAAAAGGGAACAAAATGCGATAGTAACATTCTGTAAAAATGTTGATTTTTAGCCCTATGTATTTCTTATGGGAAAATTCCAACATTTTCGCAAATTGATGTTAAATGTTGACAAGTGTGAAAAGGCTATTACATTGCTCACATCAACCATCAAACAAAAATGTTACCATTTTTGAAAAAAAGAATTTTTTTAAATAAAAAATGTTTTTTTCTCACAAAAGTTGCAAAATTTAAAAAGAAAACAAAAAAATTTATTTGAAGTTAAATTTGTTTCAAAATATAAAAAATACTTAACAGTAAAACATAGCAATAAAAAATAAAACTTGACAAATGGTAACGCTGCTTTTAAAACCAACTTATTTTTGTCAGTGATGCCACAATAATAATATAACTTATTGCCACTTTTCTAGTGATGACACTAAAATAATCGAAAGATGTAGAATGGAATAAAATGAGATAGGAAGATCTTTTAAAGATGTTGAAATATGTTGGTTTTCAGCCCTATATATTTCTTATGGAAAGATGTTAACATCTTCGCAAATTGTGGCAAATTGATGGTAGATGTTGATCAGTGTAAAAAGGCTATAATAGGCTTTTTACACTGATCAACATCTAACATCTACCATCAAAGATGTAAAAAATGTGAAACACTCGTTTACATTGCTCACATCTAACATCTACCATCAAACAAAAATGTCACCATTTTTGACAAAAAAAAAAGTTTTAAATTAAAAAGGTTTTTTTCTCACAAAAGTGCTAAAATTTAAAAAGAAAACTCAAAAATGTATTTGAAGTTCAATATGTTTTAAAATATTAAAAATACTTAACAAAAAAAACATTGCAATAAAATATAAAACTTGACAAATGGTAACGCTGCTTTCAAAACAAACTTCTTTATGTCAGTGATGCCACAATAATAATAGAACTTATTGCCACTTTTCTAGTGATGACACTAAAATAATCGAAAGATGTAGATTGGAATAAAATGAGATAGGAACATCTTTTAAAGATGTTGAAAGATGTTGGTTTTAAGCCCTATGTATTTCTTATGGAAAGATGTTAACATCTTCGCAAATGGTGGCAAATTGATGGTAGATGTTAGATGTTGATCAGTGTAAAAAGGCTATAAGGGTGTGTGTGAAACGGTAGGTAACTTCTATGGTGAATTAAAATTTCTACGCTAATGTCAAAATCTATACTAGCCCCCAGGGCTAGTTAAATTTTATTCACCTCAACAGTGTCAAAATTTTACTTCCATGAGCACTTTGCTACCGTTTCACACACAGCCAAAATGTAAAACTAAAGTAGAGCGCCTTAATACCATGTTCACACGGACAGCAATATTCGTGTTTCGCTCTCTTATTCCTGTTTCGCGCCCCAAACATGATTGAAACGACTTGTTTCCCCATACAAAATTTTGTGAGCGAAACAGGTCGTTTCACTTTGAAACAGGCTGCGAAACAGGAAAAATGTACTATCATCTCCAATTTTGATAACATTTATCGTTAGTTTATCTGAACTAGCTCTCAAAAAAAGCAAAACAAAGAAAAAAACAAAATAAAAATTGATGTCTAATAAAATAAAGTGATAATTATAACATAATAATATCAATAAAAGTGTTAAATAATATATGTTTAAGTTTTATTTACTTTTTTTTATCTATTTAAAAAAAATCACACTAACAACACAAAAAAAATGTCAAAATGAAACAGGAATGAATCGTATGAACAGCATGTTTGGCAAACTAGTTTCAACGAGCGAAACGAGTGGTTTATAACGTCGTATGAACATAGCATAATTCATATCAAAAGCAATAAATTCCCATTTTCAATTCAATCCCCAAAAGCAGGGTAGGGATGGGCAAATTGAAAAAAATATATCGATATATATCGAATCGATATTTTTTATGAGTGTTGTATTTCTATGTTGAATAAAACTAAAAGTTGAGATCATTTAATGGAGTTTATTTAATTAACTTATCTTCTAACAATGACGTGACACAAAAAGGAGATATACCAGAACAAGAAAAAGAATAAAAACGGAAGTAAGTAAGTAAGTAAACTTTATTGAGACTTATTTCTTTTTTTTTTTAAATGAGATACAATCGACAGTATAACAATTATTTCTTAGAACTATATTTGTCTTATTCTAATACACCTTGAAATGAACAAGCTACTTGCTTAAGTATGAAAGTGAATGTTAAGTAAAACAACTTACACAATGAAAGTAAATAAATAATGCTTGCTCCCGGCATTGGATGTGACTTACAGAGCGAAAGTCTGTTAACAAAACTACAATTAAAAAACACCTAAAACTAAAAGAAACACTGCTTAATAACAGTATTAAAACAGGAACTTTTATATCACATAATGTTATAAGTAAGTATTCAACGAGTTGTACATGTACAAAATATTAGTAACCGATAAAATTCACTTCAAGTGGAATTACAATTTAAAAGATTTTCGTTTTCCCTTCTTATAAGGTTTTAGTAAGTAAATATACTAAATGTAAGCAATAACTTAATTTATAAAGTTTATAATAATAAAAAAATTGTAAAAGATAAATATCACAGTTTAATTATCTAGCCCCTATGGGAGCCAGGAGTCGCCTTAATATAAAAATTTGGAAGATTGGATATGTTTTGTTCATCATCAGGGGGCTCCAAAAGAATGCCAATTGGAGACAGATAAGAATAACAAGACCAGCTTACGTTTCGCTCTGAAGAAAAAATCTCGTTCATTAGATTGTTGTCATGAGCTGCAAGATTATCAACAAATTTCCTTTGAAGTGTCATGGCGTATTTGCTGAATGGTACTACTGCTGACTTTTGATAGATGTATTTGTTAGAATAGCGTTTCGTGAAGGACTGAAAGTTTTTATTGATGCATTTCCTTAAAAATTTTCTTTCCAGGATTTCCAACTCCTTGAGAACTGTTGGCGATATAGAAAACCAAATTGGAAATCCGTAAACTATAAAGTAAAAGTTTTGTCTTCTGGGGTAGGTAACTGTTGTTTATTAGGCCCGAAAAATTACCCGAGATCCGCTTTGCCTTTGTAAGTTGTGCTCTGCCATGATTATTAAATTTTAACAATATGTCAAAGTTGACTCCAAGGTATTTGATGGAAGATTTGAAAGGAATTTCAACGCCATCGAGGGAAAGTTTTAGAAGTTTACTCTGAGGGACCACAAATCTTGCACATTTCCCAGAAGCGTTTCTGATGCAAATTGCCTCGGATTTGGCTGCATTTATTTTAATGCCCCATCTTTTGTAGTAGACATTTATTAGACCAAGATGAAATGCTGCATTGTTAAGAGCCTGTATTGGCGATTCATGATGTGAATAAATGAGGCAGTCATCTGCATAAAGGATTGCCTTAGAGTTTTCGGATAAGTGAGGAAAGTCATGAAGAAAAAGATTGAATAAAAAAGGAGCTAACACACTACCCTGGGGTACTCCGCTTTCCATTTTTCCAGATGAGGATAAAGTGCTGTTGATTTGGACGCTGAATGTACGATCCGAAAAGTAACTATGAAACATTTTTATTAAGTATGGATCCACACCAAGATCCACAAGTTTATAAAGAATTCCTTTATGGCACGCAGAATCAAATGCCTTCTCTATATCCAATGAAACTGCAACGGTAGAAGTCTTTTGCCTTAAATTATTTACTACGTCATTGTGAAACTTCAATAAAGCATGTTGAGTTGAGTGAAAACGCCTGAAGCCGAATTGAAACGGTGTAATTGGATCAACAATAAATTCGTTTTCCAGTTTTTCCTTTATAACGTGTTCAAAGACTTTCCCAATATTAGACAGCAGAGATATTGGTCTAAAGTTTTCAATGCTATCACATCCATTTTTCTTAATGGGAATAATTTTCGCTGATTTCCATGTCAAGGGAAAATAGCAGTTGTTAAAACAGTTGTTGAAGATAATAGCAAGAAAATTCAGTGAAATATCTGGAAATTTTTTAATAATAAAATTTGAAATTCCATCAGAGCCTGTAGATTTTTTGTTGTTTATTTTTTGTATAATTTCTTTAATCTTCGATGCATTAGTGAAATGGTAGGAATCTGCATTTTCCGTAGAGCAGAATGCCCTCTCGAATGAGTAAATGTGCTGTGTGACTACGCCAATGCAGGAGGAGATACGTTCTTCAAGATTATCAATCGGTCTTTCTGGAAGTCTTTCGCAATACATGGATGAAAAATGATTTTGAAAAAGTTCGCAAATTTCGGAATCATTGGTTACAGTTGTATTATTTATACAAATTTGTTGGCAAAATGGGGACTTATCCTTCCCTATAATTTGGTAGACCTTTTTAAAAGCCGAGGGGCCGGGTTTTATATTTTCTAATCTTTCATTAAATTTTTTTGCTTGATCCACATTCACTAACTCTTTGATGATGATCTTTACGAGCTGAATTTGCTTGGACAACACCTGATATTCAGGGCTAAGCCTGTTTCCATATCGGTGAAAAATTCTTTTTAAGTCTTTCTGCCACCTGTATTTGATACGGAATATTTTTTTTATATTTTCAGGCAATGGAATTTTATTATCTTTGAATTCAATTTTTTCGGAATGACTATTGTGGACTGCATTAAAGTTTATATTGAATTCATTCAAAAGTGAATCAATTTCATCATTACGGAGATTTCTGTCCTCAGGGGGCATTATACTGAAAGTTGCGATTTCCACATCTCGCCGAAATTGTTGCCAATTGGTATTTTTATAAGAGGTAAAAAAACTTGGAGTTTGCATAATGAGCTCATATGAGTTAAGTTGCAATTCTAGTTTAATCGGAAAGTGGTCCGAAAAAGAGGGAAGACTAGATATTTTGATGTTCGCATCACCAGTGTTAATTAGGTGAGGACTAATGAGGAAATGATCTAAAAAAGAGGATCCATTTGGGAATGATGGGGTATTGTGGCAAATTCGTGTGACATCTAAAGTATTATCTAACAACCAGTTGTTCAAAATTTTTCCATTTGAGTTTTCGTAGTGATCGCCCCAAACTGGATGCTTCGCGTTAAGATCCCCTCCAAGGATGAAACCATCATATGTAGTTGCACTATTTAAAATAATACTTAAACCATTGAATAAATTAGCTGTTGAAAAGTTACAAGGAAAGTAAATTGACCCAATTAGAAACTTTTTTCGTATGTTGTTTACGTTAAATTCAATTGAAATAAATGTTGAATTAAAACCAATGTTATCAATGACAACATGATTGTAAGATATTGAATCTTTTATTACTATGGCAACACCTATTGGTGAATTGTCGTATAAAAATTTGTACCCTTTAAGCCTCACTTTGTTATTACTTTTCAAGTGGCATTCTTGAATAAGTCCAATGTCAATTTTGTTATAGGAAAGTGTGTTAAGTAGATCGACTCTTCGACTTGTATTGACAAGCGATCGTACGTTAAAAGACATAAAGTTTATTGATCTATGGTCCATATTTTTCATTTACCTTTTTTAAGATGCGCAAAAATTCATTTTTGGCTTCAAACAGTGTCATTTTTTCGTGTTGACTTAGAAATTTTTCTATCTCCTGCTCTAATGTTAGCTCCTCTGGTTCTGAAAAGAATTTAGCTAGTTCTAAAAATTTTTAAATAATTGGTGACTTTTTTTTATAATTATTTGAAGTATTAGGCTGTGAGTAAAACATACTGGCATAGGTGTTGTTCGGAGATACCAAAGGTGCGGGTACTGCCCTTTTTACGTTATTTGCTGCCGCAGCTTTTGCGTCTTGGATCCTCTTCACTCGATCCTTTTTGTTTGCTACAAAATCTATGTAAGTAGGGCAACCCCTCCAATTTGCCGGATGACCAGATTGACCACAATTTATACAAACTGGGTCAGATTCATCAGCTTTTACACGAAGACACTCTCCCGGTGAATGTTTCTGGTCGCACTTGACGCATTTATATGCCGAATTGCAATTTCGAGCTATGTGGCCCCAATGCTGGCATCTTCGACATTGGATCTCCTGTTCCTTTCGTTTTGGTTTCTCCCATACAACTGACTGCCTCAGTAGGAATTTAATTTGAGAGACGTCACTTAATTTTTTCCCAGGGCTTAGGGTGACAAGATATAGGCCAGTATCCAAATTGTTTTTCTTAGAAAAGGTAGTAGAAAATTTGGAAACTTTCGATACTACTTCGGGCATTAACTCATCCAATGCTATTTTTATATCATTTTCCTCAGTGCTGTAGTACAGACCTCGTAAAACCAATGAAATTTGTCTTTTTTCCTTTGGGGCAAAAGAATAAGAGTTGATTTTTTTTTCCTTTAAAAGTGCCATCATTTCAGAGTGAATATCGGCATCCGAAAGATATAGTTTGCTTTTGTGCATATTGATGTTTTTAATTTTAAACTCAATTTTTGGTGACTTAGACTCCAACTGTTTCACCAACAGTTTTACATTGACGTTGTACAAAAATATCGGTGGGCAAAAAGGTTTGCTAACTTGTCTGCTTACTCCGGGAGGAGTATCATCGCCTCTATTATTCCTGTTGGGAATCCTGTTATCGGTGTTTTCAATTTCCAGATCACCAAGTACTGAAAATCTGTTGTGTCGGCTTGAATCAACTACATGTTCGGGGTTGCCTTTTAACCCAGAAACATCAACATCAGTCGGTGTGTAATCCCATCTTCCTCTCTTAGTATTTTTCTTGCCATTATTACCCGTGGCACCTTCGCTACCAATCTGTTGCCGGTCCTCAAACGACCCGTCATCCTCCATGTCATTCATCCCAGGATTTTCGTAACAAATCCCACGCAAGTGTTGTTATTGCTATAAAAGCAATTAAACCGCTTGCAATAATGATGAAACAATAAAATCTAATAAAATTTGTAAAAAATTTTTAAAAAAATTCTCCGTAACCAAAAATTTGTGCGTGCTGCCTTTTTCAGTGTTCAGAACGTTTTTTTTCATAAAAACGGAAATAGGTAGTTGCTGTTTTTCTGCTAGTTTGCCATATTGTTACTCTCTATACGTACAGAGATGTTACCATATTAAATAGTGGTTACTTATGGCGATTTCTTTTCTGAGAAAAATATGTTACAGTACATACATGTAACATTTTCTAATGTTACCTAAAACCACTCGAAGTGTTACATGTTGTGCAATTTCAATAGAACACAATTAGTGCTTTTATTTACAACTATTACACTTTCATAATTAATGTACTTAATAAGCGATTTTTAAAGCTATTTAAGCAGTTTCTGCATGCTATTACGGGTTGGAAATAAATATTAACATCACTAATACCTTATAAAAATTAAAACGATTATAATATAAATAGACTTTTTTTGATTTTAATTAGTAAATATTTTTATATTTTGTTTTAAAATCAATTTTTAACAAGATTATGAGCGGTATGAATTATGACGAACAAAATAAAACATTTGTTGTACAAACAAAGTAGTAAGCACCAAAGTTGTAGAACAGGGCAGTATGAACACCTTAAGTTAAAGTAAGGGTAAAACATGCAACATGTTTTGCATGTTTTTCATCAACATATTCACAAAAGAACTTGAAAATTTTTCCCACAGTTGTATTTTTTGTACAAACGAACACAAAAATGTAGAACATGTAACATTAGTGCAACATTTTTCTCAGAAAAGAATTCGCCATTAGATACTACAATTCTCCCCCACTTAATGGAACTTATTTTTTCCAATTAATTATTTGAATCAGTTACATAATCTTCGAGATACCGAGGCGGTTTCCGTTGAGTTCGTGTAGGTCGGTTCGAACGCTGGCTTTGAGGTTGTTCGGGCTCCGAATTCTCGCTTGGGGTTGGTGTCTCTTTAACTGGTATTTCATTTCCTTGAGGTACTGTTGATGGTACAAAAGTATCTTGCACTCCATTGTGGATCGGGAAGTGTAGCAATTCGCTTGGGTGATTATGTGTTTGCTCTTCCCCCTCATGGCTCTCATATTGATTTTCGGTTGACCCACTTATTCCAACATTGGTTCCCAGGAGTTGGTCTATATGCCGTTTGAAGACGAATCCCTCGTCTAGTTTAACAATATAGTGCAATCGACCCAGCTTTTTTAGAACAATTCATAATTTCCATAAGGGCTTACTTGACAAATATTATCGGGCTTGAACTCTGTCTCCCTCACTTAATTGCCTCACTTTACCGATGGGTGTTGGTGACTCCTGTAATTTTGAAGGTTTTAACGCATCTAACTTAATCCTTATCTGTCTTCCTATATCTGAATAAGATCTCCCGGATTTTCTTTGGTATTGGTGAGCTATCCTTAACCATAGATGCTAGACGTTTTTTTAGAGTCCGGACATTTCTTTCAGCTAACCCATTCGTAGCAGGTCACCGGAGCTATAAATTTCTGCCAAATGCCTGAGTCTTTACATAATTTTTTGAATTCTTCACTCTTAAAAATGGTAGCATTATCGGAAACAATGACATCAGGATATCCATTCCTTGAGAAAATATTTTGTAACATTTCGAGAGTCGAAGATGATGTTGGAGCCGATGAAGAGACCCCCATTTCCGCCCATTTTGACTTTGAATCGACGACAACAAGGAAATAGTTCCCCTGATATCTTCTGGCTCCTCCCACGGATGGAGCACTGCTTTTGGAGGGCTGCTCTTTACCGTTGCACAGGCAGCACAGGAACGCACGTATTTTTCAATGTGCTTATCAATTGACGCCCAATAAACGTATCGCCTGGCTAACTGCTTCATCTTGGTTATGCCTATGTGTTTATGATGTAGTTCATCTTATGCCAACTGTTGTAATGAAGCGGGAACAACCACCCGTTGCTCTCTGAACAAAACGCCGCAATCAAGGGTATATTCAGAATCACTTTTGTTTGAATTTTTAATTCCTATAAAATTTTTGAAAGAACATTGTTTTTCCTTGTCTCCTCACGTATGGCATGGAAATTTAATGACATTGAATTGATTTGATTTGATTTATAGTCGAAACGCAAATTGAGTGAACTTCTCGATCTATTACATTTTGTTTATTCATACCTGGGATTATTATTGGTGCCCTGGATAAACAATCGGCATTTACATTCTCCTCACTTCTCTTCGTTACGACTTCGTAGTTATAACCAGTCAAAAATGCAGCATACCGTTGAAGGTGGGATGACATCATCTGAGGCAGTTTCGAGTTTTGATGGAAAATTCTCGATAACGGCTGATTATCAGTTACCAGCTTAAAAAATCTACCATAAACGTATTCATGGAAATGTTGCACGGAATAAATTATAGCCAAAGCCTCACGATCTAGTTGTGAATAATATTTTTCTGCAGACGTTAGCGACCTTGAAGCAAACACGATCGGTCTCTCTTCTCCATGGACTATATGCGATAAAACTCCTGCTTTCTCTGTGGAACTAGCATCACATGCCAGCTGGACTGGTAACTTCGGATTAAACGGCATAAGAACACGATCGCTAGCGATTTCACTCTTCAGCATGTTGAACGATTCTTGACAGTCATGTGACCAATATAAATTTTTATCCTTTTGCAATAAACGACGCAGCGGCGCCATAATTGTAGATGAATTGGGTATGAACCTTGCGTAATACGTAACCATACCCAGAAAACGTCGAACATCATCCCTGCACTCAGGTTGTGGAATCTCTAAAATCGCCCTTACCTTCGAAGGAGATTTCCCTACTTTGTTGAATTGGATTGTATGGCCTAAAAATTCGATTTGCCTTTGAAAAAATGTACATTTTGATGTGTTTAGATGCAGATCATATTTTTGAAGTTGAATCAAACATGTTTTTAAATTCGCCTTGCACTCAGCTTTAGATTTACCATGCACCACGATGTCATCAAAATAGGCTTGTGTATTAGGAATCCCTTAAAATTTGATCAATTATGCGGTTGAATTCAGCTGGGGCAATTTTGATGCCAAACGAGAGACGATTCATGCGGTATGTACCTTTGTGTGTAGAGATCGTTTGAATTTTGGTTGAATTCTCGTCGACCGGAACGTGCAAATATGCCTTGCATAAATCAAGACGGCAAAAATATTTAGAGCCCCTTAGACTATTAAAAATTTGGTCAGTTTTCCTTTCTTTGTTCGAAAACACTTGAAAATTCGGACATTAATTCCTGGACATCACCTGAGTCATCACCCGCAATTGGATTTACTGCACCTTCTGTTTCATCCAATTCGGTTAATTCAATTCCCAGGCGACTGATCCACGTACGACCAATTAGTGCCGTACACCCATCTGGAACCACGTATAGATCATAGCTAATTGATTTATTGTTGAATTTAACATCAACTCGAACTTTCCCATACGGGACAAATGTATTTTGTGTATAAGAACGAAAAACGATTTTTGTTGGACTTAATTTGTTTTTCAATTTTAACTCATTGAATTGAGTCTTTGGTAAAAATGAATACCCTGATCCAGAGTCTACTTCGAATTTTATTACTCTACCTTCAACAGAAGTGTTCGCATAATAACGTTCTGAATTCGAAGCATAATTGTTATGGTACACGTTGACTATCCTGTAGATTCCATATTGTGAATCGTCTTGTTGAATTTGATGCGTTGAGTTTCCCCGAGTATTGGGTTACCCCTAAGACCGGCGTCAGGCCCTTCTGCCAAAAGAGAGGCGATGCACACTTTTGCTATAAGACCTTTTTTGTTGCACAAGTTGCATTTTAATTTTGATTTTTCAGTTTGACACTCATTGGCAAAATGATTGTTCTTGCCGCAACGTAGGCATAACCCCGCAATTTTCGATTTTTTTTGTTGGCCGTTAACAAAACGTTTTGCAATTTTTTTATTAACAAAAACTTTGTTTATATCAGCTGTGTTGCATTTTGAAGAAGTTGTTGCCAATTCCTTAGCATCAGCTTTAGCAGCCTCCAACACCATAGCCTTTGCTACAATTTCATCGAACTTAGACGAATCGCATTGCAAAAGATGTTCTCGAATGTTGTTGTCGTGGAGGCCCCTTATAAATTGCGCTCTAAGAAATACCTCGGCTATTGAAGCTTTACACGGACACGTTGATATAAACTCGCACTCATTTATATCCATACGTAATGCAGCCATATACTCTGCTACAGATTGGTCTACATCTTGATATTTCTGTAAAAATGTATGTTGTGCTACCAAAACGTTTTTCTTTGGGGCTAAATGTGCTTCCAAAACCTTAAGTAACCCGCTGTACTGTAGGTTTGTTGGAGCCTTAGGCGCTGTCAACGCCGTCAGCATGTTAAAATTTTTTGCTCCAATCGAATTTAAAAGAAGCTTTGCACAATATGCTTCATCGGTACGTAAATTTTTCATTGTTACGTAATTTGTGAACCGCTGAATGTAGTTCCTTTAATTTTCCTCAGCTGGATCAAAAACATCAAAGTTGGGTACCATGGATGTATTAACGTTAACATAAGCGTCCTGCTGTTGTTGCACTGCACTGGATGTTGAAGCTGCCGCACTAATTTTTGCCATTTGTTCAATCATTTTATTCTGCATTTCAAGCTGATACTTCATAAATTGGGCAAATTGATTGGCGCCAAACTGTTGTATGTTGAATAAAACTAAAAGTTGAGATTTATTTAATGGAGTTTATTTAATTAACTTATCTTCTAACAATGACATGACACAAAAAGGAGATATACCAGAACAAGAAATAAAGAAATAAAAACGGAAATAGGTAGTTGCTGTTTTTCTGCTAGTTTGCCATATTGTTAAGGGCATAATAAACCACACAAAATGCTTGGCAAACACACACATTATTTCCGTTTGGGGTTTGCCAATAAACAACAACAATATTCTCCGTTCAAACATTAATTTTCATTTTTGTTTTCAATGAATGCAGATGCCAATAGTGCTGCGGCAATTTTGTTGCTTTTAGCTTAAAATTGAAAAGAAATTATAAAATAAAGGCAAAAAATTTAAAGTAAACAGTTTTTAAAGCTGTTATGATACTTGCTTTTTTTTGTATTTTTTCTATATTGGAGAACAGTGCAAATATATTTACATAGGAAAACTGACTAAGTGTAAAGAGTATGATTATATCATAAAAAATCTTGAAATGTCAAACAAATATACATGTGTTATCGATAAATAATCTAAGACTTTCAAAAAAAATAAAAAAATTTTTAACTTAAAATTGACATTTCCAGATTAATTGTTAGCACTGTTGCCAATTTTTTTGGTTTTTGATCGAACGTAGCGGTTTTAAACTTTTTTTTTTGTGATTTTAGCTTTTTTGACGGGTTTTTGTGGGGAAAAAACGTGGGCAATATTGTTTGTTTTGTTTACATTTTATTTTGGAATCACAAACAAATTTTTTTTTTATACAATAAAATTTAATGCCAATAATACAAAATATTACGAATTACATCGGGGTATATTCTTTAATTGAAAATTTATGATTTGAAATCTCATATGAAGGGCACCTGCTTCATTTCACTTATCAAAAACAAAATAGTTTCATCTGCCCAAGCTTTTACCATTTTTTGTTTTAGTCAAAGAAAAAAATAAACATTAGAAATGTCAATCAGAAAAAAGGGGTTGTTTATCAAATAGTATTTCTTGTTCCTTTTCGCATTTTTTGTTTCATTCAGTCAATCCTAAAAAAATCTAATACAAAGAATATCAAGTATCATAACACCTTAAACAACGAGCTGTTTTGTGGCAAGCAATTCTACTAAAAAAATTTAATATTAAAAATTAATTGAATTGAATACATTTAGCATTAGACGTCACAAAAAGTTTGACAAATATCCAACATGTCTGCCAAATATTAAAAATTTTTAATATTTTTGCAAACATTGCTTCAAATTTTTGTCCAAACAGCAAACACCCCAATTAACAACACAAAATGTTTGTACAAACCTACAATTTTGACATGTTTGCCAAGCCATTTGTGAGGTTTGTTATGCCCTTTATACCATGTTCACACGGACAGCAATATTCGTGTTTCGCTCTCTTATTCCTGTTTCGCGCCCCAAACATGACTGAAACGACTTGTTTCCCCATACAAAATTTTGTGAGCGAAACAGGTCGTTTCATTTTGAAACAGGCTGCGAAACAGGAAAAATGTACTATCATCTCTAATTTTGATAACAATTATCGTTAGTTTATCTGAACTAGCTCTCAAAAAAATCAAAACAAAATAAAATACAAAATAAAAATTGATGTTTAATAAAATAAAGTGATAATTATCAACTAATAATATTAATAAAAGTATTAAATAATATATTTTTAACATTTAATTACTTTTTTGTCTGTTTTAAATAAAATCACACTAACAACACAAAAAAAATGTCAAAATGAAACCAGAATGATTCGTATGAACAGCATGTTTGACAATCTAGTTTCAGAGAGCGAAACGAGTGGTTTTTGTCCTTGTATGAACATAGCATTACTCTCTATACGTACAGAGATGTTACCATATGTAATAGTGGTTACTTAGATACTACAAAGAGTATCGATATTTATTATTTCAAAAATATCGATATATCGAACGTATTTCGCTGAAACTATTACCAAATTAAAAAATGTAATATATATATATATGCACAAATCTTATTATGATTCCAAATATATATAGGTACATATAGTTCCAAAACCGCATAAAATAAATATTTTCAAGTTTGTTTGACTTTTCTGTTTTAATTAGAAATCTGCAATGTGAAAACCCCGCTTTTTTAATTCTTCTTCTTATAAATGCCAATCTTTACATGCAGTCTACAACTGACATGAAATGCTTAACATTAACACTAATATGATGTTAGTGTTAAGTACCCTGAAGGAAACCTGGGTGCAAGTGTCTCCAAGTCACCAGTTTGTCGACTATATTGGTGACATTTTTTTTTTTATTTTTTTATTTTTATTTATTTATTTGTCTATGGAAGATTATCCTTACAGACATTTTAAATTTAATATTCTTAATTTAGTGTACATTAAACATAAAATACAATACAAAATATATAAAATGATTATTTAAAACAATAAAAAATAAAAACTATGAATTTAATGAAATAATAATTTTATTCTTAATGACATTTGAACTTGAAGAAAAATCAATAAAACTATAGAATTTGTTAAATTCATTGCACATTCTAATAAGAGGATCAGCATTAGCATAATTAGCTCTAAAACATCGAACTGATAATGGGATAAAATGACGTGATGGGCGTTGAGGAACATTAAACGAAATATTGTGTATTAGAAATCCAGAGCATACTTCACCAGTAATTATGTTGAAAATAAACGATATGTTTAACATTGTCCTACGACTTTTCAGGGTGGGCAGCTTTATAAGAGATAGTCTAGAAGTATACGAAGGCAAGTTTACTGGATTAAAGTTTAGTCCACGAAGACAAAAGAGCAAGAATTGCTTTTGGACGGATTCAATAGCATCGGAATGTGTGTTATATATAGGGTCCCATATTATAGATCCATACTCTAGAATAGGTCTTACAAGTGCAGTATACAAAGTTTTTGTGACATGTGGATCATTAAACTCTTTAGCCCAGCGCTTGACGAAACCAAGTACACCCCTAGCTTTATTTACTATCATAGTGATATGCGAAATAAAATTAAGTTTCGGATCAAACAGAATTCCAAGGTCTAAGAAATTTACGGCCAATTCCAGCTGACTACCACCAAGATGATATTGTGCAGGTATCGGATTCTTTCTGACAAATCGTATATATTTACATTTATTAAGATTTAACTCCATAAGATTTATTAAGCACCATGAATAAAACGAGTTTAAGTCATTTTGGAGACGTTGTTGGTCAGAAACTTGACCATAACTAAGAAAAACTTTTACATCATCAGCAAACATTAAAATATTTGAAGATTGAATCGCGGCAGGCAAGTCGTTAATGAACAGTGAAAAAAGAAGCGGACCAAGGTGGCTTCCCTGTGGTACTCCAGAAAGAACATCAATTCGTCTGGAACGGGTGTTTTTAAAAAGAACGGTTTGTTTTCTATTAGTTAAATATGAATAAATCCATTTAATACTAAGGTCTGTGAACCCCAAAAAATATAATTTCCTTTTGATGAGCAAATGGTTAACTTTATCGAAAGCTTTACTGAAGTCAGTGTATATAACATCAGTTTGTTCTTGTTCCAAAAATCCACGATTTATAACGGTTGAAGAAGGTTTGTCGTAGTAGAGCACCTTTTTTGAAATCCATGCTGATAAGGGGATATTAAATTGGACACTCGATAGGATAAATATTCAGTGATGATTTTTTCAAATAATTTAGGTATAATACTAAGTTTAGCTTTTCCACGGTAGTTTTCCACTTCAGACTTTTTTCCTGATTTATACAAAGGAACTATGAAAGAATTTTTCCAAACGTCTGGAAAATAACCATATTTTATTGATGCATTGAATATAATTTCTAAAGGGATGGCAATAGCATCGGCACATTTAATTAAAATATTGCTTGGAATTTTATCCGGTCCATAGTTGTAAGAAAATGTAAGGTTTTTTAGTTCCACAGATATTGTAGAAATATCAAGAGAAGGTATATTCAATATATATCAACGAAGTGTACACTGCATTACATTTGCCCCTATATTTGGTTTTAATACAAAAAAGATTTTATCAATAACAACTGAGAAGTGCAATTCCTATAAAAGTTAAAGAAATAATAAAAAAAGATTGTTATGATTTCGTATTCTTACAAAAAGTGGACTACTTTTACCAAAATGTGCTAGCGATTCTCTGGTTCCCAAAGGAACCCAAACCTAGTCAGTAGTACCACCGTCAGTAGTAGATTTCCAAGGACACGCACATGTTAAATGTCTATTGTAAATAACATTTCCTGGGGTATAATAAGTCACTAGTACTGGTGACTGTGTTAAAAGTGAATCAGTACAGAATCACTAGTGACATTTCCTGCAAGGTATAGACTTATCATGTTAGAGGTGTTCTCATGTTATAACACGGTTGTTAATGCAAATATTTGAACAACGCTTTTATAACATCGAGTTATAACAGCAAATCAAGTCAGTTGTAGACAGGGAGTTATACACCCCTATCGCGAATGTTATGGGAATATGATATATGGGATCAAACCTAAATTCCCAACCCCAACAAATTGGTATCGCAAATATTTTGGGAGTAAACATTTATATTGTGAATTATTTGTCAGTGCTTTGTAAACAAAAGCCTCTATTGTGAGTAACTTGTTAGTGCTTGTATTGTGAAAAAAAAATATACAAAATAAAATACTAATAAAATAAATAATGAAAAGTGTTTATCTTCATTTTCTTTATGTACACTTCTTCAATAAAAGGAAAAAGTAATTTAATTTAGTCCTACTTTAGAAAACAAATTAAAATTTACATGTTCCCTTCTCATTCACATCAACACTTGTTGGGAATTTATTTATTATGAAAATTCGCGGGAGTAAACATTGGCGATGCCAAATGTTATAAGTTTGGGAATTCATTCCCAAAAAATTTGTTATGGGAATCATTCACAATACGAAATAAAAAAATATGGGAATATTTTCATGGGAGTAGTTGATTGCGATAGGGGTGATAGATATTCAACGTGGGCCAGCAACGCTTTTTACTGACCATTTTGGATGCACCCAAATATCTCGGGAACAGACCGTACGATTTTTTTTACGCATCGCTTAGTTTGTTTCTAAATGTGTATTTTTTAATTTGTGTGAACTATTTTTTGTATTTTTATTAAAAATATTAGTTATTTTAACTTCCCCTTTTTAAATTCCTAAATTCGACGCTAACTTTTTTTTTACTTTTGGAAATCCCAAGAAATTCCTTAATTTGACGCTAACTTTTTGTTGTACTTCTGCTAAAGACGCTAATTTGGAAATTTTATTTTCCCGGTTTTTAAATTCCCAAATTCGACACTATTTCGTCGACGCTATCTGCGTCCACGTAGATATTCATATTAAAAAAAAACATATGATGCATGCAGTAATGCCAATTCTTAAAAAAACATATTGTTTGAAAAACTTCTTAAATTTTGAGTTTTTTATACTGTGGTTTTCATGGGCAACCGCGTATGTCCTTAAATAAAATTTTTTAGGAGAGCCAAAAAAACCATTCCAGATCAAACTATGGGCTAGGTATGACACATTTTGAACTTTGATATTGAGGTAAAATCTCGGAATGGGTCTATCTGTTTTCAAACATTTTTAAAACCATATAAAGAGCGTTTAAAATTAAGCAATATGGCATCAACATTTCAAAATCGATAAAATGGACATACGCGGTTGCCCATGAAAACCACAGAATAAAGACTGACTGTAAAAAATATCGAATTCGATTGTCGTATTTCAATATCGATACATCGATATATCGGTATTTTAAATATCGGTGATATATATCGATTATTTTTCTAAAAAATATCGATATTTTGATATTTCGATATTTTTTGCCCATTTCTAATCCAGGGCTGTCAGACTTGGGGACTTATCCCTAAAGTTGGGGATTTCATGTGAGCAAAACGACAAAGAAAGTCATTTTGGGATTGGAGATTTTTTTGTCGATTTAAAATAAATTCGGGGATTTTTTAATATATTTTCTCTTCTTTTATTTTTTAAGCTTATTTTTCTTTGTTTCGTATATAAAATATGAAAAATAGCAAAACTTTTATCTTACTCTTATACAGTGTAAAGGTAACTAATTACAAAATAGAAACTGGGAATTATTTCCTTTCGAAGGTTACTTTTATATTTTATTCAACCTTTTTTATTTGTTGATTATAAGATTGGCTTAAACCGATTGAACAAGCTCCAAATTCTTATAAATTGGCTCATTTGTCTTCAATAATGTGACCGAAAACTTTATTTCGGTCATTTCTTTCTATAATTTTCTTAACACCAAAATGAAATATGTGACTACTCGCCCATTCATTTCTTGTAGGGGTAAAGACAGAACATGCATCTGTGTACTCGTTTCTTTTCCCCTCGTACGTCTCGCCTATTCTGAGTCTGAGTTGTTAAGAAAATGATAGAAAGAAATGACCGAATGTGATCGAAAACTTTATTTCGGTCATTTCTTTCCAAGGACCCTAAATAATAATTATGCTAATTTTTCAGGTACATCCCAAAAAATTTACCACTTTTAAGAAATATTCTAAAATATTGCTCATAATTATTATGTATAATGAAAATAAATATTTGTTAAACATAACTATTATATCCAATTAATATCTTTTTACATTGGCTCATAACTATTAAGATCGATAAATATTTATTTCTCTTACAGATAACTATTACTAAAGATTTTTATTGTTTTTAATTTACGATAATAATTATTTTGAATATTTTCATGATATTAATTGTTTTATTTTTGCAGATTATACATACACATTAAAATTAGTTATAACCAGGGAAACCAAAAATATGCAATTGCATGTTTTTCCTTGTGCGACCAATGAAGGTAGAAATACTATATTTATCCGTTTTAGAGCTTTTTATGAATTTCGGCATCGATTTGTTAGTGCATATTTTGGCATATTTTACCGTTTGGAATATATTTTTGCATAGTTTAGTTAAAAGAGCCTTTTTGCAGTATTTTTTAAGTTTTTAGTGCATATTTTACCTTTTTAAGGCATATTTTGATACATATTCGATTTTTTTAGATGCATCTTGTACGCTTTCGCAGCATATAAAAATATTTTTTTTTTTTTTTGAAATTCTGTACCCATGTTCTGTAACTTTAGTGAGAACTTCTTGCATCGAAAAGATGTGAAACAAAATATTCCATCGTTTCTCGAAAAGTGAGAAAAATGTGTGTCTGTAACTCATGTCGAAAACTATCAAAAGAGATTACGTCGTTACGTTATAAATGTCATAATATTGCACTCGAAGCCGATGTGACATTGCATACGTTCAGAACGCCAGTAACACATATCGTTGACGGCGACCAAAATTTACTTTAATTGAAAAATTTTCAACGACGGCGGCGAAAACACAACCGTCAGCTATACCAAATTGTGTAAAGTGCGACTTTAATGTTTGTTGTTTGCAAACGAGTTTTGAAAAAATTCGTATATTTTATAAAAATATTAAAAGCAAAATAATAAAACAATGAAAAATGCGCCAAGAATAAAATATTATTATTATTATTCTTTGCATTTTGCATTTTTAATTGTTTTTTAGTGTTAAAATTTTTTCTCGCCCCATTTTTATTCGTGAGTTTATTTGAGAGTTCAAAGCGGGAACTCTTCTCACCAAAATGTTACAGACACACTTTTTCTGTAAATTGGCTAGTAATTTCCTTACGTGACAGCTTGTACTCGCCAAAAAAAGTTACAGACACAGTTAAGTGAGAAAAACCGCTGTTTGTTTCAATTTATGGCATATTTGTTTCATTTCACACATTTCAATTGAAAACTTTCTCGACGCGAGAGTTACAGAACATGGGCACTGGTTAACAGATGTTTTTTCTGTTTTAAATATCTATCTGTATACCCAACGTGTTGCTTTAATTTCGCCATCCACATTTTATGTTATTTTAAACTTTCAAATTTTACATAAAAGCAAAAATTAAGGAAAAAGCAATTACAAACATACGTTTTTGGCGATGTGTGCAATACGTAGAAATCTGAACCAATCTTTTAGTACACCGATCAACTGAGAATCACTTTTTTTAAAGTGATTTAATGATGCCCATCCGTCCGTCTGGCTGGTTGTCTGCCCATGATAACCTTGTGCGCAAAGTACAAGTTGCAATTTTGTACATAATTTAATCAAATTTGGTAAAGACATTTTAATTGTACCAAGAAAGAAGTCTATGTTAATGGTGAGATTCGGTCTTTAATTTAATATATTCCCAATAAAAACTTATTTCCAAATTAGACTCTTTGTGTACGTAAGCCATCTAATTATGTTGGCGTATAGATTAAATGCGCCCAAAAAATATATAAGGCAGATTAAATTCTGTTGTAATATGGTAATATTACAGATACCATGGTAATAAATAAAATTATTTCAAGCCTCTCAACGGAATATTCAAATTTCAGTACGGCCTGGGAAAGTACAACTGCTTCAGAAAGAAATTTTAATAATTTGACAAGTCGTCTACTGAAGGAGGAGCTAAAATTAAACGAACAAAATGTTTCAAAGTGTAACAATGGTGCTTTTAGAACTGAGTTACAGTGTTAAAAGTGTAAAGGCGATCATAAAATCAAAGATTGTCCAGAAATGAAGAAAGTCAAATGTTTCAAATGCAATTTGTTCGGTCATACCAGTAAATATTGCAAAAATAAATTCAGAGACAACAAACAGAATAATCGTGGTGGTGCTCACAGTCATAGACGAGGAGGTAACGCTAGGTGTGCAGATTTTAGCCCAATAACTTTAAATTGTGAAGTTATGGCAGATGAGTGTAATGTAGCTCAAAATGAACACTCTACGAAGTTTATTTTAGATTCAGGTGCATCAAATCACATGGTTAGTGAAAAATTGTTTAAATATATGAATGACATATGCCAGTTAAAACAGCCATCGAAAATAAACATCGCCAAAAAGGGTGAATACTTGATTTGTAAAAGCCAAGGAAATTTGTTGTTAAAAACTGAAGGTGGCCCTATATATTTGACAAGCGTACTGATGGTACCAGTTTTGGAGAAAAATTTAATATCAGTTAAAGAAATAACAAAAAAAGGATACAGTGTAAATTTTTGTGGTGGTACAGTTGAGATCAGAAACGATGAAAGTAGACAGATTTTCAGAATCAACAGCACAAACACTTTTGAAGTTGAGGCAACTCCAGACACAGGTGAATTACATCGAAAATTTGGTCATAGCTGTTATTACAAGAACGGCGTTGAATGCGAGACGTGTTTGGGTGGTAAAATGACAAAGTCCCCATTTAAAGGTACCAGAAAAAGAGCAACTCGTTGTGGGCAAAAAGTGCACAGTGATGTAGTTGGACCCATAAATATGTTAAGCCATGATAATAAAAGGTATTTCGTCACATTCATTGATTATTTTTCACATTTCGCAGTAGTCTATACATTGCACAATAAGTCCGAAGTTTTTGAAGCCTTTAGAGATTACGCTGAAAAAGTATTTAATAAATTTAATCGTAGAATTGAAACTCTGAGAATAGATGGAGGAGCAGAGTACAAAAGTAATGAATTTATAAAATATTGTTCGAGAAATAGCATAGTTATAGAAACTACAATTCGTTACTCATCACAGCTCAACGGGGTATCTGAGATCTTAGTAAAGTACATCCATTCGGAAGTGAAGCGTATGTTAATATCCCAAAAAAAAACTCAAAAAGGCAAGTTCGAACCAAGATCGAAAAAAATGAAGCTGGTTGGCTATACAACTAATGGATTCAGATTCTATGATGATGAAAACGAAAAGGTAACAAACAGCAGGGATGTAAGGTTTTTAAATTATGAAAATGTTAAAATGAGAAATCATGAAGAAGAGGTGAAAGATGAGGAAAATTATAACAATATAGATAAAGGTGAAGAAGAGATAAGAGATCAGAAAAATGATAAGAAAACAGATAAAAGAGAAATTAACAAAGATAACAAAGTGGAGGAGACAGTCGGATTGGTTGATGAAGCTAAAGAGAATAAAACAGATGATAATGTGGTAGATATACAACAAGAAACACGTTTAAGAAAAAAACCAAAATATTTTGACGACTATGAAGTATATGAAGATGATATGTGTGCTTACTCTACCATTTTATCTGAGATACCCAATACATTTGAAGAGGCCTATAAAGATGAGGAATGGAGAAAATCAATAAACGATGAAGTGGCCATGATTAATGAAAGATAAACCTGGACGCTGGTTGAAGATGAAGGTCAGAATAGAATTGATGCCATATGGGTATTCAGCATTAAGAACAGCAGTGATGGCTGTATCCGTAAGAAAGCGAGATTAGTTGCACGCGGCTGTAAGCAGGGGATAGATACCTATAGTGATGTATAGGGATGAGATTTTCATGCACTAAAAAATCGAAAATATGCGCATAAAACATGCACTAAAAATTTAAAAGTATGCATTAAAAAAATAAAAAATATGCACTAAAAACTTGACCATTTTCAATAAAAAAACCGTTTGTTTTTTTTTTTTTTTTTATTTAAAACAAAACAAAATAAAAAATTCTATTGTTGTTTTTATTCTATTGTTATTCAAAGGTATAATATTTTTTAGAACTTACCCCCCTGTTCATCGATTTCGAACGAAGACTTCGTTCGCTTAACTTTAATGTAAAACAAAAACAATGTTTTTTAATTTGTTTTTGTTTTAAATGTAAGTTATGCGAACGAAATCTTCGTTCGGAAATAGATGAACAGGCAGTTAATTTAAATAGTAACTAAATCATTTAAATTGCATAGTCAAATAAATACTTTTTATATTATCAAAAGTAAGCCTTTGTCTGTTAAAAAGCTTTTGTAGATGGAAAATGATCTCTCAACGTCAACCGAAGTTGAGGCATACTTCAAGGATGCAAATACATTTGAAGAATATTAATTTCTAATTTGTTTTATTTTTTGAAATCCTCTATTTTTATTTGCAACAGTTTTTGGATTTGTTTTTTTTTTTTTATTTGTCGGGATATTTTTCCATCCACATGTTAATGTTACTTTCTGCCATATCAATTAATTTGAGTTGACTATTAAGTGAACTTAATCCTGTATGCAACCAATAAATCAATATTATCGAATTGGCTTCTAATTTCCTCCGCAACTCGGTGTAACCCAAGTAGCTTGTAACAGTTTTCGATAAATTGTTTTAGGACAATTGGCAGCCTTAACCATGTAAGGTGCTGCATCGGTTAAAAATTTAAGGATCTTTTGTCGAAATCTTGTATTTTTTATACAATTTGGAAATTTTTCGAAGATTTTTTTTTTTAATATGGAAATTTAAAAATATATATCACTCAAAACTGTTAAAATATGCAAAAATATGCATTTAAAACCAAAATATGCAAAAATATGAATTTTCACCAAAATATGCAACAATATGCAAAAACATATCGATGCCATTTTAACGCAAATTTAATGATTCGGAAAGATAATTGGTCGACATCGGTTTTAGACTATCGACAAAAAACATGCATTTGCATGGAAATCGCATCCCTAGTGATGTATATGCACCAGTAGCTAATAGTGTCACAGTACGTACGTTTATTTCAATGGCATTTCAAAATAATTTTATCATTCATCAATTGGATGTAAAATGCGCTTTTTTAAACGGAGAGTTAAAGGAAGATATTTTCATGACAGTACCTCCACCATTTGATGGTAAGTTATGTAAATTAAAAAGATCAATTTATGGGTTGAAACAAAGTGCACTGTGTTGGAACAACGAATTTAATAAAAAGATTTCAAAATATGGTTTCGTACGATCGGAAAACGACCACTGTTTATACAAACACAAGAATATATTTTTTCTTCTGTATGTTGATGACATCCTTATATGTGGGGATGACGATAAGGAAATTGAAAGCATCATATGTTTTTTGAAAAAGCCATTTGAAATCAAGATCATGGGAGAACTGAAAGATTTTCTCGGAATGCGTATAACGAAACTTGAAGATGAGATTTTGAAATTAGATCAAACTGGTAATATAACAAACTTATTAAGACGTTTTGGTTTTGAGAACTCTAAGCACAAAGATACTCCTATTGAAAAAAACTGGGATGCTGGAAATATAAGCTATGACTGTGCAGAATGGAACCAACAAAAGTATAGGCAGGCAATTGGGAGTTTGCTTTACTTAAGTATCTGGACACGACCAGACATCGCTTATGCAGTTAACACCCTGAGCAGACATCAAGAAAGATTCGGAAATATACATATTAATGCAGTTAAAAGAATATTTCGTTATCTTAATGCTACTAAGGATAAAGGGCTAATATATAAAAAATCAAAGCAAGGTATCCCTTTGTGGTTTCTCAGATGCAAGCTGGGGAGAGTCTGAAGACCGAAAGAGCTTTAAATCGTATGAAAACTTGCTGTCATGGAAAACTACAAAGCAGAAAACCATCAGTTTATCATCCACAGAGGCGGAGTATGTTGCGTTGAGTACTGCTGCACAAGAGGGTATCTGGTTAAAAAGATTGTTAGATGAATTTAAAATAACTCTCCAGATTAAACCATTCGTGATATATGTTGATAATCAAGGGGCTAAATGTATTGCTGAGCAGCTGGAAACGAAAAGGTCTAAATATATTGATCTGAAATATCATTTTCCAGGAAAAGAACATACAGTTACAATATATCCAATCCGATGACCAAATGGCTGATGTATTCACGAAACCTCTTCTTAGGACAAAGTTTTATTTCTTCAGGAAATTACTCAATATTGAATTGTAAAAATTATCAAAATAATATTATGGAGGAGTGTTGTAATATGGTAATATTATTTAACTTTTACATTTTCTTTCTGAATTAAGTGGCAACTCTTTGTTATTTATAAAAATGTCAGTTTTTTTTTTACTTTCATCCTTTTTGTAAATTTTCACTTCCTTCTTCAATTGTTCTCGAAAGATTGGAAACGTGATTTTTTACTGCTCCTTCACCATTTTATACAAAAATAATTAAATCTTTAAATCAAGTTACATTAACTAAGTTTGTAAAGTCAAATGAAATAAATGTAATCTTAATCGTGAATTTAATACAAAACGTTTCAGTTTGTTTTATTAATCTATTGGTTCTTTGAGTGCTGTAGAATCAACAAACTCTTTTCGAATTGGTCTGTCAATACTATGGTGTTTAGGCTTTACCGATTATAATTTTAGTATTGTTTGCTTTTAAAATGCAAATGTTGAATATTTTGTTTTTAAATGAGCAATTTTTGATTTTTTTGGGGCATATTTTAAACAATTTTGGGGCATATTTTCGAGTTTTTGCTGCATATTTAATGCGCATTAAACGCATTTTTTAGAGCATATTTTTGGTTTCCCTGGTTATAACTGTTATGTTATTTCTTATTCATAACTATTAAAAATAATTAGTTATATATCTATCGAATAGTGATAGTTATGTTTGAGAAATTCTTTTATTTGATACCCATAATAGTTATCATCAATTTTTAAAAATAAAAATTTGAAATAATAATTATTCTTAATAAATAAAATATAAATTTATTCGTAATTATTATTCGCAATTTTTATCGACTATTAAATCCTTGTTTCTTTCTATCATTTTCTTAACACCAAAATGAAAAATGTGACTACTCGCTCACAAGGTAAATATACCTTGACTCGCTCATTCATTTCTTGTAGGGTTGTCAATAAGACATGAGCGTCGACTTTTGGAAATTTAAAAACCGGGAAAACAAAGAAACCAAATAATGGGATTTGCCGAATAAAATCAAATAGTTTGCGCCGAATTGAGGAATTTTAAATGGGGAAGTATAAATATTTACTGCCGTATTCATAAAAAAATAAAATGGATTTGAAATGCATTTTAAGAAAAATTTGTATGAAAATTTTGCCTTAAAATACATTTCAAACTCATTTTATTTTTTATGAATACGGCAGTTTATATTTTTAACAAAAATACAATAAATAGTTAACACAAATTAAAAAATTCACTTTTTGGAACTAAATGAGCAATGCGTGCAAAAATCGTCCGTTCTGATATATGTGTGTTCATCCAAAATGGTCAGTAGATTTGCTGATTTATCCCATGAAACACAGGCTTTTGCACGGTATAAGCTGTATATATTCTGAAAGTTAATAGTTTTCCGGACAAAAAGAGCCGTGCATGCAAAAAATCGCCCGTTCTGCTCCTGAGATATCTGGGTTCATCCAAAATAGTTAGTAAAATGCTTTGCTGATTTATCCCATGGAATAGACAAAGATAAAGACTTGTTTACTAAACACATTGACAGTTCGTATCACAAAATAAGCAAATAAAAAATAATCAGCCGGCTTTCCGAGACTACCTGCTATAAATATACTTTGAATAGTTCATTACGTAAATTCTGAACGATTCTTATAAATTATCCATGCCTGCCAGGGATGACATAGTTGGTACAATTGTATTTTTTGGTACTATTTAAACTTGAAAAGTACAATGGTACACCAATGGCTAATTTAGTACAATTTTTCCAGTTTAAGTAATTTTATATGACAATTCATATTTTCAATCGTATTTGCAAAGTTTTAAAAACAAAATTCTACTTTGAAAATTAATCTTTAAAAGGGCTTAGTAAATTTTGTTCAAAAAATTTAATCAATGGAAAAACTAACACTATTTGTAAAATTTTTTCCAAAAGATGTTGCTGACATTGAAAGAATTTAATCTAACAAAGGAATATTAGTCCAGATGCATCTGCAAATTCATTAATCAAACCACTACAAACATTATTTTTCTTAATAAATCCTACTAATGTTATAAATGATTGCTAGTTTGTGGCGCAATTACGCGAAAACCGCTTAATGGATTTGAATGAAATTTGGCAGACGGCTTACATATGGCCCAGATTCCAATACTTTTTAAGAGATAAATCGGGGAACAAATTTATGTTGGTACCTTTTCTCTTTTTGATAATGTGGTATACTAAGGCGACCAGATTTTGAAAATAAAAATAGAGGACATAAAGAAAAAAAGTAAAAAAAATTTTTGACTTCAAGATTTTTTTACATATTTTACAGACAAATTTACATTCCCATATTAATAAATGTAAAGAAAATTTAAAAAGAATTACATATCGTCGGCTTAATATGCAGACCTGCGAAATCCACTTTTTAACTACCCGTCTCCACCATCCATCAACTTGATAAGAACAGCATGTCGCACATGAATTCTACTCGTGTAGACTGTTCATGTTCATGTTTCGTTCATGTGCTGCCATCGTTGCCTAAACATTCGTCTTAGCATCCATGTGCGCCATGATGTTGGTCATGCAATGTATTTTCTGTATACAACCAAACGCACAACAGCAAAAATTGTGGCCAATCAGAACATGAACATCAACACGTATTCGCCACATACAAGAACATGAACAAATTAATACCGTTGCTCTGCTGGCGTTATGGTCATGTCATGTTCTAATCGAAAGCGCATGGAGACGTGGGGTAAGTAAATTGAGATTTGATGTCGTGTGGTAGAGAAATAAGTATGCCTCGTCGACCAGCATGTAGTAGTTATTCTTCATTTAGAGTCTTGAAGTGTGTCAAATCAACTATATTTTTGGTTCTCCTCTCAAGCAGTAAATAGGAAAAATAAAAAGTTTTTCCTGTAAAATTTGTTGAAAGGGAGTTAGCAGGTTTGCATATTAAACCGACGATGTATAAAAATTTACATTATTTAAGTAAAATTAGTTACAAAAAAAAAAAAAAAAAAAAAAACAACTAAACTTTAATAATCATTGCAAAAAATTATTCAAAATTTTATACTGCAAGTCTATGAGAGTCCAGTAGGAGTATGAATAGAACAAGCATGGCACAACATTTTTCATACGATTGCACAGAAAAAACCGTTGATCACCGTGAAATAAAATTTTTATTTTAATTTATAAAAATAAAAGCAAATATTGGTCATGCTTTTAAAAATAAAGAGGACAAAGATGACAGATTATGAAAAAGATGATAAAAGAGGACACAAATTTTATAGAGGACAGCCAGTTAAAAAAGAGGATTGTCCTCTAAAAAAGAGTACGTATACAGATTGCATATGGTCAATATCATGGCTTAATTAGTAGGACTGCTCCAAGGCGAATTTTACAAGGTAAGTGCAACTCTACAACTATAAAAAGCCCCATGTATTTTTTTTGCAATTTAATAGGCGGCTGTCAAAAATGCTGAGAAGGCAAAATTTGATTGGCAAACAAAATAAAATTTTTTTTGGGTTATAAAAGAGATTATTAAATTCACTTCAATTTTTCGCAGTTTTACTAAGAAATTTTTCCGTTTATTTTGGCGCAAAACATAAAATTATATTTGGACGTTTCCCTATTTTTTCTAAATTCGCCGTGGAAACAACTGATGAACGGCTGACGAGTTGAGTTTACCTTCTTAAATATGCCTTGGCCTGCTTGAAACGCCTCAAGGTATATTTATAGCAGGTACCCGCGAGATTACAACAATTGTACAATAAGGTATAGATAGACTCATCATGTTTAAAGTTTTCTCATGTTATAACACGGTTGTTAATGCAAATGTTTTAACAACGCTTTTATAACATCAAGTTATAACAGCAAATCATAACAGTTGTAGACGGGCAGTAGTTAACACAAACCAAATGCGTTTGGTTTTTTATATTGGCTCATGGTCCAGATTAATATATGGGTTCTTTTTATGATGTAAAAACGGAAAACAAATGGGTACTTTTTCTATATTTGTATAAACTTGGTATACATATGGTCCAGTGGCCGGAACAAACTTATTTAGAGACCCATTGCCAATTGCTTTTCACATGGATAGTTGAATGTCGGTTGCTTAAGAGTATCGAGGGCTTAAAACTTATGTGTATATGTTGGCCAAAAATAATAATTCCTATAATGTTGTTTATTGACATTAAATAAGTATAGATGTAGATATAGATAATTTTATGAAATTTCTGTAAATTGTTTTAGGATAAACGCTTTTTTTTTAATTTTCACGTGACCGAAGTTACTGGTTAAAGCTTGTAGTTTATATCGCAAACTGAATTGTTTTTTGTTATATTATAATTTATAGAAATAAGATTAATAATACTTTTTTGTGATATGTTTTATAAACAAATTTTAATATCTATTTTATAGACAGTATTAAGGAAATAAATAACTCAATTGACTACATATGTGCAATATGAAAATAATATACCTGTGATAGAAAGCAAATTTAAATTTCGTGCAATAAATTTAGCATATTTAAAAGTTATATGTAAGGATATAAACAACAGACTGGACTATAATAAAATAAGTAATAAATAAATATTAGATAATTGGGACATAGTTGGCAATAGAATACTTAATATAGTAAACAAATCTCTTGAAACCGGAATATTTCCAAATAATTGGAAAGAATCAGTTATAACTCCAATAGAAAAAGTAAAAAATACGGTGAAGTGCGAATAGTATCGGCCTATAAACAGCCTAAAAACATGTGAAAAAAATTTTGGAAAAAATTGTTAAAAATCAGCTGGAAGAATATATACATAGAACAAAATAAAATTCTTTCAAAATATCAGTCAGGATTCAGAAGAAAACACTCATGTGAGACTGCTGTGAATTATGTCATAAACAGCTATGGGCAAATGCAAAATGAAAATGCAAAAAGAGCGAACGATGTGTATACATACACAAAAAACAAAGAGCAAAAGAGCATAAAACCAACAAATGCAAACGTAAACAAACCAATACAATGACACACATGCAAAGCTTTCAATGTATTGGTGCCCATACTTGGTCATAAATAGATGGAAATACATGAAGCAGAATAATAAAATTGTGGCAATATTTCTAGATTTCAAAAGGGCATTCGAAACAATTGACCGAGATATTATGTTAAAAAAACTAAAAGAATATGAATACAGGATAATGAATTAAAATGGTTTCAATCCTACTTAACTAATAGAAGAAAAATCGTCAGCTCAGAATTGGTTTGGCGCATATGCCAAAAAGTCGGAGTGGAGAAAAACGACAAAGAAGATTTACATGAAGATTTCTCAAAATGTACCCGATAGAATTTTTTTTATATTTTTACCACTGCTTCCGGTATATGTTTTGAAGAAAAATGTAAATTTTTGCGCACTTTCATGAATAAAGTTAGATTTTAATTGTATTTTTTTGAAAATTAAAAATATTGTTTTGTGCCGCATACGCCACTTTTCTAAAAAAAATTAAAAAAGTGGCTTTTTGTGCTGCATACGTATACTTATTGCTGTGTATTGAGTAACTTGTTGTTGAGATGAATTTTTTTTATAGTTTTTTAATTTGATTTTACCTTACAAAAACAGAAAAAACAGTTCTACTGTTATGAAAAGTTACATAAAAAGCTACAAATTAAACAACTTAAATAATGCAAAAGTAAAAAGAAAATTTAAAACTTAATATTGAGTAAATTTTTATAATAAGCTTTATCAACACGTGGAAGAAATATAAGCAAGTCTTTTATGTATCTATTTTTATCGCTGGAAATAAATGATGTTTTCGATATTTTCAAAACATTCGTCAACAAATTCTCAGGAGTTTTCAAACAATTTTTTCATGCAAACTTAACCAAAATTGCATTTTTATATTTTTCCTCTCTGGTAGAAGTTTTATAATATATGCATAAATCATTATTTTAACTGTATAGAAGTACTTTAATTTTAGCAAAAGGGACTTTTCGATAGTCCATTTTATTTGCTTCCAACGAGTATGTGCGAAAATTTTCCGGAAGCATTTCCATAACATTAAGTTTTGTTTTATTATTTGGCATTGTTTTAAGCAAATTTAGTAAATGAAGAGGACTATGAATTTCAATATTCTTTAAGTACCGGTCAATAACACCATGGACACAGTCCACTTCTTGAATTAAAGAATGTTCTGGTTCTGAAGACTTTTGTATTACGGCATCAATATTATTTTGTTTAAAGAACATTTTGATTGCGGTTGCGTTAATTTGATTTTTATTTTGAGGTACGCAAGAATCCCTCCATAATGTTAAAGTTTTAATAAGTGGACAATCTTTTATTAATTCATTTAAAATTTTAATTTAAGCACTAGCAATATTGTTACCACTCCGACCACTATGAGCTTCCGTCAAAAAAGCCCCATTAAATAAAAGTTGGTATATATGACATAATAATGATTGCTGTAAGATTAAACATATTTAATTTTCGTTTGTAGTAAAATTTTGAAGCATTTCCCTTAGGTAGGCTAAAAACACAAATAATAGCAAACCGTACACTTGGTTGGGTCCATTATAAAACTATTTTTCAAAAATTTATTTTCTTGTTGTCATTTTACTTTACTTTTGCTTTAACTACTTTTTTTTTCTTACGGAAATGCAGCAAAGCAACAGTAAAATTTATTTTGTATGTTTTTGTATGAAGAATTTGCTGCAATCGCCAAACAATGGCTTGTAGAGCAAAACAGTACTTAAAAATTTTCGAAACAGTTGATATGCAGCAAAATTAATGCTTTATATCTCAGAAACCATACAAATTTTCGCGAAACAGGTTTTTGATTTAGAAAGAGGGTATTAAACAAATATATTTCTCATACCTAACTCATTTTTTTTTTAAATGGTCGGTAGGTCAAACCAGTAATGAGCTGACGAAATGACAAAAGTTAACAATGTTTAATCAGTGGAGAAAGAAAATGATTTTGGTGTACCTCAAGACTCCATTCTAGGTGCTCTTTTATTTATTATATATATTAATGACATGGAAAAAGTTTTAGAAAATTGTGAAATAGTTCTTTATGCCGACGATACCCTGATTTTCACAGAAGCCCAAACAGAGGATATGTGTTATGAAAAATTAAAAACAGATATGCATAAAATTAATAACTGGCTAAAAATGAACAAATTAAAATTAAATGAAAATAAATCCAAGCTAATGGAAATAAACATGAATAGTGATAAAGAATTCAAGATTAATGATGTAATAATTGAAAAAGTAGATAAAATAAAATATCTGGGGTTTTTTATAGATAAAGAATTAAATTTTAAAGAACATTTGGAATATATTTGCAAACAAATTGGAAAAAGATCGGATTTTTCAAGCGTGTAAGAAACAAAGTGTCTATTATTACGACAATTAACATTTATAATACTATTATTAAACCACATTTTGAATACGGGTCAGCAATTCTGTATACATGTTGCACGGATAATCAAATAAATATATTACAAAAATTGCAAAATAAAGCAATGCGGTCTATATTAAAATTCAATCGTTTTACATCAATAAGATATATGTTAGATACCCTTTGATGGATGAGCATACACCAAAGAATGGAATTTAACACATTAATTTTTATTAAAAAAATGAAGATGGGAGAAGCACCAGATTACTTGGTAGAGCAACTTAGATATATTGGAGAGGTTCAGCCGTATAATCTACGAAATAATCAGAATTTCAGATTGCAACGATCAAATACTAGTGATACACAACGATCGTTATTTTACAAAGGACTGAGAACGTACAATATGATGCCAAACAACATAAAAAACGAAACAAACAATACTATTTTTAGAAAAAAAGTTGTTGATTTTATTAAAAATGTAAATGAAAATTAGAGCTTAAAAAGAAAAATATGATGAAAATGTACTTAAGTGAAATGCAATGAAAAAGTATTAAATACTACTAATAAATAATAATAATCAATAAAATTGAGTGGAACTAAAAAAATTTTTCAGTACAATTAAGGTCAGAAAAGTACAATTTTTAAAGGTTGTTGGTGCAATTTTAAAATTATCAATGCCATCCCTATTGCCTGCTAATAACCACCGGCTCAAGGTATATTTATAGCAGGTAGTCTCGGAAAGCCAGCTGGTTATTTTTTATTTGCTTGTTTTGCGATACAAACTGTCAAAGTTGTATAGTAAACAAGTAAACAAGTTTTTTGTTTTATCTTTTGTCTCTTTTCAACCCCTTTGCTGTTTGACAGTTCGTATCATAAAACAACAATAAAAAGCCCTGTTGTTTGTTTTATTGTACAATTGTTGTAATCTCGCGGCTACCTGCTATAAATATACCTTGCACCGGCTAATTTTCACACAGAAATAAACTATTCAACTGGTAAGAACGGACAAATAGGGAAAGATTAATAAATATTAAGATTTATATACATTTTTATACATATGTGAATGCCTCACCAGCTATGTGTACTTCACTCCTTCTTCTCAAATGAAGTTTCATTAGTTAGTAGAATACACAATCGATAAACTTTTAAGGAGAGGGAGTGGCTCTAGCAGTTGGGTGACCCCTGAAAAACAAGTATTGCTCTTATGTAGTATTTATGTATATTAATTTTGTATGAACCTATCTATGTAGGTACATATACCATTAAAAAGTTTTTAATAATTAAGGACAATTGATGTAATTGAAACCACATTAATTATATTTTATTCTTAGACGAACCACGCACAAAGTAAGTTTGCATCAAAGGAAATAATGGCAACTCAAGAGGTAAATAAGATAGTTTTGTACAATGCCACTCCTATTGCACGTGGTAATATTTTATTTATTATTATATGTATGATTTTTTTCCACAGGAATTCAACAAAGCCGCCGAAGATGTAAAAAACTTGAATTCAACTCCCTCCGATACTGATTTATTAGAGTTGTATAGTTTGTATAAACAAGCTACTGTGGGTGATTGCAATACAGGTAATTGTAAAATGTTTTTGGCTGAAGTGCAGTTTACGGGGCGTACTTTATAAAAATATGCCACCCGATTCGGAATAAAAAAAAAGCCAAAGCCGTGGGTCCCCCTGCAACCAAAAAACTGCCCCTCCCACTTAGTGATATTTGTGGGTACTCAAATTAAAGATAATTTGCTCACGATTGCAAATACAGTACTTGTCGTTTATAGTCACTACGCTTATAGTCACATTAGCGATATGGTCCATTTTATCTGTTTATTTCGCCGCTTTAAGTTAATTTAATATAAAGTATTAACGTAATAGTCAATTTAGCGATATAAGCACATATGCCATTTATCAACAGTAGTCAAAGGGCAAATTAATGGCGTTATAGTCACATTAGCAAAATTTATTAATTTCTTTTTAGCCCTATGCTCCTTGCAGGAGTAAAAGGAACGAATATATATATATATATATATATATATATATAGTTTTCGAATCAAAAATCCATCCAAAGAAAGAATGTCATGAATTCTCTGCTCGTAAAAAAATTAGTTTTTACCGTTGGTATCAGTTATGAAATATCTTGTTATTATTTTACCTTTTTTTTATACAGTACATATGTAACTCTGTTGTTAAACCATAAGCCTGATGTTGGTCTTATTTATATGGATTTTTTATTTCCTTTGTTCACATAACTTGATTATATTCGAATTTGGTTATATGCGTCATAGTGGCATATACATATGTAAATTAGCGATATAGATAGTCCACGTTATGGTTGCAACTAAAGGATGTGACTATAAGCGAAAAGTACTGTATGTATTTTATTTTTTATTTGCCGAAGGCCGGCTACGCACAAAAGAAGAATTCTTTAGCACATCGGAAATAGGCTATTAGCAAGGTATATTTACACAAGGTAGACTCATTTGGGAGTGTAGACATGCTGCTCTATAAAAGGAACCAAGTTGTCAAAATTGTCTTCGTATAAAACAAAAACAATTTAACGCACACATGTACAAATTTTGGCTCATATACACGAAATTTGACGTTTGGGTTCCAACTAGGGGTAATCAGCTGACAAACATATGGGCCAACGAGTTTACCTTGTGTACATATACCTTGGCTATTAGTTACAAAAAAATTTTTAAAAGTAATCGAGCATAAAGCTTCGTTCACAATCAAAAAAACATTTTCATTTGGTGTTCATAATAGATCAACAATTTCTTTTGCAACCACACACATTTTGCATTAAGAAACCGTGCAAATTTGAGCCACAAAAATATTAAGGGTCCTCATGATATAGTTTATAAGTCTCGTAAACTGTGCAAACTGTGCATTCTTACACCCTCGTAAATGAACTGTCAAAAATTGTATGAGAATTCATTTACACAAACTGCTTAAATTTGCCCAACAATTTTGACTCGTAAACTTGCGCTGTTCAATTGTGCATTTATACAGACAAATTTTTTTAATGCTTACCGCCGTTTTCAATGAAAACTTCATGTGTAAATAAATTACAAACAATAAATTCTTGTAATAATATAAGCATATTAGTCTTTTGGCTTTCTTTATGCATGTTTAAAAACAAATTTCATTTATAATTTACAAATTTCAATTTTTTTATTATATTTTTAATTTTTTTTTTTTAATATATTTTTTATTGACGTTTCTGATTGAAATGACATTAATTGTTTAAAAATACACAAAAATTAAAAAGGATCTTCATGAAACGAGTCTCGCAAGTTTACCCATTTGCACAAATGGTAATTTTAAGCAATATCATGAAGACCCTTATTATGTTTTGTTTTATTTCTGTTTTTGACATTGTACAATGATTTTACAAAAACAAATTGCTTGTGGTTTTTGTGCGAGTTGTACTTGTTGTAGTACCGAGATTACCTGGGATGAATTCGCCTTGTCTGGTTGTGAACAAAGCTTTAAACATAAAAAAATGAAAATATTTTAATAAATGAATAAATACAAAATAAAACAAAATATTTACAATCGTGAGCAAATTACCTTTAATTTGAATACCTACACATAGATATGACTGGATGGGGGCACTTTTTTTTTTGAACCAGAGGGCCGCAAAAGTCCCGCCTGCCCTAAATTTTATTATTTTCGTTTTTCTTGTACAATTGCCTTAAATTTGAGTAGCCACACATTCCACAAGTGGGCGGGGCGGCCTCAGCCCCCTAAAATTTTAATTTAGTTTTTAATTCCAGAGGGGGTTAAATATTTTTTTGTACGCCCCCGTAAACGCCCCGTAAAAATACTATAAGAACTTGAAGTAAGAAGGGTATAATGGATAGATTTTTCGATAATCAAAAAATAAAATTAAGGATCTTAGAACGATACACGCATATAAAAATAAATATTAGCATTATATTGAAATTGTTTTAAATTTTCTTGGGAACTAATAATATCAGTTCATATTTTTTAATTTTAAAATTAATCATTGTTATTGGTGTAGAAAAAGTGTTTCTTAGGATAATTTAGACAAAGTAAGATATTTTATACCTTGTACGGGCAATTTGACCAAGTTCAGTTTAAATTAAATAACTCTTTAACTTCCAGTTCACAATATGCTTTTGACAGTTATAACTGATAGTTAATTATAACTGAACTGGGTGAAATTGGCCGTTATTCCTTTAAATTAAAAAAAAACCCAAGGTTTGAGTAATGAGAAAAGTCAAATACTACATTGGGAATGATTTTTTTTAGTTATTTTATTTTATACAGCACATAGGTTTTTACTAGAAATAATTCACACAGAACAAAGCTGTAAAAAACAGTACTGTTGTGTATACATATAACAAGACGGATGGTCACCGTTACGGTAACGCCCATACCATATGATCCATATATACCATTTACTTGCTTTTAATTCAAATATATTAAAAATAATACGTTTCTTTTTAATTTTTAAGATAAACCAGGTTTTTTGGATTTTAAAGGTAAGGCCAAATGGGAAGCATGGAATAATCGTAAGGGTATGTCAACTGCTGATGCTACTAATGCTTACATAGAAAAAGCTAAAGGATTAATTGCATCTGTTGGTCTTAAAGCTTAAAACTTCAAATGTTTAAACACACAAGTCCATTTATTCTTTAATTGTTTTTAAATAAAATTATTACATACATGTAGCATTTATTAAAAAAAAAGGATTCAATATACATAAATTATAGAGTAAATTTATAAACATACAGTGTAACTGCACATTTACAATAGATATTGCATAAAATAATAAAAAAAACAAATAAATAAATAAATTTTTCATGTTTTAAAATAATTAATTTTTTAATGTAAGAAGCAAAGTATAACGTTAAAAGCGTTTAATTTTAACGATGACTTTTGGTTTAAAAAATGTTACCAAAATTGGTGACATTTAATATAAGGAATGTTAGTAAGTTATACTTTAATTGTTTATATGAATTTATTTAGTATCTTCGATTGCGGTAGATTTTTCGTTATTTGTCTGTGTTACACTGTTATGTACAACATTAAGAGATCTTTGGCGTACATAAAATTCTTTTTGTAATTCTCTTAAATTAAGTTCGAGCGTCTCGACTACATCAAAATTCATATCCTGTCGGGCTTGTTTAATATAACCTTTGATAATATTTATTTGTTCTACCAAGGGATCATCACTTTGAACCAGACCAGCTGTACTGATTTGATGCGCTGTCCAATTATCCAGGGAGCGTAAATCAGACTAAAAGAAAAAAAAAATAAATTTAAAAGTGCTTAATGTCCAATAGTACTAAACTTACTCCTTGGGCATAGTCGCCACTTCTTAAGCTACTTTGTTCTGAATTTAAACCTGCGGCCAAGCCATAGCGTTCATATGCTTCCATAGCTTGCCTTCGTTCAGTGGCTATACGTAGTTCAGTTTCCATACGCTTTCGTTCTTGTATTTTTCGTATCTCTTCCTCTTTTGGCAAAGGTGGCAGTGATAGCATTTTCTCTTTAATCAATTGAATACATGACAAACGTATAGCTTTTTTCAGACTCTCTTCGCGAGTTCCCAGTTCGCAGGTAATGCCCAATATACGTTTACTTAAAATATCTATTGCCTCCGCTACTTGTCCAATTTTACCACGCAACGCACTGGCATCATTTAAAGTGAATATGGACTCGCCTTCATAAAGACTGCCAATAACTTTTAAATACATTTCAATGTCTGGGATAACATTTTTACGCAATTTCTGTACATCTGCGTAAATGTGTGTTATAAGTGGACGGCAGGTACGACTTTCGTGCATATCTTGTCGTGTTTCCAAAAGCCACAGACAATGATCACAGGAACGTATACCACTTTGTTGTGGATTTGGGGAGTTAATAGAGTTCTTCGAATCTGTGGTTTGTTTCAGCGGTTCACTGTGGGTCAATGTGAGACTGGCTAATTCTACTAAAAAAAAAAATTATAATTTTAATACATGAAATATATTTCTTTAAAAATTACTACATATTAATTTGTTTTTTTTTTTGCTTTTTTAATAAAAGAACTTCGAAGAACACACTCGTCACAAAATCAAACTCTCAAAACACCTCATAAAAATACTTAGGTTACATACGTTATGTTAATTATTATAGGTCTGAACTTAACTTCATAATTTAATTCACATAAGTCAACTTATTGTGTGAGTAGCTGTATGAACATTAGGGTAGCCGCACCCTAAAAAAAATATTTTTTCAACGGCATAGCAGATAAAATGTTTCCGTTTTTCAAATACTTCGGAAATCGGTTTTGACAACTCTAGTAATTTATATTGGACCCATAGTAAATTATGGACCAATCATTACAAAACTCGGTAGAGTAATTTCTGGTATTAAAAAACCTAAATTAGAGCTATTTTGGATATAGTTGGAAATTTGTTATAGTATTAAAGGCCGGGATTCACTATCCTCCACAATCGTACGATTCATTCACACGAAAATCTGACGGAATTCTATCCGACATAACAAATTTCTGTAAAAAGCCAAACTATCCCACAACAAAGATGCAACTACTTAACAAGAAAATGCAATTCGATCGCATAGAAACTATCATTTTTTGAAAATTTTCATAAACATTTGCAAGTCGGACAGAATTGTCAAAAAATCTGTCACTAAAACTTTTACCAAGCTGGTTTTTAGAAGGCTACTTGATATGGGACCTAAGTTTAATTATGGACTGATTATCTTAAAATGGCATGGAAATATTTCTGGACAAATGAAGCTAAATTGGACCGATCTTCATGAAATTTGACAGTGTGATTTATAGTTTTATTAACATGCGACGTACCAAATATTATTAAAATAGCATTATTTGTAATGCGTTGAGGCGTACTAAACTGTTTTTCGTGAGTAGGCATTATATGGGGCCTATGGTAAGTAATGGACCGATTTGCACAAAATTTGCCTGTGTGATTTCTTGTTCTACAAAACTGTGACGTACCAAATTTTATTACAGTAGTATAATTTGTGAATCTAATTTAATCGCCGTTTTTCCATGTTTACATTTATTTTTCGCTTTAGTGTTAGTATTGTAGTGTTAAGTTAATTTTTGATTTGAAAGTATCATTTGATATCAAATTAATTAAACATTGTATGTCAAATTTTTATACATATTGAAATTATTATCTATTTGAATGAAAATGTTAAATTCAAACAATTGAAGAATTCTGTTTGATGTCAAATGATAGTCATTTCATATCAAAAGTTTGAGTTCGTATTTGTTGGGTTTCGTTGTATTTTTTTGTCATAACCATTTTTTTTTTGTAGAACGTTTTTAATGCGAATTTTATATTCTTGTGCAGACCTTTAGTATTAACTCAAAATTAAAATTTTTTTAGTGAAAGCAGCAAAACAATATTTTATTTATATTAAAGACATAAATAGTTTATTATTCGTATTTTTATTAACTAAGCATTTGTATACATTGCATGTAAAACTTTTTCTATGATCTCGAATAGTTTTAACTTTTTTTTTACAATAATTTTACTTAATCTCAATTACTAATAATTGTACTCATGAATTAAATGCTATGTATAAGCTTAGAAAAATAAGTATAAACGAAAAAGTAACCAAGTCATATGTGTTAATAGGTTTAAACGATTTTTAAAATTTTTTTTGCAAGATTATAAAAAACTAGCGGAATTCATTGTAGACCTTGTACATCTTGTAAATTTTTATTTAAAACACAACAACAAAAATGCATACATTTTTAATTTACTATGTTTACACAATCTACAATACATATTTAAATTTAAAATGTATGCATTGACTTAAAACATACACATGAAATGAATATTGTTACGTTAAACTCCATTTTGTCGACACCCCAAAGTGCATAATGTATGTATTTACAATAATTTGTTTACAAGTATTTTTAGTGATGATGTCCAACTGTTATTACTAGTGGTAATAGGGTTCCAAATATCATTATAATAAGTTCACTAAAGCTCAGTCCGCTAGATATGCTTTGCGTTTGGAGATCGGAATCCTCTTCTAGCAGACGATATTGAGATGAATGTGACGAGGCATGTGATCCACCTTGTGTTAGTTCGGGCAGAACATGAACTGTTGCAACATATAAAAATGTACCCGCTGAAAAAAGCATGGCAATACCAGTGCCATTAACAGAATTTAATGTTTCCTTTTGTTCTTGTCCGATGCCAAAATATGTTAGTAATGTTAAGAGAGGAGCAGATAATGAAAATATTGCTAAATGTTTACGAATCTGTTGTCGTTCAATTTTCTCATGTAACAAAAAACTGACAAGACCAAACGCAGCCGGAGCTTTGTGCAGCATGATTGCAAAAAATACAATCATCTCTACGTCTTTATGACTGGTGGTAGCTGCCGCACCTAAAGCAACGCCATCAGCTGCTGCATGAACTACAAGACCCAAGGTAGCTGTTATATTTTTATCCTTAGGCGACAATTCCTTTTGCCGTTTTTGCGATATTTGGTCAACTAACATCATGAATACAAAGCCCAATACCAGAGACAAGCCAATAGTGCTGGAATGATCATTTTCTTCTTGGTGTGCATGTAGACTTGGGGTCTCTGCATTGGTGGTAGTTTTGGGCAATACAGGATTTTTAACTTCGGTGTAGAGAGATCTTATACCTTCGGGTATAATAACAGTCAAAGCAGTGCCGACTAATAAACCTGCACCCAGAACAGTAACAAGTTTTAGTTTTTTTTCACTTAACTTCATTATCAAAGGTATGCTTCCAGCCAAATATGAACCTACCAACATCACTATTACTAACATAACAAGCATAAATGTTTCTTCCGTCATCTTTTCTGTTCCAAATATAGGCCGGTCGAAATTTTGAGGATGTTCGTGTAGTTTTAAGTTGATGATTTTTTAAGAATGTGTACTTTTATTTCCATTTGGGTAAAGTGTTACACTTTCCTTTTGTTATTTAAATTTATCAATTTTGTTGTTTTTATGCCACGTTATCTATTGTTTATTCAAGTTTAATTTGTTCACGGCAAATTTTTTTTTGTTATTTATTCTGCCTTTTTATTATTGCAAAATGGTTGGATTATTTGGTAGTAGATAAACGTACTACATAAAAAATCACTAAAAATACAGCTCGTCAGGTGATTATTGTTTTAGCCTACACGCCATTTTTGAAAAAAATTAGTTAGGAATGGATTATATATGGCTTCAATGTTCTCTTTCATATTCCAAAATCCATTTTTTGATATCTCGTATAGAATCTGAGATATTTAGTATCGACTTTGGTCTACATCCACATTATTTAGGTTTATTGAATATTATATTGCTACATATTTCAATTTTTTGCATATGGAGCAAATTTTGAATTCAAACATAACAAAATTATACTTTACTATTGCTTTGCGCCATTCGAATAATGAACAACGTAGGTCAAAACAAAACGTCACAATAGTTAAAATTTATTGGACACAATGTGAAACTTGAGGTGAATATGGAGCCCACAACAAAACTAATTGTTGAATATTGATTTGCGCTATCTAACATATATTTTCTTTCCATATTATGTTGGATCTGTAGTTCGGGGCTTATAGGAATGAGTTAAGCAATTATCACCATTCTTAAACATACCAGCCTTTCCTTGTAAATCTCTATTAACTATCAAATTCATTGTTTTTGCCATTAACTTACTTTGCTCCACGTCAAAGAAAACGTCATAATACAAAATAAAATTTGATATGGAGCACAAAACGACAAAATGTTATTTTAGAAAAACCATTAAAACTTTGGATTTTTTGTATGTAAATTCATGAAAATGTAAATTTTTGTTAAAAACATACGTAGCAATTAATTAGGAGCGTTTAAAAATAATCTATCGGGTAGTTTTTGAGAAAATTTACTGTAAACCTATTTTATCGTTTTTCTCAAAACCGACTTGATGGCTTATAGGCTAAAACAATAATCACCTGACGAGCTGCGTTTCACGCAATTTAATTGTATCATTATAAAAGATTTAAATGCGAAAACTTTGTACTTTACTATACCCTACACTACAAAAGTCGGGCAAGTCATTATTGATATTTTGTCAACGATTTAAAGTTTATTTCTGTAATTTAAAGTACTGCGTTAAGTATTTTTGCAAATATTTTAAATTCATATGATATTGTAATTAATACGCAATAATAAAAATATTTTTTATAAAATTCACTTGCGGAGTTCGTAGCTCTTTTGTTAAATCTAACAACAAAATACACATAGGTACATAGTTTCCGTTAGATTTCAATAAAGTGCTACGATATTTTGCATTTTCTCTTTTGAAATCTTATAACCGAACTCCGCTCGTGTTTATGTCGAGCAAAAAAGTTGGCATGTAATTTTCCGTTATATTTGAGCGGCGCTTATTATTGTTGTGTTGAAACAAAACCTTCCACTACTTTCTCCTTTCACTATTTCAGTTTATTTTTCATTAGTAATCTATCAATAAATAAGTCGTCACAACGGTTCATACTGATCTCTGGGTGAGGGTGTGAAGTTGACTTCGTACCGGCCTTTCTAATAAAAAAAAAAAAAAAAAAAATCGAATAGCCAAGTCCATGATACAATGAAATAATTGTAGATTGTGTATAAACTTGTATGTGTGTATATTACAAAAAAGCAGTACTCGGAAATATGTATGCATTACACAACCACAAAATTTGTATGTACATATTGTTTTAGAAAGAAACATAGAACTATAGGCAACCCAACAAACACAGAAATACACGTCATGTATTGCCAAACGTATTGCCAGGATGAAAAATATTATTGCGGCAATAATCGATTTCGTATTGCGGAAGATACTTCCTTCGGGAAGAAACGTGTCTCGATGGCAATACTTCTCAGCAATACGAAAGCGATACTTCTAGATGATTATCTAGTAATATCGCCAGATAACCACTTAATAGAAAATAGGAAGATATCGCCAAAATATCATTGAGATGATAAAAAGAAGATTTTGCGTTTTAAAAAATTGTCATTTACGTACAAAGAAGCACATCCTTTTATTTATTATTAAAAAATAATTAAAACAAAATAAAATAATATACATAAATATTAAGTTTCCACCATATTTTTGAGAAAAAAAACCTACCACTTCTTTAAATTAGCATCCAGGGTTGAGAAATATCTTGACTATATTGAAAAGGAAACAGATTTATATTTAACAGATTTATTGAATTTAAATATTTACCATTTGCAGATTATTTTGAGAACTAATTTCTTAGATTTTATAATTTGATTAATTTTTATTTTTTAATTTATGAAGTACATTATTATTTAATTTTTATTCTGTTTATTTTGCGCAATTTTCTCGAAAATTATAAAAGGAAGAAAATAAAAACTTACTTTGATTATTTTCTTTTAGATGACAATTTGGGGATATTGATAAACTATTGCCTTAGGGGATATCTTCCATTTGTTTGCAGGGAATGTTTGTTCCCAGCGGTAACTAGAATGAGTAAAGAGGCCTAATAGAAGGCCTTATTTAGCAGTCACAAGCAGTCAGAAGCCCTTCTCGCCGCATTCCATACTTATTTATTTTTTACACAGGTTGTCATTGGGCGCAAGGCCTTCCAAGCTTCCTTTAAAAACAACTTCGATCCCTTCCCAAAGAAGGGAGTAAGGAAGGTCACTAAAAATAAAAAGTAAATAAAACTGAACACCTTCCTTTCTTCCTTCTCAAAGAAGGGAGTAGCGAATGTGTACTGAATATTTCTGAAGGTCTTTTAAAAAGAAGTTTATACCTTCTAGAAGGCATACTTCTGAAGGCAGGATACCATGCGATGCGAATCTTTTAGAAAGGAGTATAGAGGCCTTCAAAAAGGCCTGCCACTTGCGGTCCTTTCAATATTTACCGCTGGGTTACTTGCGTTGAAAATAGTTATGTGTGGTATTTAGGTTGTGTAAAAAACAGTAAAAATATATATTTTTTTTCTGGGTTTGTGTACAGTACGTAATACTGTGATTTGGTAAATCTTCGAACACTTCTTTTAATGTAAATATTACATATGTATATCAGAGAACTGCAAAATCCACTATTTTTGTTGATTTACTCGTACGCTATAATTAACATTAACTCTATGCCTGCAAAACAAAGTTCAACCTTGGTAACTTTGACATCGTTTTGTACACATTTGATTTGTGCATGTGTGAGTTTTTTATTAAAAGTGCTTTGTTTGCATTTATTGTTGCGCACGCAATAACACAATTTCTTAAAGTCAAACGGCATTTATCCTTTTGCTTTTGCATTTAAAGCCTAGATTACACTATCTCACAAGTCTTACGTATTCCATAATACTTTGTGAGATAGAAATCTAACGAATTTTGTTGCGACTGTCAAAAAATCTAATGTAGCATGACAGTTTGTGTTCACACCATCACACAAAGTATAAACACTCACACATGAAATAAAATGCAACCCTGATCCAATGGGAAGTATGATTCAAGGTATATTTATAAAGGTAGCCGCGAGATTACAACAATTGTACAATAAAACAAACAACAGGGCTTTTTATTGTTGCTATGTGATACGAACTGTCAAACAGCAGAGGGGTTGAAAAGAGACAAAAAAGACAAAAGATAAAGACAAAAAACTTGTTTACTTTTTTACTATACAACATTTGACAGTTTGTATCACAAAACAAGCAAATAAAAAATAACCAGCTGGCTTTCCGAGACTACCTGCTATAAATATACCTTGGTATTATTGTTTAGAAATTTTTCAAAAAACGATGAAGTCGTATGGGATGTCAAACTTTTTTCTTAATACTTGTCATTTTCGTGACACATTGCTTTCACACTATCACACTTTGTCATATTACTTGAGTTTTTGACATGTATTAATACAAAGTATAAAAGTGTAATCTAGCCTTAAGTAGTCATTGTCCACTCGATGACACAACGACGAATGTAAATTTGTATGAGTACGAGTCGCTTTGTTGGTATGATTGTTGTAGGCATAACCCTGCAAATAATAGGACCAGTACAAACACGCGTGTAAAGAGTAGTCCACAAGGGACCAGGACTAGTCCAAAACTAACCCAAACGTATGGAAAAAACCTGGTCTATTTAACATTACGATGTCCTAGGAGAGGACCATATAACCCACCTTTGGACCACTAAGGAGTAGTTTTAAAACTACTCAATGGCATACTCAAGAGGATTAGTTTTGAAGTTGTTTAAAAACGAAAGCATGTCATTAAAAAACGAAGACATGTCGTCTCACTACAAACACTTTTTAACAATGACATGGTCCATGCTTGCATTACATCGGACCAGTCCATGGAGTAGTCCATTTTATCAAAATGGATCAGGTGGTCCAATTTTATTTGCAGGGAAGTTCAAATAAACTAGTTGTTAAAAATTGTTTGTAGTGAGATGACATGTCTTCGTTTTTTTAACGAAATCTGTTCGTTTTTAAACGAATTCAAAACTGATCCTCTTGAGTATACCATGGAGTAGTTTTATTACTACTCCTTTGTAATCCAAAGCTGGGTTATATGGTCCTGCCCTAGGACATCGTAATGTTAAATAGACCATGTTTTTTCCATACGTTTGGGTTACTTTTGGACTAGTCCTAGTCCCTTGTGGGCTACATTTTACACGCGTGTTTGGACTAGTCCTATTATTTGCAGGGTATTTTTTAAAAGCGTAACAAGCAACAATAACAACAATACATTGTATATACAGAACTACTGTACTTTTTAAGAAATGATAACAAATAAAAACGTCTTCTCACAACAAACACGGAGGTTTGATTTCAAATTGATGTTTTCTCAGACAATAAACGTTTGAAATCATTGCGTTCTCAACAAAAAGGGGAAATAATTTTCAAATTGAAAAGTGCCTTTATTTTCAACTTGCTTTTAAACGTTATTTTCAAATGTGGATTTTAATACCATGTTTCTCCCGTGTTATTTTTCTTAATTCTTATTTTTAATCCTTGTAATTACATACTCACAAATAATTTTTATTTTTCACAAGAAATAGGTAAATCGTTCACTTGCAGAAACACATTTACTCACGAAGTAAAAAATGTTACTATAATCGCCATTTTTAATGTTTACATTTATATTTCGCTTTAGTTTTGCCAAGTTTAGTTTTGGATTGAATTTAACATTTGATACCAATTTGACATCAAATTGATAAAACATTTGATGTCAAAAGTTTATTTTCAAATCATTATCAATTTGAATTTAAATGATAAAATCAAACATTTGAAAAACGTTTGAGAATTGTATTTGAAGTCAAATGGTAAAGGCATTTCATATCAAAGGTTTGACTTCGCGTTTGTTGGGCTGTTTCTATGGAAATTGTTTCAGCTGCTGAATAGTCATCAGAGCAATGATTTTTGTGTATTTTTCTTTGTAGGTATATGTTTTTTACCAAAGCAATAATTGGCGAACGAAGCTAAACATGGTAAGAATGGCAAAGCCAATACGCTGTGCATAACTTGAATGAATTTTAAAACAACAGCGATGTGTGTGGGTGAGAAAGTTTGATTGCATGAACACAAATGATTGTATTTGATGTTGTTGATTTAATGCGAATTTTTTGCAATCGCACAAAGCCGTTCTCTGATGTATATCGTCGGTCTCATGTAGAAAGGCCCTAACTCGTTTTTTTCGAAATGAATAGGAATGAAGGTGCTTTGTGATCTTATATTAATAGATACAAATTCCATCTCAATATTAACATTGTATGAATGTATCTATGATTAACTATTTACTATGTAGGTATATGATTATGTACATACTTGTATTTATTTTATATTTTTTTTTTAACCTATAACCGAACCTTTTAAGATAAATAAAATAAAATTTATATTTATTAAAGAAATTAAAATTATTTTTCTTTTTATTGGTTTTTAAACCTAAAAAAGAATTTTAAGAATTCCAATGTGGGGCTATGCTTGCTATGAACCATTTTTCAGATAATGTTTTTTAAAACAGCAGAGTGCTATTTTTCATGAAACTATTTACAATAAACGAAATAAGTTCATATGGAAACATCAGGCGTTGTAATCAGAATTGCATTCTAACTCAAAATTAAAAGCCATCATAACTGTCAGTTTATACCTCGTGTAAGTATTTGACTTACATATTTCAAAAATTGCTTAATTATAAATTTAATTATTACGATTTTCTGACTAAATACATACTTAATATTGCATTACAAAAGATTTTTTTTTGAGAGTTACTTACATGCCATATCAAGGGGTAAAAATTTTGAACAGTCCTGGCACATTATACTGCCACATAGACGACAATGATGTTGACGCCTAGCAATATGAAAACTTTTCGCGCAGCTGGGACATAATTTAACTGAGCTCCCATCCAACCACGGAACAATCTAAATAAATTTCGGTAATAGATTATTGTGTTATTCTTCCTTTTTTCTTGAATTTATTTTAAATATGGCCATGTTCTGGAAATCGAGTTTGAAAACGACTGTTTTGAAAGTTCATAAAACTAATACATGTTATATACTTCAAAATTTACCGACGCAGCTCCAACCCAAAGAAAAAGAACCCAGGGCCAACGTATAGGGCCAATATGGGTATTATATTAAAACTCTTGAATAGATCTTTCAGAACATAAAAAATGTATATCAAAATGTATCCCATTACAGTTTTTACAAAATTTTACATTAAAATACCACGGATGTGCAATGTGAACTAGGTTAATACTTGTGTAGGTTGTTCAAGTAAAAGTGTACAAAAAAATTTATTAAATAACAAACACCAGCTTCGCTAACTTAAACTTCTCTGGATAGACAGCCTGCGGCCACGCGCAAAGATTTACTTTGCATAGACGTCCTTCGGCCGGTAGCAAGGATTTTCTCCTCTATGGCATAACGAACAACGGCTTCGCTTACAAAATCTTTTCTCCATAGTAATTATTATGCTTATTAAAACTCTTGTATTTAAGCAAACTCATACCCGCTTCTTAATGGGTTAAGAATTTTATAATAAATTTTGTATATTCAAAAATATCTATTTATTCAACAACTTTAAAATAATACTTACTAATATTGACCCTATACGTTCAGAAATGTAGTGGAAAATCGCATATTTATAGGAAAAATTTAGAGGTCCATAGCTCGAAAACTATGCGTTTGCGCCACTTTTTCACTTTATATTTTTTCTTATTTTTAAATTTTATATCATAATAGCTAGGTTCTTGTTTTTTTATTTGGAGCTGCGTCGGTAAACTAGATTTAAGTACAAAATTTGAGTACCAATTACTTTTACTAGAACAACTCATATTACCAGGTAAAACTAAGTTATTTTTAAAATATTTTTAATTAGGCTTAAGTTCATGAAATTTAATTTTTCATTAAATTATTTTTTTTTTGAAGAAAGGAATTTTACTACATGAAAATTAATTAAAATTGTTATTGACAATCTTTCATTCTTGACGTGGCTGGGGCTCGAACCCCGGCCGGCAGGTTACATGACATGTTTCGATTGCAACCACTCAATCTCCTCAGATGGATTGATTAAATCCATTGCAACCACTCAATCTCCTCAGATGGATTGAGTGGTTGCAATCGAAACATGTCATGGTAACCTGCCGGCCGGGGTTCGAGCCCCAGCCACGTCAAGAATGAAAGATTGTCAATAACAATTTTAATTAATTTTCATGTAGTAAAATTCCTTTCTTCAAAAAAAAAAAATAATTTAATGAAAAATTAAATTTCATGAACTTAAGCCTAATTAAAAATATTAAAAATTTGGATTAAAAACCATAAATAGTTCAACAAAATAACCACAATACTAATTATTTTTAAATAGTTTTACTAAAAATCAGATGAGATTTCAATTTCTAGAACATGGCATATTTATTTTTTTTCTTTAAATTTTGTGTGCCCCGTAAACACCAAGTTATCCAAATTTTTATTCGAATTAGGTTTTAAACTTATCAGGCATGTTCTATAAATCACAAGATTTCAAATCACTTGTGATTTTGAAATCACAATTGTGATTAGTGGGTGTTTTGAAAACACAAAAAGTTTTAACTTAGTTAATAATGGTGAAAACAAATAAGCAAGTCATTTTAAATCGGCACTTGGCTGACTGGTTTAAAATAACAATTATGAAAGAAGCGTTTTTTCCAGAACACCTTTTTTGTGATTTCAAATAATTTTCACAAAAAGTTATTTTCAGAACATGCCTGTATATCAAGAAAAGACGATTTTACCGTACATAAAAAATACTTACTTGACTGACTGGTTTAAAATAACAATTATGAAAGAAGCGTTTTTTCCAGAACACCTTTTTTGTGATTTCAAATCATTTTCACAAAAAGTGATTTTCAGAACATGCCTGTATATCAAGAAAAGACGATTTTACCGTACATAAAAAATACTTACATTTTGTTCGTGTTGTTTTCTTAATACTGCGTCTGTGGGCATATCTTTTAAAAGCTTGTGTAGCCTAATGATTAATTTATTTGTTTCACTGGCATACCGTTCCAAGCGAGGATTTCTTATAGATTGAAAATATTCCGAAAGCGGTCTTTCCACACCAATTTCTTGGTGATCCATAAAATTAAAAATATTCATCAGAGAACGTGCATTGCTTGTTTCCCGTACAGTCGGATCGACTCCACTACGAGAGCTTGATATAGAAGCGTTTTTCTCTAAACTCTTTGGTAGATCAAAGTTGATTTTCTTTTTAGCTTTGCTAAAAATTTCTTTAAACAATGTTTTAATATCGTCATCCTCAGCGTGAGTTTTGTCAAAATGGTCAGTGAGAAATTCTAAAGACTTCAAATCCTCTCGACATATAGGACAAATGAAACCTTCTAGTATTTCACCATCAACATCACTTTCGTCAGGCTCTCCGAAGGGATTTGACATAATTGTTGTATTTTATAATAAATTAAAAAATTTAACAAAAATCCTCCTCTTTCTGAATAAATCTTCCTTTTTTTCTTTCCTCTATTTGTAGTTTACTAGACAGCTGATATTGACGTTTGGTTTCCTCCATGCTATACTACTTACCTACAGAGGATGCTATCACAAAGAATACACTAGCAAAAGAAAAACACTTGTTTCTTATAACATGTCTGTATTATTATTACATCAAATGTCAAAATATTTGTCAATCTTGTTATTGTGAATTTATTTTAAATCGTCATTACTTTCTTTTTTTGTGTATTGTTCTCTGTTATATTTTTTTGCAATGCAAATTTTATAAAAAAATATTAGATTTTAAAAAAGTGTAAATTAGTTCATGTATTTAAAGTGCATTATGAAAAATTTTAATTATCAATTAAAGTAAAGTAAAAACTTTTATGTATATTTTTTGTGGCCTGCGGAAGTTCCACTACTACTACAAAGTGACACACATCCATACATACGTTTAAGATGATAAAAAATATAAAAATTGTGAACAAAAAAGTGAAACAAATAATAAAATAATGTACATATATAGATTGCTTGCAAATTAAAAAATTAACTTAATTTTTTTTATTGTACAAAAATTAGCAGTGTGTAATAGTGTTGCAATGTATATTATAAACAACAAAATTGGTGACAAATATTTTTACGTTTTTTAACTGAAGCTACTAATTTTTAACAAGGCCATAATGTGTTCAATTCATTTTCGTTAATTTTTTATAGTTTTTTTTCGTAATTGTTCAGTTTTCTATTAGGAGACATTAACATACATACATACTTACATATATGTATGTATATGGACGTGTTATTTTTTTATTTTTGTTTTTGCTAGTCTGCCTGACTGCCACTTGACTCAAAAAAGTGCAACTCTAATGATATTTATAAGAAAAATATAGATCAGAGAATATAGAGTAGTAATCTGTGATATAGATACAGGTGCTGCGCATTTATTTGAAATTGAAAGAATTATTGCAACAGCATCTGTGTTTTTGTAGTATCTAGCGGTATAATTTGTTTTCTGGTGTTTTAAGTTTCAATCTCTTAATTAATTATCTATTGTCAGCAGTGTGACCATTTTGAAATGTTTATACCATTCACCACAGGTGGAAAAGGGTATATATAAGTTTGTCATTCCATTTGTAATTTCTATAATATTGATCTTAGACCCTATAAAGTACATATATTCTGGGTCCTTATGAGGAGAGAATTTGATTTAACGATGTCCGTCTGTCTTACGTTTAATATGTGTTTTTCGGAGACTAGACATGATAGCGACTATTTTGTTTTACATTTATGTCACATATAGTCTTCCATTTCTTGCTATTAAAATTCAGTAAGATCGGTCCACAAATGGTTGAGATATTACCTAAAAACCACGACTACCTCTAATTTTTTCCGAAAATCCCTTGTTTTTATTACTTTTTTCTGCCTATCTGGAGAACGGCAAGAGCCCAAGTTTCCAAATAAGGTACAAACATTTAGGTTATAAATACACACCATCCCACAAAATGTGGACGGGATTGGAGAAGTGGGCGTTGTACCTCCCATACAAAAAGTATCAAAAATTGTATAAAAACCAAAATTTTTTGACTGTAATATGACCTATGGCTACGCCTTATATATCAAAAGATCAGATTTTTAGTAGAAAATATTTCCTGAAAAAATCGAGAAAATCGGTTCAGATACGAAAAAGTTATGGCCAAAATATTTTTTTTGAAAATACCCATTTTCGGGAACCATAGATCTTCTTGAGTCCAAGTTTTGTAACCAAAATAACTGGCAAATTTCTTCTTTAACATGTCGTAATATAAATCTGTCAAATCGGTTAAGAAATAGCTGAGTTATGACCAAAATACTGAAATCCATAAAATTACTCTATTTTTATAGTTAAGTTTATTTTTTATACCCTTCACCGAAGGTAAAAGGGTATATATAACTTTGTCATTCCGTTTGTAATTTCTACAATATTTATCCTACACCCTATAAAGTATATATATTCTGGGTTCTTATGAAAAGCGAAGTTCAAATCCGGTTGTCGCGTGAGTTGTGAACAGTAAACGGTCCATATTTCATTTTAATGATAGGTATTTAAACAACGTTCCTTCATGGTTCAGTTGTCTAGGGAGTATGTTAAGTTAGAAACTGTGAGTTCCCTGGTTCGAATCTTGGTTTTTTAAAAAGAAAATTTTTTTTAATATTATTATGTTCTAAAAACGATTTTAAAAAAATATTTTTATTTATTTTATTTATTTATTTATTTGTTGTACAATAAGCCTAAAAGGCCAAAGACGTACCATTATAATTCAATATTTCACAAATTCAATACTTCCACCATGCCAAAAAGTAATAACAATTCAAAAGACTTTCTTATTTATAATTTTTTAAATAATGGCACAGTGTATATACATATTCTTAATGATAATTATAACAAACTAAATACATATATTGAAAAAATACAAACATTTTGTAAAAATGTTATAATTAAATCAATTTAAATGTACACCTACTCAGGACATGGCTCAGGAATTTTAAGTAAAACAACGGTAGTCCAAAAATAAGCAGCAGAAGCAAAAAACAAGACAAACCTTAATTATGGGTGATTTTGAAAAAGGGACAATAGTTTGTTTTTAAATACGCCATGCGATAGTGAAAAAGTACGTAGATGAGGCGGCAAGTCACTCCAGTTTCTGGCAGTTCTAATAAGAAATGATCTTTCAAAGACAGAACATGTAATAAGCGGAATAAAAATTTGAAAGTTTCTTGTGGACCTGGAAAAACTAAACTTAGATAGTAAATAATTAGGAACGCCATCCTTAATTATTTTATAAAAAAATATTAAATTTCGAAGATTAATGTATTCCCCTAATCTGCAACCTAAAAAGTTTTCAACTGCGTGAGATACATGATCACGATATTTAATACCATACACAAATCTGACTATTCTTTTGATTATATATTCCATTTTATCTAAATTATAGGATAGAGTTCCTGAATCAACTTCGATACAATAATTGACATGAGACATCCATAATGTATGAGCAATTGTATATTTAACCTTTGTTGGCAAATATATACCACAGTGATACAGTTTCCTAAGGCCTAAAGTAACCCTAGAGGATATGCCATCAATATGCTGACTAAAAGTTAGATATTGATCGATTATAACACCAAGACATTTAAGTGACAGAACAAAACTAACGTTATTACCCAAGATGTTAATCTCAGGATAAGGGACATTACGATAACCAGAACGAAACATGATTGCCTTCGTTTTGGAGGCATTAATGGAGAATATTTACCAGTTTTCGCTTTTTAAATTTTATTTATAATGAAGTTTTAAGTATTGTAAATATGAATGTATATGTAAAAATTATTTAGTTGCTCTCTATTCTACTCGCACAATGGTGAAGGGTATATAAGATTCGGCACAGCGGAATATAGCACTCTTACTTGTTTTAATTTCCTTTGTTTTAAAGCTCTACGCTATATGTTTGTTTAATTTGTTTTCTAACATGTTACTATTTCTTACAAAAATTTAAGATTTTATTTTCAATTATGTGTCCATGTAAATATGGATATATTATTGGCGTATTTAAATTAATACTCGGCCTTGGTTTAAACAATAATAGAAAATCAAAGAGAGAAAATTATTAAATGAACTTTTCGTTGCTTTAAATTACATTTTTATTTAATTTAACATAAAGAAGAATTTAACTCAATCAACGGACAATATTAACTGCAACTGAAAATCCGTATTAAAATGCACTTGGTTTGTTGAATAACTGTTAGAATCAGTTAAAAATAAATTTGCTTGGAATTTTCAATGTTTATTTATTTAAAAATGTCTGAACGGAATATTTCTTAAATAAACTACAGTCCGTTACTGTAATAATATTGTGAGTGTAGTATCCCCTCATACACCACGGCTGATTAAGGGTATAAAACTGTAAAAAAATGTTATTTAATATGATAAATTAAATTTCTCCTTAATGCACAATTTGTTTAATAACGAAATTGTTTCAGAATTCCTACTTCGTAATGCTTAGCTTTCTGTTTCTATTCACCCTTCCAGAAATAGCATTCCCCTTAGACTTCAATATTTTCATTCTCATTATGCAATGTTTATACGTGTATTGATTTCTATGATCCTTTTAGCAACAAAAATACCCACTTTAATATCTTAAAATAGATTTTATATTTATTATATATGTATTTATTAAACGTGTAATATTGTCCTAAGGCCAAGGACCGGAAAATGTTTTTTATTTTGTTTCTAAAAAAATATTTATTGTGCAAGTTTAAAAAACTCTACATTTTACAGAAAATAAAAATTTTCTAAAATAGTTTTGAAAAAAATGCCGTCGAAAAAAATAAATAAAATAAAGTTTTTAAAATAAAACGTTTTCTTAAAAACATAATATAAAGTTTTTAAAATAAAACGTTTTCTTAAAAACGTTAAAAAAACAATAACAAAATAATTATATTTAAATATTGTCATACAAATTTCATTCTTCAAAACAAATTTAAATAAATTTATGAAGAGCCCTGTAGGAAGTCAAACACATTTATAATAGAGCTACCTAAACAAGAGCGGCAAGCGTTTTTTTAAACATGCAAATTCTATTGCCAATACATTTTCAATAAAATAAAACTACCAAGCGAACTATCAAATAAGATTTTCCAGCCGGGTGGTGTTAAATTCGCGTTCTAAAGGTTTGTTTCGTATAAACTGTGTGAAAATTATAAGTTTTGACATAAAACAGACGCTTGCCGCTCTTTTTTAGGTAGCTCAGTAACTAACTTAAAAATGTTTTTTTATAACCACATCTAGTTGATTAATTGGCTTTTTTCCTTGTCGACGACTCATTATTTTAACATAGGCATGTCATAGGCAGTAGTCAATTGGCCATTTTTGCATGACTTTTAAACTGACTACAAGCTACTTATTTTTCAACCTATTTGTAATTAATTAAAAGTATTGTCAGTTTATAATAAATTATTTAAATGTTAAATAATTTTTGTCAAAAAAATATACAAATGTACATATGAACATGCATACATATGTATATCTTTATATATTTTGATATAGAAATAATTATTTATGAAAATTTTGCATTAAACTGCCCTAAATGATGATGTTAAATAGTCCTGAAATAAATACGCAACATAATTGCTAGTACATAAACAGCTTTGTATCGATTTAATTTTTAATTATTTTAAAATGTTTGTTATTTTTTTCATTTGACTTCATGGCATGCTTGTTTTACTTATTTGGCTTTTATTTGTGTTTTACGTGTGCCTTTTTGGTTGATATCTGCATGAGATTTAAACACATTTGTAGTCATTTAAATTGACTATTTTATTTACTACAGGGAGGTTTCTGAGAATACATACATTAGCTCTGTTTCTTTACTCTACTTTGGGATCCCTCGGGATCCCAATTTGCACGAAAAGCGTTCCCGTACTTTTAATTTGTGTAAATGAGAGCGGATTTGAGAAGATAAAATTCTTCTTCTTCTTGCACGAAACAGCCCAGAATTTTTCTTCGTGCAAATTGTGTAAATTGTCAAACAGCTGTAAAACATAAACAAAACAATGAAATGCAAAGCAAAAAAATTTGAACCAAATTTTGAAAAAAGTGTTCTGGAGTCAAATAATGTACTTAAATATAAAGTTTTTTGTTGAAATATTTGAAAAACATAATAATAGTTATTGTAAAAGTGTTTGTTTGGTTTAATTTTTGGTAAAATTAGTTTATTTATGCAGACAATATACAATTTTTCAAAAGTGGCATAAACTTTTATTGTTTTGTAAAAACTATCAAAACAATGACTTTTTATTTCGTGCTTAAAATTTGGTTTTTTCTGTTCCCGTACTTTTGTGTAATTTTGTCTCTTTATGAGAGAAATTTATTCTTGCTCTCATTTTCACGAACTTTACCCAAAAAGTAAAGAAACAGAGCTATTATTTTACATTTCTTAAACATACATACATAGAAAAAAAATTCTAAAAAAAAACGTTTTAAGAAATATTTTTCAACAAAAAAAAAAAGTTTTTCAAAAATTTTTATTTGTTTTTTTTTACAAAAAAAGTTTTTGCATTTTTTTGAAACTATAAATTTTGTTTTCAAAGAAATTTTTTTTCTTTTTTCGTTTAAATTTTAAACACAGAAAAACAATATTAAGGGTCCTCATGATATCGTTTATAAGTCTCGTAAACTGTGCAAACTGTGCATTCTTACACCCTCGTAAATGAACTGTCAAAAATTGTATGAGAATTCATTTACACAAACTGCTTAAATTTGCCCAACAATTTTGACTCGTAAACTTGCGCTGTTCAATTGTGCATTTATACAGACAAATTTTTTTAATGCTTACCGCCGTTTTCAATGAAAACTTCAAGTGTAAATAAATCACAAACAATAAATTCTTGTAATAATATAAGCATATTAGTCTTTTGGCTTTCTTTATGCATGTTTAAAAACAAATTTCATTTATAATTTACAAATTTCAAGTTTTTTATTATATTTTTAATTATTTTTTTTTAATATATTTTTTATTGACGTTTCTGATTGAAATGACATTAATTGTTTAAAAATACACAAAAATTAAAAAGGATCTTCATGAAACGAGTCTCGCAAGTTTACCCGTTTGCACAAATGGTAATTTTAAGCAATATCATGAAGACCCTTATTGTTTTTTTCACACACAAAAATTTTTTATTTGAAAAATTAAATTTAATTTTGTGTTTTCCGTTCGTAATTTCCGGTCCTTGCCTAAGGCTTAGCCTACTATCCTACCAAGCGAAAATTATCCGACCAAATTTTGTCGGAAAAGACAAACAATGGCAACGTTGTTGCTCATAATTTTTGACAGCACGGAGTTTATTACACAAACAAATTTGCCTGTTTTTGTTGTATTGTTGTACAACAACACCTAGCGCTGCCACCTTGTAGTGCCCCGGTAGGCTAACTAGTAGTGAGCTAGTCTATCAACCCCGGGGTTGCGGGTTCGATTCCCGCCAGAGACTCCGGTTTCTTTCCTGCAGACAAGCGTCAAGCTTCGCGGGGATTAGCATAGGGAATTAAAAAAAAAAGTTATTTCACCATGGAACAGGCTGTGAGTTTTTAATTTTTAAAATTAAAAAATTTCTATCAGCTTAAAAAGAAAAACAAAAAAAGATATTTATTTTTGAAGTACGATATGTACATGAAAAAATATTTATCATTGGTGTTCAAAAAAAAATTTTCATCACCCCTATAGGGATGAAACGATACTAGTAAATACAAGTACATATTCGATACTTTTATATAAGTACCAAGTATTTTTGTAATCGATACTTATCAACCGAGTACCAAGTAGTATCGGTAAAAAAAATACTCGGTATCGGTCAAAAGTAATCGTTTAATTTTGGTATTGAAATTAATATTAAATTTTTGATTATTTTCCAAAGCTGGAGCAGCAGTAACGGTATCAAGAAACTGTTTGACCAGTAAACACTAGGGATGTCAATCCCGAATACTGAAATCCCGGGATTATTCTAAAAGTTTAAGTCCCGAATCCCGGGGTTTGACATAAAAATCCCGAGATTTTGGGCTTAGTAAAAATTCAATATTAAATCATGCTGGCCATGAATCTAATTTTAACAGGTTACAAGAAATGTCACAAGTGAATAAATGTTACATGCAATGCATTAAATAAGATATCAATTATCTGACGTCATTAATTTGTTTAAGAATTTTTTTAAAATATAAGTTTTAATACATAATACTTCCGTGTTACTTTAAAAGAATACATTAAACAGTTTTATTTTGTAATGAGTTTAATTTTCTTCATGAATTAATTTGTTTTAATTCTTATACATAAACATTAAATTATAATTATATGAATTTTACAAATTGACTCTTATATATGAAATCCCGATCCGTCCCGGGAACTCTTTTTTTTAAATTCAAAATCCCGAATCCCGGGTTTAAAAAACCTGGTCCCGTTTGGCATCCCTAGTCAACACCTATAAACCACATATCGTCTAGGTCCATTTCCTCAATTTCTGGCTATAGGAAGTCCGTTATCATCCCGCGAAAGCGAACACCATTCACGATAATTGCTTGGCCGACCTTATTTTCGAAGACGCCAGCCGCAGAACTAACTGGGGAGCATGCACGTATATTTTCCCATTTCCTACAGACCCGGTTTGCTGAAATTTAAGCGCAATTCTCCCGATTGTGGAAACATTTTGTCGATTATACTGACCAAAAAAATCACGATGTGCATTAAATGCATTGCGTTTGAACGCCCATTTTCGTAAAAGGCTTTATTAATCTTAACGCGCTGCTCAAACGTGTACCTCTCAAAGTTAAGGTGTGACTGCCAATTAACATCATGGATTACGGTTTTACCACCCTTTATTATCAGCCCAATTATGAATAAAAATTACCCGGGAGTTTTCTCCCTTCTCCCAATTTTCCTATGTAAATTCAATTGTAAAAATGGGGAAAGGGAAAAAACTCCCGGGGAATTTTTATTCATAATTGGGCTGTATATATTTATCAATTTAAAAATAAAATACATATTTACATTTAAAATAAATTCATAGTGACATTGTTGATTTCTGAAATAAAGGTGAATGAAGATTGTTATCCTGAACGTTCTATAAAGTTTTGTTTCCTTAGATAAAAAAGGTTTTTCGAAAGGAAATTGGTACAAGGTGGTAACTAAAAGTGGTCTCAACTTTACACTTATCGTTTTTCACAAAAATTCTAATAGGTCGTAGTTCTTATTTTATTGTATAGCAATAAAACACTAATAGGAACGTTTTTAAATGCTGCTTTCTATTCTTTTATCATACAAACCGATACAAGTACCGATACAAGTAACTTAGTATCGATACTTTTTTTTCGATATTAAGTAGGTATCGATACTTTACGAGCGATACCACATCGAGTAAAAGTATCGATACCTTAGAGGTACGTTTCATCCCTACACCCTGTTATGAAAGTCGACTGCACCGGAACAGTATTTGTTGTTTTTAAAAAAAGCAAATTTTATTAGTAAATTAATCGTTGCAAAAATTCGAAAAAGTTTGCTAAAATAGTGAAAATGTTTAACTTGCGACGATTGCCTCAAAGAGCAACCAAGCTACGCGAAAATTGCAAAAATTCGGAAACGTTTGCAAAAATATCGAAAATTCGCGAAAATTTTTAATATTTCAAGCAATACATAAAATTGTTGTTGTTTTTTGTTTGGCTTAAGGTCATATATTAAAATTATTAACAAAAATCCAAAAATTTTTTTTTTTTATAATCGACACAGGTCAACAATAAATATTGAAAATACATAAAATTGTTTGAAAGTCCCTAAAACTATAAGGACAACTTTTTAAAAAAACTCAAGTTACATTTTTGTTTGAAAAATGAAAGGAAAATATCGAGGGTTATTTTTCAAATAGTGCTATCTGAAATTTTTCAAAAAATTTTTTTTTACAGAAACGTGTTCACTTACGGAAGGGTCATCTGTCATTTAAATTTGAAAAAAAAAAAATTTTCCCAAAACGTTTTTTTTCATAAATATTTTTTGTGCTATCTAACACACACGTTTTTTTTTGGTAAAAAAGTGCTATCTACATAAAAAATATTACTTCATATAATAAAATGATAAAAAGTGTTATTACAAAGTAGACATATTATACATCAAATGGTTAGGAATTGTGTCTAGATTTAATAAACTAATATAATTTTAAAATTCGTTGTAGAAATTTTGCAAAAAAAAAACTGCAAAAAATTTGTCGATGAGTTTTTGTCTATAGTAAATATTTTTTTATTTATGGAGTTTTTATAGCAACGTGTTCACTGACTGAATAAAAAATCGTGGAACTTAATTAATTAAAGTCTAAAAAGTATTCATTGCAGCTCATTTTATTTTTGTTCAAATAGTGCTATCTGCTTATTTCAATGTTCAAGTCGATAAAATTTTAATTTGTAAATAGTGCTATCAGACATATAAGCGCGAATATCATGAATTAAAAAAACATTAATATATGTATGATTTAGACGTTCATTTTTAATAACATTGTAAAATAAAGTTTAGTTATTACTCCTAGATTTATCGAATAAATCAGTTGTGATTTTTCAGATAGCACTATTTGAAAAATAACCCTCGATATATGAAATACTTACATATATAATTAAATCATTTTATTTATTTTTTTTTCAATCCAAATAAAACTATGAAATTAGCGAGACCTGAAGAACAGGTCGGTACTTGTTGAACACCGATTCCTTCCGATTGTCGTCGGAACGCTGTATTAGAGGTATTGCTGTCCGATTTCATACATATATACATAGTTAAGCATATGTAATAAGTTCTTTATTTAAAAATTTTATTACCATCTATTTAGCGAATATAATTTTATATTGCGAATAATTTTTTAACCAAACTAAAAAAAAGCATTATTTTTGTCATTTCTTAAAATTATTTTTTAGACTAAAATATATTATTATAATTATAATATATAGACTAAAAATATTAAGGCCTGGTCACACTGTTTACCAGCTAACCAACCGGGTTATCTCTATTTCTTTGCTACTATAGCAAATTAAAAAAAAAGTTTCAAACATTTTCAGAGTTTCCTAATCTTTCACAAACGATATAGATATGGATTTTAAAACTGCGCTACATACAATAACAAATGTGTGTAAAGATAAATACGTATTTAACTAGCGGAAACATCCACCACAATTTCTTAGCAGCAATTGTTTGCAGATAACATTGCACTTAACAGTGCTGCTATAATAGAATAAAGTGAATTTAGGAAGATTTTCAGGAAAATGGAACTGGTTGCACATTAAAATATAGTTCTTAAGAGGATTCTGCTAGTGGTGTATCTGAAATAATTCTGAAAATTAGGAAAATTGAATTTTAAAAAAGGGCTATTTTGAAAAATGTTAAAAGTGGACTTTATGGACATTGGACAATTTGGAGAAATGGTGATAGGTAACAATATGACACCATATAGGAATGGGAGAGAAGAGAGTCCTAAAGAGGATTCTGGTAGTGGGATATCTGAAATACAGTAGACGCTCGGTTATATGAATACCCAGTTATATGAACATCCAAAATAGTGAACAACAAAATTTTTGCACATGAGGTTCTAAAGAGTGAACACGACCTATCTCTACTATATGAACAACTTGCAACCGTTGATTTTTTTTGGAACTATTTGTTGTAAAGGGTGTTTTTTAGAGTATCACAACTTTGAGTTGGCATCACTGCTATATTTGATCACCCATTTAACAGCTGATAGTTGCTTTTTGTTTAGTTTGCTTTGAAATTCTATTATGAATCGACTTATCGAGCAACGCGCAAATATTTGACATTTTTAATGAAAATAATTCGGCGAATGGCCTGAAGCACAAATTGTTATTGATTTTGAATCTTAACTCAAAATTTTATTTTCCGATTAAGCCAATTTCTGGTAGAATGGGTACATAAATAAGCAGAATTGGCGCATTTGGAGTGAGTAGAATCCACAAGCTTTTGTCGAAACACCATTGCATCCACAAATATTACTGTTTGGTGCGCTTTATGGGCTGGCGGAGTCATTGGCCCACATGTGATCAAAATGCGAAAAGTTGTTGAAAATTTGCGCCTTCTACACGCCAGCTACATGACAGAAATCATATTTTAATTTCATACAATTTTCTTTCCAATAAAGCCCGTTTCATTGATATTAAAAATATATTTCCTTGTTTTATTATGATTTAAACTTGTGTCACTCTATAAAATTCCCTGAAAATCGTCCTAAATTCACTTTATTCTATTATAGCAGCACTGTTAAGTGTAATGTTAACTGCAAACAGTTGCTGCTAAGAAATTGTGATGGATGTCTCCGCTAGTTAAATACGTATTTATCTTCACACACATCAATAAAAATACACTTTTATAATGACCCTTAACATCTAATGTTATCGCTAAGTTCGTTGAACATTTTTACCTTTGTCACTTTTGATTCGGGTTTAAATCGGATTTAAATCCTACCTACCTAAATCGGATTTAGAAGCCAACATTTTAATAGCCAATTCCACGATGTCACACGTTAACGTTCGCATAGAAAATAATGTACATTAAAAGAAAAAACAAATTCTAAAATTTGTTATTAATAAGAATTCTGTATGACGTACTAAATTCCCAATTTGTTTTTGTGAAGCCTACACTAAAGAAAAATAAAGTGTGCGAAATTTATCGAAACGTATTATCGTATTGGATTCAGTTTATTTTTCTAAAAGTGCGTGCGATCAAGTTACTTCTGAAACAGTTCAAAACTGTTTTTGCAAGCCAGGACTTACTTTTGAAAGCCAGGAATGTCCGACATCGTTTAAAATTAATTTTGAGCCTGAAGATAAAATTCAGAATAGAAGTTTTGCAGAAATAAGTGATTAAAGTTTAAACGATCTTCATCATGTCGATGATTATTTATTTGACTTATATTTTCAAGATGTCGTTATTGAAATACCTCATAAAATTAACATATATGTACTCATAAAGCATTAAAACTTTTACCATAAATTGGTAATACTCTTTTAGCGACGTTAGCGTCGGATACAATTGGGGACTTAATGATTTGTTTTAAATAATTTGTAAAGATTTTAAATCAGCATTCCTTTCGAATCCGTAAACAAGTGTAAGATAAGATAAGTCAGATAAGTTTAAATGACTTTGAATAAGGGCTTGAACAATTATAAATTTGGCTTTTTTATCCAGTTTATACCATAGGTTTTTTTGAACGAACATGTTTAATATGATTTTGCCATGATAAATTATTTTGAAGAATAACTCCCAAATACTTTATGGAGTCCACTTCAGAAATTTCCTTTCCATTCATACATACTGCACTTTCTTCCACATTTCGATTATGTCGTAGACTAAAACGTACGAGCTTTGTTTTACTAGGGTTTATTACTAATTCAATATTCTTGTTGTAAACTCCAAAATTTGTGCTGCATCACGTTCAGCAATTGCTTTGAAGGCTAGATTTTCTTAGGTAGACGATAGGTCATCTGCATACATAAAAATTCTTCCACTTGGACCCAAGTTATTAATATCATTAAGATAAATGTTTAACAACCAAACACGCTTCCCTGAGAAACTCCATACTCAACATCTACCATTAAACTTTTGCAATTGTTAATCTGCACATATTGCCTGCGATTTTCAAAAATTTTAATTTTTGAATCATTATTGAATATTTTACCCTTCACTTTATTTGTATTTCAATCTCCTTGAAATAAATTTATAAACACTGAATTTTTCTTTATAATGAACTGATTTTGGCCAAAAAATATGACCCAAACGAATAGATAGATCAGCGTTAATAAAACACACAGTGTTTATATTTTTTTCAAAGCAAGGAATATTAAGGGACAGATGGGCAATTTCTGTCTATCCGAAACTATCTTACCGATTTTGATGAAATTTAAAACATATGTAGATTTATCTACATATATACAATAAAACACTTACCCCCTTAAGCAAAAATATTATAAAGTTCATATTAGTTAACCAACACATAAAGCCCATACACTTTTGGTGGGTTTAATGTGTTGGTTAACTAATGTAACTTTTTTTGCAAATGAATAAAAATTCCCCGGGAGTTTTTTCTCTTTTCCCATTTTTACAATTGAATTAACATAGGAGAAGGGAGAAAACTCCTGGGGAATTGTTATTCATAATAGGACTGTTTATATTTTTTCAAACCTTGCGCCAATTAGAGACAAAAGCAATTTCAGCTTCTATGACTCTACAGTAAGTCAAAAATAACTCTGGGCGGGCTATGCCGCGGGCACGGCTAATTTTTATAATAAAATCATTAATAGACAGTTAATTTTATTGGAATAAAGTGTTTAATTTGATTTTGGCTCTCAAAAGTTAAACAAAAAAGGTGTTATTTTACTACACTTTCAGAATAAATTAAGACTAAGGAAAGGCTTTAATATAACTTGCAATAAATTGAAATATTTTTGACAGGTACATATGTATGTTCTGCTTTTTGTCTAATTTTAACTTACTAGTCCAACCTAGATTGTAGATCAAAAGACATAAACGTTTTTAAAACAATAGGTCTAAAAAAAATGGATTTTTTAACACAATTAATTTTCGAAATTTTTAACTTTTTTACTTTAGCATTTTAAATTTTGTATTGATTGTTTGTGAACAGCTGGAATCTTTGCATCAATTCATTAAGTATATTATATACATTCATACACCCATATTAAAACAATATTTTCGTGGGATTTTCCATTTGTTTTGCATTTTATTTCCTTTTTGTAGTAGTTAATTACTTTAACTTCTTTCGTTTCCAAAATGTATACTTTATTTAAGTATAAGTTTCATCTTTAAAGCGTTTATGTCTAGCTGTTTTTGATTTTTTGATGTGAGAAAATAAACAAACATTGCAACATCGAACACTCTATAGTATATACATACATACCTTTGAAATACATGCAACACTACAGAAATATAACTAAATTTTAATTTATTGCAAAATGTTCAAAAGTGAAATGAACTGGAGAAATAGTGAAAATATTAAATGTGTTTTCTATTAACAAAGATATTTCATTAAAACTAAAGCAAATAATTAGTATCTCAACAAAAGCAACATTTGGAAATTGTTATCTTATTTTAGAATCGCTTAAAATTTGCATCACGTCATCTTAACATCACAAGCACAACAGAAACAGAAAATTTAAATAAAAAAAAAATATAAACAAAACATCGAACAAATAAAATTAAAAATTTATAAAATAAATTAAAAAAAAAAAACAACAACACAGTCAATTATATTACGTCCCATTTATATACAGTCTAACGTCGCCTAAAACTTGTGATGATAATAAACTAAAAAATAAGCTTAACGTTTACATACATAAGTATGTATGTATGCATGTATATACTTGTAGTACGTTAATAAATAGTTAACACACATACGAGCACAATTATGCCGTACATATTTACCATATGTACATAAAAGACCACAAAGAGAAGAGAATCAAAAAAATATTGAATTTATATACAATTTAATACAAAAAATTTGCATATAACTTTAATGCACATGCAACATATGCAAGTTTATCTAAAAGAACAACAACAAATTTTTTGGATGATAAAAACCAAAATAAATTTGCAGTTAAAAATAAACTTTAACATAAAAATACTACATATATGTAAATAAAAATTTGTAGAATAGCATTAAGATATGAGTTGGTTACGTTCAAGTCCTTTAAGACAAAGTTTAACTCGTACTCAAAGCAATGGCTCCGGTTCAGGAAGTTCATTTTTCTCAACATCGAGTAGTTCGGGTTCAACACAACATCCCGTTTTAAGACAGAGACCTATAGATACCGCTACTGATTGTGATCCGCGTGCCTGTTATGATAGTTTTTGTAAACATTGGCAACAAGCCTACGAAATTATCCAAAGAGCCGATAGTCCAAATCGCACGCCAACTCATGATGATGTCTTGGCTGTTGTCTCACATTTGGACTTTATGGTAACACTTTTATTAGTGGAATTACATCATTGTAATAAAATTGCCTTACCCGATTCTTCGAATGCACCACCTGCGCCTTGTTTAGAATATATGTTAAGTGAAAACCTCTTGGATAAATTATATGAATGGGGTTGTGCGACGGGACGTTATGCCAATGCGGTACGTTTGGAACAATTGAAATTATATGAATTATTAGTTAGTCACTCAAGACATCAGCTTCTGTGTCACGAACCATTTTTGAGACCTTTATTAAAGATACTGGCTTCAAGTCAAGGGGAAATCTTTCCACCAGATCTAGAAAAACGTTTGGTCATATTGTTAAATCAACTATGTGTTGTTCTAATGCAAAATGTTCATCTTTTGGATTTATTTTTTTTTTCGTCAGCACAAGAAACCCAAAGTCCGAACAAGTAAGTACATTTATTTAATATAATAATATATTGAAGAGTTTTTAAGGCTTATTTATGCATAATTACTGTTATAACCCATTGTGAATATTATTAGTATGACAGCACTGTTTTTATGTCACTGTCTTATTTGCTAATTCGCATTTAATCTAATTATTAGTTTTAAGTCTTTTATATTAACTCGCTAAATAAACATGAATTGAAACCTACATAAAATACGCGTGCATTATTCAATGTTCAATCAGATAGAAATATAACAGTGCGACGAGAAAAACAATAAATGTCAAGACAATATTCAATTTACATAATAAATTTCAAGAATAATTAATTCTTCACTACAAGAAGAAAATTTTTCAAGATGGATGCCGCACAATTTGCAATTATTAGGCGCCTTCAACAAATCGCAACGTGATTTGCTACAGCAAGTAAATGATGGTGGCACTCAAACACAACAACTACAACAGCAGCAGCCACCATTACAGATTATGTGCCTTCCATTTGAAAATTTTGATGAGAGAAAAGAAAACTTCAAGTTGTACCATCAACGGATTGCTACAAATAAAACACTTTGCCATCAAATGTTGATAAATTCAATTAGATCTATACACTTTAAGTTGTTGGTTTCATTAATTGCCCCCAAGACAGTCAACGAAGTCGAATACGACGAATTAATGAGAATGTTGGAAACTCTCTTATGCCCGAAAAAGAACATCCTGGTAAGTCAACACCGATTTTTGTCAACATATCAAAGCGAGGAACAGACAAAAGCTGATTATGTGGCATTACTTCGGCGGGATACAAATGAGTGTGAGTTTGTGTCAAAGTGTGCCTGCAAGGCTGACATATCAAACGTTTTCCTTCGAGCCCAATTTGTACGTGGTATAAAGGACAACACAATCCGGGAGCAATTACTTCAATCTGAAGAAGACGAATTCGGAAAAATTGTACAAAAAGCTTTATCACTAGATGCATCAAAAATCGATTGTCGTGAATTAAATACAAAGCAGCCCATCAGTAATGCCGTAAACAAAATTCATGCCAAACTTCAAGCCGACGAAAAAGTCGTTGCAGAAATCAGTCATCATGATCACAAGGTCGTTCAAAATCTAGAATAAACTACGCCCAGTTGGGAACCGATAATTTGTGCATACGCTGTGGTAGAGACAACCACAGAACAAAAGACTGCCGTACTAACCCGCATAATCTCAAATGTAAATCGTGTGGAAAAAGTGGTCACGTGCAACAAGTATGTATAAAAACTTTAGTCAAATTTTCAAACAATAACTCAACTTATAAAAATGATGAACATGATGGAACAATTCACCAAATTTATGGTATTAACCAAATTGTCGATATATTTTGCAATCAAAACAATAAAAATAATGACGCTGATAAGTACTATCAAGTACAAGAAATCAATTCAATCAACTGGGGATAAAGGCACCACTGCAACCTTCGACAATTGCTTTTCGATCATATACGAAAAATATTATAATTCCTGATAGTAAAATCAACGTTCAAGTCAAATACAACAACTTCACAGCAAATGAGCAGTTGTATGTAGTTCCTCACGAATACGATGCACTCCTAGGTCGAGTATGGATTCGCCATTTAGGAATCAACCTCCATGAAGTGGACAGCCATAATTTCAACAATGTTAACGCAATAGAAAAAAATAATGTCGATTCAGTTTCAGACATTGTTGAAAATTTTGAGGACGTTTTTACGGAAAAAGTAGGTTGTGTTCCAAATTTTGAAGTCACCCTTCAACTTCGTCAAGGTTCGAGACCAGTATTCTTCAAGGAACGAGAAGTTCCATATGCGCTTCGAGAACGTGTTGAAAAGGAACTCAATGATTTAGAAGCGGCTGGTATTATTTCAAAATGTGAAAGAAGTGATTGGGATCTCCCCTAGTGATTATTACGAAACCAGACGGGGGTGTTCGACTCTGTGTCGATTATAAGCCGGGTGTTAGTCCTCAACTAGTTTCTGCAAATTATCCGATACGTCGTATTGATGAAATTTTGAATAATCTTAAGGGATCGAAATATTTCTGTCGACTTGACCTCTATAAAGCCTACCTATGTACATCTTCGAGTAAGTCCAGAATCCAGTGAAATTCAAACAATATCAACCCATAGGGGAACATACAATGTAAATCGTCTATCGTTTGGCATCAAAACTGTCCCATCGGAATTTAACCGTATTATTGAGCAAATTTTATCCGGGCTATACAAAACTATTTCATATTTCGATGATATTATAATACATGGAGCAACAGAAGCTGAATGTAAACAAAATCTGATAGAATGTCTCAAACGTCTAAAGCAACATGATCTACATTTGAATAAAAACAAATGCTCATTTTTTCAAACTCAGGTTGAATATCTGGGACACGTCGTACAATACAACAAAATTTCAAAATCGCCTTCAAAAATTCAAGCAATTGTAAATATGCCTCGATAACTTATTACTCCAGATTTATACCAGATATGTCTTCGATAACGTATCCACTACGTCAACTGCTCCAGAAAGAGAAAAATTTTGATTGGTCTTCAAATTGCGAAGCTGCGTTTATGAAACCTTAAAATATAATTTCCAGTGATCAAGTCCTGATTCCTTTCGATCCGGAACTGCCTGTTATAGTCGCATGTGATGCTAGTCCTACAGGGATAGCAGGCGTACTCTCACACATAGTCAACGGCATAGAACGCCCAGTTGCATACGCATCAAGGTCATTGACAACAGCTGAAAATAATTATAGCCAATTAGATCGTGAAGCATTGGCAATTATTTTTACAATAAATCATTTTTTTATGTACGTCTACGGAAGGATATTCCAACTTGTCACCGATAATCATCCATTAACTCGTATTTTCCATCAACACAACAAGATGCTCGCCATGACATCAGTAAGGTTACTGCGCTACTCCGAATTCCTGTCAAGCTTCAACTACGAAATAATCTACAAAAAGGGATCGGAGCATACAAATGTCGATTGTTTATCTCGTGCAACAAAAGTGAATGAAAAACCATCTACGGACAAAATTATCAATGAAGAGGTAACTGAAGTATGTAGTCAATCAATTTTTGAAATTTCCAGTGAACACATAAATGCTGAAACATTAGCTTCAGGAACCGCAAAAGATCCAGAACTTTCAAAAATTTTGTCAAATCTACAAAATTGTGATGATGAAGAAGGAAAATACACGCTCGATAATGGTGTTATATTCAAGGGTCAAAGGGTTCTCATTCCCAATAGCCTCCAGCCTCTAATTCTTCAAGAATTACATCACACCCATCCGGGGATTACGAAAATGAAACAACTTGCGAGAATATACTGTTTTTGGAAAGGAATCTACCGAGATATCGTAAGAATGGTAAGGTCCTGCGAAGCCTGTGTTGAAGTTCAAAACAAACCTTCAAAAGCCCCACTGCACCAGTGGCAAGAACCAGATGAAAACTGGGAAAGAGTTCATATCGATTACGCAGGGCCTTTCCAATATCATAAATTTTTAATTGTCGTCGATGCCAAGTCAAAATGGCCAGAATTTTGAGTCATACGGGACTCACCTACAACTCAAATTACAATAAATCTTCTAACCGAAATTTTTTCTACTCATGGGTTTCCTTCAGTAATGGTGTCAGACAACGCTTCAATTTTCACCAGTAAGCAATTCAAACCTTTTTGCAGTAAAAATGGTATTTTTCAAAAATTAATCGCACCGGGACATCCTAGTACAAACGGGTTAGCTGAATGCAACGTTCAAACATTAAAACGCAAATTAAAAGCTATGTCATCGGAACCAGGTTCGTTACAAAAAAAAGTTCAAGAAATTCTCCAAAGATGTCGAGCAACACCTCTCAGCTGTGGAAAGAGTCTAGCAGAACTTTACTTTAATAGACGTATACGAATTAAACTAGATGCTTTAAAGCATTCGAATCTACAAAACCAATACCAGGAGTTCGTCAAATAAGCGTGGGAGAAAGAGTCCAAGTTATACATGTTCGAAACAACAAAACAGTATGGAAAACTGGTACTGTACTACGTAAATATGGACAACTTCATTATTTAGTTAAGTTAGATGATGGATATACGCTTAAACGGCACATAGACCAACTTAAAGTTACGAAAGTTCAACAACGTAAAGTACGTTTTGCACCAGACATTGCTGATGAAAACATGGATCAAAGTTCCTCATCAAGTAATTCGAATACACCTTTAAATCAACAAGCTCAAGAGTACAGCCAGTATATTCTTGAAACTTCAAATCATCAAAATCCACAGAATCAAGAATCTCAAGAAACTGCGCATCCTCCAAGGATACAGGAGCCGCAAATAGCTCAACAACCTCATCAAGATCAAGCTACTCGTAGGTCTGCAAGAATACGTAAAACGCCAACATATCTTCATGATTATGTACCTGAATAACTTGGGAAAGGGGAAATATCCTATTAATTTTATTTTTATATTCTCAATTTATTTTACTTTTAAAAATAACAAGATCTCAATTAAGCGTGGGAGATTGTTATAACCCATTGTGAATATTATTAATATGGCAGCACTGTTTTTATGTCACTGTCTTTTTATTTGCTAATTCGCATTTCATCTAATTATTAGTTTTAAGTCTTTTATATTAACTCGCTAAATAAACATGAATTAAAACCTACATAAAATACGCGTGCATTATTCAAAGTTCAATCAGATAGAAATATAACACCTACTTAAATAAATTTTCTGAAACTTTAAAAAGTTTCTAAAGTTTCCTATACATAATTAGCACGCTTTTAAAAAATTTACAACAATTAGTAAATTTTAGCCAACATTTTTATAAAACATTTTTGTATGTACTTAAATATAAGTTAAATTCCTTAAAAGAGCAAATGTTTGCAAAATCTTTAACTTATAGTAAATATCCAACAAATAATAAGCTTTTTCAAAATATCTAGTATGTACATTTTTTCAAATCTAGTACAAGTAGCAAAATTAAAAAAAAAATACAAAAATTGCATTAAACACACAAACACTTTTATTTATTCACCATTTAATTATTATTCTCAATTACAGTTTTATAATATTCTCACTACTTATACCATATGTACATCGTGAAGGAAGTTTGGGACATCAGGCTAGAGATGCTCTGTTACTTTGTATGGCTTTATCACAAAAAAATTCCAATATCGGTACTTATATAGCACAATATTCGTCCATGTGCCCATTATTGGTTACTGGTCTCGGTGGTCTTTATTCACGTCTACCCAACTCAATTGAAATCAATTCAATTGATTGGCATCGCATTACACCAGATGATGTTACCGAAATACCTGAATTAACCCTATTTATGAATGCGTTGGAGTTTTGTAACGCTGTGGTACAAGTGGCTCATGAGCTAATTAAAAATCAATTGCTTGATTTTATGTATCAAGGATTTATTGTACCCGTTTTGGGGCCAGCATTATTACAGGTATGTGGTGGGCACATGCACAAAAACACACACACAACATGAAACTACAATTGTTTCTTGTCTGTTCTGTATGTTCATAATAAATGTGTTCCCAATATGACTAAATGTTATGTATGTTAAAAAAAATTGTCTTCGATTTTTTGTGGTGTTGGATTATTTTTCAAGATTTATTGCTTTTCTTTACATACATACATATTTGTTAAATACTATTTTGGTAAAAAGTTGTGTTGTCAATGCATTTTTAAGGAAACATAAATGAAAAGTTAAGGTTTCATTTAAACAAGTCAAAAAAAAAGTATAGTAGTAAAACTTTTCAAATACATTTATTAAAATAATCATCCTTATCGTGTTTGGCGAATTCAAAATACGCCTGCGACTATTTGGTAAAATATGTATTAAAGAGAATGTGAATTTATTCCATTTAATCTATTACCAACCAGTCGCAGGCGTATTTTGAATTCGCCAAACACGATACGGGTGATAATTTTAATAAATATAGGCATGTAGTTAAATGTTAAATGTAGAAGTCAAATTTGTAAAAAGGGTTTTTATATATGCAAAGTAATGAAGTAGCACTGTATTCCGAAATTACAACAATCGACGCTAAGGATTTGGAGATATAAACAAAAATATGCGCTGGCGCACATTGTTTGAACAGTGTCTGAAATTCATTTTTTTCATGTTCGCCGATTTTGATAAGTTTTTGGTATTTTGTTGTCAGATATCTGAATACAGTGGTATCCCGGCTTAATGAATTATATATTGTCAGGCCCTTTCGTTATATCGAAAAATTCGTTATATCCCGAAGTTTTTTTTAATACATTTTTATTAATAAAACAACAATATTTTAATAAGACAAAGTAAATTCGTTTATTTCCATTCATAACACAAACAAAAAATGAAAACTTCATATCATTTGCAATTAAATGAGTACATAGTAGAGAGTTTCTCCCCACTTTGCTTCATTAAACGAATTCCATAGCGTTTTTTGAATCGACAGAACCAGCCATGGCTAGCATTAAATTGTTCACCATTAAACTTTTTGTGTAGATCTAGGGCTTTTGCTTTTAATATAGAAACACTAATATGAATGTTTTTCTTCCTCTTGTTTTGAAACCAATTAAACAATTCTGTTTCCATTCTTGGAAACTCGCCTGTTTTTAAGGCCTTTCTATTCTTTGATCCGAAATTAGTCTTTTCCGTTTCGCTCAAAAGTTTCCGTTTTGATTTTATAATTCTGCATATTGATGACTTTGGTAGCTGATATTTATTAGATAAAGCACTTAGTCGCAGGCCCTTGTCAAAATGGCTTTTAAAATAGACAGACAACAATAAAAATGAATACACAAAATATTTAACTATTAATTTAAAAATGTTGTTTTAGTTTTATTAAATTATTTAAATGTTATATTAATCGAAGTTAATATCTTTTCACGTTTTCTTGTCCTTCTTCTTTTAATCATAAACACCGACTGCCGACCAAACATATATTTGCCAATCATGACAAAACGATAGCACAAAACAATAATGCACTATGGGGCTGGGTAGTTTGTGCGTGACAGTTCGGCACTTCCTGACTATGGCTCGTCCTCGATCCATTCTTCTTCATCTAGGATAGGAGAACTTTGGCACCATGACTTCATTTTGTCGGAGGCGTATACTGAACAAAATTTTCGTGTGGTAATTTGCATACCAGGAATGTCCTCGATTAGGAACCTGTTTTTACCAAGACTTTTGGTAACGATGTAGGGGCCTCTATATTTCGGCTCAAGCTTACGTGACTCACCAGTGGCTGGTGCTTCATTTTCGAGCACGACTAAATCCCCTTCAGTATACTCGGTTGGTTAAGCGTGCTTTTCATCAAAACGCATTTTCCATTTTTCTTTTTCTTTGGCTGTGTTAAGCGAAGCAGCGATATGTTTTTCGTCCATATCTACTTCATTCTCACGTTTTGCTACATCGTCGTGGATAGCAGCTACTATTCGGTTTTGGACTACATCAATTAATTTAAATTCTAAAACTAGTTCATTTGGTGTGAAACCCGAAGTGTTACTTTTCTGCGAATTAACAACTCCCTAAGCGTGAGATCCCAATCTCTAGCTTCTCGTGTTGTTGTTCGTAAATAATTCAGTATCGTCTTTTTCGCCCTTTCGACTTGGCCGTTTGCACGTGGAGTACGTACTGATGTGCTTACGTGTTGAATACCATTCTGTTGACAATATTGCTCAAACATTTTAGAGGAGAACGCTGTTCCTCTATCACTGATAATCACCTTCGGTAAACCAAAATAACTCGTGATTTCGTTTAATACATTTATTACCGGTTGAGTTTTAGTTGTCCTCACAGATTTAACAATCAGATATTTACTGAAAGCGTCAGATATCGCCAAAACGTGCAAAAAAATGCGAATAAACGGACCTAAGTGGTCAAGGTGTATCTGACGGAATAAAATGGGTTCAGGGTCACTGAAATACAAACATCCTTCCGTTTTACCACCTTTTGCTTTGTTGTAGCAACACTCCATACAAGCACCTATGTAACTTTTTACGTATTTTCTTATTCCAGGAAACCAAAAATATTGTTTTACGCGTTGAATCGTTTTCTCCAAACCAAAGTGACCCATGTCGTCATGACATGATTTTATAATGCGCCAGCGTACAGATTTTGGCACCACAAAAAGAGATTTACCATTTTCATGACGGTATAAACGACCATTAACCAATTCATAATCAGATTTTATTTTAACTAACTGTGGAGAGGAGTTTTAATTTTTCAAAACAGAAACAATTTCTTTCAGCGCTGGGTCCTGCAACTGCATGGTAAACAACCAGTCATCTTGATCCACTGTAACCTTCATAATACGATCCACTATTAAACATTCTTCGGGTTGTAAGTCCGGAGCAACGACTTAGAGCATCGATATGTGCCTTCGTGTATCTTGTCTATGCAATATTTCACAATCGTAGTCCATAATTCTTAAAAACCACCTTGCAACCTTCGGAATTAACTCCTTTGTAACGTTAGCCTTTGCTATAGCAGAGCAATCGGCTATCACTTGGAAATGTTTTCCTAAAACATAGACGCGAAAACGTTCCAGTGACTACACCACCGCTAATATTTTTAATTCGTAACTATGATATTTTGCTTCCGTTGGGGAACAATGTCTGCTATAGTAAAATACCGGTTTCCAAATCTTTTCATCAGTTGACTAAAGTAAAATGCCGGCGATACCTATAGAACTGGCATCTGTATGTACCTGATGATAGGCATTGGCATCATAAAGAACCAAAACAGGCTTCATTGTTAAAATATTGATTAGATGTTCGAAAGATTTTTGTTGAGCTTCTTCCCACGAAAATTTGGTCCTTCTTTAAAAGACCAGTTAGAGGTTTGGAAATGATTGAATAGTTTTCCACAAACTTGCGAAAAAACCCCGTTAAACCCAAGAATCGTCTGAGTTCCGTTAAATCAGTTGGACGTTTAAAATTTCGTATAGCGTTGACTTTTTCTATACCTATTTACTATGTGGCCCAGATGAGAAATTTCGGTGACTAAAAACTTGCATTTATCCAACCGTAAAGTTAGACCGTTATCCCTGAGGATATTTAAAAATTTCTTCAAACGTTGAATACCTTCATCAAAAGTTTTACTTGGTATGATGACATCATCAAGATAGGCTAGCACCTCACCAGGATCCATATGTCTTATCAATTGATTCATTATCCTTTGGAAAACCGCGGGGGCGTTAACCAGTCCGAAAGGCATTCGATTATATTCGAAGTGCCCATCCGTTGTAACAAAAGCTGTGTACGGTTTTGACGTTTCGACATTTCGATCTGATGATAACCCATTTTAAGATCTAAGGATGTAAAAAACTTGTTACCTGCTAATTGAGCAAACTGTTCATCCAAGTTAGGCATAGGAAATGGAGTTTTCTTTGTCACACGATTTAAGGCTCCACACAAAGACGGTATTCGTTGTTTTTCTTTTGGGCTAAAACTATTCCAGACGCATACGGAGATGTTGACGGACGAATTATTTTACTGTCTAGCAATTCTTGTACCAATTGCATTACAATTGGTCGTCGGGCAAAAGTTATACGATACGGTTTTACGTTATTGGCAACATCTGTTGAAAGTTCAATGTCCATTTTTACCATGTTGCATCTTCCCAGCTCTGACGCAGATTCGGCGAAACATTCAGAGTAATTTGAAATAAGTTTTTGTACTTGTTGTTCTTCGTCTGGTGAAAGCTGTTCGTTTGTTGAAATAGCCATCACATTTTCAAACGAGCAGTCATCATCTTCGATAACAAATTTTCTACCCTCTTGGCAAATAACATCACCACCAAGAAGCACATTCTGACAGAGAAGGTTGTCAGCGACCACCAATAAATCGGCGTTTAATTTGTGGCCATCTACCAGCATGCTAACATTTAGTTTTTCGGTGCATATGCATTTTCCACCTGCGAAACCATTAAGAACTGTAGAACACTGCTCTGGTCTACCCACATCGTTAGCAAAAGACTTCCGCACCATCGAACGACCGCTACCAGGATCGACAAAACAATTAGTAAAGACATCATTGACTCTTACCGTTTTCACAAGATCAGGAAAATCCATTTTGGGTAGACCAGCTTCGATTTTATTTACAGCTGCTTTCTGTGGGTCCGCTTTACGTTGGGGACACACGTTTGTTGCATGATTAGTACGTTTACATATGTATGTCACAACGATTCTTTCTTTGCGGTTCTGGACATTTATTAGCGTAATGCCCAACTTTATTACAATTGTAGCATTTTACAGTTGTTTCCGTTTTCGCTGATTGAGTGGGTATTATTTTTCTAATATTATCCTTAGTATAGTATATATAAGTATGCAGGCTTTACAATATTATTATGTTGACAGAAATTAATGATATCCTGGAGAAGTTCTTTGATGTCGTTGTATTTGTTTGAAATTTTTTTCTTGAGATCTTCCTCGTTGATTCCCCTTATTATATGACTAGCTATAGCGGCATCAGAGATACCACCACGTTTACCAAAAGCTAGCATCCTGTAAAAATATTCTTGTGGTGATTCGTCAAGATTACGTTGCATACGTGACATCTGTACGTGTATGTCAGCTTCGTTTTCCATACATGGGAAATCTTTTTCAAACTCGTTGGTGGTAAAACTTTGGTGTTTGTGTGTAAGTACGTTGGTGGTTGACTTTCAATACGCGTATGTGTGTGCATTGGCGCGTTTTGTGCATACACTTGTTGACTAAATATCTGTTGTTGTTGTTTATTCGTTGTATATAAACACTGTTTTTGTTGTTGTTGTTGTTGTTGTTGGGAAAATGGCGGTGTATGTACTGACAGGTTCATTTCCGTAATGCTATCACATATTTCATCATCCACCAAACCTCGTGTTGGTGAAGATTCCAACGTTGGCCGAAACCCCATCTGTTGCACATTATGAATTGATTTTTCCAACAAATCCAGTCGTCTGGACAAGCTAGCCTTCGTGTCCCGGAAACTTTCAAATTGTTCCTCACCGAAATGTTCCTCCAGACCAGTGATAACCAAGCCCCGAACTAACCAAGCCCCAAACGCACGCACACAAAGATATTATGTACTTGTGTGCGGTCGCAGAGACTGATGATAGTCTGATGTTTTGAAACGAACAAAGTTGTTGTATACATGTGAATTGCCGACCGTGTCTGTGTGAAAAATACGATTATTGACTGACTCGCGAGCCTTTGGAGTGGCTATCACTGCTCCAGGCGCTCGATTAGGACAGCCTTTTTCCCGTACGTTGGTAGACCGGCAGTTCTGCACCTTCCACGTTCATATTTCAAAAATTGACCATCTCTTTTTCCTTTCTAATTTCGTTTTCAATAAAAATAAAAAAACACGCACGCAATTTCGTTTAACTATTAAAAAAAAACTTTTTGGGAAGCGGACGATCGATCCCACTTCTGAAATTGTCAAAATGGCTTTTAAAACAGACAAACAACAATAAAAATGAATGCACAAAATATTTAACTATTAATTTAAAAATGTTTATTTAGTTTTATTAAATTATTTAAAATGTTATATTAATCGAAGTTAATATCTTTTCACGTTTTCTTGTCCTTCTTCTTTTAATCACAAACACCGACTGCCGACCAAACATATATTTGCCAATCATGTCAAAACGATAGCACAAAACAATAATGCACTATGGGGCTGGGTAGTTTGTGCGTGACACCATTTCATATGTTTAATTTTTCTTTAAGAATTAAACGTTTTCCTTAAGGCATTTTAATGTCAACTTTACAAAAACTTTACAAAAATGATGTGAAATTCGAACAAGAAAACAAAAATTTGTTTTGTAAACAAAGGTAAAAATGGCTTTGTACCGTAAAAATTTTTATTTTGGAGAGTAAGCATTTTCTTTGCTTTTTTTGTAAGAAATGAAAATACTTCTTTTAACTCGTTGTTTATAATAAAATCGCTCTTAAAATATGGTAAAATTGTAAACAAAAGCAAAAGAGAATGGATGCAAATATGTTTGCATTAATTCTATTTTGTTTTTTCAAATTTTTTTTGTAAAAATTCGTTATATAGAATACAAAAATTTGCTGTTTCTTTGTAAAATAAGGTACTCAATGGAAAAATATGACCGTACGTTAAATCGCGAATTCGTTAAACTACACGTTAAATCGGGATACCACTGTATTATGATTCCGTAATATTAGCCTGATATTTTTATATTTGTTTGAACGGACACGCTCAAAGTTCATATATGTTCGCTTGTTTAAAATAGAATGCAAATTTACAGTATATTCAATCTTTTGGTACAATCGCAGTAAACTTTTCATTTGACTTTGTTGTATATTTTCGTAAATGACAATTTGCATTAAAAAAAAGTTGGAAAAAGTGGCATATAAAAAATTTTGTAGAACAAAATATAAACAACATCAAAATTTCAATACAAATCAACTTCAGTGGACTGCATCTTTTTAGCGCTGTAGAGCGCTGTTTAACGAAAGATGTCACATTACAGCTTAAAGTCTCTCAAAAAATTCAGCTGCTCCTACCTGCTCCTTTCCAAAAAAAAAAAAAAAAAAAAAAAAACAGTAAAAACTATAAAATGATAAAGTAACAAAACATGAATTTTCGTTCATTCTTGTTGTTGCCATAATTCTTTACTGTTTAAAATTACATAATGTAATATACATACTAGTCAATAAAATTGTTATATGTATATTGTTAAAAAAAGCATAAGCTTCAATTGAATTTGAATTTATTTGTATCAGGTTTGCTGTCCGAGGAAGCTAGGGAAGCGAGGAATAAAGACTTAAACCTATAGATTACATAATTCTCGAAGAATTGGACGTGTAGCCACTAAAGTAGACGTAATGCATAATCTTTTATTGTCTTCAGACCCATTTATAAATAGATTTCGCTCAAAGCTGAAAATCAAAAAAATTGGAGAACGATAATGATGTTAAAAAATGATTAAAATTCTATGCTTTAATTACTTACTAGATGACCCGTGCGAATATTTCGCACCGTTAGTTGTCATTTTTGTAACATGAAATGAAAATAATTAATAGAAATTTTAGTAACTTCAATACATTTTATTAAAAGTATAATAATATTAGAAATCATAATATATATCATACATATTTACATACATACAAACATATGTTTAAATGCTTTTATGATACTTCTTTGAATACAATGTTAGAGGTAATGACATGATCATCGTTAACTTTTTGCCCGTACGAATCCTTTATCAATGAAAATATTATTTTTTCAATTTCTAATTATTTTTCGTCATTAGTGTTAGAAATAAGCTTTAAAATGAGATATCATTCATTAAATTTGATGCGGTGGTATGGGAGATATTTGCAACCGACATAAAAAAGTGCTTTAGAAATAATATATATGATTATAAAAATTAGATTAAAAGTGTATTAAAAACAACTTTCAAAGCAAAATTTTAAATAAACGAAGATATATCGAGGGTTTATATTAAAAAGTGCTACCTGCAAAATCACAATTTCACAGTGGCGCGAAAAACTTGTTTTTTCCTTTACTTTAAGGCCGGATTGATGGGATGAGGATTGAGTTGAAACTTAGTTTAACGTAGTGTGAAACTCAGATTTTTCCGTCACAATTTGGTTGGTTATGTTGGCACAAATCTGTTTTGAAATCTATATGGTTAATATGTTCATTCTTGGAACTTACTAAATTTTTGGTTACAAATATAACTGAGATGAATTTTGGACGATAACCCGGCTATAATATCGTCCTAAACTTCTTTATATAAAATATAACCGATTGCAATATGCTGTAGGGAATTCATTTTGTTGTTTGATCACTAAATTGGCAGATGCTTTAACACACGTTGCTTTAAAGAAATTATTTACGAAAAAATTGCAGATAACACTACATATTTAAATATAAACCCTCGATATTCAAAATCGATTTAAAAATAATTTACCTTAACATAATATTCTTTAAAAATCAATAATCTGGTTTTTAAATGCCATAATCGGTTACAAACAGCTACTACATATTTATTTTTTGATCATAAATATTAAATGGAATTTTATGTATCGAGAGCTCAAATGCAAAAAGGCCAAATGAAATTAAAACTAACAACATGTCCGAAAAACATGCATTGATAAGTCGTCCTTGGAATTCTTCAATCAATTTTCATAGAAACCCGTTTCATAATATTTTGTTAAATCTGTAAAACTTACTTTTAGGTACGCCCCTTTGTTTTTTAACAAAAAATATTTTAACGTTCTCTTAACCCTTAAATTATAGCACTAAGAAATCACTGTTATCTTTGTTTAAGTTTATGGAGGACGCGATTCTAGGTAAAAGATAATGGCAAAAAAGAAGTGGTTCGAACGTGAAAAAACAGAAGTAGTTTTTTTGGCCATGTATAAAAAAGCGTAATTCAGCGAAACCTGGCACAATTTTTTAGTTAAACTACTTTCAGAGTTTTACGTAGCAATAAAATGTCTTGGTTTGATTCCAAAATCTTCTGTATTTTCTTTTTTTTTAAGCCAAAATCTGGGTCGATACGTGACATTTCGAACGTGAAATTTTTTCCATAACAATTTAACTGAATAATGATTAAAACAAAATAAAAATTTACCGTTAATCCGAATAACATACTTCTCTTTGAACTCATCCTTAGATTATATATTATATATATGTATATATCTAACAAATATCAATTTTCATACCAAATTTTGTTTTGATTGGATAATTTTTGTAAGTGTTATAGCATTTTTAAGAAAAAGGATATATGGCAAATTTACACACACGTTGCTAGTTGTGTGTGTATCAGCATGACCATTCTTTGTAGTTTTGTGGGCATTATTGAAGCTAAAATTACATTTTTCCATTTCAGGACACATGGGAGGTGTGCGTGTCCTTGGCTATTTGATGCTAGTGTACCAAATTTCAAACATTTCTGACAACTCCTTCTATTTATGTCCCTTCGTTATATGGGGATAAAGCACTGTGCGTCACGTCACCTAGCAATTATTCTTGTATTTTAGAACCACGTTGTTCAAATTTTTCCTCTTTTTCACTAAATGAAAACCTAGTTGCGCTATACACCCAAATGCAAAAAAGTAAATAATATTTTTGTTATTCTTTGGGAAACAATTAAAAATGGTTGGTGATGTTACGTGACAAAAAGTAGATATTTCTGTGGAAATACCAATATGTATTTGAAGTTGACAGTTTTTCAGTGCTCTATAGCAGTTATTTTGAGGTTATGGTTTGTAATTGGGGAAAATATGAATAACACTGTGCGCGTGAGTAATTTTTTGACTCACAATCACGCTTGCGATTGGTTACAATTGGGCTTTGAGCAAAGAAAATTTTACTACGGTGGCTCACGCACTAGGAATTCGAAATTCTCACGTTGACGCACGCTCACTAATATTTTTTTTTATCACGCCGGATCACTTTCTTAATGAAACACAAAGCTTTCCTTTATTTCAGTATTTATAAACATTTTAAACTAACAAGTTTCAAAGCATAAACAATTCTTCTTCTATCCACATAACTCGGCCCTCTCGTTATTATTTAATTTTTTGCTCTATAAATTTTGAAGTTGTGATACATAATTTTAAAAGACAATAAAAATAATGATCATCTTATAAAATCCATTTTTGCAGGGAAGCTTTAGTTAGTGAAGTTTTAGGTAGTTTTAATGTTCTGAATTTTAAAATTTTGGATTTTGAAATTCGCGATTTTTGAATTCGGGATTTTAAGTTTACTAAAATAAACTAAATTTTACAGGACAGGGTGTTTTTTATTTCATTCAATCGTAACGGTACCTTATGTGACCATGATATTTTAGGAGATGATGCAAGTTTTGCCAGTAAAGTCATTTATTAAAAAAAAAACAAAAATTGAAAATTATGTCGCTTAAGCTTTTTCTGCGGTAAGGGCTCGATATGACCCCAGCCCAAATAAGTATGTATGTATGTTTGATGATTAAATAAAAATTTCGTTTACGTTGGTCGATTTTTCGTTTGGGCATTGTTTTACACATTGCTTTGGGCGATTTTGCTAAGGGTCATTAAATACTTCTCAACTTTAATTTTGAGCGATCCATTGCCCCCGTAATGCAAGGGGAATTCTTCTGATGTGATATATACATAAATAATCAATTTTATACATAACTAAAGTAACCCTGCCCGCGTTGCTGGACATTACAAAATAAGTCAAATGACGCGAGCAAGCCGAACCTTACACCGACAGAATTTAATTCTCATAAGACCATATAAGAAAATTTTTTTGGAATAATTTTTGTCAAATATCACCTCATTTAGGAAAGAAAAATATTAAAGAAAACATACAATAAAACATTCTCACATATAAGAAATTACGTTTGCACAACTTTGCAGTCTGATTGTTCATCTAAGTGAACACATTTATGGGTAAATTTATAAAATTAGTAAAATCTAAATATTTCTCTATAACAATATCGTAACTTTTAAATTTTCGGCCACGGTGGACCTTTTGACGGAAATGTTCATATGTAAGTTCATTTGGGTGGAGCGTTAAAATTAATATTAACCGATATAAGGGCAAAACTATCCTTAGAGCTCGTGCTAAAACTCTTATTAAATATAAATATTAAATAAAATTAAGTTTGTTATATTTTATTCAATTTAAAAATGACTTTTATAAGCAAAAAATAAAATTAAAAAAATAACTTTTATTTCTGAGGAATAAATAAAAATCAAGAAATAACGTTTATTTTCTGATAATTAATTAACAGCCTGTTCCATGTTGGAATAAGCAGGTGGCATCGTTACGGCAACAAATACAACATTACAACAAAAATGGAAATTATATCACCGTTTATGTCAAAAAATTGTTTTAACAAAAATCAAAGCGTGCCGCAAAACGTGATGAAATAAATACATGTTTAGCCAATTTTTATTTAATTATGGTCCATATCTTATTTATTTTAATTTAAAATTATCAAAAACTTTAATAAAATACAATAATCACAGCACAAAACGTGGACTTTTTGTAAACATAAACAAAACTTTGACATAAACCTAGACAAACAATGCAAGAGCAAAAAATCGTCATCTGGCGTAGTGCTGCCACCTGTTTATTCCACCATGGCCTGTTCATCGATTTCGAATGTTTACGTTCGCATAGAAAATTATATTTAAAACAAAAACAAAATTCTAAAATTTGTTGACGTTTGAAATCGTTAAACAATCAGTAAAACTCGAAATAATGTTTACTTTCTTAAGACAGGGTTTTTAAGATGCAGATTAAGTTTTAACTTAGTTTAACGTAGTCTGAAATAAAACAAAATAATTAAAAACAAAAACCAAATAATTTTTATTTTTGAGGAATAAATAAAACTCAAGAAATAACTTTTATTTTCTAATGACTTTTCTAAGCCAAAAATAAAACTCGAAATTGTTGAAAAGGCAGTTCAGAATGTACTAATAAAGTGACCTCACAAGCGCAGCTGTTTGCAGTGATTTTCTTCGTGTGTGACGTTTGTCGTCATTTTTTTTGTTTATTTACTTTTCTTTATAAGGCATTTTGACACTTGCCGTCTCAATTCTAGCAACAAAAGGCCTGTTGGTTTTTTTATTGTTTCATTGTTGTAGTACTGAGGTCACTTTGTTAATACATTTTGAGGCAGTTAATTCATGAATTTGTTACCGATTATGGCCCTTAAAGTATAAAGTCGTTTTGCAAAGTCATTTTATATACATATCGCTCATTTGCTGCAAGACCGGCATAACTCAAAAAATTAAATTTTGGAGTTAGAGTTGCAGAATTCTTCGCTTTGTTTTTCTTTATATTGTGTATTTAATTCATCTATATATCTTTTATACTTTCCCAGTTTGAAGAGAATGTGTCTTCTTTTTTTTCTAAGTAGTTAGAGCAAATCAAAAACTTTAAATTCGTTTATCTCAAAATGGGTTCTTTTGAGTTATGCCGGTGTTGCAGCAAATGAGCGATATGTATGTATGTATGCTAAAAAAATTAATTTTTATCTTATTACTTAACAAAGTCAAAATCTATGCTTTGATAACTGATTTATGTATGTGTATCCCTTCCCTAAGTAGGTAAATTGTTTAAATAATAAGTAAAATTGTCTGATAACACATTTCATTCTCTATACACTGTCCTTTAACCGCTGGTTTTTGTTTAATATCACTCTATGCTCTGTAAAATTAATAAAAAAAATAAACTCTTAAAATGTACCGGTTAATTTCATCACTCGAGTAATAATAATGTAAAACCACACCATTAAAAAAGAATCGAAACAATTTTTTTTTGGAAATATTCACAGACATTGAAAGGCAAACATTTCCAGACAAACGTGGATTCTCAAATTTCGGCCATGTCATATTTGGATTTAATACTGCGCTCGGTGACGGAACCTGAACTTATGAAGTTATTTGTTAAATTTTTACTGGATGTAGAAAAATTTGACGGTGAACGTATATTAGATACGTTGGTTGGACGTTTAAGTTCTACAGATCCAAATTTATGCATGGTCACGATGGCATTATTTGATACCTTATTGGGTTTGCATTGTGAGGATTTAATGTTGGAATTAATTCTGAAATATTTACTGCCGGGTAAACATGTACCCATATCTTATCGTCACAAAATCAATAAAATTGATCCTTATACAAATGCAGCAGAACTATTTTTGGATTTAACGCCAGAGGTAATGAAAAGAGCTAGAGAATTGACAAAACATAAGCACTTAGGCGATACAGCGCAGCATACACATCCTACAATGCCGTCGCCCACATCGACGCTAAGCAAAACTATTGGTGCCAATTGGAACTATTATGGTTTACATACAGGCGATAGTCTTTATGCCAATTATCATGCTTATCTGTTTGATGCACACTTTCGTATAATGCAATGCCTAACGGCTTGTTCGGCATGGTCCCATGATTATAAATATCAGAAATGGCCTCGTAAATCAGACAAATCAAATTACCAAACTTTGGAAATGGTTAAACAATTTTTCAGTGAGTTCAATAACGGACCTTTAATGGAACAATCAAATTTGGTGTCTTCTAGCAATATATTTTATGAAGATAAAAAGCAACTAGACAGTTTACAATCTATAGGCGAATCTAGTGGTTATGAGTCGTTTAAATGGAGACCAGCTGATGAAGAAGCTACTGCCGACGAATTACCACACTCGACGAATATATCCGTTAGTACGGCTGATATTGATTTAGACTCTAGTACTTGCAGCAATAAACAAAACTCAGTGGCAATCAAGAAGGAGACTTGGAAGATGTCAAAATATCGCAATGAACTACATTTAACAGATTTAGATTTTTCTGAAGATTTATTTGCCCAGGGGACTGTATCATTAGGTATATTGATTTTCTAGCGAAGTATTAATATTTTCTACAAGTGTTTATTATTTTAAGGTCCCTTTTTGAATGCTGTTTGTGCCAAATTACAAACTTTTACCAGCAATACTCTATACGTTAATTTGCATCTTACGGGGCTTATAACACGTTTGGCTTGGTATCCATTACCTTTAATACATTCTATATTGCTGCGTCCTGATATTGTTGTTACTTCTGACACTCCATCATTTCATCAAGTTTTACGGATTCTCAAGCAACAAATAGATGCTGAACTTCCAGTGGTTGAAGATTCCCTGGAAATAATTGATGTAGCACGATCCTATCTAATAGATCGCGAGTTTCGTTTAATAAATGCCCGCAAGGCATGCGAGAATTCTCCCTTACATGTAGCCAAAGTTGTACCATCGCAGCTTTCTGCATATGCGTCCATATCGGCTTCCTCTCCCATACAGGTGACACCTTCATCCTCTTACGATCCTTTTAAACGCAATGATACAAAAAGAATGAGTATAAGCAAATCTATATCAAGTATGTTTACCCGCAAAGCAAGTGGTAAGCGAAAAGTTTTTTTTATAATTATGTTTTATTGATACATTACATACATACATTAAACTCTTCAGTATAATGAACTTTTTTAACACATTTTTTTGTTTGTCAATATTTACATTTTAACATTGTTTGGGGTTAATTTAAGGTGAAATTTATAAGTGGGTTACTCACTTACTACTACTATTACAACATTAATTCCATACACAATTTAATACCCATTACAAATAACATTATAAGAAAAATTTTCATGTTCTCATATTTTAATATATTTTGATTTTTGTATTTTTTTTCCTTACGTTATTTTCTTAGCTACATCTGGCTTATCACAAATTTATGCATTCTTCACCGGTAAATATTTCACTTTACTTGGTATCATTAGTTTGTTTGATCTAAATTTTGTAAATTATAATAAATAATAGATAAATATTTCATATATTAGTAATTGCGATGTTGTATTGTTAAATTAGAATAATTACTAATGCTTTCACATTTTTTTTCATAAAATTGCACGAATCTAATTTTTATCCATATTGCTTTGCTAGGTTTGTTCCGGTACTCAAAATTGGGATCCCATTGTTACCAAAAAGCGTTACCATACTCGAAAATTGTATGCTTTGTGGAAATATTAATTATTATATTATTATTTATTTGTTTATTTTTATTCAGCTTCATGAAATGTTACCTAATGTTCATGTAAAATATCCAGTATAAACATTGGAGAATATTTAATTTAATTGAAAACTTGGAAAGGTTAAATTTGATTTGAAAAACCTTAAATTTGGACTGCAAAACTAGTTTATTAAAAATAGCATTATATTTTGCTTAAATAGGTTAATATTGTTTTCGTATGTAATTCATTTAACAACATTGCATGCTCGGATTAAGGGTGGTATTATTACCAAGGTTGGCATCCGATACCGTTATTAATAATGATACCGCTTAGATATTGTTTAAAAGTGAATATCGTAGTTAATACCGATACCGAAATTACAGAAAGTTTAATAGAGGTATTGATAATGCGGCGATAAAAAAAAAAGTGTTAAAATACAACTAAAAAAACTATTTTAAAGATAAAAACATACTATCAAAATACCAATCTGGGTTCAGAACAAAATTTTCATGTGAAACAAAAACCGTAAAAAATGTTGGAAAAACATAGAAAAGAAATTATAAAAATAAAATGACCACAAGAAAAAAAATACATTTATTAAATAATAAACAGGTGTTAATAAATAGTAAAAATTACTAAAACTTTTTCAAATATATAAAAATAAGAACATTTAAAAAAAATTTTTTTTAAGCGTTTCTTAAAAAAGAACATTTAAAAAAAATTTTGCCTTTCCCCTAGATTTTATCCTGGCTACACCCATGTATTCGTGTATTGACATCGGGAATATGTATGCATGCAAAGTTTCATCCATTTGAATTGAGTATAAGGCGGTTAAATTAACGTTACAAGATTTGATTTTCCGAAGTGAAGCTAAAGAAAAGGTTTTAAAAAAATTTTGCCCCCCCCTAGATTTTATCCTGGTTACGCCAATGTATTCGTGTATTGTCATCGGGAATATGCATGCCTGCAAAGTTTCATCCATTTGCATTGAGTATAAGGCGGTTAAATTAACGTTACATGATTTGATTTTCCGAAGTAAAGCTAAAGAAAATGTTTTAAACAATTTTGCACTCCCCCCTAGATGTTATCTTGGCTACGCCCATGTATTCGTGTACTGTGATCGGGAATATGTATGACTTCAAAGTTTCATCCACGGACTTTATGACACTGCTCTGATGGACATTACGACATTTTTAAAAGTGTCATAAAGTCGATGGACACTGTGACACTTTTTGGAGTGTCCACGGACACTATGACACTTGACGTTATGGCATGCCACCTACGAAATAATGATTAAAATACACCAGGGCCCTGTTTCTCAAAACTACAAGTTGCAAGTTGTCTATGGACACTATGACCATGGACACTATGACACTGAACGTTATGACATGCCATCGATATTTATAAAAAAAAAAAATCAAAATGGGAAACGCGCCACAATATCTGATAGATCAACTTAACTTTGCAACTCTATCAGCTAAGAAATATTGGATATTTTAGGCTTTCACAGACAATAACAACAGCCACACAACGGTCACTTTATCACTTTTCTATAAAGGATACATGTCGAGTGACAATTTTCAAAATATGCCCACTAAAATTTGGTCAATAGTTTTTGATGGCAAATAATTTTTATATTTAACTTTGAATTAAGCATCTCACAAAAAATGGTTAATTAAAAAAAACTTAATTTTGTATGCTAGTTCTGAAAACAAATTTGTTGATTTATCGACTAAAAAATGCTATTCTCAAAAATACGCAAACAAGTGCAAAATATAAAATTATTTGCATAAGAGTTAATTGTAATAACAAATACTTCAAAAACTATACCAAAATCCATTTCGGTTGCCAACCTTGATAATTACTAGTGAACTATACACTCAAAGGCACACTCAAGCAAATAAAATTCTAATAATGTAGATATTAGTAACCCAACAAATAAGCGTTAACATGTTAGTTATTATGCCCATCTTTATTTCAATAAAAACTCGTATGAATATGTACTTTAGCGTAATGATTTATTTTTTTACAAAAAATTTACCTATTTAATAGTAATTTTGGCTACCGCACCAATTGGAATTTCTATTAGCGGTGTTCAGAAAGAGCAAATGCAAAAAATCGGAGCTCTTCTGTTTAATCTAAGACAAAATACACAGAGTTTCTGTTAAATTTCTTAAAATCAGGGACCGAAAATAACACTTATTTTAAAATTTTAAAACAAAAAAGCACATAGAAATAAATGTCGGAAAACTGACTCAATTATACCATATTGATCCTTATAATCTTTTCTTTAATAAAATATGTATATTGATTTTTATTTTTTCGATAAAAAATAACAGTTATTTTTGATTTTTTATAAATAAAAGTTATTTTTTGAACAAAAAATATCAGGGGCCTAAGTCTGGTAGTCGTGATCGTCGAGTACTTTCTCGATTCGAAAGCAATTTTATTTCAGTTAATACTGAACGAATCGTTATTATTTTTTCAGTATTGTGAAACTCAAATGAATGCTTTACAAGAAATTTTGCAGACAGTAAAATTGGACAGTGATTTGACATTTGCTAACAGTAATGTAAAGTTTTTTTTTTAACAAAAGGGGAAAAAATCAAAATGTAAAAAAAAATTAAACATATTTTGCTTTGATTTTTTATATTTCAGTTAAGTTTTATATTTGTTCACACAATATAGTTATTTTAAGCTTTTTTTAAATTTGTTTAGTTTATACAAAATACGTTTAGCTAGCCTTGCGCTGCAACATTCACGTTTGACATATCGAATCGATGCCTTACTTTCTCAACCTCGTAACTTAAAAATACAGTTTTGACTTTTTCATATCAAACGACTGCTATTTTTGTGTTCTAACACTGCAACAACTATTATTTCAATACAATTTACATAGATGTAATCAATTCTTTAATAATTCCATTTTAACTTTAGCCCAAACACCGAAGTATACAAAGATAAAACGTTTTTTTTTTCTCTCCTAAAAAGTTGTATTTTTTTAAGATACGAGGTTGAGAAAGTAAGGCATCGATATGTATTTTAAAAAGTGAACTGTCTTAACTACTGTCTGGACGCCTACGTCACGAAGACAGTTAGTTGTGTTTTTGGCAACTAATATGTATTTTCTTACTGTCTTGCCAGTACTGTCAAATGTAAACGCTGTGTTAGAAAATAACTTTATTTTTGCTCGAAAAATAAAAATGAAAAAAACTTATTTTTTTCTAAAAAAAAATAAAAATCATAAAATAAAGTTATTTTGTTAAAAAAAATTAAAATGAAATAATAGCTGTTTTAATCTGACTTATAGAAAAAGGAAAAACTGTAACGGTCCCTGCTCAAAGGGGCTACGACATTCTTTAGCCGTTTAAAATTGCGACTAAGGTAAATTTAATAACTTAATTTTTAATGTAGACCAAATTTTAAGTCATAATTGTAAGAGGAGGTTCTTAATACTTTTTTAAGGCAATTTTGGTTAGGGAAAGTAAAATTTTATATGTATTATATTATCAAAGTTATTTTCGGGAATACAAAGTTTTTTATTAAGACGATTTCCGTATGATATTTGCAAAAAAATTTAAAAAGTTATTACCCTTATTTGCATACATACATATGTACATATATATTAAACTTAAATAAAAGCATGCCTTAAATTTTATGAATACCCACATATATGCTACTAATTTATTTGCTATTTGTGTGCACATATTTTCTATTATTGAGATTAACTAACTTGTATATAACAAAATAAACAATTCAAAATGATATATGCATATTGAATTCTGAAATACAATTATAGGTTCTGCATCACCACTTCCGGCTGGCTCGCATGCAGCAACTTCTCCATTGAATAACAATCAAAATCAACCAACAAATCCTGTGGTTAGTCCTATAACTAGAGAGACAAGTTTGTCAAATTTACCGCCTTCCGGATCAAAATCCTCAATATCAAATTCTTTAACTACAACAAATGAACGCACAAATGAACGTGGAGGTAGTGTTAGTAGTACGACTTCACTACAATCAAAAAAATCATCAACAGCAGCAAATTCTTACTCAAATTTTCAACAACAAAATCTATCAGCTGCAACTTTGTCCTCTTTGGGCGATAGATCAAGTTCAACGTCGACTTTAACGGCTTCGTCAACGTTGGGTAATGCCTATGTGGTGGGTGGTGGAAATGGATCCGAGCCAGCCTCTTTAGATTCGATATCATCAACAATCGGAGCCATTACAAGTGGAGGAAACGAACGCACTAGGGATTTGGCACTATGTGCTGTATTATTAGATGAATGGTTAAAAGAGTTGGCTGCTATAGCTCAAGAGCATAGTGTTGTTATGCTAGATAAGGATTATTGACATTATCGTTATTATCAAGGCGTGATAGTTAGTCATATTAACTATCCTATTCTAATTATGCAATTGTAAATGTTTTTGACTTCGTTTTAAGAAATAAAGTTAAATATGTACGCATCTTTTCTAAAATATAACAATAAATCGATCATATTTTCTTATCAGCTTGTAAATTTTTGGAAAATTTCTATTAATAAAAATCCAAAAGAGCAATATTTATTTATACCACGAATTCAATTACTTATAATAATTATTGGCGAACATTTTAATTATAATTCCATATACATGTATAGTAAAATATTAAAAAGATTTATGTACATATATGTACAAAATTTGCTATTGTGATTATGATTTGTACACGCGTTATGTAAACTGTATGATTTTATTAAACAATAATGAACAATATTTTAATAAAGTTTTTAATCATATTTTTTGTGAAGTATTTTGTATAACAGTTTGTATTTGTCTCAATTAAAATATCGAAAATATGATGATATAAATAGAAACAAAATACATATTTTTATTTCTTATATGTATTTACAATTTTTTGTTCTTTTTAGTCTTTCAGAAGACGTTTTTTTATTGCGGTTTTTTTGAAAAGAAATGTTATTTCACGGGCCTGTTCTGAAAATAACGTGATTTAAAAATTACACGTGTAATTCTGTGGTGTTCTTAAAATCATACCGTTTTTGTGTCTCGCCAACTCATCACCTATCACGTTGTTGGTTAAGCTTCAGTGACCCAGTATCCATCGTAGCCTCACCACACAATATCCTAAGATCTCTCCTGCAATCATCCACTAGCCTGGAGTTCACATAACAGCCCATCAAGTCCCTAAGAGCCGCCTGGCTTCCACGTATGTAGTGAACTCCTAGGCCCTGGCAATGTTGCTGCCTACCAATCCCACGGCCCTAAGAATTCCCAGACCGTCTGAAACACACTGCAGTTGTCAGGAAGTCTATATGACCTTCTGATGTCCAGATCCTTAATATAGACCCCCGCACCCGTGCCCTGCATCTTTAAGCCATCAGTGAAAATATTCGAGGAACCCCCTGCTACGTCGCACATTTTAAGAATGTTCAAACAAATTTAATTAACAAAAATAAACTTTTTAGCAACGTTTCGAATACAACTAAAACAAGTAATAAAGTATAGTCGGTCAAGCCCGAACATATGATACCCTACACCACAGTATTTAAAAACAAATCATGCTTGTGTGTCCAAATAAATATGGATTTATCTATGTTTATAAACTTCATTAAATTTGTTTGAAAGTTTGTGAGAGGCAAAAATTGCCCCCTACCTCCCTTTGTGGTCCTATTTTTGATAAACTGTATAGCTTATGTGTCCATATAGATATGGATATGTCTATGGTTTACATTTTATTAAAATCGGGTTGAGAGGCAGAAATTTACCCTATCTCCCCTCGTGGTCCTATTTTTTAAAAATGCATACCTTTTGTGTCCATATAGATATGGTTATATCTATGTTTAAAATTTCATTAAAATCTTTTTGATAATTTCTGAGAGGAAGAAATTTCCCCCTATCTTCCCTCGTGGTCCTACTATTCGGCGCATATCAATAGGCTTGGTCCTTGTGCCAATAAGAACCTATGACCCAAATGTTATCAAGTTATCACCAAAATTGCGACCTGTACTTTGCGCACAAGGTTACATGGACACCCAGCCAGACTGCCAGCCAACCAGCCGGACGGACATCGTTAGTTCGACTCAGAAAGTAATTCTTACACTCAATTTACATGATGAATTTTATGACGTCCAATTTTGGACGTAATTTTTTTGGTTGGTAGCAAGCGGTGTAGAGAAGAAAAAGGGGTAGAAAAACAGACATTTTTTTTTTTTTTTTTTTTTTTTTATTGAAAATTATACTAATTATTACATTTATTCAACAGCATGGTTGGGTGGGTATAGACAATGAAAGAGGAGTTAACACCTTTCCTTTTCTACTAGGTTTTCTCCCTTCTTTACTTTCTATCCACTATATTATTATTTCGTATTTATTATTTTATTTGTCGATTCCCTAGCTACCTAATTTTTAGTTTGTGTGGCAATCAATAAGCTGTTTCGATAGGGGTAAGAACCACCCCATTTTCCACAAGCACGGCCGGTTATAAAGGTAGCACAACCCCTTGAAAAATACGCCCTCGCGGTTTGGTTCGTTACATAAAATTAAATAATCAACTTCTTATTTTGATTATTAATTATTTGACTTACTATATTATAGATATGTCAGCATGGAGGGCGGGTTTAGATAAGTGTATCCATCTTCCAACTAGAGATACACAACAAACATCGACCCAATAATCAACTTCTTATTTTTATTTATCGCGATTCCTGTTGTTTCGACTTAACTACCTAAAATTTAAATCTTTTGTAATAGATTCGTAACTTCGTTAACTACTTTCGAATGGGAACAAAATCACACCCACCCCAACGACGAGCATAGCCGAATTAATAGGTAGTTCCGTTCCCAATAGACTGAATCTAATTAGAATCGTTACAGAGATTTAATTTAATTTTATGTAACGAACCAAACCGCGAGGGCGTATTTTTCAAGGGGTTGTGCTACCTTTATAACCGGCCGTGCTTGTGGAAAATGGGGTGGTTCTTACCCCTATCGAAACAGCTTATTGATTGCCACACAAACTAAAAATTAGGTAGCTAGGGAATCGACAAATAAAATAATAAATACGAAATAATAATATAGTGGATAGAAAGTAAAGAAGGGAGAAAACCTAGTAGAAAAGGAAAGGTGTTAACTCCTCTTTCATTGTCTATACCCACCCAACCATGCTATCTTTCTTTTAATCTTCCTAGATAGCCCAACTTATCTTACATACCAATTTACCTTAACCTTTCGTGAATTAAAAAAAAAAACAAAATCTAATACATTTTAACAACAAACTGTCTTATATTTTGTTTTAGGTCCATTTCAAACCTATTAATAATCTTATGTTTAAAGTATTATCAAATTTCAAAATTATACTAAAAAAACAATGTTGAATTAACAATTTTAAATTAGATCACCGTCCGAAAGCTTAAAATTAATTAAAAAAAAAAAAAATTCTCTACACCGCTTGCTTCCAAAAAAAAATGACGTCTAAAATTGGACGTCATACAATTCATCATGTAAATTGAGTGTTAGTCGATCGGTATACTTTAAGGTGGGTCTAGGACCAATATTTTAAGGTTTATATTAAGAATTTATGGCACTTATATTGTCGCCTTTAACAACAATTGATTTTGGACACGGTTTTTCAAAAACGTAGCTTCCTTGGAGGTAGATGATAGTGACATATACTCGGCCTCTGTACTGCTGAGCGTTACTGTCGATTGCTTCAAACAAAAAAGCATATCCAGTATAAAACTTATGATCAGTGGTATCTCCACCCAGCTTTCAGCTGTTTATCTTGTGTTGCAGGTAAATATCTCAATATTCCTCATGTGGCTCATTATTCCTTTGTGATAGTTAACTTTCCGAGCGCAATATATCAGGCCGGGTATTAAGGGCAATATACATAAGTGACCCAATTAATGACTGATATAGGTTGAGTCATATAGATTTCATCATCAAGCTCACTGTTTAAATACGCAAACAAACGAAACATCCATCTGATGGAGAAAAAGTTCATATTCGGCCGCAACATTCTGATAGTATCATAGCGCACCACAGGCGAGAAGGTATCAGTATAATTCACGCCATACCTCTGTGAGCAGCCTTTTGCAACAAGCCTAGCCATAAAGCGTTCGACTTCACCTTTTTTATTTCTCTTTACTGCAAAAACCCAGCTATTATGAACGTCCTTTTGTCCCGCAGGAAGATCGGTTAACTCCCAAGAATCATTATCAATCAACCACTCATTACTATAAACGCCATTTAGTGCATCCTCAAAAGTTTCAGGAATTTCTACACTATCATCAAAACACATTAGACCCAACCAATTATATTGCTTCTTAGGCCTACCTGGCCCACCAGATCGTGAAATTCGTGGTCTACCTGGACCTCTTAAAGGCTTCTCATCATCCACGTGTTCTTCCTCAGTTGAATTAAACCCTTCGAAATCACTATCAGTATCAGACTTAATCGAAATTAATACCAGCATTAATTACATCCGCAAGAAGGGGAGAATCCGCAAAGACAACCTTGTCCTCCACATTTTCATTTTCTGGCACGTCCGGTAGAATTTTAAATTCCTTCCTGTCAACTTGTTTTCCGGATTCTTGGATTAAGTAAACGTCACGCCCCACGATGAGCTGTTGTGTCTCCTGTCGGTACATATAATCGGTAAGCCTTAGAAGTATCAGAATAGCCCAGCATAACGTATTCTTTTCCCCTAAGTTTAAATTTGCCTTTTTGACGTTTGTCCAATACAATAGACGTGGAACCAAAACTCCTTAAATGGCCTACAAATGGTTTACTACCATTAAACATTTCGTATGGTGTTGAACCATATAGAGTTCGAGTTGATGCTCTATTTCTCAAGTATGTTGCTGTGTTTACCGCCTCTACCTACAAGTGCTAGCCAAGATTTGCTTCGGCCAACGTACACCTTGATATCTCAATTAAAGTACGCTTAAATCTTTCCGCAATGCCGTTCTGCTGTGGTGTATACGGCACAGTCAATTGGCGGAATATTCCCTTTTCCCACAAACAACTGTCACAAACTCGGTCCCATTGTCGCTTTTTTTTTATTTGAATCCTTTTAGTATGGAATTCCCGAAATTTTGAAAAAACTACATCCTTGCTCTTCAAGAAGTAAACGTGGACATAACGTGTCCTATCATCAATAAATCTCAGCATATACTTCGCGCCTCCAATTGATGTTTTATTCATGGCACCGCAAACATCCGTATGGATTATTTCCAAAATTTCAGTAGCCCGACTATCAGAGTTGTTGAATGGCTTTTGAGTAAATTTACTTTTCAGGCAAATAGAACACTGGACATCTGACGGTATTGAATAGCTTATTCCACGTACTAGTTGTTTATTAACCAATTCTCTTAGACTGCCAAAATTAAGGTGACCATATCAAGAATTGCTTTTCATCGTTATTATCCATTTCAAATAAAAATAGATCACGTACCTTATTTGCACGAATGACGATTCCTCCGTGCTTGTCCTTAATATCAACCACGTTTTTGCCAAACACAACAGAGTTTCCAACGTTCACCGCCTTCAAAACAGAAATAAAATTGCATTGCAAGCCAGAAACAAACAAAACATTAACTAATGTAATTTCATACTCGGTCGCTGTAAACCGAACTGTACCAATGCCTACAGCCTTCATGAAATTATCGCCAGCAGGCATGATTGTCTCATCATGTTATTTAAACTCAGCAAACAAATCGCTTTGCAGCACAAATGCGACGACGCCCCACTATCAACACACCATACGTTCGCATGTAAATCATTGTCGTTAACCGTTAAAAATAACAAAGTTTTCTTGTCGTTGTGCTGTTCTTTTCTATCTTGCCTTTTTTTACGCTCTCCGCAATTAACAGCATAGTCCCTTTTTGTCTACAGTTATAACATTTTCCATGTTATTGTTTTTGCTGTTTGCGTTGCTTTAATTCTGTTCTGAGAATTTCTGTTTTTGAACCGTTATGTTCACGTTCTATAAATGCCCGTACAGTATCATCTTGACCTTTATCAGCCTTTTTGCGCTCACCTTCTTCCAATAGCTTAACTCTTAGTGTTGGAAACTCATCTCTCGATTCCAGGGCGACAACAAGAGGTTCAAACGACTTACATAGCGTTTACATTTGCCAGTACTGGCAAGACAGTAGCAATTCATTCAAAATTTTTCACTAATACATAAACACTTTTACAGCTATTTTGTTTTTGCATTGTTTTGCCAACTAATATGTATATGCTTACTGTCTTGCCAGTACTGGCAAATGTAAACGCTGTGTTAGGCAGACTGACAATGAGCATAATTACGAACAATTACGTTTTCCCATTCTTCTCGAACTGCGGCGTTAATAAGTCCAAGAATGAATACGCTGTTTATGCACAGATCATTTGTTGTCAGAATATGTAGGTTGTGGAACACCGTAATACCATATGATGACAGAAATTTCTCAGTAAGTGTGCAAAGATTTAGGAATATTATTTTGAAAAGTATTTAAGATAATGCATTATAATTGTTACTGACTATTTTCTAATATTATTGATGATGAACTTTAAGAAGTGCAGTTAAGGTAAAGGTAAAAAAAAAATTAAAAATTAAGTTTAATGTAATATAAGACCTAAGTAATCTATTTTAAGGTGTAATTTTCTTACTCGAAATTTTTAAACATGTAATCGCTTTTGGCCTATGTTGGCTTTTTGATTATTAATGAATAAATAAATAAATAATTCTTCCTAAAGAACAACTCCTGTTTCCGCCAACTTTTCAACAATTAAAGAAAAATTGCATACATAACGCTGTATGCACTCACCATCGGATATAAGCATATTCAATATTTGTTTAAATAGCGTGACTTTATGGACTGGTCCCCTTGAACGATGAATTCCCTCAAGAGAATTCCAAGTAACGTTTGATGTACTACAATTTCTTATATGACCAATCAGCATCGGCGTAAGAGTCAAAATAATCGTTGCTTTCACTTTTTCATCCTTGGCTTCCCATGTTGCAAGCTCTTGTGCAGCTTCTGGTTTGGTGCTAGTTTTTACCAACGACCACAACTCTTGGTGAATCAGTATACTTTTCACTTGTATATTTCACGAGTCATATTTTGACTCATCCAATTTCTCAATGTTGAACATTGACGCACTTATTTTAATTAATTCTCAAAGAATACCTTTTTATTATGAACAAACTTATTCTTTTTCAATGCCTTGGCCCATAACCTAAACTATGCTTCGTCGCATAGTTTAAGAATGTTCAAACAACTTTAATTAACAACTAAAATGAAGTTCAAGAACAATAAAATGTATGAGAGTATACATACATAGAATAGAAATAAGTGTTAATGTATAAGTATATGAAAGTCTTCAAAGAGTTACGATTCCAACAGAAAATAGCAAATTCCCTATACAATCTGCCCTGACCTAGTCAGCTCTTCTGGATGGCAATATTGCCTCTGGCAAGCGCCCAAAATCAACCCTAGTGCCCACATAATCCGTGGAGCTAATTTCACCCAAGATCCTCGCGTGACCCTCCGTGAAATTTCCTATCAGTCCTAGCTTCCTTAGTCTAGGAATGCTCCTCGCTGCCATTCCTACCACATACTGCTCTATAGGCAGAAGATGTAGAATAACATATAGGGCCGCCTGAGATGTACTTCTCATGGCCCCTGTCATGCCAATCGAAGCACCTCTAAACTTTACACAGAAGGTCCCTTCGACTAGCCAGTCTCAATTCCTTTACTAAACACAACATCCATACGTCAGAATGGTTCTAACCACCGAAGTACAGGAGGCTTATTCTGAATTGCGATGCGAAAATTCATAAATGCGAACAGTTGCTATTCTGTATTGCGATAATCGCAAAGTTTTTTTTTTAATCGCATTTCAAATGCGAAAAGGTGACAAGTCGGTATTCTACATTGCGAAAACAAATGTCAAATTCGCAAAATTTATTCGACAACAAAATAGCATTCGCAAAGTACAAACATGTTAGTGAGAGATAATATTTTATTTATTTATTCATTCATATATTTATTATTTAATTCAGGGAAGCAAGCAATAAGACCACCAAACCGCGTCAATTTGATATAATGATGGAACTTGTGAATAAGCACAGCCAATTGGCAAGAGGCTATTTGAAAACACTAAATGCACGTCAGTCGGCAAATACTTTATGGCAAACGTTAACTGAAGAACTAAATATCAATGGACCACCTATTAGAGAAGCTGCAGGATGAAAAAAGTATGAAATATATAAACCAGTTCAAAAATATTTGACTTCAACTTTAATTTTAATAGGTTTGGGCCGATTTTAAAGTACACACAAAACATTTTCATTTTCTTCTTAGTCGAACCACAGTGCCACAAAAACCATTTTTATTATTTTTTTTTATTACAGAATGTCTAAAATAACTTTTTAAACAATTTTCACAGCCAAACACAAACAAATTAATTTATTTTTAATTTGACTTTTATTGACACTGACGTATATTTGAGCAGCGTTGCCACAATTTGAAATAAATTGCGAAAGCGATTGCGAAAGTCTAACAGAATACCAATTTTCTTTCGCATCGCATTTCATTTGCGCATCGCATTGATTTTCGCATCGCAATTCAGAATAAGCCTCCAGCCTTCCCACCACTGACGGCCAGAGTCCCCAGCTCCTACATATCGATGATCTGCAAGCATAGTAGGCATTGAGACACAGCAATGCGCGCCAATTTATATAGGAACAACAAAACGTACACTGGAGACAAGAATGGGAGAACACAAGATGGACATAATGAAAAGAGACAACAACACTAGCATAATACATCTTGCATTCTGGTCACAGAATTAAGTTCGATGATGTTTAAATTCTAGATATAGAAAACAAAGAAAGGAAGAGATACACAATTGAAAGGCTTATGGTGTTTTTTTATTTGTGTAATATATTTATCAGGTTACACGCACCCTTACAAAGTGATACATTGTTCTAAATTACAATGAAACATAATAATAACAACGTTTAACACTCAAAAGTATTTAGCGTGTTAAATATTGAATGCAAAGTTTGTACTAACAAAGCCTAGATTACACTATCTCACAAGTCTTACGTATTCCATAATACTCTGTGAGATAGAAATCTTATAAGTTTTGATGCGACTGTCAAAAAATCTAATGTAACATGACAGTTTGCGTTCACACCATCACACAAATGAAAAGTATAATAGTTTAGAAATTTTTCAAAAAACAATGAACTTTGTGTGATGGTGTGAACGCAAACTATCTATCTCACAAAGTATTATGGAATACGTAAGACTTGTGAGATAGTGTAATCTAGGCTTAAGCGATATTCACCAAGGTTGTAGCGATTTTCAACATCAAATTTTCTTTGAATTCCAATAAGCGCTACCACTGATTTTCAATAATTAAAATCAGCTGTTGTTAAGAATTATGCGCCAAAAAAAATAATTATTAAATAAAAGTAAAACAAACGAAAAACAAAAAGTTTTTTATCCATACCAATATAACCATAAATCACAATACAACACAGATTGTACGGGAAATCAAGAAAAAAGTGAATAAAAATTACTTGCTTGCATAAAAATGTACTTAACGCAGATGCAAAAAAGGGTATTATCTCACACTCAATTATAACTGGGGGTAAGAAAGTCTGGGTTCACACTATGAAAGTTTTCTTTCAGAAAGTCTGAGTTTATGGGTGAGAGAGGAGTGAATTAAAGCATGTTCTCTTCCCCTCTCACCAATAAACTCAGACTTTCTGAAAGAAAACTTTCATTGTGTGATCCCAGACAAATGGAACAAATTTGACATTTATTTTTGCATTAGAAAGGAAAATGACAACTTCTCACACTTTTGCATATTTGGTTGCATACATGGAACATTATTGTCGGAAAAGAAGACACCTTTAGAATACAACAATAAATCATATATTTTTTTGACAAAAATTCTTTAAAATTTATATAATTTATTATAAACCGACTATACTATTAATTAACTACAAATTGACTAAAACATAAGTAATAAGTAGTTAATTTAAAAGTCATGCAGAGATAACCAATTGACTACACCCTATGTCATGCCTATGTTAAAATAGTGAGTCGTCGATAAGGAAAAAATTCACTTAATCAACTAGATGTGGTTATAAAAAAACCAGTTTGAAGTTACTTAAAAATGTGTTTGACTTCCTACAGGGAAGCTATTCGATTCAAAACTAAAACATGCTTGCAATATGACTTTGATATTACACGACTCGAATGAAAGTTAAAAAAATTAGTTAGAATGTAAACATACATATTTATAAAATTTTTCAATATTTTTTAATTAGGCTTAAGTTCATCAAATTTAATTTTCATTAAATTATTTTTATGAAGAAAGGAATTTTACAACATGAAAATTAATTAAAATTGTTATTGATAATCTTTCATTCTTGACGTGACTAGGGGTTGAACCGGCAGGTTACTATGACATGTTTCGATCGGAACCACTCGATCTCCTCAGATAGTTTTGCCGTCTTACACTCGCAGCTATCGAAGGCTGCTGACGTCAGTAGTCAAATATCAATCCTTAAACCAAATTTGTATTTTTAACACTTTCTTTTGGTAGATCGAAATTTGCTTTTTTTACTGAATGATTATCCATTTTAATTGACTTTACATGTTTTTTCCTTACTTCTGTTTTTTCGTACTTTGTCAAGAATTTTTCTTGAAGTCCAAGTACATTTTTTGTTTGTTTTTTTCATTCTATCTTTCTCTTTTCTGTTGACCTTTTTCAGCACAACTTGAAGGACAAATGTAAACATAGAGCTCGTGCCTTAGCTTTAACAATAATTAGTATTGTGGTTATTTTGTTGAACTATTTATGGTTTTTAATCCAAATTTTTCAATATTTTTTAATTAGGCTTAAGTTCATCAAATTTAATTTTCATTAAATTATTTTTATGAAGAAAGGAATTTTACAACATGAAAATTAATTAAAATTGTTATTGATAATCTTTCATTCTTGACGTGACTAGGGGTTGAACCGGCAGGTTACTATGACATGTTTCGATCGGAACCACTCGATCTCCTCAGATAGTTTTGCCGTCTTACACTCGCAGCTATCGAAGGCTGCTGACGTCAGTAGTCAAATATCAATCCTTAAACCAAATTTGTATTTTTAACACTTTCTTTTGGTAGATCGAAATTTGCTTTTTTTACTGAATGATTATCCATTTTAATTGACTTTACATGTTTTTTCCTTACTTCTGTTTTTTCGTACTTTGTCAAGAATTTTTCTTGAAGTCCAAGTACATTTTTTGTTTGTTTTTTTCATTCTATCTTTCTCTTTTCTGTTGACCTTTTTCAGCACAACTTGAAGGACAAATGTAAACATAGAGCTCGTGCCTTAGCTTTAACAATAATTAGTATTGTGGTTATTTTGTTGAACTATTTATGGTTTTTAATCCAAATTTTTCAATATTTTTTAATTAGGCTTAAGTTCATCAAATTTAATTTTCATTAAATTATTTTTATGAAGAAAGGAATTTTACAACATGAAAATTAATTAAAATTGTTATTGATAATCTTTCATTCTTGACGTGACTAGGGGTTGAACCGGCAGGTTACTATGACATGTTTCGATCGGAACCACTCGATCTCCTCAGATAGTTTTGCCGTCTTACACTCGCAGCTATCGAAGGCTGCTGACGTCAGTAGTCAAATATCAATCCTTAAACCAAATTTGTATTTTTAACACTTTCTTTTGGTAGATCGAAATTTGCTTTTTTTACTGAATGATTATCCATTTTAATTGACTTTACATGTTTTTTCCTTACTTCTGTTTTTTCGTACTTTGTCAAGAATTTTTCTTGAAGTCCAAGTACATTTTTTGTTTGTTTTTTTCATTCTATCTTTCTCTTTTCTGTTGACCTTTTTCAGCACAACTTGAAGGACAAATGTAAACATAGAGCTCGTGCCTTAGCTTTAACAATAATTAGTATTGTGGTTATTTTGTTGAACTATTTATGGTTTTTAATCCAAATTTTTCAATATTTTTTAATTAGGCTTAAGTTCATCAAATTTAATTTTCATTAAATTATTTTTATGAAGAAAGGAATTTTACAACATGAAAATTAATTAAAATTGTTATTGATAATCTTTCATTCTTGACGTGACTAGGGGTTGAACCGGCAGGTTACTATGACATGTTTCGATCGGAACCACTCGATCTCCTCAGATAGTTTTGCCGTCTTACACTCGCAGCTATCGAAGGCTGCTGACGTCAGTAGTCAAATATCAATCCTTAAACCAAATTTGTATTTTTAACACTTTCTTTTGGTAGATCGAAATTTGCTTTTTTTACTGAATGATTATCCATTTTAATTGACTTTACATGTTTTTTCCTTACTTCTGTTTTTTCGTACTTTGTCAAGAATTTTTCTTGAAGTCCAAGTACATTTTTTGTTTGTTTTTTTCATTCTATCTTTCTCTTTTCTGTTGACCTTTTTCAGCACAACTTGAAGGACAAATGTAAACATAGAGCTCGTGCCTTAGCTTTAACAATAATTAGTATTGTGGTTATTTTGTTGAACTATTTATGGTTTTTAATCCAAATTTTTCAATATTTTTTAATTAGGCTTAAGTTCATCAAATTTAATTTTCATTAAATTATTTTTATGAAGAAAGGAATTTTACAACATGAAAATTAATTAAAATTGTTATTGATAATCTTTCATTCTTGACGTGACTAGGGGTTGAACCGGCAGGTTACTATGACATGTTTCGATCGGAACCACTCGATCTCCTCAGATAGTTTTGCCGTCTTACACTCGCAGCTATCGAAGGCTGCTGACGTCAGTAGTCAAATATCAATCCTTAAACCAAATTTGTATTTTTAACACTTTCTTTTGGTAGATCGAAATTTGCTTTTTTTACTGAATGATTATCCATTTTAATTGACTTTACATGTTTTTTCCTTACTTCTGTTTTTTCGTACTTTGTCAAGAATTTTTCTTGAAGTCCAAGTACATTTTTTGTTTGTTTTTTTCATTCTATCTTTCTCTTTTCTGTTGACCTTTTTCAGCACAACTTGAAGGACAAATGTAAACATAGAGCTCGTGCCTTAGCTTTAACAATAATTAGTATTGTGGTTATTTTGTTGAACTATTTATGGTTTTTAATCCAAATTTTTCAATATTTTTTAATTAGGCTTAAGTTCATCAAATTTAATTTTCATTAAATTATTTTTATGAAGAAAGGAATTTTACAACATGAAAATTAATTAAAATTGTTATTGATAATCTTTCATTCTTGACGTGACTAGGGGTTGAACCGGCAGGTTACTATGACATGTTTCGATCGGAACCACTCGATCTCCTCAGATAGTTTTGCCGTCTTACACTCGCAGCTATCGAAGGCTGCTGACGTCAGTAGTCAAATATCAATCCTTAAACCAAATTTGTATTTTTAACACTTTCTTTTGGTAGATCGAAATTTGCTTTTTTTACTGAATGATTATCCATTTTAATTGACTTTACATGTTTTTTCCTTACTTCTGTTTTTTCGTACTTTGTCAAGAATTTTTCTTGAAGTCCAAGTACATTTTTTGTTTGTTTTTTTCATTCTATCTTTCTCTTTTCTGTTGACCTTTTTCAGCACAACTTGAAGGACAAATGTAAACATAGAGCTCGTGCCTTAGCTTTAACAATAATTAGTATTGTGGTTATTTTGTTGAACTATTTATGGTTTTTAATGGATAATCATTCAGTAAAAAAAGCAAATTTCGATCTACCAAAAGAAAGTGTTAAAAATACAAATTTGGTTTAAGGATTGATATTTGACTACTGACGTCAGCAGCCTTCGATAGCTGCGAGTGTAAGACGGCAAAACTATCTGAGGAGATCGAGTGGTTCCGATCGAAACATGTCATAGTAACCTGCCGGTTCAACCCCTAGTCACGTCAAGAATGAAAGATTATCAATAACAATTTTAATTAATTTTCATGTTGTAAAATTCCTTTCTTCATAAAAATAATTTAATGAAAATTAAATTTGATGAACTTAAGCCTAATTAAAAAATATTGAAAAATTTGGATTAAAAACCATAAATAGTTCAACAAAATAACCACAATACTAATTATTGTTAAAGCTAAGGCACGAGCTCTATGTTTACATTTGTCCTTCAAGTTGTGCTGAAAAAGGTCAACAGAAAAGAGAAAGATAGAATGAAAAAAACAAACAAAAAATGTACTTGGACTTCAAGAAAAATTCTTGACAAAGTACGAAAAAACAGAAGTAAGGAAAAAACATGTAAAGTCAATTAAAATGGATAATCATTCAGTAAAAAAAGCAAATTTCGATCTACCAAAAGAAAGTGTTAAAAATACAAATTTGGTTTAAGGATTGATATTTGACTACTGACGTCAGCAGCCTTCGATAGCTGCGAGTGTAAGACGGCAAAACTATCTGAGGAGATCGAGTGGTTCCGATCGAAACATGTCATAGTAACCTGCCGGTTCAACCCCTAGTCACGTCAAGAATGAAAGATTATCAATAACAATTTTAATTAATTTTCATGTTGTAAAATTCCTTTCTTCATAAAAATAATTTAATGAAAATTAAATTTGATGAACTTAAGCCTAATTAAAAAATATTGAAAAATTTGGATTAAAAACCATAAATAGTTCAACAAAATAACCACAATACTAATTATTGTTAAAGCTAAGGCACGAGCTCTATGTTTACATTTGTCCTTCAAGTTGTGCTGAAAAAGGTCAACAGAAAAGAGAAAGATAGAATGAAAAAAACAAACAAAAAATGTACTTGGACTTCAAGAAAAATTCTTGACAAAGTACGAAAAAACAGAAGTAAGGAAAAAACATGTAAAGTCAATTAAAATGGATAATCATTCAGTAAAAAAAGCAAATTTCGATCTACCAAAAGAAAGTGTTAAAAATACAAATTTGGTTTAAGGATTGATATTTGACTACTGACGTCAGCAGCCTTCGATAGCTGCGAGTGTAAGACGGCAAAACTATCTGAGGAGATCGAGTGGTTCCGATCGAAACATGTCATAGTAACCTGCCGGTTCAACCCCTAGTCACGTCAAGAATGAAAGATTATCAATAACAATTTTAATTAATTTTCATGTTGTAAAATTCCTTTCTTCATAAAAATAATTTAATGAAAATTAAATTTGATGAACTTAAGCCTAATTAAAAAATATTGAAAAATTTGGATTAAAAACCATAAATAGTTCAACAAAATAACCACAATACTAATTATTGTTAAAGCTAAGGCACGAGCTCTATGTTTACATTTGTCCTTCAAGTTGTGCTGAAAAAGGTCAACAGAAAAGAGAAAGATAGAATGAAAAAAACAAACAAAAAATGTACTTGGACTTCAAGAAAAATTCTTGACAAAGTACGAAAAAACAGAAGTAAGGAAAAAACATGTAAAGTCAATTAAAATGGATAATCATTCAGTAAAAAAAGCAAATTTCGATCTACCAAAAGAAAGTGTTAAAAATACAAATTTGGTTTAAGGATTGATATTTGACTACTGACGTCAGCAGCCTTCGATAGCTGCGAGTGTAAGACGGCAAAACTATCTGAGGAGATCGAGTGGTTCCGATCGAAACATGTCATAGTAACCTGCCGGTTCAACCCCTAGTCACGTCAAGAATGAAAGATTATCAATAACAATTTTAATTAATTTTCATGTTGTAAAATTCCTTTCTTCATAAAAATAATTTAATGAAAATTAAATTTGATGAACTTAAGCCTAATTAAAAAATATTGAAAAATTTGGATTAAAAACCATAAATAGTTCAACAAAATAACCACAATACTAATTATTGTTAAAGCTAAGGCACGAGCTCTATGTTTACATTTGTCCTTCAAGTTGTGCTGAAAAAGGTCAACAGAAAAGAGAAAGATAGAATGAAAAAAACAAACAAAAAATGTACTTGGACTTCAAGAAAAATTCTTGACAAAGTACGAAAAAACAGAAGTAAGGAAAAAACATGTAAAGTCAATTAAAATGGATAATCATTCAGTAAAAAAAGCAAATTTCGATCTACCAAAAGAAAGTGTTAAAAATACAAATTTGGTTTAAGGATTGATATTTGACTACTGACGTCAGCAGCCTTCGATAGCTGCGAGTGTAAGACGGCAAAACTATCTGAGGAGATCGAGTGGTTCCGATCGAAACATGTCATAGTAACCTGCCGGTTCAACCCCTAGTCACGTCAAGAATGAAAGATTATCAATAACAATTTTAATTAATTTTCATGTTGTAAAATTCCTTTCTTCATAAAAATAATTTAATGAAAATTAAATTTGATGAACTTAAGCCTAATTAAAAAATATTGAAAAATTTGGATTAAAAACCATAAATAGTTCAACAAAATAACCACAATACTAATTATTGTTAAAGCTAAGGCACGAGCTCTATGTTTACATTTGTCCTTCAAGTTGTGCTGAAAAAGGTCAACAGAAAAGAGAAAGATAGAATGAAAAAAACAAACAAAAAATGTACTTGGACTTCAAGAAAAATTCTTGACAAAGTACGAAAAAACAGAAGTAAGGAAAAAACATGTAAAGTCAATTAAAATGGATAATCATTCAGTAAAAAAAGCAAATTTCGATCTACCAAAAGAAAGTGTTAAAAATACAAATTTGGTTTAAGGATTGATATTTGACTACTGACGTCAGCAGCCTTCGATAGCTGCGAGTGTAAGACGGCAAAACTATCTGAGGAGATCGAGTGGTTCCGATCGAAACATGTCATAGTAACCTGCCGGTTCAACCCCTAGTCACGTCAAGAATGAAAGATTATCAATAACAATTTTAATTAATTTTCATGTTGTAAAATTCCTTTCTTCATAAAAATAATTTAATGAAAATTAAATTTGATGAACTTAAGCCTAATTAAAAAATATTGAAAAATTTGGATTAAAAACCATAAATAGTTCAACAAAATAACCACAATACTAATTATTTATAAAATATGTACGTTTAAATTTCAAAGTAAAAAAACCTAACATCTTTTTTTTATAAATTGTTAAAATTAAGTGGAACCCTTTTGTAATTATATTTTAACTTGAATATATTTTAATTTTTATATACATACATACACATACATACATACATACATTCATATAACCGATTATGGCCTTTTAAGGCCATAAAATAAATAAATAAATTAGTCCACCAAAAGTTTGCCAAACACCTGTGTACATAAAACTAATCTTGGTCTTTCGCCAAATGCCCACTATGGAGTAACACTAGAATAACTAAAGCCGTCATGTTGAACTACGCGAAAATGCGAAAGTTTGCTAAAATAGCGATAATTTTTTTTAACATGCCATAAAATTGAATAAAAGTTCCTAAAACTGTAAGGAATGGCAAAAACTCGGTAAAAATAGCTAAATTAGCGAAAATTCAATTAAACTTTGTAACAGCGGCATGATAACAAAGCCTAATATTTATTAAAAATCATTAAGCTGTAAAAAATCAAAATCTTACAGAAAAAAATGTCCCGCGGCAGTCAAGAATTAAAAATTATCAATAAATATTAATTAACTTCATGTTGTAAAATTACTTTCTTCATAAAAATAATTTAATAAAAATTAAATTTGATGAACTTTAGCCTAATTAAAAATATCAAAATTGGGAGGAAATAATCGTTTCTATAGAGTAATTCACGTCAGAAATTTTAGTCTTGCAAAAATTCAATATTTTACACTACACCATTTTTCATTGAAAATGAGAAAATTCCAGATGAAATTGAGAAAATATCAAATGAAAATGAGAATATTAATTTGAAATTGAGAAAATTCCAGATGAAATTGAGAAAATTCCAAATGAAATTGAGAATATCAATATGAAATTGAGAAAATTCCAATTGAAATTAAAAATATCAATTTGATATTGAGAAAATTCCAATTGAAATTGAGAATATCAATTTGAAATTGAGAAAATTCGAAATGAAATTGAGAATTTCAATTTAAAATTGAGAAAATTCCAACTGAAATTGGGAAATTTTAAATTGAGAAAATTCCAAATGAAACCGAGAAATTTTAATTTATAAAATTGAATTACATATATTTTTAATATTCATGCAACGAACGTACATAACACACATAAGGATCGCAAAAAATAAAACAAATACAAATCGCAGTATTATTGACCAACAGGCATAACTTTCCGATCCAGAGCATATTGGTAAAGCGTTGTAGTATGTTGTATGGCACTACTGCAATCTGCAGTAGTTATTAATATCTTAGAAGCCTGGACCAGAACTGGCCTTCGACCACAACTGTGGAAAATGCTCTGCTCGGAAAAATGTATTCTATAAAAGCTCATATGAACAGTCAACTTAATTTTTTTTTTTTTTTAATTCCCTATGTCTGCAGGAAAGAAACCAGAGTCTCTGGCGGGAATCGAACCCGCAACCCCGGGGTTGATAGACTAGCTCACTACTAGCTAGAAAACTATCAGCATATGTACGTAACGATTTAGTAAAATTTCTAAAAAACATAAAATAAATATATGCATATACCGACAAGTTAAAGAAAGTTAAATTTAAAATTTCTAAAATTCACAGCCATTTTCTTACAGTAAATTCCATAAATTGTGAAAATTATATCAATTTATTTTTGAAAAACCTTTAAAATTCCTTTATCTATTTCCAAATATTAAAGTATAAACCTGGAAATAGTTTTAATTTAGAACATTTTAATTATATGTATTGAAGTTTTTAGAAACACAACAGTTGTGTACTTTTTCAGTCGAATTCGCGTGATATTATGTGAACGTGAACTTTAAGTACCACTTATCTTTACTACTCTTAAAATAAGGAAAAACTACGCTCATTTAAAAAAAAATTATTTAAAATCTCCATCAATTAAAACTTCATTTGATTTCGATTTCAGAACAAAATCAACAAAACAAAAAATTATCTGGAAGCTAATTTGAAAGGAATTTTCTGTTTCTGATAAAGTATAAAAAACTTCCGTTCATTCAAAACATATCATGAGAAAATCCTAGTTCACAGTGCAAATTATTCGAAATCGTAAAAAAAATATTAAAAATTTATAACTTTAATTGTAAGAGAATAAGAAAAACGTATAATTATGTATTTTAGAAAAAAAGTAATCAAAATGAAAAAAATATTCACATCTCCACATTGAAAGAAAACATTACCAATTTTGTTTAGAAATAACCAAAAATGGCAGCACTGAAAGAGAATAAACCGAAAACGTTATTGAAAAGGCAGCAACATAACAATATGTATAACTACTGGAGATTGCAGTAGAGCAGTGATGTGAAAAATGAAAATTGTGGTTGTATTGCTTTATATTAGTATTAGTGAATAAAGACCCTGCAAATAATAGGACCAGTCCAAACACTAGTCCAAAACTAACCCAAACGGATGGAAAAAACCTGGTCTATTTAACATTACGATGTTCTAGGAGAGGACCATATAACCCACCTTTGGACCACTAAGGAGTAGTTTTAAAACTACTCCATGGTATACTCAAGAGGATTAGTTTTGAAGTCGTTTAAAAACGAAAGCATGTCGTTAAAAAACGAAGACATGTCGTCTCACTACAAACACTTTAACAATGACATGGTCCATTCTTGCATTACATCGGACCAGTCCATGGAGTAGTCCATTTTATCAAAATGGATTAGGTGGTCCAATTTTATTTGCAGGGTTAGTACATTAATAGTTGCTCTTATTTGTACTTTTTTAGGTAAACATGTCTATATTCTTCTTCTATATATATAAAACAGGATGTGTGTATGTATTTTCAGGGAATCTTCAGAATATTCAGGCGAGTGACACTGTCAAGTCTGATTTTTGATTTTCGGTCTGAAAAGAAGACACCTTTAGAATACAACAATAAATCATATATTTTTTTGACAAAAATTCTTTAAAATTTATATAATTTATTATAAACCGACTATACTATTAATTAACTACAAATTGACTAAAACATAAGTAATAAGTAGTTAATTTAAAAGTCATGCAGAGATAACCAATTGACTACACCCTATGTCATGCCTATGTTAAAATAGTGAGTCGTCGATAAGGAAAAAATTCACTTAATCAACTAGATGTGGTTATAAAAAAACCAGTTTGAAGTTACTTAAAAATGTGTTTGACTTCCTACAGGGAAGCTATTCGATTCAAAACTAAAACATGCTTGCAATATGACTTTGATATTACACGACTCGAATGAAAGTTAAAAAAATTAGTTAGAATGTAAACATACATATTTATAAAATATGTACGTTTAAATTTCAAAGTAAAAAAACCTAACATCTTTTTTTTATAAATTGTTAAAATTAAGTGGAACCCTTTTGTAATTATATTTTAACTTGAATATATTTTAATTTTTATATACATACATACACATACATACATACATACATTCATATAACCGATTATGGCCTTAAAAGGCCATAAAATAAATAAATAAATTAGTCCACCAAAAGTTTGCCAAACACCTGTGTACATAAAACTAATCTTGGTCTTTCGCCAAATGCCCACTATGGAGTAACACTAGAATAACTAAAGCCGTCATGTTGAACTACGCGAAAATGCGAAAGTTTGCTAAAATAGCGATAATTTTTTTTAACATGCCATAAAATTGAATAAAAGTTCCTAAAACTGTAAGGAATGGCAAAAACTCGGTAAAAATAGCTAAATTAGCGAAAATTCAATTAAACTTTGTAACAGCGGCATGATAACAAAGCCTAATATTTATTAAAAATCATTAAGCTGTAAAAAATCAAAATCTTACAGAAAAAAATGTCCCGCGGCAGTCAAGAATTAAAAATTATCAATAAATATTAATTAACTTCATGTTGTAAAATTACTTTCTTCATAAAAATAATTTAATAAAAATTAAATTTGATGAACTTTAGCCTAATTAAAAATATCAAAATTGGGAGGAAATAATCGTTTCTATAGAGTAATTCACGTCAGAAATTTTAGTCTTGCAAAAATTCAATATTTTACACTACACCATTTTTCATTGAAAATGAGAAAATTCCAGATGAAATTGAGAAAATATCAAATGAAAATGAGAATATTAATTTGAAATTGAGAAAATTCCAGATGAAATTGAGAAAATTCCAAATGAAATTGAGAATATCAATATGAAATTGAGAAAATTCCAATTGAAATTAAAAATATCAATTTGATATTGAGAAAATTCCAATTGAAATTGAGAATATCAATTTGAAATTGAGAAAATTCGAAATGAAATTGAGAATTTCAATTTAAAATTGAGAAAATTCCAACTGAAATTGGGAAATTTTAAATTGAGAAAATTCCAAATGAAACCGAGAAATTTTAATTTATAAAATTGAATTACATATATTTTTAATATTCATGCAACGAACGTACATAACACACATAAGGATCGCAAAAAATAAAACAAATACAAATCGCAGTATTATTGACCAACAGGCATAACTTTCCGATCCAGAGCATATTGGTAAAGCGTTGTAGTATGTTGTATGGCACTACTGCAATCTGCAGTAGTTATTAATATCTTAGAAGCCTGGACCAGAACTGGCCTTCGACCACAACTGTGGAAAATGCTCTGCTCGGAAAAATGTATTCTATAAAAGCTCATATGAACAGTCAACTTAATTTTTTTTTTTTTTTAATTCCCTATGTCTGCAGGAAAGAAACCAGAGTCTCTGGCGGGAATCGAACCCGCAACCCCGGGGTTGATAGACTAGCTCACTACTAGCTAGAAAACTATCAGCATATGTACGTAACGATTTAGTAAAATTTCTAAAAAACATAAAATAAATATATGCATATACCGACAAGTTAAAGAAAGTTAAATTTAAAATTTCTAAAATTCACAGCCATTTTCTTACAGTAAATTCCATAAATTGTGAAAATTATATCAATTTATTTTTGAAAAACCTTTAAAATTCCTTTATCTATTTCCAAATATTAAAGTATAAACCTGGAAATAGTTTTAATTTAGAACATTTTAATTATATGTATTGAAGTTTTTAGAAACACAACAGTTGTGTACTTTTTCAGTCGAATTCGCGTGATATTATGTGAACGTGAACTTTAAGTACCACTTATCTTTACTACTCTTAAAATAAGGAAAAACTACGCTCATTTAAAAAAAAATTATTTAAAATCTCCATCAATTAAAACTTCATTTGATTTCGATTTCAGAACAAAATCAACAAAACAAAAAATTATCTGGAAGCTAATTTGAAAGGAATTTTCTGTTTCTGATAAAGTATAAAAAACTTCCGTTCATTCAAAACATATCATGAGAAAATCCTAGTTCACAGTGCAAATTATTCGAAATCGTAAAAAAAATATTAAAAATTTATAACTTTAATTGTAAGAGAATAAGAAAAACGTATAATTATGTATTTTAGAAAAAAAGTAATCAAAATGAAAAAAATATTCACATCTCCACATTGAAAGAAAACATTACCAATTTTGTTTAGAAATAACCAAAAATGGCAGCACTGAAAGAGAATAAACCGAAAACGTTATTGAAAAGGCAGCAACATAACAATATGTATAACTACTGGAGATTGCAGTAGAGCAGTGATGTGAAAAATGAAAATTGTGGTTGTATTGCTTTATATTAGTATTAGTGAATAAAGACCCTGCAAATAATAGGACCAGTCCAAACACTAGTCCAAAACTAACCCAAACGGATGGAAAAAACCTGGTCTATTTAACATTACGATGTTCTAGGAGAGGACCATATAACCCACCTTTGGACCACTAAGGAGTAGTTTTAAAACTACTCCATGGTATACTCAAGAGGATTAGTTTTGAAGTCGTTTAAAAACGAAAGCATGTCGTTAAAAAACGAAGACATGTCGTCTCACTACAAACACTTTAACAATGACATGGTCCATTCTTGCATTACATCGGACCAGTCCATGGAGTAGTCCATTTTATCAAAATGGATTAGGTGGTCCAATTTTATTTGCAGGGTTAGTACATTAATAATTGCTCTTATTTGTACTTTTTTAGGTAAACATGTCTATATTCTTCTTCTATATATATAAAACAGGATGTGTGTATGTATTTTCAGGGAATCTTCAGAATATTCAGGCGAGTGACACTGTCAAGTCTGATTTTTGATTTTCGGTCTGCGGGCGGAGGGGCGTAACAAAATCCAATTTTCATATTGCACTACCAATGACCAGTGATGCCAACTTAGTGCTTTTGGCACTATTTATGGTGCATTTTAATGCCTCAAAACGTCAAAATTCTATCCGTAGTGCCAAACCAAGAAAAAGCACTGAAAATTTTGCCGCGTCCACTTTTATGCCCACTTTTTTCGAATTACCTAAAATCAGAAAACGGCTCCATCGATTTGACAAATTTTTCTTTCAAATGTTCTTAGTAATCCATTTTAAAATGATAGCCATGGTCCAACTTAGGTTTTTACGGAAAGAAAATTTTTCCCCGACCACTTTTTTCGATTTACCTAAAATCAAAAAACGGCTCCATCGATTTGACTTATTTTTCTTTTAAATGTTCGTATTAATCTATTTTACGTTTTCATGTACCACGTCTACTGTTACGCCCACTTTTTCTATTAAGCGCATAACTTGAGAACGGCTTGACCGATTTGGACGTATTTTTCTTTAAAGTCATCGGCTCCATCGATTTGACTAATTTTTCTTTCAAATGTTCGTATCTTTTTAACGGTTTTTAAAAAACGAACGCAAACATTTTTCCTAATTTGGACAGGACAACGTCTGTCGGGTCAGCAAGTATTTTATAAAACTGGCAGCGCCAACGGACGCTTTTGAAGAAAAAGACAAAAAAAAACACAATATTTTCTGTCTCGTGACGCCTCTGTGCGCTAAACATTCGTTTTGTGCAAAAATTTGCACTGATTCTTCGCACTTGCTCATGGGTACTGCGAAAAGCAAAAGTCAGTGCGAAATTATTTCTACATACCTAGATGTTATGTTTAAAAAAATATGCACTTTTACAATAATAAACCACACAAATGGCTTGGCAAACACACACATTGTTTCCGTTAGAAAATCCAAGCCTCAAAACTCGATACGAAGCCACTGCGAAAGCTGTTAAGAAATCAGCAAGATCTGATAAAAGAAAACACTTTAATTTAACATGTGAAGCCGAAGTAGCAGCAGGGTCAAATAATATCCGAGAACTTCATGATATAATTGGTCGCATCACAAATCAAAACATGAACCGTAAAACTATCTTAAAGGATAAAAATGGACAGCTGCTTACAAATTCAGATGAACAAACCCGTAGATGGAGAGATCACTTCGAGTCTATAAGCAATTTTACCGAGGAAAACAACATCACAGAAAACAACACTTCCTCTGAAACCACCAAAACAATTAACACGTCAATTTAACAAACCACCAGACATCGAAGAGATTTCCTCCGCTATTTCAAAACTGAAACGAAATTAGGCGCCTGGAGAGGATGGCATCCCACCAGAACTCCGTCAGACAATCCCATCTACATCCGCTGGAATTTTAAACCAGCCACATAGACGAAAGGCGTCATTATAAAACTTCCCAATTTGAGGGGTATTTCCGTTCTCAACACAATCTACAAGATAATTGCAATAATTATTAACACTAGACTGGCAGGGGTTGAACAAATACTAAGGGATGAGCAGGCAGGTTTCCGTCCACATCGCAACTGTGTGGATCAGACAAAAACCTTGCGCGTCATAATAGAACAATCAGTTGAATCTAGTTTTCATCGATTTTAAGAAAGCCTTCGACTCAATTAGACGTAGTGCAATATGGGAAGCACTTAGAGCTAAAGGAGTGCCTACAAAAATAATAAATATGATAAAGACAATGTACAACAATACTACACTCTACGTCAGACACAATGGAAGAACTAGTGAACCCTTTACGACAAATGCTGGTGTGAAACAAGGGTGTTCTCTTTCGCCGCTGCTTTTTGCCGTTGTACTAGATAAATTAATGGAAAAACTAACCACAAAAAGAAGAGGAATTTTATAAAACTTTAATAAACATCTCGAAGATCTAGATGTTGCTGAGATATATACATATATGTGTATATATATATATATATATATATATATATATATATCATTTCACACAATTTTAATGACATGCAAAGTAAAGTCAATGACCTAGTTGAACTAGCAAGCTGCGCAGGTTTGGAAAATAATATTGCAAAAACAAGTGCAATGCAAATAAATAATACTTCCAACAACCATATCAAAATACAACATCAGAAAATTGAATATGAATATGAAAATTGAATTGAAATCTTTTTGTTATCTGGGTTCCATGATGTCATTAGATGGGGGTGTCGACGAAGATGTATCAAACTGGCTAAAAACGCTAGAGCTGCCTTTGGACGTCTTAACAAAACGTGGCGGTCTTCGCAGATCTCACAAAATACAAAAATAAGAATATTTAACGCTTGTGTAAAGTCTACTCTTCTCTACGGAAGCAAACCTGGCTGATGTCCAACAACATAGCGCAGAGACTGCTGATCTTTATAAACAAATGCCTGCGTATTATATGTAGCATCTTTTGGCCTAAGACAATAAGAAATGTTGAACTATGGAGAATAGCGAAAGAGGAGCAAATAACCACCCAAATAGCTAAAAAGAAGTGAAGTTGGATAGGTCACACACTGCGCAGACCAAGGAACAGTATTACAAGGACAGCGCTAGAATGGAATCCTCAAGGCTGCCGATATCGCGAACGCCCTATAAATAAATGGAGAAGAACGGTATAGAGTGAACTACGCAAACACAACAAAACCTTTGATGAAATTAAAACAAAATGTTATGACAAAATTAAATATAAATCTCTTGTAGAAGCCCTATGTTCCCAAGAGGAATAAATAAAGGAAACATTTATTTACAATTGTTTATGGCCTTTAAAGGCTAGGTTACAGGTAATGTGAGATATAAGAAAAAAAAAATGGCAAAATTCGCCATTCAAATCGCTTAATCAAAAAAAAATTTAAAAAAATTGAAAACAAATCCTAAAAATTTTTGAAAATCGCTAAATAATATACGGAATTTTGTTTTCCATAGAGTGGAATAAATAAATATGTAATTAGTTGTGGAATTTTTTTTCGATAACTATACGGCGTCGACACAACATTCTTATAAAATACCAAATTTACGTCGAAGTTGAGAAATTGACGTCGACATCGACAACGACTTACATAATAGGGGTGACTGTTTTAGGTCAAATTTAAGTCGAAGTTGAGAAATTGACAGCGACATCGACAACGACTTACATAATAGGGGCGACTGTTTTAGGTCAATACCCTCAAAAATTAAATATCAGAATGCTATCAAAAGCTTTAACATTTCCCTTTAATGGGGGAGGAGAATAAAAGCTCTTTGGAAGACATAATGGTCCTGAAAATTTTTAATTCTAAGGTTTATTTTTTAATTACAAAAAAAAAAACAATTATTTTGTTGAACATTTTTTTTTTTATTAATATCTTAAATGCCTTTAAAGAAAGTTTATATGTTATTAAATTCATTATTACGGGGTCGTTTTGGTATAGCACCAGTAGATGCACTTGGAACTTTTGGTGTATTAAAATTAATAGAATGACTATTTTTGTGCTTTCTGAAAAAACGAAATTTATAAAATTTTATTTTTTTCTCTTTCATGATTATTTACCACATACCTAAGTTTACTTGCTGCGTAAAAAGCTCCTTCAGCAGATGTTAATTTGTTTCGAAATTGTGAACTTATAAACCCTTCAGTAATATCTGTCTCATCCTCTAGCGAGAAATGTACTAAGGCATTAGGTACAAAATCCAGTTCTAATAAAGTTTTATCCAAATCTAATTTGGTTTTATTTGGTATGGTAACTGCAATGTTAATTTTAAATAAAATGTTAAGGAAACTCTACAAAATATAATATCCAGTTATAAAACTAACACAGATAAAATGGGGTTTCAGGTTCCTCCAAATAAGTTTTAGTAAATTCTTTAACATCTGATATTTTATCGATTGGTTTAAACATTCCTTGCAATACATAGCGATCAGGAAATTGAATGCGTATAACACAATTTTTGTATTGTGCAATTTTTCTTAGCATTGTATTATTGTCTTCTAGCTGCCGAAGCTTTTCAGTCAGAAGTGGTGCATCTTCATTGCCAGCAGCTATTTTTTTAAGATCACGCAATACAAGTTTTAAATCATTGACTGTTAGGTCATAAAATGAATCTGGTAAATCTTCTATCTGACTTTGAGCAGAGCTTAACGAATAAATTATGGCACTGCGCTCACCAAGCTATAGCAAGACATTAATTTATAATAATATATAAAAAAGAATTTTCCTCGTCTATACTTACTATGTGGTATTCAGGCTCGATAACTGGTTCTAGGTTTTCGTTCTCATCTACTTCCATTTCCACATCGATAGAACGCATAGATCGACCTGGTGCAACACCCCAATCGTATTGTGGTTTTTCTTGATTTACGACTTCAGATAAATTTGGTGTTTCATTATCTTCTTCGGTTGTATTGGAGTCTTTTGCTTCTTTTGTTGTCGATTTTTTGAGTGATTGTACCATTTCTTTGGTAATAGCAAAACCATTACCACCTGGCACTAAGCTCTTAGAGGTTTTTGGCTTATTGTCCTCATCGTTAGTAGTTGTGGACGCAACTTTAGGTGCTGGAGCTTTATATACCATTGCTTGTCTAAAATAGGGAATTATTTTTGTGGTTACACATTTTAAGACTTTCTTTGTTACAAGATTTATAAGCGATTCATAATGATTCATTTGAAAATTGAAACAAGTGTGATTGCAGACCCATGTGTCTCAGTTAATGAATGAAAAAAAATTATTAAAATAAAAATAGGGAATTATGTTGTTATTGGCCAAATGTTTTTAAACTTTTTAGAAAAGTTATTTTTTTTTTTTTTGTTAAACGATAAAAAATGTTAAAATAGTTTTTTAGTTTTGAGGACTTGAAAATTTGTCTTAGGTTAGGCGACTAGATTTTGAAAATAAAAATAGAGGACATGAAGAAAAAAAAAGTAAAAAAAAATATTTGACTTCAAGATTTTTTACATATTTTACAGAAGAATTTACATTCACATATTTATATATGTGAAGTAAATTAAAAAAAAAAAATAATTCTTATTTGATCTTTATTTTATCAATAAATATAATTTTTTATAAATAAAAAGACCTCAAGCTTAAATAATTAAAAGTATGTAATTAAAAAAAAATAAAATATAAAAAACAAGTAAGAAAGTATAGTCGGTCAAGCGACCATATGATAATCTACACCACATTATTAAAAAACACGTCATGCCGATATGTCCATAAACTTCATTAAAATCGGTTTGAAAGTTTGTGAGAGGCAGAAATTGCCCCCTGCCTCCCCTTGTAGTCCTATTTTTGAAAACCGTCATAGCTTATGTGTCCATATAGATTAAAACCCTGCACGAGTGTATCAGTAAGTATTGTTGAAACAGATACACCAGATACTTATCTGTTACTACCCTGCAAATAAAATTGGACCACCTGACCCATTTTGATAAAATGGACTACTCCATGGACTAGTCCGATGTAATGCAAGCATGGACCATGCCATTGTTAAAAAGTGTTTGTAGTGAGACGACATGTCTTCGTTTTTTAACGACATGCTTTCGTGTTTAAACGACTTCAAAACTAATCCTCTTGAGTATACCATGGAGTAGTTTTAAAACTACTCCTTACTGGTCCAAAGGTGGGTTATATACCATGGAGTAGTTTTAAAACTACTCCTTAGTGGTCCAAAGGTGGGTTATGTGGTCCTCTCCTAGGACATCGTAATGTTAAATAGACCAGGTTTTTTCCATACGTTTGGGTTACTTGTGGACTAGTCCTGGTCCCTTGTGGACTACTCTTTACACGCGTGTTTGGACTGGTCCTATTATTTGCAGGGTACTGATATAAATGAGAGAATGAGTGTAACTGATATTGTATGGTTTTGCTTATGCCCACTCACCATATCTTAAAAACAAAAACAGATGCTTATGGTTTTGGATTGAGTATGTCATAACATTTTTTTTTTTTTTTGCTTACAAATGTCTGTTGTCACCATAAATATTTCTACAATATCTGTGGTTATCTGTTGTATGCTAAAATATAGTTGGCGAGTTGATGAAAATAATAGAGTTTTTAAAAACTTGTATAAGATCTCAACCAGGAGTGCCAGATGGTTTAAGTAAAAAATCGGCATTTTTTCAAAAACAAATCGGAAATCAAATTATGAAAAAACGGCAAATTAAAATTACTGTTTGAAACACAATAAAACATATTTTTAATGACAAAAACAACAAAGCAAAACCATGTTACAGCCGTAGGGGCCAGTGAGGTTTCCGACTAGCCACGGTGAACAAATCCCAGAAGGTTCCAACCCTGCTCACTGGGTACGCTGCACATAAAGAAAATAATCAGGTACTATCTAACCTATTCACTACACAAACACTGATACTTTATTCCTTTTTTTATATTTTCAGGAAGCGGTTGTTATGCCCCCCGATTGCCCTCCCTGCCATGTCACAAGAAGATCCACCACACATTCATTAGTGACCCATTAAACCACCCGACTTCTCTCAACTTACCTTACCTTCATGCCATCAACCCTTTAAATTTAAACCAAACTATTAATATTGAACTTCTATTTAAGATTCACAAATTACATATTTTATTAAAAAAAACAAATTTAATTTCCGTAATATAATTTTCTATATACCCTATACTAATATATTCAGTTTCACAAAAAAAAAAAAACAAAATTTAAATAAAATAAAAACTATTACAAAATTTTTAATACTTATATTTAAATGTCGCAAGTACAGCAAAAGATTTCCTTTTATTCCTATGTATGCAAGTATCTAAACAATCACAATTTTCTCTTCACCTACAAATAAAATTCCTTTAAAATTAAAAACCTTTTCTTCTTCTGACAACTTTCTAATCAATTATATATAACTAACCTGAAGGAGCTCCCAAAGGCTAGAACTTCGTCCTTAACAACTCTCAGGACCAATAACCAAAAATACAAAAAAAAACTAAACAAAAAGATTTAACTTTTCAATTGAACAATTTTTTTATAATTTAATTATAAATAAAAGAACATTTTAAGCAGGATATTTAAGAGAACTGGCTCCAGAGAGAACCAACCCTCCACGTCAGAAAAATTAAGGACGGTGTTCTGGCGGCAGTCATCGATCGCACGGACCCTGATAGAAGGAACAGTGTAAAGAGATGACAGGTGCTATAGGACAAACTTCTCGACGAGATCTTCAGTGTAAGAGGAAGGCCGGACGAAGTAGTGTTAAGTTGCGACAATCAATGAATCTTTGAGTCTTTAAAGGCCGTCATTTACAGGTGTGGCAGCGCTTGTCCTGAAGCCATATTGGACGTTATATTTGCGTCTGAGTTGCCACTGAGGCCGGTAGTCACCACCCCTTTAACCGGTGGAGGTCATACTGTACTATCTAATCAGAACGGGGGGCTCGATTAGAGCCAGTCGAAATTGATAGCTTCACTGGGTTGTGAAGAGAACCAAGGGAGAGAATTCCGGTTCGCAGAAGACCAGGAAATCGAAATCGATGAGTGGGATTGCGATATTTCAGTTGGAAACCTGAATCTGATAGACCCTAAGAGACTGAAAGTAGTACAGATAAAGCTGCATCACTGTGAAGCAGCCTCAACCGAACTACATAGTAACCCACCTCACTGATTACAACGTGGCCTTAATATAAGAGCTCTGGCTCAACAACAACCAGGTAGTTGGATTAAAGTTTACGGGGTATACATTGTTCGTGCCCCACACAGATGAGAAAGTACGAACTTATATAACGGACAGAAATGAAATCAAATTTATGTTTTCTCATTACACTATGGAACATTTTTGGGATTATTGTCTGGGGGGTGAGAAATTCCAAGTCACGGTGATGGTACTAGGTCAGTATAGTAAAACCCTCAAAGGGTTTGGCGTTCGTATGTGTCAGTTTTTTTTTATGACATTTTAAATTTTTTCCTTATCTTTATGTTTTTTTGTTTAACATAACTCGAGAACCACTTGTCCGATTTTGCTAAAACAAACTCAAAAAAATTTAGAATTACAATTTCTTTAATCCGTTCATATAACGTTTTTCTTTATTATCAACAGATTTGCCGGTAAAAATAAATTTGTGGAGAATTATAATTGATAAGTGCAAAAAAATTTTCAAGCCTGGATGTATGCAGCAGATTTTATCACAAACCTGCACTGCAATTTTTGTGACTTTTTTAAAGCGATCGGTGAAAATCGTCGGACAACGGTAGGGGATTTCCCCTTTTCTATCTTCAATCGGATCTTAATAACTTCTTTTTATGGTGTAATCATAATATGATGGAGCTGAATCTTGTGAAATGCAAAAGCATGCGTTTTTATAGAAATAACTGTATTGCTGGTAGTTATGCTTTTGGTGGTCATCAACTGGAGTTGGTTAATTCGTTTCTTGATATTGGAGTCTTACTGGATCCTAAATTAAACTTTGTTTCTCATATTACATTAACTATTAAGCGCTGGGTTAAAAATTCACCGATCCATACATAACGAAGCAACTTTACGTATCACTCGTTAGACCAATCTTAGAATATTGGTCAATCATTTGGGATCCATTTTACAACATTCACAATTCTCGTATTGAATCGGTCCAAAAACAATTTTTATTTTTCTGTTTACGTGATCTTCATTGGAGTTACTCGACAAACTTTCCTTCCTATGCTAGAAGACTGGCATTGTACGCTCAAAAGTTGTCGTACAATGTTAAATGTTTCTTTTATGGTTAATCTTATTAATGGTAATGTTTGTTGTGATTTTCTGTAGAGTCTGCTAAATTTAATATACATTGTCGCAATACGCGTCATTATAATCTGCTTTTTGTTAAATTTATTTAGAGAAAATTACGCTATTGCTGATCCTTTTTCGAGGTTATGTAGACAATTTAATTCTATGTCACAATTTGTTGATTTTTCTTATCGTTTTTCTTTATTCGTAAATTTTTATGTACTACATATATTCTGTAAATTTGTAGTATATTTTAAAATGCATATTGTTATTCATTAATTTTAAGTCAATATTGTTATTAGTGAGTAAGGATAATATCCATTGATTAAATAAATAAATAAATAAATATGCCCTAAAATAAAAAATTGTGTCCTCTTTTCCCTACGGTTGAAATTTTCCGAAAAAAATCCCTAGAAAAGGGGAAATCCGCTACTGTTGGCATGTTGTTGATTATAATTCTCCACAAATTTATTTTTACCGGCAAAACTGTTGATTATAAAGAAAAACGTTATATGAACGGATTAAAGAAATTGTAATTCTAAATTTTTTTGAGTTTGTTTTAGCAAAATCGGACAAGTGGTTCTCGAGTTATGTTAAACAAAAAACATCAAGATAAGGAAAAAATTGAAAATGTCATAAAAAAAAAACTGACACATACGAACGCCAAACCCTTTGAGGGTTTTACTATACTGACCTAGTACCATCACCCTGACTTGGAATTTCTCACCCCCCAGATTGGCTGTTGTACTGTGTTATATTATGTTTAAGTAAAATTTATACGTATACAATTACCAATTTAATTTTAAATAAAAAGCTGTGCTTCTTTGTACACAAATCGTCAGCTCAGAATTGGTTTGGCGCATATGCCAAAAAGTCGGAGTGGAGAAAAACGAAAAAGAAGATTTACATGAAGATTTATTAAAATGTACCCGATAGAATTGTTTTATATTTTTACCACTGCTTCCGGTTTATGTTTTGAAGAAAATGTAAATTTTTGCGCACTTTCATGAATAAAGTTAGAATTTAATAGTATTTTTTTGAAAATGAAAAATATTGTTTTGTGCCGCATACGCCACTTTTCTAAAAAAAAATTAAAAAAGTGGCTTTTTGTGCTGCATACGTACACTTATTGCTGTGTATTGAGTAACTTGTTGTTGAGATGAATTTTTTTTTATAGTTTTTTTATTTGATTTTACTTTACAAAAACAGAAAATACAGTTCTACTGTAATGAAAAGTTACATAAAAAGCCACAAACTAAACAACTTAAATAATGCAAAAAAATTAATATTGAGTAAATTTTTATAATAAGCTTTATCAACACGTGGAAGAAATATAAGCAAGTCTTTTATGTCTCTATTTTTATCGCTGGAAAAAACATTCGTCAACAAATTCTCACGAGTTTTTAAGCAATTTTTTGATGCAGATTTTTCCTCTCTGGTAGAAGTTTTATAATATATACATAAATCATTATTTTAACTGTATAGAAGTACTTTAATTTTAGCAAAAGGGACTTTTCGATAGTCCATTTTATTTGCTTCCAACGAGTATGTGCGAAAATTTTCCGGAAGCATTTCCATAACTTGAAGTTTTGTTTTATTATTTGGCATTGTTTTAAGCAAATTTAGTAAATGAAGAGGACTATGAATTTCAATATTCTTTAAGTACCGGTCAATAACACCATGGACACAGTCCACTTCTTGAATTAAAGAATGTTCTGGTTCTGAAGACTTTTGTATTACGGCATCAATATTATTTTGTTTAAAGAACATTTTGATTGCGGTTGCGTTAATTTGATTTTTATTTTGAGGTACGCAAGAATCCCTCCATAATGTTAAAGTTTTAATAAGTGGACAATCTTTTATTAATTCATTTAAAATTTTAATTTAAGCACTAGCAATATTGTTACCACTCCGACCACTATGAGCTTCCGTCAACAAGGCACAATAAGTAAAAGTTGGTATATTTGGCATAATGATGGTTGCTGTAAGATTGTACATACTCAATTTTCGTTTGTAGTAAAATGTTGAAGCATTTCCCTTAGGTAGGCTAAAAACACTTTGCATATCATAGCAAACCGTACACTTGGTTGGGTCCATTATTTTATAAAACTATTTTTCACAAATTAATTTTCTTGTTGTCATTTTATTTTGCTTTTGCTTTAACTATATTTTTTCTTACGGAAATGCAGCAAAGCAATAGTAAAATTTATTTTGTACGTTTTTGTATGAATAATTTGCTGCAATCGCCAAACAATGGCTTGTAGAGCAAAACAGTACTTAAAAAATTTTTAAACAGTTGATATGCAGCAAAATTAATGCTTTATATCTCAGAAACCATAAAAATTTTCGCGAAACAAGTTTTTGATTTAGAAAGAGGGTATTAAAAAATATATTCCTCATGCCTAACTCATTTTTTTTTAAACGGTCGGTAGGTCAAACCAGTAATGAGCTGACGAAATGACAATTTTTTTATAATGTGAAATCTTCTTTTTATCATCCCTATGATATGTTGGCGATATCTTCCTATTTTTTTAAAAGTGGTTATCTGGCGATATTGCTAGTTAATCGTCTAGAAGTATCGCTTTCGTATTGCTAAGAAGTATTGCCATCGAGACACGTTTCTTCCCGAAGAAATATCTTCCGCAATACGAAATCGGTTATTGCCGCAATAATATTTTTCATCCAGGCAATACGTTTGGCAATACATAAGGTGTATTTCTGTGTTTGCTGGGTTATATTAAATATACATACATACATATGTACATTAGGGGTGGATAAGTATTATATGGAAATCCTTAGCAGCAAGATTTCGTTCGATACGCTAGAACCCCCAATTTTGTGAAGTTTTTAAAAAAACGCATGAGCCAAAAAATTTGGGGGTAAATGGCTCCTCATCGGGGTCAAAGTTAGGGGAAACGATACAAAAGCCAAAAAAGGTTCACAACTGTCCCTTAGTCGCTCCTAGAGGGGTAAAATGTAAGACTGACTCCCACTAATATTTCCCCCCCTACATTTTTTATTTACAAACTAACCCCCTATTTGTGCTCCTTTAGGGGGCTCCTATACTAAATATTGTTTTTTATAAACATTTTTTACAAACTTCACAAAATTGGGGGTTCTAGCGTATCGAAATAAATACATGTATAAAATTATCTGTTATCTATAAACATATGTATACATATAAAATTGTAATGTTACAGACTGACTCACTGACTTACTTACTCACTGACTGATTCATCATCACACAGCCTACACGCCTGAAGCTAAAAACTTGAAATTTGGACCAGAGATTGGTCACCCTACAAATCGATCCACTAAGACGGGATTTTTGGAAATTCAAATTTTTAGGTGGTAAAAAAGGGTAAAAACGGCAAAATACGGTAACCTTATATCTCCAAAACTAAAAGAGATACAAAAAAAATGTAACACTTATCGTTGTTCTTTAGAAAAATAAGCGGACAGGTGTCTGGTACTTTTTTGAAATTCGGCCCTTTTATGGAGTAAACGGGTAAAACCTGAATTTTGGTACTTTTTTGACACCCCATCTATCTTTTGAACCAATAAACATAGAATCAAAGTTTATACCACATTCTAAACTTATCAAAAAACACGAATACGAATTTGGATCTTTTTCGAAATTCGAACATTTAAGGGGTAAAAACCGTAACTATTTTTGGTACTTTTTTTATAAAACATTTTTCTCCATTCTTTGGCATATTCGTACTTAATTATGGGCTCCCACTACAATACTGAAATTTTTGATACTTTAATGGGGGGAAAAATAGTACCAAAAAAGGAAATACGGGAAATTTGATATTTTTGTTTAGCTTTTTGGTTCTACAACTGGTATTTTTTTAATTATCGTTAATATTGGACTTATAAACATAAAATTAAACATGCAATGTCCTGAGTGGATGAGAATCTATAAGATATAAATTTTTGGTACTTTTTTATTCATTAACTGGTACTTTTTGAAGTTCCTGATTGAATGAGAAACTGTAAGAGGAATCTTTTTGGTGCTTTTGCGTTCTTTAACTGGTACTTTTTTAAATTTTCGTTAATATTGGTCTTATGAACATAAAATTTAACCTTCAAGGTCCTGAGTGAATAAGAATCTATAAAAGCGCTTTTTGGAACTTCTTTGTGTTTTAACTTGTACTTTTTGAATTTCCGTTATTATTAGAACTAGAAACATAAAATTCAATATGCAATGTAATTAGTGGCTAGGAATCTATAAGAGGGACGTTTTTGTACTTTTTTGTTCTTTAGCTGGTACTTTTTTAATTTCCGTTATTATTGAACCTATAAACTTAAAATTAAACATGTAAGGTCCTGAGTGAATAGGAATCTGTAAGAGGGCTTTATGGTACTTTTTTGTTCATTAACTTGTACTTTTTAAATTTCCGTTGGTATTGGACCTAGAAACATGAAATTAAACATGCAAGGTCTTGAGTGAATGACAATCTGTTAGAAGGATATTTTTGGTACTTTTTCATCTTTTAAATGGTACTTTTTTAAATTTTCGCTTATATTGGTCTTATGAACATAAAATTAAACCTACAAAGTCCTGAGTGAATGAGAATCTCTAAAAGCGCTTATTGCAACTTTTTAGTTCTTAAATTGGTACTTTTTGAATATCCGTTATTATTGGACTTAGAAACATAAAATTCAAGATGCAATGGCCTGAGTGGATAAGAATCTGTAAGAGGGCTTTTTGGTACTTTTTTGTTCATTAACTGGTACTTTTTTTATTTTCATTAGTATTGAAACTAGAAACATGAAATTAAACATGCAAGGTCTTGAGTGAATGATAATCTGTTAGAAGGATCTTTTTGGTACTTTTTCGATTTTAACTGGTACTTTTTTTTAAATTTTCGCTAATACTGCTCTTACGAACATAAAATTTAACCTGCAAGGTCCTGAATGAATGAGAATCCCTAGAGAGCTTATTGGTACTTTTTGGTTTTTAGACTGGTACCTTTTGAATATCCGTTATTATTTAACTTAGAAACATAAAATTTAAGATGCAATGCCCTGAGTGGATAAGAATCTATAAGAGGGAAGTTTGTGGTACTTTTTGTTCTTTAATTGGTACTTTTTGAAATTTGAAATAAAATTAAACATGAAATGTCCTGAGTGAATGAAAATCTGTTAGAGCGCTTTAAGTACATTTTTGTTCTTTGGCAGGTACTTTTTGAATTTCCTTTATTTCCGCATTTATTGGGTCTAGAACAGAGTCCGCCAAACACATACATTTACATTTCTTGTTTCTCTTGGTTGTTTATTTTTTAGCGTAATTGTTTTTGTTTGTTCAGTGTTTTCGAGTAAAAATACAAATTATTTTCTCATGCTCTCTTTATTTGTGTGAGAGCATTCGCACATGTGCGGTGTTGTGCAGATCTCTGGTCTAAAAACATAAAATAAATATGCAAGGTCCTGAGTATAAGAAAATCTGTAAGAGGTATTTTTTGGAACTTTTTTCGTTCTATAACTGGTACTTTTTTTAACTTAATATTTATTTTTGTGCAATAAATAAAAAAAAGTAAATAATTGTCTGGTACTTTTACGAAGTTTGGCCGTTTTAATAAAAATTATACAACATTTGTAACTTATCTACAAACTTCAAATGCATATTTGGTACTTTTTCAAAAGATTTTTTCGCCCTCTATTTATCTTTCATCGCAGAGCCTAAACGTCTGAACCTAAAAGGTTGACATTTGGACCAGGCGCTGGCCAAACGATCATGCTAAGCTCATACCTCCTAAACCAGTGTTTAAAAATTCAGTACTTTGGTACTTTTTTCAGTACTTTTTCATATTAAAAATACCGCAGTACCCCCGCGTTGTTTTTAGTACTTTTTTTATCCTTTGAGCTTTTTTAAGGTGATGTGATCATTTCGAAAGAAGGCTTGGGTTATCATGTGTTTGCTGCAAAATTTATGTTGTTGTATTTTAAAAATAATAAGCGACGTAAATATTGAAATGCAAAGTGTGGACGGCAGGATTCATATTTTGCTTTCCAGAACGGGATATTTGTTCTTATAACAAAATTTGGTTTTGAACATAAAACCTTAAAAGTCATAATCAGCGTCAACCCAGAAAATATTGTTTCCGGAAAAACCAATAGCATAATACTGTTGTTATTAATGTTATTTACAAACGATAAAGAAAACTATGATAATATCAATTCTCAATTCCGTGTTCTAGCGGATCTTTCAGAAATAAAGCATTTCAGAACTGAATCACCCCTATCGTGAATAAAAATTCCTTGGGAGTTTTTCCCTTTTTCCATTTTTCCTATGTTAATTCAATTGTAAAAAAGGGAAAAGGGAAAAAACTCCCAAGGAATTTTTATTCACGATAGGGGTGAATATATTTAAATTTCTTGAAAAAAATAAAGCCAATATTTAGAACGAAACTAATGTTTGCTGACCTTTCATATATTGCTTTTGGTATTTTTTCGATACCACATTTCTGAGCATCAATTGAACGCACATTTTCGAATGCAAAAGATGTAAAAAGCAAAGGAAGAAATCGTACACATATAGAAACTGTTTCAAGTTTGATAAAAACTAAAGATCTATTAAAATCAACTGGTAGTTGCTGTTGTAGTTATAATATTTCTTATGATTTCTTTAAGTAAATTTGCTTTATCTTAAAACACTGAATTAAAATCTTTTTTTTAAACATTATTGTTTTAAACTTTTTGTAGAACTAAGTTCTAAGTTTGTAAAAGTCTGAATTATGTAACTTTGCAAAAGTTAAAATATAAACATAAAAACCAGTATTAATTTATATTGACAAAAATAAAATTTTTAATTTATTTTCTTATTCATAAATATATTAACTATTTCAAATATTTTTTTTAATTAGTATTGTGGTTATTCTGTTGAACTATTTAAGGCCTTTAATCCAAATTTTCAATATTCCCAATTAGGCTTAAGTTCATGAAATTTAATTTTCATTAAATTATTCTTATGAAGAAAGGAATTTCACAACATGTAAATTAATTAAAATTGTTATTGATAATCCTTCATTCTTGACGTGGCTCGGGCTCGAACCCTGGCCGGCAGGTTACCATGACATGTTTCGATCGCAACCACTCGATCTCCTCAGATGGATTTGCCGTCTTACACTCGCAGCCATCGACGACTGCTGACGTCAATAGTCAAACATCAATCCTTAAACCAAATTGTATTTTAACATTTGGTAGATCGAAATTTGCTTTCCTGAATGATTATCCATTTTAATTGATTTTACATGTTTTTTCCTTACTTCTGTTTTTTCCTACCTTTGTCAAGAATTTTTCTTGAAGTCCAAGTACATTTTTTGTTTTTCCATTTTGTCCTTCTCCTTTCTGTTGACCTTTTTCAGCACAACTTGAAGGACAAATGTACACATTGAGCTCGTGCCCTAGCTTTAACAATAATTAGTATTGTGGTTATTCTGTTGAACTATTTAAGGCCTTTAATCCAAATTTTCAATATTCCCAATTAGGCTTAAGTTCATGAAATTTAATTTTCATTAAATTATTCTTATGAAGAAAGGAATTTCACAACATGTAAATTAATTAAAATTGTTATTGATAATCCTTCATTCTTGACGTGGCTCGGGCTCGAACCCTGGCCGGCAGGTTACCATGACATGTTTCGATCGCAACCACTCGATCTCCTCAGATGGATTTGCCGTCTTACACTCGCAGCCATCGACGACTGCTGACGTCAATAGTCAAACATCAATCCTTAAACCAAATTGTATTTTAACATTTGGTAGATCGAAATTTGCTTTCCTGAATGATTATCCATTTTAATTGATTTTACATGTTTTTTCCTTACTTCTGTTTTTTCGTACCTTTGTGTAAGACGGCAAATCCATCTGAGGAGATCGAGTGGTTGCGATCGAAACATGTCATGGTAACCTGCCGGCCAGGGTTCGAGCCCGAGCCACGTCAAGAATGAAGGATTATCAATAACAATTTTAATTAATTTACATGTTGTGAAATTCCTTTCTTCATAAGAATAATTTAATGAAAATTAAATTTCATGAACTTAAGCCTAATTGGGAATATTGAAAATTTTTTTTAATACTGAAAAAACGTACCTTAAACGGCTCCTACACTTTCAATATATGTAACTGTTCAATTATATCGCCAATGGGTTTGAAATATTCGAAGGTGACACAATATATTGGTAAGAATCGAAATCAGAAAAGCTATATATTGCAACACTGCACTATGTTGTTTTGCTTTAAATGTTGAGTTTTTTTTAGATCAGAGTTGCGCCATATTTTAATTGAAACCATTGTGCAACTTATTGAATAATATGGGGCCATATAGAAATAATATGGCGAATAACATATACAATAATATTGTAAATGTATGTACCTTAAATATAAATACTGTTCGCCATTAAATACTTAGATAATTGAATTCCAATAAAATATTTTTGTTCCATTTATTTTCATAAATTATTGTTTTTTTTTTGGTGGGAAAAATACTCTTTTAGTTGAAGTTCAGTACCATTCCAAAATTTCAATTTTGCAACACTGTCCTAAACTAAAAGAGATGAAAAACATTAACACTTATTGTTGTTCATTAGAAAAATTCGCTAACCTCATATCTCCTTAACTAAAAGAGATACACAAATTGAATACTTATTATTGTTCATTAAAAAAATAAACGGACAGGTTTCTGGTACTTTTGTGAGGTACGGCCTTTTTGGAGTGTAAAAGGGTAAATAAAAATTATATCACATTCTAGCTTATCTAAAACATACAAAACAGATTAGGACCTGTTTTGAAATTCAAACGTTTAAGGTGTGAAAATCGTTCCTAATTATGTTACTTTTTTACAACATTTTTCTAAATCTACCTATCTATATACCGGAGGCTGGCCTCTCGCCAACTCGATCCCGCTTACCTCAAAAATCGAAAACTTAAAGAGACACCAAAAATTTAACACTTAATGTTGTTCATTAAAAAAATAAGAGGACAGGTGTCTGGTACTTTTTCGAAATTTGGTCCTTTTGGGGAGTAAACGCGTAAAACCTGTACATATTTTGGAGCCTTTTTGTCACGCCACCACCGTATGTACATTAGAGACACAACTTTTCTGGACATCATTGCCCCAAGGGACTACATCTTATGGGCAATATGTGATAATAAAACACATTTTTCAGTTCAATTTAAGCCAAACATTTTTTTTGCTCAATTTTCGAAGTCCCTCACGTCCACAAAAGTTTTTTTCATCCTATGACAAAAACGTACTAAGCTGTAGGCTCCAACTACAACATTGAAATTTTTAATACATAAATGGGAAGAAAAAAGTATCAAAAAGGATAATACGGGAAATTAACTTTCTTTCATTTGCTTTTGTGTTCCACGAGTCGTACTTTTTGAATTTTCTATATTGAACTAAAAGCACAAAATTATAGGTGCAAAGTCCTGTTTCAATATCAACCTATGAGATGAAAAATGTTGGAACTATTTTGCTTAAACCTGTTTACATATACTTTGGAATATAAATATGCTCATGAAAGAAAAGGCCTGTTAACAAAGTACCAGGTTAAATGCTAGAATTTAAACAAATTTAAACCTAGAAAAAGAAGCTTTGGCATACAAATATGTCCACGAAGGAAAAGAAGACGCTAACGAAGTAGCGGATTAAATGCTAGTTTGAAATAAAATTTTATTCAACATTTTTAATTTTTCGAATTTATTCTATGAGCTAAATTTCAGTTATGTATTTTATAAAGCTTTTTTGTAATAGTTCTATTCCTTCAATTTTTCAGAAATGACTTTATACACTACCAGAAAATGAAAATGTTGAATTTATATATGTATATAAAAATGAAAAATGTTTGTATGTTTGTTTGTTTGTTTGTTTGTTGGCTTATAGACTCCTAAACTAATGAACCGATTTTCCTGAAATTTTTACAGTAGCATCACGTGAGCCCTAAAAATAAAATAGGCTACTTTTTTTCGATAGGGGCAGGGGAACTGGTACCCCCCATTGGATGCCAAAATTAAATATCGCATATCTTAAGAGCCGCTTCACGCATTTTGTTGAGCTTTTGGTAGTAGCATCTTCTAAGCCCCCCATAGGATGCCAATGTTTAAATATCGCATATCTTAAGAGGTGTTATAGTGAGAATAGTCAAACTTTGTAGAAGTCACTCTTATGGTATACTACACTATTGAAAATAAAAATAACGCGGGTAGGCGCAAGGGGTGGAAATACCTCTCATAGGATGCATATATTAAATATCGCTCAACTGAGGATCTATTAAAGGGAGAGTCTTCAAACGTGGTTAAAGCTACTATTATGGCAAACTTTAAATTTCAATATAGTAATGGGCTGGGTAGACAGAGGAGCAGTTCCCCTCATAGATAGAAATATTAATAAGAGCCGCTGCACGCATTTTGTTGAACTTTTGGTAGTAAGATCCTCTGAGCCCCAAAATTTAAATAAAATAGCAGCGGGGGAAGTGTTACCCCCTATAGGACGCCAATGTTTAATATTGCATATGGGCAAATCCCAGAAACAGTCTACCAGCCAAAAATTTTTCAAATTAATTTTTTTTAATGAAATATAAGACTAGATGTATAATTTCATTTTTATATTAAAAACAATGTATTTCAATGATCATAAATGCAATAATTTTTACCAAATCCTACCCCACTGCTGATTTCTTAATGTTATACGTGAATTTAGCATTATTTTAGGTGATTTTTGTGCTTAAAATAGCACTTAAAGCAGACTTACCAAAATATAAATTCGTAAAAAAAAAAGTTGATATTCATTAGTTAAGAAATTAGTTTAAGATATGCAATTCATAAAAATATAATTTGTTTTGTTAAAATAAATAAAATTTAATAATAAAATGCTACTCGAAAAACTGTAGCGTGCGTTACGTAGCGTGCGTCACAAAGGGTTCACGGCTTTTGTCAAAAAATCACAACATTTTTTGGCTGCGAATAAGTGCGTTTAGAATTCTCTTATAGTCATCTTTCTTTTAGAAATTAGATTTTGTATACCTTATCATGCCAAAATCGCTAAAAATTAGGAAAACGCACTTCAACCTTTAAAGTTACTTCCACTTTTTGTAGCGTGCGTCACAAAACTTTGTGATCAATTATTTCGCAACAAATACCTGCTAAGAAATTATGATATATGCCATTCGTAAGTAAATATTAATGTCACTAAATACTATTTATAAGTTGAAGCTTTCTCTTTTGAAAGACCAAAAAATGTTTATATTTCAATCAGAAAACGCAAGCGAATGTAGCGTTCGTCACGCAGGATTTGCCCATATCTTAAGAACTGTTATAGTGAGAATGTTCAAAATTTGCAGAAGTCACTCTTATGGTATACTTCACTTTTGAAAATAGAAATAAAGCGGGAAGGCGCAGGAGGGGAAATACCTCCCATAGGATCCATATATTAAATATCGCTCAACTGAAGAACTATTAAAAGAAATAGTCTTCAAACGTGGTTAAAGCTACTTTTATGGTAAACTATACATTTCAATATAGAAATGGGCGGGAAAGCCAGAGGACGAGCAGTACCCATCATAGATAGAAATATTAATAAGAGCCGCTGCCGCTGGATCTTCTGAGCCCCAAAATTTAAATAAAATAGCAGCGGGGGAAGTGTTACCCCCCATAGGACGCCAATGTTTAATATAGGATATCTTAAAACTGTTATAGTGAGAATGTTCAAACTTTGTAGAAGTCACTCTTATGTTATACTACACTTTTGAAAATAAAAATAAAGCGGGTAGGCGCAGGGGGGATGTACAGGATGCATATATTAAATCTCTCAACCGATAAAGTGATTAAAGCAGTGTAGCGAAGCGCACCGAATTAAGCTAGTAAAATATAAAGTAACCTTCGGAAGGAAATAATTCCCAATTTCTATTACTTAACATTTTTGTAATATATCAATTAATTTATTAATGAAAAGATTTTTTTAATTTTCTTTTAAATCAAACACTTTACTTAAGCTGCACTTTTGTGCAGGTAACCACAATTGTGTACCTTCACATTAAGACAGTTAAATGCATTTAAGATAATAGCATTTTTGATTTACCTGCACAAAAAATCGTGCAAAGGAGATTGTGCAGCTAAGCCAAAATAAATGTAGATACAAAATTACAACCTTAGTTTTTAAATACTGTTTTTACAAAAATTCTACACTGGTACAACACCCTAAATACAAATATATGAATTTAGTTTCGTAATGTCGTATTTACAATAGAACTATACCGCTACAATGCTGTATATGTACACAAAAATATAGTCTTATATAAAAACACTATTTTAGTTAAGAAAAAATTAACAAATTTAATGCTAAAATTTGGCTTGTTTATTTAACGAATTTATGAAGTTACAAATCGTCACCTTAAAGACGAAATAAGCTATGTATCTGCAGTTTTCAAAAGTTTACAGGAAAGGGAAAAAACGTTATAAAATTGGAACTATTTAAAATATTGAAACAAAAATTACATATAAAATGAAACCAGAAATATATATCGGTTGAGAAAATTTTCTTTTTCTTAACACAGCTTATGTTATGTCACACAGGTTATTTTGAATTGTAAAAATCTGATACCAAATAACCTATCAGCAGCATTTTTACTGGTTTAAGCAAAAAAAGTACTTAATGCTTGTTGAAATAACACTATGCAACAAAATTAAACTTTAATCGTGATTTAATTCTCAATTTTTTTAGTGCATAACTGTCCTCTAGGTACAAAAACTTTGTAATTTGTAATGTTACATGTTCAAAATTTTGCAGACATATGCGTTATGATTTTGAAATTTTTGCAGATAGTTTATTAGGTCTTTAAGATGACGATATACATACACATTAAATTAAATAAGTTATGTAAAAGAGTAATAGCTTTTATTTCATTATTGAATTTATGTGTTGTTTCCGGTGACAAGCAATTGATTGTGTAGTCAAATTTATATGAAAAGTACTCAAAAAACTGAGTGATTTTCATATAAATATTTCTAAACATGTTTTGCACATGGTATCCATCGATTAGCTGAATTCATTCAAACAAACTTTGAAAATGTCAATAAATTGATTTCCAATGTTAAAAATATTTTCTTAAAGGTAAATATAACTATTAATCAGAGGTGTTCTGGAAATCGAAAACGCAAGAATTTAAAAGTCATTTTTTGAATATGATTTTTGAAGTAAAAGAATTGTATGACAAATATTTCTCTATTAAACAGAATTCTATAAGAAAATTATATAAAATGGATAAATAGTGTATTAAAAAGAACTTGAAAGTTCTTACGAAAAATTTTAATTAATTTAAGAATTTTATTAAACCGCCATATACATTTTTCGTCTTTTGTGAATACATAAAATCAAAAGTTGTTAACAGATTTTAATCATTTATAGTTTGTTTTGTTTGCAATGTTGTTTTTTATATGACTGTATAAAATTAGAAGCATAGCTGCATTTTTCAATTTTTTATGAATTTTTAAAAACAAAAATTCCGAAATTTTAATAAAAAAATTATTTTTTTTCCAGAAAAAAATTATGTTTCTAAAACGACTGCGCATATAAGAAAAACGTTTTACCTTTCTTAAAGTAAATTTTATTGCGGAGTTTCGGTTTTTTTTTTAATTTTTAAATAAGCTAAAGCGTTTTTGAGTTACGCGAATATATGTTGTGCAACCTCCTTAATTTTCGAAACAACGGTATATGGGTTATTCCAAAGTGTTGAACGTGACAGTCGTACGCATCAAAAATGCAATAACATTAAAAAAAGAAATATTTTTACGTTCTCTAAACCCTTAAATTAAAGCACTCAGAAAGCACTGTTATCTATGCTAAAGTTTATCAAGGGCGCGATTCTAGGTCAAAGATAATGGCAAAAGAAGTAGCGGTTCGAACGTGAAAAAAACAGAAGTAGTTTTTGTGGCCGTGTATAAAAAGGCTTAATTCAGCGAAACCTGGCACAATTTTTTAGTCAAACTACTTTCAGAATTTTACGTCGCAATGTAACATTAAAATGTCTTGGTTTGATTCCAAAATCTTTTGTATTTTCTTTTTATTTTAAGCCAAAATCTGGGTCGATACGTGACATTTCGAACGTGAAATTTTTTCCGTAATAATTTAACTGAATAATGATTAAAATAAAATAAAAATTTACCGTTAATCCGGATAACATATTTCTCTTTGAACTCTTCCTTAGATTACAGACCATGTAAGAAAAGATTTTTGGAATAATTTTATCAAATACCACCTCTTTTAAGGAAGATAATTTTAAAGAAAACATACAATAAAACATTCTCACAAATAAAAAATTACGTTTGCACAAATTTGCAGTCTGATTGTTCATCTAAGTGGACAAATTTATGGGTAAATTTATAAAATTAGTAAAATCTAAATATTTCTCTATAACAATATTGTAAAATTATCAGCTTTTAATAACTTTTAAGTTTTCGGCCACGGTGGACCTTTTGACGGAAATGCCCATATCTCGAAAACCAAAGCCAACATAAAGAAAAAAGTTTTAACTTTCTTAAAATAAATTTTATTGCGGAATTTCAGTTTTTTTAGTTTTTCAATAAACTAAAGCGTTTTTGAGTTACGCGAACATATGTTGTGCAACCTCCTTAATTTTCGAAATAACGGTATATCTCGAAAACCAAAGCCAACATAGAAAAAAAGTTTCAACTTTCTTAAAGTAAATTTTATTGCGGAATTTCGGTTTTTTTTTAGTTTTTCAATAACCTAAAGCGTTTTTGAGTTGCGCGAACATATGTTGTGCAACATCCTTAATTTTCGAAATAACGGTATATCTCGAAAAGCAAAGCTAATCTAAAAAAACGGCTAGCACCACTGGATTCAGCGACCCCGAATTAGGTTAAAAATCTTTCGTTCGTATCATACTAATATATTAAACAGCAAATAACTTTAATCTATCTATACAATATATAATTTCTTAGTATGTCAGGATGTTAGCATGTATGTCCTATTCTTTCCGCAACTTTCTGAAGCCATCTGATGACATAGGAAGCTGAAATTTGGCACACTTGAAGTACTTTCTCTGCGGATGATCGTAACGAAGCCATATTTTTGATTTTCGGCTTTTCAACTAGTATAACTTTAAAGATCTGATAGAAAATATGTTTTTTTTTATAATATGGGGAACTTTGGGCCCCACCCGGCACGGCTAGGCACCGTCGGATTGACCTGAAAAATTAGATCATGATTTCTTACACCAAACCTCATATTTTAAGCAGCGCAACCAATTAAATTTAAAAAAAAAATTGCGACCAGTCTAATAAACATTCATACATATGTATGTTAAAAATATATGTTACAAAAACAACATTTTTACAAGCACCGCGAAGAAAACAACTCTTTCTAAAAATGAATCCTAATGTTGTACTTCCACCGTCTCCATGCCCAACTCGTTGGGGTACTTGGTTAGAAGCGGCAATGTACTACGCTGAACATCTTGAAGAAGTTAAAGCTGTTGTTTTAGAACTTGACAGTCAAGATGCCGACTCAATTGTGCAATCCAAAAAAATATTTGAAAACTCAGCACTAATTTCTCAACTTGCATTTCTAACTGCCTGTTTGTAGTACGCGAGCACAAAAGTGACTCGCTGAACTTACATTTAAAACAAAAACAAATTTTAAAATTTTGTTTGTCCTCTAATGAAACTCTCAAATTTAAATATGCACTGTCAACCTCCGTTGATGTAGAAAGAAGCTTTTAACAGATCGACGTAGAAAATTAAAATTTGAAAACATAAAAGCCCACATGATAGTATATTGTAATAATTTGGATGATGTGGAAGAATTAGGATAAAACATTTTTTAGTGCTTTTTTTTTGCTGTTTTATCAATTTTTTTTTGCTTTTTTTTATAATATCTTTTTGCTGTAAAAGTATTGAATATTGCTTTTTTTGTCTTCTCTGGTGACAATATTTACAACAAATCATTTCAATATTGTGACTATATTGTAAATTTGTTAAACAGTACGTTGTATTGATGTTGATAGTACCCACAACAACGTCGGTACAGCGGGTTGCTGATCTTTTTCTGACTGGGTAACTTGGTTGCAATGTACAACAGTCAATAAGTGGGTAGGATTGGAGAAATGTGCGTGGCAAACAATATAATTCTCTATATCTAGAAAACGTTAAGTGCACAAATTTAGTACATAAAGATTGGTTATCAATACACAACGCCTGTCAAAAAGTATGTGGAGGTGGATAAGTGGACGTGGCACCTCCCATACAAAGACAAAAGATTTCTGGAAAACGATACAGTTTGATTCGCATCAATACACGAAATTTAAAAAAAAAAGTTTACCAATATTATTTTGAAGCGCACTGGATTATGCTGGTACATAAAATATAAAATACAGAACGATTAAAACAGCAACAAAGGTCTGTTTTGAATAATACAAAAAGACTGGTAATCGTATAAATATATTACATACATACTTACATTTTTTTAAATAATTGCACTTACGTTTTCAACTCATCCAACTTTTTGTCTAATAAGCGCAATAAGGCTCGACCTTCCATTATACCCAAGGATTTTAAAGTAGTTTTTGATAACTGTTCTGTACCAAAAATCTCCTGACGCATATAAAGTACTACGGGGCTTTCAAATTTTTTCAATTCAGTTTCTCCTTGCAATTTTTTAAGAACATGCCATAAATTATCGTCTGGAATAAATTGAGCCTGTTTACGTGTGCCATCCTCAGTTTGCACACAAATGTCGACGGGGTGACTAATACGTTTTTTATCCGTTTGGTACATTTCTAATAGACAATTATTTGGTAAACCACTGAAGCGAAACATTTGCGATAACGACACCTCTTTATTGTGATGTTTCAAACAGTGTTCCTCGCTTGGGAATCCTTGTTTTTTACAAACCTCCTCCAATATTTCCAATATTGTAGTGTTAGGCGTGACCTTAACATTTTGTCGCCTATTATTTGGTGTTAGAACCGTAACTTTGTATTCCATTATAGTAATATAAATTTTATTTCTTTTTTTTTTGTTATTTAGATTACTTTAATTGCAAAGTTGAATTGTAAATTTTCCGAACTAAAAGAGCAATTTTAAAAACAATTGTCATTGCAGAGCCATAAATTAGTCAAATCTTCATTTTATATTTTTGAACAAATCTAGTTTACCGACGCAGCTGCAAATAAAATAAAAATAGCCTATGAGCAAACGCATAGTTTTCGAGTAATGGACCTCTTACGTTTTCATATAAATATGCGATTTTTCATTACATTTCTGAACGTATATTGCCAATATTGCTAATTGAAGCTTTTGAAAATATCTTTTCTACATACATATGTATGTATGTATATACAAAATTAATTTAAAATTTCGGCAAAAGTGCACTTTACGGGGCGTACGAAAAAAAAAAATAAAAAAAATATGCTACCCGATTCAGAATAAAAAAAGAAAAAAACCATAATTAAAATTTAAGGGGGCTGAGGCCCGTGGGGCCCTCTGGACCCAAAAAACCGCCCCGCCCACTTAGTGGAATGTGTGGGTACTCAAATTAAAGGTAATTGTTGAAGAAAAACGAAAATAATAAAATTTAGGGCGGGCGGGACTTTTGGGGTCCTCTGGGTAAAAAAGTGCCCTCATCCACGCACATCTATGTGTAGGTACTCAAATTAAAGGAAGTTTGCTCACGATTGTAAATATTTTGTATTTTTTAATGTTATATGTTCGATTTAAAAAAAAAGAATTTTTTTTTTTTGCAACTAATAGCCTATTTCCGATGTGCTAAAGAATACTTTTCAGCGTAGACGGCCTTCGGCCGGGCGCATGGATATAACAAATACCGGCTTCGCTAACTAAAGCTTCTCTGAATAGCCGGCCTTCGGCCGGGCGCAAGGATTTTCTCCTCTATGGCATAACAAAAACCGGCTTCTAACCTAAAAGTTACTTAAATTAACCTAGAGGGGAAAATAGTATGCGAACACAAAAACAAAATACATATTTGCAATCGTGAGCAAATTACCTTTAATCACAAAGTGGGCGGGGCAGTTTTTTGGGTCCAGACGGCACCACGGGCCTCAGCCCCCCTAAATTTTAATTATGGTTTTTTTCTTTTTTTATTCTGAATCGGGTAGCATATTTTTTTTATTTTTTTTTCGTACGCCCCGTAAAGTGCACTTCAGCCAAAATTTCTTAAACCATTAAGAAACGGTGATGAGTTTGCGAAAATCAAGAGTTTTTAGTAAGCTAAATAATTAACATGGAGAAAAGATTTAGTTAGCGAAGCCACGACTGCCCCTAGTAAAAATAGATTTGCGTAGTGCCGTTTCACACACGTCAAGTTTGACTCGACAAGTCATGAGTTTTTAGGAGAAAGGGGAAAAGAAATGGCATTCTCTTTTCCCGTCTCTCCTAAAAGCTCAAGACTTGACAAATCAAACTTGACGTGTGTCCGGCACTTATATCTTAAGACGGTAATTACATAAGTTTGACTAGGCATAGCCGAATAAAACACTCTAACAAATATTTTACTTAACATAAAATAAAGAGTTAAATTTAAACTTGATATCACAGAAAAAAATAACAACAGTTATTAAGTAATGAATGAAAATTTTTTAAAGTTTTTCAAATATATTTAACAATTTTATTAATTAACATGTTTGTAAATTGTCATATAAACAATTCTGAACAAATTTAAAAATAAATACATACAATAAAATTTAGTTTGTGTCAAAAAAAAAAAAAATTTTAAATCAATATGAAAAAGTTTTTAACATTTTGGACTTAAATAAATAAAAGGCGAAAAGATAGGCCGATTATTGAAAAACTGCATCAATGTATGGGGTAAGTAAAGTTTTTGTCGTGTGCACCCTGTAGTAGTTTAAAAATGTAAAAAAAAGAAGAAGAGAATAGGAGTAGGCAACGCGAGAGCTGGATAAATATTAAGACAGCTGCAAGGTCTATCCAATAGGTCTGCTTAAGAAGCCAGATGTTTATTTGGTTTTTTCCTCAACGATATCAAGAGTTGTTTACATTTTCCTTATATGTGTATATTTTTGTTTACTTTTTTGGTTTTTTGCCACACATCAATGCACACAAAACACATTTTTCCTTTTGTTTTGCCTATGTAGTAGTAAGATTTTGACAACGGCGAGGAATTTTACACAAACAAAATGCCTGTTGTTTTTTGTATTGTTGTATTGTTGTAGTAGTAAGCAGACCTATTGGATAGGCCTTGGACAGCTGGAAGAAAAATATAACAACCAGAGACCTGCGCCGAAGCGGCTTAGCCGGCTGTTAGCCAGCCGCCGATGAAAATATTTGTAGCCACCGCCGCCGAAAATTTTTCGGCTAAGAATCGGCTGCAGCTTAGCCACCGATTACTTTGTAAAAAATTTTTATTCTCTTTTTTAAACACCTTGATACATTCTTTTTTGTTTGTCTATCCTTAAAAAGTGCAACTTTTAGTTTCTTGTTTAAAAAGCACCAAAATTTCATCATCAACATTTTTAAAATAACGACTGAGTGAATACTGGTGCAGTCGTTGATTATTTTTTGTGATAACTATTCTCTTTATTTTCCCGCCGAAAAGTTTTAACTCTGTAAAAATTTGACCAAATCACTTTTGTTAAACATCCTTAAGTGTTGATTGTTTTTAAAACTATATATTTGGCGGCAATTGAAAATTAAATAAATATGTGTGAGAATTAAGTGGTATCAATCGAAACATGTAAGGGTAACCTGTCCTGGGTTCGAGCTCAAATTCAGTCAAGAATGAAAAATTAACAATAAATTTTAATTAATTTCATGTTGTTAAATTCAATTTAATGAATTTTAGCCTAATTAAAATATTAAAATTTGTATTAAAAACCATAAAAAGTTCAACAAAACAACCACAATACTAATTATTTTTTAAAACATCAAAAGTAATGGAGGATGAAACTGATTCCAGCGATACGGTTGCCGAGTTCAATTCAGATTTCGTACATTACGAAAATATGCTTAACAAGAAAAGTGAATTTAAAGTAAAACGAAAATATGTTTGTTTGCGTCACTACTGAGGTATTCGTGTACACGGTCAACACACCAAGACTACCCTTCAACGTGGTCGAAATTTTGGTGTGTACTGCATCATTTTTTTAAGAGACCGTTTTCAAGCCGAACAAAGATAAATAGAAGTTCTAAAAACAGATGGTGTGTTTTATTATAGCTGTTTTATATGTAAAAATGTTAAATTTTGTACCTCTGGAATAGCTAATTATTCAATTAATGTTTGATTTCCTGTGTCATTGAAAACGTGTAATTCTTGTTTAAACAAAAACATATTTTTTTTTCAATGGGTAGTGAATTATAGAATGAAAAATGTTTTAATATAAACATATACAAATATGTTTGCACAAATGTACATACATATAATTTTAATATACATATCCCATCGGCTGACAGCCACATCGGCTAACAGCCGGAGCGAGCCGCCGCCGAGCATTTTTTTGCTTCAGCCGCCGCCGCCGATGAAATTCCACGGCGCAGGTCTCTGATAACAACACAAAAAAAAAACGTAAACAGTAAACAAAAACAAAAAGTAGGCATAAAAAAAACTTGTAAGAAATTAATGGCGATTTCTTTTATGAGAAAAATGTTGCATTAATGTTACATGTTCTATATTTTTGTGTTCGTTTGTACAAAAAATACAACTGTGGGAAAAATTTCCAAGTTCTTTTGTGAATATGTTGATAAAAAACGTGCAAAACATGTTGCATGTTTTACCCTTACTTTTACTTAAGGTGTTCATACTGCCCTGTCTTACAATTTTGGTACTTACTACTTTGTTTGTACAACCAATGTTTTATTTTGTTTGTCATAATTCATACAGCTCATAATTTTGTAAAAAAATTATTTTAAAACAAAATATAAATAAATTTACACATTAAAATAAAAAAAAAGTCTATTTATATGATAATCATTTAAATTTTTTAAGCCATTAGTGATGTCAATATTTGTTTCCAAGCCATAATTGCGTGCAGAAACCGCTTAAATAGATTAAAAAATCGCTCATGAAGTACATTAATGATGAAAGTGTAATAGTTGTAAATAAAAGCAACTAATTGTGTTCTATTGAAATTGCACAACATGTAACACTTCCAGTGATTATAGGTAACATTAGAAAATGTTACATGTACATACTGTAAGTGGCCAACGGAGAAATTGAATTTGTGAGCGGTATCAATAAAACTAAAAGTTTTAAAGTAAAGTTTGTTTGATTTTTTTTTTGTTAAATAAAAAAAAAAATAAAAAGAGAAACATTTAACCCTCCGTTACTATCGTATATTTTACTTACATCAGTACTATCGTTGGGTGTAATCCAACCATGCCTTTTAAGTGCCATGCGTTTCTTAACTGTCAAATTCAAATATTCAAATAACGTAATTTTTTTAAATAATGAGCACTACAATACCGAATAAATTTAGTTTTATTCGTATAGCTATTATTTTATTTATGTATGTTGTTTATTTACATTTCATTAAAAAAAAAATAAAAAATTATATAAATGGATTATGTAAAACTAGTGATTATTAAGAAAATTTGTAAGCCAATCCTATGCGGATTACTGATTTGGAAAGTTGAAAGGATATAGAAAAAAAAATTTTAATAACCTTTTTCTAAACAAAGTAAAATTTTTTTTTTTAACAACGTAAAATTTTGCGTAAAAATTGAGCGAATTACCAACAAAATTTAGTTACTCATTAATGTTTTTCGTAACTTTTTGACAATGCTGAGATTGTAGATTGATAGCAACTAGTACACAGTAGGTGGCTGTGACTTTTGAAAAAAAAAATTCGTATTTGCACAAAATGTAATCCCTAAAATGATGTACATGGTTACTATCGATGGGTATAAAACACTCATCCCCCATATAAAAAAATGAAACGCTATTTCTATCGCGGGTGTAAACCACCCAAGCTCTTTTTAAAACAAATTTTATATAAATTTAATCTCAAATTAATGTAGTATAATTTACTTCTTAACATAAAAAACTATTCAAAGATAGATTACATTTTACTAAAAGAACGATTTTCATGAAAAATGATATAGTTTTCTTTAAAGTTAAGCTTTTTGGGTGGAATCCACCCAGACGATAGTAACGCAGGGTTAAATACATTTTTGGAAAAAAAAACTAAAAGAATAAAAACTGAAAGTGCAAAGGTTGTTTGGGTTTTTTTATTGAACAAAAGAGAAACATTAAAGTTTTTTTTATGAAGATTAAAGTAATGAAAACTACAATTACAGAGTTGAAAATTTCATATAAAGCACATTTCATATAAGATAATTCAATGACAATTTAAACGTAAAAATAATTATTAACTTTCAACATTTTTAATTTTTCGAATTTATTCTATGAGCTAAATTTCAGTTATATATGTATTTTATAAAGCTTTTTTGTAATAGTTCTATTTCTACAATTTTTCAGAAATGACTTTATACACTACCAGACTATTATATTGTATTTTCTTTTTACATTTTACCTTAGCCTTCCGTTGGAAAGCAATGAGGTATATTGAATGTACAGAAAAATTTACAATTATTAGACACCAGCAGAATGTAATGCATTTTCTGGCCCGCTACGGCCGTCGTCAGCATTCTTTGTGTCTCACTGGATAGTGTTACTTTATAAATTGAATGTATTTAACTCAACTATTTTAACAAATAGAAACTGGGAATTATTTCCTACCGAAGGTAACTTTATATTATATTCAACATTTTTAATTTTTCGAATTTATTCTATGAGCTAAATTTCAGTTATGTATTTTATAAAGCTTTTTTGTAATAGTTCTATTTCTACAATTTTTCAGAAATGACTTTATACACTACCAGACTATTATATTGTATTTTCTTTTTACATTTTACCTTAGCCTTCCGTTGGAAAGCAATAAGGTATATTGAAAGCTAAAAATAGCACCATCACGCCTGAGGTGCTCCTGGTATGGGAATTGGTTTTCGACGCTCGTGAGGTAACCTAACTCGAACGGCTATACGGACCCGACAGTCCCCTTTACCTAGTTTTTTTTAAGAAAAAAAAAGACAAAAATATAAATATGTTAAATTAAGTATATATATAAGTAGGTAGGCATACCCGTCGTTTTTTTCCCGAAGCAATTCCGTTGGGGACATTAAGCCCAACGTGCGCGCAAGTTAGGAGTGAGCTCAGGCCTAATTCAGAAGTGGTAGAATCGGTATTTTGTGTACAATCCAGGGCATCCCAAAGCTTATAAATTTCAAGGGCCGATGTTGATTTTGAATAAAACACAAACTATTTAGGAAATTATTGTAATTTTATTTTATTATGATAATTGGTATTACTCAATTATGTATGGAACAAAATATCGGCCAAATGGGCGCCGCAAGTCTTTATGCATAATGTTCATCAACGACGAGCGTGAGAGGTGCAATTGTTGGGCACGACGACGAGTTGAGGTGGACGGCTCTTCAGCCACACTATCGCGAACAGCAGCAATATTTTCTGCAGTACGAGCTGTACGAGCATGCACTGGTGTTCTCACATCTTCTACAGACCCGGTTTGCTCGAATTTTTCCACGATTTTTGCGATTGTACGCACATTTGGACGATCAAATTGACCAAAAAAATCCCGAAGTGCACGATATGCATTTTGATTTGAACGCCCATTTTCATAATAAGTCTGGATAACTTTAACACGTTGTTGGATTGTGTATCTCTCCATGGTTCAAATTGAGTAAGTCTGAAATAGAGAAATGTCAAATAAAATTCGGAAAAAAACTTGGCGTTGAGGTGTGGTTCACATTCAACATCGGCCCTTACAATTTAACCACCCTTTATATATATATATATAGAAAAAAGGAGAAAGCAAAAGGAAAGTAAAAATTAATTAAAAGGCACTGTGAAGGAAAAAAAACAATTGTAAATAAGTTTACTAACGAACTGAAGCCGCGCGAACCGTAAGACGAAGACGGACGGACAGAAAACCAACCCGTAGCAGAAATTCTTTCTTCTGGAAGATCAGGCAGTGAACTCATCGTTAGTTAGCTGGGAGAGCTTAAATTAGCCTTAAAAGAAAAGTTAAAGTAAAGATTAAATATAAGCTTGAATCCAAAATTTTTGTATCAGCTTAAGGTAGTAACTTGAATTTTTGAATTGCTAAATTTGCTATTTTCTAAAATAAGCTTTTGATAATTTGGTTAAATTGTTCTTTTGATTCTGTAAAATAAATGAAATTTACTTAAGAGTTTCTTTTAATAAATCAAGTAATTCTTTATAATGTTGAAATGAAATCTTTAATATGTGTTGTCATTTAATATGATCGGTTAATTAGAATAATAAGCGGCGGTAAGTAGGGGAAATAAAGTTTGCAGGTGAGTTTTGGGACGTCGAAGAAGATGACGTCATGGCAATACGAAGTTCTCGAGTGGGAGGGCAATGTATTTGTGTATAGGTATGACCGGTAGGGAGATGCAGGACTACTTTAAGCCCCTAATACTTAATAAATTAAACCATTAGCTGGTATGATTTTTGTGTTAGTGTGTGTGTATGGTGCAGATTGCCGACAAGAACCACCCCATCCGGCGAACTTCAGCCGAGCTAAACGCGGACATACCAGCGCCGCTGGCAATCTGGCCACTCTATGTTTCTTTTTCTTCGTCTCTGTTTGTCCCACAAACAGATGACCACAACACACCATTACATTTTTTTTTTAATAATTAAGAGATTTTAACGGGGTTTCGTTTCTTTAAGTTTTCAAATACTAGTCGATAATTGTGTCAAGATTCCCTTTTGTGCAGATGTTTGTGCATCCAGTTCTCAGTCTGAATAAGAATGATAAAATAATTGTTTATGGTGTTTGTGATGTAGTTTTTAATATATATTTCAATAAAAATGAATCAAATAAATAATTTAAATGCATTTCTTTCCTTCAAAAGGCAATAAGCTAGTTCTTAACAAAGTATTTTATTAATATGACAAACTTGTAATTAAAATTTGTATATAATTGTTAACCATTATTTTATTCAATATAACAATTTCGTTGTTAAAAATATTTGTTGAATATCAACAATTTGAGTTAACAAAAGTATTTTTTATATTTACAAATTCGGTTGTTGGTGCCTTTTCAATTAAAAAATTAATTGTATTGACGAATTTGGTATTCAATATGACAATTGACTTGTCGTAATTTTTTTCTGTGATGGATTTGGAGTACAAAAAGTAAATTTTAATGCAAAATTCAAAATGGGGCACAAAACAATAATTTTTATTTTTAAAGAAATTTGATATATTATGATTAATATGCAAACGTACAAAAACTTTATTTGCAGAAAATATGTGCAGCAATTCATTGGTAAAATAAAAAAAATATTTATGGTACATATATGTATGTATATTTCGAGAAAAATAGTGTAAGCTTTTACTAACGTATTTCTCGACTTTTCAAATGCGCTAAGCCTATTCTGAATTTACGATCTGTATATAACTAAAAAGAATATCTCCACAAATATCAAGAACTCCATATTAATAATGCCTGCTCTTAAGTTTGTTTTATTTTTCGAAGAATGTATCATTTGAATACTTTTTTGTCTTTACATGCTAGAAAGACTCGTGCACTGTTAATGTTGCAAGCTTATTATTGTGTTGAAGTTAATTCGAGATGCCCCACCTGGATAACAATCTTGTCGTGATGTGGTGGCTTAAGCGTAGGCTATGGTTACTAGTTTGTGCCCTGATACAGTGGATGACTGGTCAACACTGCATCTGGTCATAAACTGGAAAACCCAAAGGCCTTCGCAACTAATGGTTATCCATCCTCTCTCCTATCCTCTTTCCCTTCATATCCCTTCTGATCCCCATCCCTTCTCCCCCACTTGTAAGGTTAAGGTGGTTGGTAGCAGTGCCGAGAACCTGAATGACTAGTTAGTGGTTAAAGAAGACTAGTCGCTAACAGCTCCCCTCCAGTGCTAGGACACGGGCCGGTTGTAAGTTGTAGTCTAGTCCATGTACGCCGTCACTGCATGGATGGTCCATCCCCTTACGTGCCTACTCGTGGGAACAAAATGAAGAAAACTCAATTAAATAAAGAAAAATTTTAAAAAAAACAAGATGAGAGAAACCTCTCATCTGAGGACGATCTCCTGGCCTCTAGTCAAGAGACCTTGATCGGACTCTCCGGAAGTATGGGTGACAGCCAGAGCACGCCACTGCCCACGCAAAACAAATCGAAGCTCACCCAACCGACCGTCAAGTCTGATGGACAACCGGGTGAGAAAACAAATACAAAAAAGAGGAGAAGTCCTGGTGACATCCTCAGGCAAAAATATAACAAGGCGCAATTCATTCTCGGCAAGATTGCTAAGAACGCTGCGAATGGTACCCCACACGAACGCGATGAGGAAGATCGTGTTAAATATCAGGCTGTGGTAGAAGAGTACCTTAAGTTTAAGGACAACATGCCCAGCCGCCAAAACGGAGGAAGATCCGAGATAACACGATCACTCCAGGACCATCGAGCTCTGCAACCACCAGGAGACCCTTTAATGAGGTTGTAAAGGATCACCTATTGATGGCCTTGGCGAACGACAAGAGTGGTCATCTTACCCCTGTGGTAACAGAATGGGTTGCAATCGAATCCAGATTGGCTGAGCTCGTCATGGAGCACGTCCTTACCAATGTGGATAGTCCTGCACCTCGTTTTGACTCCGGTGAGATTCACCGGGGCTACAGGGTAATCAAATGTCTGGACGTCTTCTCAAAGGACTTCTTAGGCAAGTGTATCGCTAAGATTAGCGATGCATGGGATGGCTTAAGTCTTAAGCTAATCCCCGCCGAGGAAATTCCAATAAGACCACGGGCAAAGATTTGGTTACCGAAGGTAGGTTCTGACGGTCAGAAAATACTGGGATGTCTGAAGAGACAGAACCCCAGTATCCCGATGGAAGAGTGGACTATTATCCGGGCCGAAGATCACGGGGATAACAGTACGTGCCTTACGCTTGCCATCACGGAGGAAGGCTCAACGGAGCTCGAGAAGGCAGGCCTGAAGCTTTTCTTTGGTGTGCGGGACGCTAAGGTAAAAGTGTTCCGCCCAACAAGCTCGGCGAGTGGTGAAACGGATGAGGTCGAGGTCGCCCACAACCTGCTCACCGATATGCAGCTCTCCGAGTCGGAGGAGAAGCCACCCGATGGCATTGAGAGCCGTGCAGATTAATCTGCAGCACTCGAGATGTGCTTCCGACAACCTCGGGGTCCTCCTAGCCGAGAAGGACCTCGACATAGCGCTGGTTCAGGAACCCTGGACGGTAAACGGAGTGGTGAAAGGGTTTCCGGCCAAAACATATAATATACTGTACGCAAAGGACAGGGCTAGGCCAAGAGCATGTCTTGTTGCGAAAAAACACATTAATATCTTCTTCTGTTCACAGCTTAGCTCAGCGGACCTTTCAGTTGCAAGGGTCGAGATGGCGGACAAAAGAAGCTTTCTGATTGCCTCATGCTATATGGCACATGACAAAGACGCCCCTCCAGACGAGGTACGGGCGCTCCTATCCTCTTCAGGCGCCAAAGAGGACTTCATTCTTGGATGTGATGCCAACGCCAGGCACACCATCTGGGGCAGCAGTGAAATCAACAATAGAGGTGAGTGTCTATTAGATTTCATAAATACTAACAAAATTACCATTTGTAACTCTGGCTCTAGGCCAACATTTAGATTTCCTAGTTCGGGTAATTTCAATGGTTATGAACGACAGGTCTAATTTATCAGTTGATAGGTGGGGGGTATCGAGTAGTAGGTCCTTCTCGGACCACATAGGTAATACCGGGAAACTAAGCTTTAGAAATCCGAGACGAACGGACTGGGCTAAGTTTAACGGAATTCTTGAACGTAGACTCAGGAGAATGCCGGTGATTCGGGATTCAATCTCTGCACTCGAGGGGGTAGAGGAGACCTTCAGTGGCGCCCTGACTAGGGCGTTTGAAATCTCCTGCCCTATTACAAGGGCCGGAAAGAGCTTCCCTCCCTGGTGGAACTCGGAACTCTCGGCTCTAAGAAGGGAGGCCCGTAGGGCCTTCAACACGGGCTATGCCAGTAATTCGTGGCAGGAATACCGCGAAAAACAGAGGGCATATAAAAAGGCAATAACAGTCGCAAAAAGAAGATCATGGAGGAACTTCTGCGAATCAATAGATAATACCAAAGAATCTGCCAGACTTAGCAGAGTTTTGGCCAAGGGCCACTCGAACCCAACTTATGTCAAGAGAACGGATGACACCTGGTCGGAATCATCGGAGGAAACACTTGACATTCTACTTAATACTCATTTCCCTGGTTGCTTGGACGCTACTGATGGGGAACCAGTATACGAGGATTCGCTCTCCGAGATTGATGAAAATATCATTTCGGAGGAAAGAATCCAATGGGCGATCGGTAGTTTTGCCCCATATAAATCCCCAGGACCTAATGGCATTTTTCCTAGGATGCTGCAGAGCGCACGGAGATATGTCACTCCCTGGTTAAGGTTAATGTATAGACTCTGCCTATCCCTCAATTATGTTCCGGCTAATTGGAGGAGGGTAAAGGTGGTTTTTATTCCCAAAATCGGAAAGAGTAGTCATGAGACTGCGGGGGACTTTCGTCCAATCAGTCTATCATCTTTTCTGCTCAAAACTCTGGAGAGACTTCTGGACTCACATATAAGGCATGGACTGGAGGGTACATCACGACTCTCATGTAGCCAACATGCCTACCTTAAGGGTCGGTCTACGGAGACGGCGCTTCACGAGGTAGTAGGGGCCATAGAACGATCACTGGAATATAAACAATTTACCATCGCTGCCTTCCTGGATATTGAGGGCGCTTTTAACAACGTCACGTTCACTGCGATCGAACGGGCTCTAACTGATCTGGATGTCCAGGAGTACATCATTAGATGGTTAGTGAACATGTTGAGGTCAAGGATCGTTACATCATGTCTTGGCAACAGCGTGAGGTCAAAGAAGGTTAGTAGGGGTACACCCCAAGGTGGGGTGATATCTCCTCTGCTCTGGCTCATCGTTGTTAACTCGATACTTACTGGTCTGGATAACAGGGGCATCAAGACGGTGGCCTATGCGGATGACGTGGTGTTACTAGTATCTGGTGCGTTTCTGGATGTGATGAGTGACATTATGTCCGGTGCGTTGGGGGCGCTCAGCAACTGGGCCGCTGAGTGCGGACTGGGAGTGAACCCAAGCAAAACGGAACTGGTACTGTTCACCAGAAGGACGAAGATTCCGGCTTTCAGACTGCCACGGCTGAGGGGTTGCAAACTTCCCCTGTCGAATCACGTTAAATATCTGGGAATTATGTGGACTCGAAACTATCATGGAAATTTAATACTCAGCACAGGGTCAGGAAGGCTACGGTGGCTTATTACGCCTGCCGTAGAATGTTTGGCACCAGGTGGGGCCTTAATCCTAGACTGGTCAAATGGCTATACACGGCAATAGTACGGCCCATTCTTACATATGGATCTCTGGTATGGTGGACCGCGACGGGCAAGAAGTACATCGTGGTTCAGCTGGGCAGAGTACAAAGATCAGCCTGCATTGGAGTAACAGGCGCTCTACGCACTAGTCCTTCAGAGGCTCTGAACACTATGCTGCACCTTGTTCCAATTGAAATACACCTTATGGCCACATCCGCAAATAGCGCGGTCAGGCTCTCTGCATCGGGATGTTGGAAGGCGAGGACGTACGGTCATGCAGGGATCTTACATAGGCAACCAACATCTCTGAAACGACCAACGGACTATATGATACCCCGCATGGACTTTGATAGGAAATTCAGGGTCATATTTCCGTCAAGACGGGAATGGAGTGGGGGAATCCTGGCCGATGAATACCGCACGAGGGTTTACACAGATGGGTCAAAGATGACTTGTGGTGTCGGCTCCGGGGTCTTCTCGGAGGAACTACATGTGAACCTCTCTTTTCGTCTGCCAGATTGGGCCAGCGTATTTCAGGCTGAAATACTGGCGATCAGAGAGGCATGCAGAACACTATACGGCAGGAACATCAGCGGCAAAATTGGCATCTTCGTCGATAGCCAGGCGGCTCTGATGTCACTGAGCTCGCATAAGACAACATCCATCCTCGTCAACCAGTGCAAGGAAGAACTGTCCAGATTGGGCAGCCTATCTGACATTACCTTAATTTGGATCCCTGCGCATAGGGACCATTACGGCAATGAACAGGCGGACGAGCTGGCCAAAACTGGAGCAGCTCTTGATATTTCACAGGTGGTGTCAGTCGCAACACCCCTGGGAACTATCAGGAGCGAAATCTTCAGGCACTATCTGGATATGGCTGACAATAAATGGAGGAAACTAGATGGCTGCAGGGCTACCAGGGAAACGTGGCCCACATATGACATAGGTCGCTCTGAGCGACTTCTCAACTTCAGTCGGAAGGACGTGTCGAGACTCACATACGTGCTTACTGGTCACTGGACGATTGGCAGGCACGCTATGAGACTCGGCCTCCCTTTCAATGAATGCTGCCGCAGCTGCAGGGAACCTGGAACTGAGGAGACAGTATTTCATCTTCTATGTGATTGCCCGGCGTTTAACTCAACGCGACATAGACTATTTGGGGATTACCTTCTACGGGGACTCTCGGAGATATCGCGGGTGGGACTTAACAGCCTGCTGAAATATCTCAACGCAACGGGCTGGCTCTAGCCACCTCGGCATTGCCCCCCTGGTTCAAGTCTGATCGGGGGGTTCCAATTTCTTGACGAGTTGTGTGGTGTCAAAACGGGGCCACTGTCGGCTCTACTTGCTGCACGCCTGGACCTTTGCGTGCTACCACGATAACCAACCAACCAACCAATTCGAGATGCAACCTGAGTAATAGAAGAAAAATTAAGTGTATTGTTCATAACATTTTTTGATTTGCTTACGGCTTTATACTAAGAGCTCATGTTTTGAGTCTTACCTTTGACGATTATCTAAAATTTCGGTTTCAAATTGATCTTTTAAAAATGATTAAAGTACAAAGTCCTTTGTATGTATATTGTTCGGTTGATTTCTTTTACCTTAGAAGTAATACTTATTTCTCCTATTTGTTATACAACTTATGAAGATTCATTTGTTGTCCGGGCCGCTCAGCTATGGAATTCTTTGCCTTACAACTTGACTAATTATTTAGTCAATTTTCTATCACTGAGTGTTTGGATCTCTTTTATTATGTGTTTAACTTTCGTGTACATTGCTGAAGCTTTAAAGATGAAAGATGTTTTTGATTGATCTCATTTTGTTTTAAAATAACTTACTTTAATTAATTATTTAAATTACAACATGAATTACTACAAGCTAGTTTACAATATTATACTTTGTATTAATACATGTTAAAAACTCAAGTAATTTTTCAAAACAATAATACTTTTCCAAAGTTATTTACGGGAATACAAAATTTACTATTAAGATTTTTGTATGACGTGCTTAATTCCCAATTTTTTATATTTGATAAATACACTGAAATTTATTGTTGAGGGAAAGCTAGCTTCTATGCGCATTTCACTGGTTGCTTAGGCCAGATCATCAGGAAACCTTTTCCAAAGATTTGAGAAAAGCTAAAAATATTATACAAATAAAACCCTAAAGCGAATTAGAATTTTAAACACTCAAAGTCTTACTTGTAACAATATCAAAGCTTAAACAAAACACCAACAATAAACAGTGAGTTTATCTTTTCTTACATCAACCTTTTCCCCCTTTTCATTTGATCAGGGTTGCACTTTAACAAAAGCCTGTTCATGTGTGATAGTGTGAACAGAAACTGTAATGTTAAATTAGATTTTTTGACAGGCGCAACAAAACTCATTAGATTTCTATCTCAGGGAGTGTGTGAAACGGTAGCAAAGTACTAATGGAAGTAAAATTTTGACACTATTGAGGTGAATAAAATTTCACTAGCCCTGGGGGCTAGTATAAATTTTGACATTAGTGTAGAAATTTTTGACAACCACAAAATTATTTTTTTTCATCAAATTTGTTTAAACAAAATAAAAAATAATAAGGACCAGCGGCAAAAAAATTAAAAAGAATTATATAAGATGTAAGTATTTAAATATGTATAAGTTTTTTTGCACACACTTTTTGTAAAAATTGTTAATAAATCAGAACGAATTCATCAAATAGTTGGGACGATCTCATTTCCAACAGAATTGAAATGATTATTGTTAAACGTTTGTTTAATTTATTAATTTTCACAAAACTATTAGTTATTGTTTTTTTCTTTATGTCAAAATTGTTACAATTTCACACAGCACAAATATGAAAATTTTCTACCACAAACAAATTTCATTTCACCATAGAACTTTGCTACCGTTTCACACACAAATTAGCCTTAAAGGCATTCCACCACCACTACTTAAAATGTAAAACAACAAAGTATCATTTTTGAATTCACAGAACGATGTTATAGTATTAACAAATTTCCAAGTTTAGGAGCTTATAATCACTTTTCTACACCACTTGTAAAACCATTTTTTTTTTCGATGGTCCCCATCAACTAGAATTTTTTGGACTTATTTTAATATTTCAGACACACATACACCAGAACTTAAGAATCAATATCTTTATAACACTGCAAAGAATCAACCGTGCATTTAAACGTCAAAACTGTTTATATGGAATTGTTTGTAAACAAAAACAGTTGGAAAAACAAAAACCCACTGGTTCGATGAATTTTTGCAAAAAACTTTTATTTACGCGCAAACTTTTACCTCAGAATTTAAAATTGCTTAAAAGATTCCTTAAAATGTCTTGGCGATCGGTTGGCGCAAATAATGCTGATCTAATAAATCAATTAACAGGTAATTCAAACACTAGCTATCCGGTTATATAAACAACTACATATCTCACTTGTTCAACAATGTATTTACTGAAAATTTTCAGTAAAAGCAAAACAATTTATAATTTAACATTAAAGGCATATGAAAAAGAATTTTTACACCAACCGTTTATTTACCAAAAAGTAGACAAAATAGCATGATATATTTACAGCGGTTATTTATTAATCTCAATTTTTTTCCAAAAAGTGAAAAAATTACAATTTTGACTTGGTAAATAAATATTGAACAAGTGCGATATGTATTAACATATGTAGGTACATACGTTAATGTTTTGTTTACAAAGAATATGGAATTGTGGCAAGTGATTCAGTGGCTGCAGCAATGACGGCAACAGATCGTAAATTTTATTGTCCTAGTAATCCTTATATGGATGCCCCGCAAAGTATTGGTTTTGGTGTAACTATTAGTGCACCACATATGGTAATTTACATATGTACTTCTTTATTTCCAAAAAATAAAAATTATATGTGTACACACGTTTAAATAATAACAGCACGCCTTTGCTATGGAATATCTACGGGATCATCTGAAACCTGGAAGTCATGTTTTGGATGTTGGCTCGGGTTCTGGTTACTTAACTGCTTGTTTTTTTCGTTATATTCAGACCCAAGAAGAAAATAGCAACACAAAGGTGGTAGGTATAGAACATCAGCCTGAGTTAGTTAATCTTAGCAAGATGAATTTGGACAAGGATGATGAAGAAATGCTAAAGTCTGGAAAGATCTTAATTGTAGGTAAGTTTTTAGTTATTAAATCTTGTAATACCTTAACTTATTGTTAACTTATCTTTGTCACTAAGAGGGAGATGGAAGAAAAGGGTATCCAAAATATTCTCCATACAACGCTATTCATGTTGGAGCCGCAGCTCCAGAAAAACCAACTTTTTTGATTAAACAATTAGCCAAAGGCGGACGTTTAATTGTACCAGTAGGCCCACATAATGGACAACAATATATAATGCAGGTAATTGCTTAAGGCCGTTACACACTATCCCACAAAGTCTTACGTATTTTATGAAAATGCTTCCCTGATCTAATAATTGTTTAAAAATTTTCAAAAAACAATAACAACTTATCATGACAGGGTTTCATTTTCATAAAATACGTAAGACTTTGTGGGATAGTGTGTAACGGCCTTTAGCGATTTTTGTTTAAGAAATAAATAAAATATATCTATGTATGTATATAATTTTTTGTTCTTAAATATAGTATGATAAAGATCAAGATGGTTGCGTGAGTGAAACACGTCTGGTTGGTGTTATATATGTTCCTTTAACCGATTTAAGACGGTATTGATGAAGATTTAGAACCCATTTAATTTCAAATGTGGTAATTCTATGTATGTATGTACATATATTAAAATTAAATATGTAAAAATGTATATTTCATATACATAAACTACTTTAATAATGTTATAAATTGGGATGAGATTTTCAAAAATCTTTATAAAACTTAAATAACAAATTAAAATTTTTGTTTGTTTAAATAAATAAGTTCTGTTGTATTATAAGTTAATCTTTTTCTTGTACTTGAAGAATGCACTTTGAAAAAATTTATTTTCAAACCCAACTTTAATTCCAGGTATGATCGAAAATATTTGAATTTTTTTTTTGTGTTTTGATATCTTTAATTTGTTTTTTTTTTTTGCAAAACGTTTTGGATTTTTTTAATTTGTCGGGCTTTTCTTCCTTCCACATTGTTAATTTTACTTTTTGCAATATCAATTAATTTGACTTGAGTATTAAGTGAACTAGATCTTCGTAATTAGTAACTGTTTCACCAATATATCCGTAATTAAAAAATACAAATGCTTATTGACCTCTGCTGTTATTTAAATTTAATATTTCTTTTGCTTTTTTAATTTCACAACCATCGGCATCGACAAGCTCTTTTAACATTCTTAAATTACTCAAGTTTTTTTTAATAGAATTCCAAAGCATCTAGCCAGGCCCCATTTTGCTACTACTGGCTGCGGTGGAAGGGGAGTCAAGGGATACATTTCATTAAAAATTGCAATATCGAATTGGCTTCTAAAATTTCTGCAACGCGATATAACCCATGTGCCAAGCAAGTAGCTTGTATCGGTTTTGGATAAAATATTGTAAACCCATTGGAAGCCTTAACCATGTAAGGCACTGCATCGGTTTAAAATAGAAGCATCTTTTGTTGAAATCTTGAAAATCTTATATTTAAAGTAAAGCTCAAAAAGAATTTATTTATTATTTTAAAATTTTTTTGGAAATTTTTTTTGTGTATTTAAATTTTTTTTAAGAACTTTTTTATAACATGGAAATTAAAAAAAAATCCCTCAAAAATGTCAAAATATGCATTTAAAACAGCAATATGCATTTTCATAAAAATATGCAACAATATGCAAAAACAAATCTATGCCATTTAAACCAAATTTAATGATTCGGAAATGTAGTTAACGATTAGCGAAGTTTGGTGCACGTAGCCGAGATATTAATATAGAACCACTTAAAAATGGGCGGGATTGGATAAGTGGGCGTGGCACAAAATAGATTTCTTTATAACTGTATTACGTTAGAAAAAGACTGTAGATATATGTTGTACATAGCGGGGTAAAATAAAAGTTGTAAAGAAAGTTTAATTAAATAACAAACACTCGCTTCTCTAAATAAAGCTTGGCTTGTTAGGCGGCCTCCAAGCGCAAGGACTTCCTCCTCTATGGTTTAACAATACCAGATTCGCTAACTAAAACTTCTCTGCATAGTAATTAATATGCTTACTGAAAACTCTTGTATTTTCGCAAAATCATCTTTGCTTCTTAATGGGTTAAGAATTTTTAAATAAATTTTGTATATCCTGAAAGAAATGTAGTGGAAAATCGCATATACATTCATATGAAAACATCAGAGGTCCATAACTCGAAAGCTATGCGTTTCCAAGACTTTTTCTATATAATATTTTCTTCTTATTTTTCAATATTTTATCACTAAACTAGATTTAAGCAAAATAAAACAAACATTTAAATAAAAATTATTTTTAAATATTTGTTATTTATTTCTTAGCATTTTTTGTACTTAATTGTAATTTTATATAGTAGTTTACTATTTAGTAAGTAGCTTTAATTAACTGCATAAGGCCCTATAGGCTCGGTTATTTAAATGAAGAATTAATAAAAAAAAAAAAAAAAAAAAAAAAAGTGGCACGAAATAGTAAAAAAATATACCACAGGGTTAAAAGGGTCAAATTGATATTTTAGTATCACAACGGTAACGCTGCATGCTAGGCCACCTCTGGTAACAGGGCTGCCAGGTACTTTCTTCTCTTGTCCACAAGAAATAAAAAACTATCCCCAAAAATAAAATAAACAAACAAATTTATAGATAGTGGGGTTCTGGATAATGTGTTTGTAGTTAATACTGGTAAAACTAATGGCGATTTCTTTTCTGAGAAAAATATGTTACATGTTACCTATAATCACTCGAAGTGTTACATGTTGTGCAATTTCAATAGAAAACAATTAGTGCTTTTATTTACAACTATTACACTTTCATCATTAATGTACTTAATGAGCGATTTTTAAAGCTATTTTAGCGGTTTCTACACGCTATTACGGGGTTGAAACAAATATTAACATCACTAATGGCTTATAAAAATTAAAACGATTATAATATAAATAGACTTTACTTGATTTTAATGTGTAAATATTTTTATATTTTGTTTTAAAACAATTTTTTTACAAAATTATGAGCGGTATGAATTATGACAAACAAAATAAAACATTTGTTGTACAAACAAAGTAGTAAGTACCAAAGTTGTAGAACGGGGCAGTATGAACACCTTAAGTAAAAATAAGGGTAAGATATGGAACATGTTTTGCACGTTTTTCATAAACATATTCACAAAAGAACTTGAACATTTTTCCCACAGTTGTATTTTTTGTACAAACGAACACAAAAATGTAGAACATGTAACATTAAGGCAACATTTTTCTCAGAAAAGAAATCGCCATAAAGCTATGTTGTTTGGCAAATGTAGTAGTTCTGAGTTCACTATTACGATTAGTGATGGTGAAATTGAGTTTGTTGATCGTCTTAATTGTCTAGGTGTAATACTTGATACTAAATTATCATTTGAAGGTCATGTTAATTTCATAATATCTAAAGTGAACTTTACGTAAATTGTACAATACAGATTTAATGTTGCCAACTTATGTTAAGAAACAAATTGTTTATGGGCTTATAATGCCAGTTTTTTTAAATGGATTGAAGGTGTATTCTGGAACAGTTGGGTATATTCTAAAAAAATAAGATTGGTTTTTAATCGAGTAATGCGATATCTTTACTCGTTGAGAATAAGACAGCATGTCTCACCATTTGTTTTAAAATTTTTAGGTTTTCCATTTGTGGAGTTCATTTTAATTTTAATAGAAATCTTATTCACTTGTATAAGTCTTATAGGTTTCAATCTCCTGGGAATTTAATTCAGTTATTTGATTTTTGTAGATCAATGAGGAATAGACAGTTAAAGATACCGAAATTATCTGCCGTATTGGAACGTTGTTTTTATGTTACAGTTGCAAGGTCTTATAATAAGTTGCCTAATTTTTTGAAAACTTTTGGTGTTTCTGCTAACACATATAAAAAAAGACTTTTTCTGGAACTTTCAGGAAATCAATCTTCTATGTAATTGTTTTATATTGTTGTGCTGAATATGCATTAAAGGTTTATATTCATGAGATCTAAAAATTTATTTCTGTGAAGCCTGTTATGTAGTATTTTCTTTATGAACATATAATGAATCATTATTTGTACTCTAGAAGTTAATAAATATCCACTTTATATTTTTCTTCTGTGTAAACTACTAATGTATTAATTCTTAATATTTTGGACCAAGGCGAATTAACTACAGGTGGTGTCGAAACGGCATCTGATTTCGACAGTTCGGGCTTATTTGTTTTGATTTGTTAGTGTTTTGCTAATAACGGTTGACATTTCGAGCTTACGGCACTAACAATGCAAAAAACCGTATGTTGTTTCTGTTGTTTTTTTTATTGTTGTAGTTCCGACCATGGCCCAATTAGTAGGTCTGCGCGCAACTACAACAATCCAACAACAGAAAAAACAACACGCATTTTGTTTGTGTAAAAAATGATAAAGATGTCAAGAACAAAAGCAATTGTTTGTGTAAGAAATGGTGAAAATGTCAAAAGCAATTGTTACAAAAACAATTGCACGTATAAAACACAACTCTGCAAAAAATCAGCAGGCGTTTCAAGCAGACCTACTAATTGGACCATGGTTCCGACACCACTTGTAGTTGAATTCGCCTTGATTTTGGACAAATTTTTATTATTTTATTACTTATGCGTATGTATATGTATACACACATATATGGGTATGCATGTTCATATGTGTCAGTGTTGCCACCTTGTGGGTAATTAGCCGAATTTGGTATAATTTTTACGGCCGTGGGTAGAGCGTGGGTAATTTCTCTTAGGTGTAATTCAGGTGTAATTTGAAATTTTTACTTCAGTTGGCCTAATAAAATCAAGATTCGATTTCAGTGATGACATTTATTTCTTTTTAAATGTTGTTGCTAAGAAATGCACAGCCTTTTGAAGCAAAGTCTCGGTTTCTTTTTAAGAAACGACTTCAATCATTAAACATACATACATATATTTTCAAATGTTTGGTAATGAATGTCGCAAGATGGACCCTTAGATTTGGATAAAGATGCCTATCATAGTGATTTAGAACCTGAAGTTTATTAAAAAAGTTATTCAAACTAAAAACTTGCCTGGGGGAAGATTTGTTTCCAATATTGCAACATATAATTAATTTTATTTCTACCTTGCTACTTTTTAATATTTTAGTTTAAAGAATATTTAACGCCTTTTACAGTTGTAAAACTGAATTACGAAAGGGACAGTTGTATAAAACTCTGCAGGCATTTTGTTTACTAAATAAGGTATAAAGGGTATTTTTTAACACAATGAAACTTAAAATGGTAGGCAACACAAAAAAAAAATTAATTTTAATCGCAGATTGATACACGGCATTATCATTTGAAACTGATTTAAAACAAATAGACGCCTGTCCTTGACGAAACGCATTGCAGACGTCTAATTTTGTTTCTCTTTTTCGAATAAAATGAACAATGTTGACCTCCAAGACACCGATTGTTGCTGGTTTATCAGCATTATCCACTGACCTACGGAAAACAATCAATAAGTGTCACATCGCCAGGCCTTGAAGTCAAATTGACAGTTTATTTTCTCTAAATCAACACATCGCCTACATTTGTGAAAAAAAGTTGCGTTATTTAAATCATGAAGTCACCGTTAAGTTGCGAAAATCGATGGCGGATTTTCAAAGTATATTTGGATAATTTGGTGGCTTTGTTCAAGCATGAATCTATTCATTATGATGCGCCTGATCAAAAAGTGAAACAGTATGGCAGTTCGTTTGACAGCTAACCTTTCGTAAGCTCTATGGGGCTTAAAAGCATCCATTATAAAGCAATGACAAGGAAGATTTTAAGCCTTCCCAAGATATATCAACCAAATGTGGAAGTTAAACTCATTATTTTAGCAGTTTTATTTTATGTTTTATTAATTTTTTTAGGTCTTTAATGTTATTTTTGTTAATTTAAATAAAATTAACAGCTTGACTAATATCGATCTTGTTTTAATGAGTTTGTTGTGTTTTTGCTTCTTTGTAAATGTCTTTTTATTTAATAAACCTTTAATTTTATATCAGGTGTAATTTCATTTAAATCGGGTAATTTTGCTTCATCTCAAGTGTAATTTTGAATTTTGCTGGTGGTAACACTGATATGTGTGTATACAAGGCGAATTTATAGTTAATTCGTTAATTAAGAGTTAATTCGCCTTGTGTGTATACATGTATTTACATATAACTTTCTGAATCGTTCGTTTTGGGATTTTTCATAGCTAAAACTCTTACATTTTAATTAAGCTAAATAACCCTTTTGTAATTATATTTTAACTTTAATATATTTCAATTTTTATATACATACATACATTCATATATTAATTTATTTACAATTGTTAGTAGACATTTGTAACCGATTATGGCCTTTAAAGGCTAGGTTAAACGTAATGTAAAAATAAAATAAAATAAAAATAATAAGACAAATTATAATAAATAAATCCCCAAATAAAAATTTTTAGTAAAAAAACATTTTTTTGTTTTGTTTGTTGCGACTTGTTTCGGCATGTTTTTTAAATCCTTTTTATGCTATTCCAGTGAGGAATTACAAGCAGAAAAATATGCTGTTTATAAAGACGAATGTGCCAATTTATAAGAATTTGGAGCTTGTTCAATCGATCTTAGCCATCTTTAATATATGTACGAAACAAAGAAAAATTAGCGTTGATAATATAACAAGAAAATACATATATTAAAAATGTGTAAAATCCCAAAAAAAACCCGGAATTTTTTTCTTAAAGCCCCAATCCGCAAATTGCTTTCATTTTTGCTCGCATGAAATCCCCAACTTTGGGGATAAATCCCAGAGCTTGGCAGCACTGTCTGGTAATAAAAAAATATAATAGATATAAACAAAACACAGCTGGCAGAAATTCTTTTCAAAGTTTTCAAAACTGTTTTGGATGTGCACAACTTTTGTTTTTCTCACAAAAAAAAGGATTACAAAAAAAAAAAAACAAACTGAAGTTTATTATACAAAGTTTTTTCCTTACTGTAATCCTATATACCAAATCAATGGCCTGGCGTTCGGTAGGAGCTAATAATTCAGACCTGATAAGGCAATTAAAAGGTAATTTGTCAGTGGAACCCAGAAAATTAATATGTGCAAAGTTCACTTATCTCGTAATAATAAAGATTATAGGGTAATTGCGTCTGATGCTGTAGCTGAGGCAATGATAGCTACAGATCGGAAGTTCTATTCACCTCGTAATCCTTACATGGATGCTCCACAAAGTATTGGGCATGGTGTTACCATAAGTGCGCCACATATGGTATATGCAGAAGTTTTTATTTGAGTTGAATTACTAATATAAAAAATTATAAAATTATGTAGCATGCTTTTGCTTTGGAATATTTAAGAGATCATATAAAACCTGGAGCTCATGTTTTAGATGTTGGTTCTGGTTCTGGTTATTTAACAGCTTGCTTTTGCCGTTACGTGCAAGCTCAGGGAGAAAATGATAACACTAAAATTGTAGGTATAGAACATCAGCGTGAATTGGTTGAAGTAAGCAAGGAAAATCTTAACAATGACGATCCTCAAATGTTACAATCTGGCAAACTTATTATTGTGGGTATGTATGTATGCAGGAATATGTATTTTTTATGTGGCTTATTATATTTAATAACTAATAATAAGAGGGAGATGGTCGTAAAGGCTTCCCAGAACACGCTCCATATAATGCTATACATGTTGGTGCCGCTGCTCCTGAAACACCTACAGCGTTAATAGAACAATTAGCTAAAGGAGGCAGGTTAATAGTACCAGTAGGCCCAGAAGGTGGAGAGCAATACATGATGCAGGTAAGTATTTCTTATAAATTAAGATTAAATATAAAAAATAGACTGTCCTAACCTCTGTATTTTATGTAAAATATATTTGCAGTATGATAAAGATGAGGATGGCAATGTGAAAAACACACGTTTAATGGGCGTTATGTATGTTCCATTGACCGATTTGCGACGATCTTGACTTGTTTTAGCTTTCAAAGCGTTAATTGTTTTTGTGTTGCTCGGATTTGTCACAAATCGCTTTTGGGTTTGGTTGCATTAATTATGTATTTATATGAACGAAATATTTTCTTTGGATGCTGCATAAAAGTTTTTAAACATTAATATATATATTTAAATCTTTAGAAATAAAATACAAAAAATTTAAGTCTATTAAATAATTTTCTTTTTTCGTTGTGGGGAAAAAGTCGCGTCGCAAAAATTTCATTTTACAACGGAAAACTTTTTTTACTAGCTTAAGCCACTGAAAATTAGTAAAATGTTTTTAACACAGATCTCGTTCGATAACGAAGTAATTTGTGACAAATTTGGCAAGTTTTAATGTAACAGATTTTAAGAAATAAAGAAGTTTAGATTGGCTTTGTGTGGAAGGTGACATGCCCATTTATCCACTCCTGCCCACTTTTTGACATATATTGCTAACCCAGTTATGTGTACTAAATTCTGACAATCTTTCTCGTACCGTTCTATAGACAAAAAAAAAAAATATTTTGCACCACGCCCACTATTCCAATACCGCCCACTGTTCGCCAGATGTCATAGATTGAAATCGAAACTATTTGAACAAATTTGAAACTTACTGCTATGATTTTCCAGGTAACAGACACTTATTTTCTATGCGTAGGGGAGGTGCTACGCCCACATTTTGTCGGATGTTATGTATTGATAACCAAGATGATTGTACCTAATTTAGAATTTTGGCTATTTCCGTTTCCCAGAAGTCTATAATATCTAAATATGTATAAAAGGGGTCCCGCCGACTTCTCCAAACCTACCCATTTTTTGAGATCCAGCTATTTGTACCAAAGTTGGACAATTTTTCTCCTACCGTTCTCCAGATATATAGAAATTTTTTTTGTGCCAAGTCCACTTCTTTATTTCCGGCGACATTTTGTCGGATGTTGTTCATTGATAACCAAGATGCTTGTAACTAATTTGGAAACTTAAATTCTTGCCGTTCTCCATAAATCTATGTGTGAGAGGAGCCTCGCCCACTTAAAACCTTAAAAATATATGTACATATGTATATGTATTGCTATAGCTTATGCAGAACATAATTTACTGTAAGTTTCATAAAAATCGGTTCAGCAATTACGGAGATTACCTTCTACAAACAAACATACATATATGTATATGTACATATCGCTCATTTACTGCAAGACCGGCATAACTCAAAAAAATCCATTTCGAGATAAACGCATTTTAAGTTTTTGATTTGCACTAGCAATTTAGAAAAAAAGAAGACACGTTCTCTTCAAACTGGGAAAGTATAAAAGATATAAAGATGAATTTAAAACACAATATAAAGAAAAACAAAGCGAACAATTATGCATCTCTAACTCCAAAATTTCATTTTTTGAGCTATGCCGGTCTTGCAGCAAATGAGCGATATGTACATTACATCTTTATTATATTAGAATTCATAAGGAGCTGATTCTGAGGGCTTGGCTTTCCTTCATGAAGGTGTAGGTCGTCGATAACTTGTGGTTATAAGGCAAAAGGCCGTAATTTGTGATGACCATATGAGTATTTCGCGATTAAATAATTCCACTTCGGATTCCTCTTCAGTGATTTATTTGTTAAATCAAGAACCAAACCATATCTAGTTATTTATCTATGGCTCAATAAGTTTTTGTTTGATAAAACTGGAATTAAAAAAAAAAAAATATTAAATATGTATTCGATTACAAACTTTATTCGTTAATTAAATGCATTTGTCTACATCTTTGGAAAAAAGCTTTTTACTACTTAAACTTACAACTGTGCGCGTTAAATTAAGTAGAAGAAGTGGCATTTTTCTGCATTTTAATATAATTACAACCAATTTTATTATTTTCAAAAGTAAATTGCAAATAAAAAATGTTAGAATAAGGTTCACAACTCAATTAAAAAAAAACAATTATTACTCGTAACGAAAACACCTAAAAGTTATCAAAATTTCAAGATAAATATTTTTGTATTATTTGTTGTTGGTGTACATATGTATGGTGTATGACAGTACTATTTTGTGAAGCCAATTTTTGCGAACAAAGTGAAGAAAACAGAATAAAAGCGATAAATAAACAAAATAAAAAAACTTATTTTATTTTTTTTTTAAATAAAACTGAGTTAATTGGGCCAAATGACTACAGTCAATATAAATACACGTAAAAGTCCTAATGTTTTTAAGAAACAGGGCACAGACCAATGGGTCAAGTTAAATGTAGGTGGTCAATATTTCCTTACCACAAAGACAACACTCTCTCGTGATCCAAATTCATTTTTATCACGATTAATACAGGAGGACTGTGATTTGATATCAGATCGGGTAAGTTTCTCCATTATCCTCACTGTATTGGCTTTTCCTTTTTTAACTGCATTAACATTTTGAAACTAGTTTTCGCAAAAACAAACCTTACTATGTACCTATGTATGTAAATAGTGATAACGAAATATAGTATTTAAACGATTATTATATTACATTGTACATTCATAATTTATATGTATATTTTTGCTTTGCAAGTATGTTTCCATAAAAACATGCTTTAATGAAAACGCAGGCAAGCATGTATGCACATACAAACGCAAGTGTTTATAATGATGATTATAGTGAGAATTGTGTTTAATAGTTAATTTGCAGTCAGTAAACTGCCAATCTAATCTAGTCAATTGACATTGTTTCCTTCCCTTTTTTTATGAAAAGGGAAAAAGTATTTGTATTGAATACATAAATGAATCATGTGTATCTATGTAAGTACGTTCAAGAAGTACATATCGCACTTGATCATAAAGAGGGTATAAAATCAAAATTCAAAAAAGTTTAGTAGAAGCTTAACGATTTTTAATTTAATACCTATTAAGCATATGAAAAATAAATTTTAAACCAACCCTTTTATTACCGAATATGTGAAAAAAGCACAATATTTTTACAGCGGGTAAACAGATATGAAAATAACATGTCGATTTTTTTCCAAAAGTGAAAAAATAAAAATTTTGAGTTAATACCCTCTTTATGATCAAGTGCGATATGTAGGTAATATGTACAAATGCAAAAAATTTTTTTTATTATTATGTAGGTACCTACTTCCTTTTCTGTTTACTTATTATACCTATGCCTATTATATCGAGCCCTGACAGCGAAAATAATGTAAGCGACATGATTTTCAATTTTCGTTTTTTTTAATAAATGACTTTATTGGCAACACTTGTATCATCTCCTAAAATATCATGGTCACATAATGTACCGTTACGATTTTATAGCAAAAACAATTTTAATGTAAGCGACAAATTTCATACAAAATTAATATGAAATAAAACAAAAAAAGCTCTCTCCTGTAAAATTTGAGTTTTGGCGCTTACATTATTTTCGCGGTTAGGGGTCGATATTATACCTGGCGCTATGGCAGAACGCCCAAGGGCGTAACGCCCAAAACCAAAAATGTCATAACGCCCAAATCTTGTTGTATTGCCCAAAACCCAAAAAAAAATAATGACAAAGTGCCCAAATGCTATGTCATATCGCCCAAATAACAAAGTTTGGGCGCTGTGACATTTTTTTGAAAAGTAAGCAGATTTATTTGGGCGTCTTAAATATACCATAGAGGAGGTACTCCTTGTACAAGGCGTGCTTAAACTTGTGACATTTTCTTAAATATACCATAGAGGAGGTACTCCTTGTACAAGGCGTGCTTAAACTGCAGGCAGTTGCCATTGCAGGAGGTCAGGATATAATAAAATGCCCCATTTGCTGTCAAAATGTCGAGGACTCAATGTTAGTTTTTTTTTACTTTTTGGGCCTTACGACAGTTTTTCTTTTGGGCGTTATGACCTAGACTATAATTTGAAAAGACATATCGCCCAAATTCAATGTCATATAGCCCAAACGGCAAAACGGTAAAACTTTTGGGTGTTATGACATTTTTGGTTTTGGGCGTTACGCCCTTGGGCGTTCTGCCATAGCGCCATTATACCTACCTATTACATAGGTACATAGTTTATTATTATTACCGTAATTATTGCGCCAAATTTATTATTATTTTTATTATTAATTTTTAATTCTTTGTTTATTTAGTATTTAGTCACATTACACCTACTAATTAGGCCAATAAATTTTTTACTGTTTAATGCCTGTTCAACAATTTCAAACGTTAACGCATAGAAAATTCCTATAAAAACACTTAAGCTACGGCCACACTTGGCAAATATTTGACGAAAAAGACGTAACCAACAGGCAAACTAAAATATAATTTACTACACCTTACAAAAAAACAGCTTATTCTATGGCAGTATAATTAATGTTATTTTTTGATATTTAGACCCTGTTAAATTCACTAACTATTAAAAAAAGTATTTGGGGAAATACTTAATAAATGTGACCCCAAGCTTTAGTTGTTAAAATACTTTATAGGTATGTTATCAATGTAGTTTTTGGGAATACAAAATGTTTAATTAATAAGATTTTGTTGGTCGTGCTTAATTCCCAATTTTTATTCTTGATAAATTATTTTGATAATATCGGGCCCTAATAGCAAAAATAATGTAACCAACAACATTTTAGATTTTTGTTTTTTGATGAAAATCGAACATTTTTGATCATTTGCATCACCTCTAAAAATCTCATATCTCTGGGAAGTTCCATTACGAAATAAGAGCAAAAGCAATTTCAAACGAAACCCGAAACTTGAAGCAAACATATATAAAAAAACCCTTCTCCTATATAATTTTATTTTTGTTGGTTACATCATTTTATATAAGGGCTCCATATATTTTCAAGTGCACGCCATAAAAAACTAAACTGCTTTATTTTGATTTTCTTGCGAAAATAATAAAGCAACTTGTTTTAGTTTTTTTCGTAACTCACTGACAACTCCAATTAATAATAGGAGAATTCCAATCAATTGTAGTGGGGAATGAAAGAAAAGATAAACTCACTGTTTATTGCTGGTATTTTGTTTAAACTTTGATATCGCAAATAAGACTTTTTGATTGTTTCCAATTCTTATTCACTCTGTAGTTTTGTTTGCGTATATCTTTGGCTTTTCTTAAAATTTTTAGGAGAATGTTTCCTGATGATCTGGCCCAACGGCAAGATTACACTATTATACATTGTATTAATACATGTCAAAAACTCAAGTAAGACAAAGTGTGATAGTGTGAATGCAATGTGTCACGAAAATGACAAGTAAATCCAATAGACATAAGAAAATAAATAAATAAATAAGTATTGCGAAAAAAGTTTGACATCCCTTACGACTTCATCTTTTTTTGAAAAAATTTCCAAACAAAAATAATTTTCATTGGATCAGGGGTGCATTTTACTTCATGTGTGAGTGTTTATACTTGTGTGATGGTGTGAACACAAACTGTCATGTTAAATTAGATTTTTTGACAGTCGCAACAAAACTAATTAGATTTCTATCTCACAAAGTATTATGGGATACGTAAGACTTGTGAGATAGTGTAAACTAGCTTTAAGCAAGCAGTGAAATGTGCATAGAAACTAGCTTACCCTCCAACAATAAATTTTAGTGTATTTATCAATTTAACATTTTCTATATTAAATTCTATATATTCTATTTACCTAATTACATTTACTTTAATGCACCATGACAGCAAACGATTTCCTTTTAGAATCACCTATATTAGTTTTTTTGTTTCTAAAGGGTAATTTTTTAAGAGCTAAAGGAAAGTTAAAAAAAACACATAAAATTCAGAAAAATGCATGAAATCTTTATTTAAATCGATAGTACGGTCCATAAAATTTAATGTTTGAAGATTATTTCATGCAAATGTTGACCTTGATTGCGCCTCAAATGGTCCATCCGCTTAGTCCAATTTTGGCATACTCTTTCCAACATTTCGGCCGGTATCTCATGAATAAATGCTTTAAAGTTGTCTTCCAATGCGTCAATTGAAGCGGGCATGTGTGTATAGACATGAGCTTTAACATAGCCCAACAAAAAATAGTCTAAAGGCGTTAAATCGCACGATCTAGGCGGCCAATTGACCGGTCCCGAACGTGAAATAAAATGTTCACCGAACTCGCCTCTCAATAAGTCCATTGTTAAGCGTGCTGTGTGGCAGGTGACACCGTCTTGTTGAAACCACATCTCATGCAAGTCAAGCTCTTGCATTTTAGGCAAAAAAAGTTGGATATCATCTAACGGTAGCGCTCACCATTTACAGTTACGTTACGATTCGCATCATCTTTGAAGAAGTACGGTCCAATGATGCCACCAGCCCATAAACCGCACCAAAATGTGACTTTTTCTGGATGCATTGGTAGCTCTTGCAATGCTTCTGGCTGATCTTCACTCCAAAATCGGCAATTCTGCTTGTTAACGTACCCATTGAGCCAAAAATGAGCTTCGTCGCTGAACACAAGAAGCGCGCGATGAACTTTCTTAACAGAGCACGCATTTTTATAATAAAATTCAATAATTTGCAAGCGTTGTTCGTTTGTAAGACGATTCATGGTTAAATTATACACCAAACTGAAGATGTTTGACAGTGAAACAAAACACGAAACGTGCGTCAGCTGTTTAAACCAGTGTTGCCAGAAAGATAATAGCTAAAAAATCACCCATTAGTTCGAAATAACAATTTAAAAAAAAAGGGAAATACTTTAGCGCAGCATGAATCGAAAAATATCTGCCACACATATTCATATTTACTAGAGGCAGTGTTGGTTGTAATAATAACTTTTTTTCATCCAAAAATTTTTTTTTTACAAATCGTTGAAAAACTAACCCTGCAGGAGATTAAGAGTTAATTGGCAAAATGCCACTAGTGCAATTACTAGAACAAGATGAACTAGTGCTAACGGGGTTAGAGTAAGACAAATCTGAACGAATTCCGTCGGAATTCTATTGGATATATCTGTACATAAATTCCCCCCGATATATCCATGCGAAATCGATCAGAAACCGGCCAGACAGTAAGTATATTCAATGTCTGACAGAAATCTGAACGAAGTTTCTAAGAATGAAGTCAGACATTTGGACGAAATGTCTGATTCAGACAATGTCGGAGTATTTTGCTGGCTGGGATGTATTTATAAAATATATAAATAAAAATTAAATTTATAGATTTGTTTTATATCGCGTATTCAATCCTTATATTTTTTAATAGACAAAACTGATTAAAGATTACAAATTAAAACTAAACTTATGTAAGCTACTTAAATTTCAAAAAAACAAATTTCTTAGAAAAATACTTAAAAACTTTTTTATCTCAAAAACACGATACGATATGACAACACTGACTAGAGTATAACAGGGGTGTGCTGGAAATTTTTTTCTATTATATTTTTTTAATCTATTTATTTTGCACTTAAGTTACCTTTTTATATACCACGTTAGATGTTCTGGTGCTAACACGATCAGGTTTCTAGGTGTGATCACCCTCGATGAGGTCACGTTAAACTGCTCGTGTGAACATCAATCCTCTCTTACACCCAACTTTCACGAGGATTTTTCCCCTATTTTTAAATCTTGTGTTTTTTAGTTTGATAGCGATAGTTTGATTTTTCAGTTAACGTACTTACATAAACTAAATACAAATACATCACTCGTATTGGAGCTTATAGCAATAACAGATAATATATATTTACTGTGAGAAATACTCTAAATTGTTTGAACAAAATTTCTAAATCTGTCTCTATTATGTGCCAAGTCTGCGCCGAATCGCAATATTTTCTTGTAATTGAAAAATAATGACGAAAGATATTAAAAACTATGGCTGAGTTCCTAAACATCATAATACTTTGCAGTCAAAGTCAAAAAAGTATCATAGAGTTTAACTATATCTAGTTTGATTATTGTGTACGCATCGATATTGTTTTTAGTGAACTTTGGTACAGATAACATTGTAAAATTTTTCACGGTTGCTTGGTAGAAAGCACTTAAAAAAGCGAGTTGCTTTGCAACTGATATTTTGGAACTCACCCTATTTTATTATTTAAAAGAAAAATATTGATGTTTAAATCACGGAAGTTTACATAGGAATAAAAATAAAATTTTAATTAACATAAAACATAAGTTTCTATGATTGAAAACCCATATTTTAATACCCCTTCTCAATCATATAAACCTATGCAAAGCGAATTCATAAAGGTGACATTTTCGACTCAACCAAGGCGAATTCATAAAGGTGACATTTTCGACTCATCTGTTTATTGTTTATTTTTTTGTGTGTATACTGAATTTCAAGCTTTGTTTACATTTTATGAAAAAATTAATTCAAATTTAAAATTCAATAAAAATTTTAATAGTTGAAAAAAACTTATTTTAATTTTATTAAATAAAAAAAGTGAATATTAAATATAAACATAAGAAATCAAAAATGCGTAAATAATAAGTGGAGCCACAATTAATTTGCAATTGAGGACTTTCTAAAGCAATTGTGTATATTTTATTTATTTATTTATTAACAAAAAAATTTCCTTTTTTATATTTCCAACAAATATTTTTGACATTCACTCTAACTTTTTACAAAAACAAAATACATAGTATTTTTCAATAAAAAGGGATAGCTAGCATAACTTTATCTCATGATGCGGTCACCTTTATAAATTCGCCTTGGACTCAACTGTTTACTGTTTATTTTTTTTGTGTGTATACTGAATGTCAAGCTTTGTTTACATTTTGTGCAAGGCGAATTTACACCAGATGAACTTATCTTGCTTCGTAAGCAACAGCTGATTACTAAACTTGTGTCAAAATGGTATACCGTCCTGTTGGTTCTGGGGAATCTTAACTAAATTCTTTAATTTTCAATTAAAATTGTGAAATTTAAAACTTTTTTAAGTTATAAAATTTCAAACAAACACAATTTAATATAAAAACAAAATCAAATATTTCTTTGAATTTTTGACACAACGTTAAAATGTTTAACAGTGTTGTAAAACGTTTTCAAAATAAGACCACCTTGTATGAATTCGCCTTGATCAAAAATATGTTTGAATTTTTGACACAACCAAGGCGAATTCATACAAGGTGGTCTTATTTTGAAAACGTTTTACAACACTTTTAAACATTTTAAAGTTGTGTCAAAAATTCAAAGAAATATTTAATTTTGTTTTTATATTAAATTGTGTTTGTTTGAAATTTTATAACTTAAAAAAGTTTTAAATTTCACAATTTTAATCGAAAATTAAAGAATTTAGTTAAGATTCCCCAGAACCAACAGGACGGTATACCATTTTGACACAAGGTTAGTAATCCGCTGATGCTTACGAAGCAAGATAAGTTCACCTTGTGTAAATTCGCCTTGGACCAAGGCGAATTCATAAAGGTGACATTTTCCAGTAATCTGTTTATTGTTTATTTTTTGTGTGTATACTGAATGTCAAGCTTTGTTTACATTTTGTGAAAAAATTAATTCAAATTTAAAATTTAATAAAAATTTAAATAGTTGAAAAAAAACTTATTTAAATTATATAAAACAAAAAAAGTGAAAAAATATAAACACAAGAAATTAAAGATACGTAAGGAATAAGTGGAGCCACAATTAATTTGCAATTGAGGAGTTTCTTAAGCAATTGTGTATATTTTATTAACAAAAAAATTTCCTTTTTTATATTTTTAACAAATATTTTTGACATTCACTCTTACTTTTTACAAAAACAAAATACATAGTATTTTTCAATAAAAAGGGATAGCTAGCAAAACTCTATCTCATGATGCGGTCACCTTTATAAATTCGCCTTGCCTTGGACACAACGTTAAAATATTTTATAGTGTTGTTAAACGTTCGCCTTGATTTTGTGAAAAAATTAATACAAATTTAAAATTCAATAAAAATTAAAAACGTTGAAAAAAACTTATTTTAATTGTATGTATAAAATAAAAAAAAGTGAATATAAAATATAAAGACAAGAAATTAAAAATGCGTAAGGAATAAGTTTAGCCACACTTAATTTGCAATTGAGGTCTTTCTAAAGCAATTGTGTATTTTTTATTAACAAAAAATTTCCTTTTTTATATTTCCAACAAATATTTTTGACATTCACTCGAACTTTTTACAAAAACAAAATACTTAGTATTTTTCAATAAAAAGGGATAGCTAGCATAACTCTATCTCATGATGCGGTCACCTTTATAAATTCGCCTTGAACCTATGCAATTACAAAAATTCAAAAAAATGTTTACATCTAAGGATTTTGTTCACATGTCAGCTAGTTGTTCCGATGATCCAATTGATTAAATTTTCACTAAATATTTTTCTACATTATCTCTAATAAAATGATGTTTTATATCTATATGTTTGCATCTCGTGGATTCTACATTTTTGGCTATACATGCGCAACCCCCGTTATCCTCATAGATAATTACTGCTTCGTTTTTTGTTATATTTAAATCTTGTAGCAAAACTCTTAGCTATAAAGCTTCAGTACTGCTGCACTTAAAGCCACATATTCAGCTTCACTAGATGATGTCGCAACTGTTTGTTGTTTCTTACTAGACCACGATACTGTACATCCATACATTAAAAAAATATACCCACTAAGAGATTTTCGATCTGTAGCATCACTTGCCCAATCAGCATCAGCATATCCAACCAAAATTTTGTTGTCGTTTGCATTGTAAAAAAATTTTGTGTTAATTGTACCTTTTAAGTATCTTAATACTCGTTTTAAAGCTTGCCAATGTTCTTCTGATGGTTGTTGCTGAAATCTTCCAAGATAACTCACATAATAACATATATCTGGCTAACACAAAGCATTACATACATTATACTTCCTAAAAGTTCACGATAGGGCTTATCGAATGTTTCATTACCATTAAAGGTCAGTTGTAATCATTTTTCCAGAGGCGTCTTGACGGGATTACATTCTGTCATTGAAAACTTTTTTAAAACTTTTTGTATGTTGGCCTCTTGAGATACATACATATTTTTATTTTATTGTTGTTGATGTCAAACTTCATACCCAAAAAATGTTTCAAATTTCCACAATCAGACAAGCCCCGTTTTGAGCGAATAAAGCCAATTTTAAGAGGAAGTTCATTTAGCTTTTCATTCCAACACTTTGGTGATTGTTTGAGTCCATAAAGAGACTTAAGTAAACGACAAGCCAAACCTTTTTTGGCAGACACCCCTTCTGGTACTGCCATATAGATTTCTTCATGCAAAACTCCATTTAAAAATTAAGTTTTTATATCTAATTGATGAAGATACAATTTTTTTCTAGGCGCAATCGCAAGAATTACACGGACTGTTGTAAGTTTTGCCACAGGTGCCTTTTTTTTCAATGATAAAGCGGGGAGATGCCACAGGTGCATAAGTTTCATATAATCTATACCATATTTTTGTGCAAATCCTTTAACAACTAACCTGGCTTTTTATCGAACAGGATTTCCATTTTTGTCAAATTTTATTTTAAATATCCATTTTGACTTCAATAACTTTTTATTTATTTTTGTTAAAAGCCATCGACTGTAACTCTTCATCGATAGCTTTTAACCATTTATCAGCATCAGGTCTACCAGCAATATCAGCAAATTTTTCAGGTTCTTGGAAACATATATTTTGTTCACTGACAGCAGAATGACTAATAAAATAATCTAGGAACCTTGAAGGTTTTCTTCGTTCTCTACCACCTCTTCTGTTTTGTATTGTTTCCTCTTGTTCTTCATCAATTTTTTGAACATTAACATTTTCAGACACTTCGGATTCATCTTCAGTTATTATGGTTTCTTCATCAAAATTGGAAGCACAAATTATATTATCCTCTGTTACTCCTTCATCAACTTCAGTGACGGGCATATTATCAGATTTAGATGTTTCTTTCCCTTCTTGCTCGTTACTCTTTAATATTACGTTGATTGGTTCGTTACCTTTTTGAACCTCTTTATATGGATAACATGTCTCATCAAACTTAACATCCCTGGCAGTAACAATCTTTTTGGACTTAATATCCCATAGTTTACAACCGTCAGCTACATAACCAATCATAACAAGACATCTGCTTTTGTCATCAAGCTTCTTTCTGTTTTGTTTGGATATCCAAGCACATGCCTTGCACCCAAATATTTTCAGCATTTTGACATTAGGCTTACAACTATACCACATTTCAGCAGGTGTGACATTTTCATTTAAGGCTTTAGTTGGACTTCTGTTTATGAGATATACGCCTGTTAGAACTGCTTCCACCCACATATTTTTCGGCATTCTTGATTCGAGCAGCATACTTCGAACTTTCTCCATTAACGTTCTATTAAAACGTTCAGAGACTCCATTTTGTTGTGGAGAATAGGCAATTAATTGTCTCTTCTAATTGAGAATACCTTTCTTTTGGTGCCACTACCATTGCACGTTGGCGAGTTCCGGAAAAAGAGTACCGACAATGCTTATCTTTCACACAAATTTCACAAAAATTCATCTTTTCGGGTTTTGCATTGTTGCCATTTGCCATTTTCCTGTTTAAAAGTTCATTTAGGGATGATTGCCCAATATGGCCATAGCGTTTGTGCCACATTTCTATTTCTTCACGATTTGAATAACTGACATCATGCTGACCAAATTTAAAAAAAATTTCATAAAGAATTCCTCGTAAAAATCCCGCAGCAAATAAAACACCATCTTTGTAAATAACGGTTTTATCCTTACTGAATTTCACATCAATTCCTGCAGCTGTCATCTATTTAACAGAAAGTAGATCATTTCTCAATTTTGGAACATATAACACATCTTTAAGTATTATATTAAAATTCTTATTTGAAACACAATGAATTGTTCCCGAGTGATAAGCCGTTAAATATTGATCCTCTTTCGAAACAAGATTTAGAACTTGCATTGTTTATATTTGAATCGGCCATGAAATAAATACTTTTTTTATATGTTTGATCTTTTAAGGCTAGGGCATATAAAATTACCGAAATTTGCTTTTACCGGTAAACCGTAAATCCATAACTTAAAAACCGGATTATCGGTAATTTACCGGTAAATTTGTTTAATGTTAAGTTTACCAGTAATCAGCAAAATAAATGCTAAAAATTTTTTAAAGAGAAAATATATAATGTTTTATAGTAAAGCAACGAAAAGTTTAATGCATTATTCAACAAAATAATTTAAAATAAAATGTAATTCAAAGTTTTTCTTTGGAGTAAAATTTAATTTCGTTTGAATGTGCTAAATTCCCAATTAGTAATCTTTAAAAACACACTGAAAGTTATTGCTGATGGGATAAATAAAGTTCATACGCTCATTACACTTGCTTAGGACAGATCATCAGGAAACATTTTTCCAAAGACTTTAGAAAAGCTAATATCTTTAGCAAATAAAAAAGTTAAAATATATTATTTCATTAATAGAAAATTTTAATTTTTAAATGGATCTGCCTGTGTATTAAAATATGCTCGCAATGTGCAAATAAGGCCTGCTGCAGTCGGCTTTTCTGTCAAGAGATAGTTGACGCTATCATCAGATACTTTCCACGCTTTTGTTCCTCTTCATGAAAGACGATTTATTTTTTGTTACTTTTTTTTAAAATTGTGGTATTGGTTACTGATGCGTTGGAAACTTTATTTTGGTTTTTAATGGCCAAATGTAAACTGTCTTTCATTGCTAACTGGGTTAATTAAGGGATTTCTTCGACATCATCAGATGACTCATTTGAATAATTTGTCTAGTCATCTTAATCTCTCATGTTTAATCGTTCTAGATGCGTCGCAAAAGTTTTTATCAATGATGGTTTATGTAGTTTAAATAAATCATAATTATCTTCTAGATGAATATTTCTAAATTCTAACGGATGCATGAAATTAACTGACATTTAATTTCCGGCTTAGAGCATCATTTTCTGAACTTTAGAGTGCCATCGCTTGTAAGCAAGTGCTTCACCCAAAGCTTCTACCTTTTGAAGTAATGTTGTAGGGTATTATTAGATGATCTCACACTTGAAAATCTCTATCTTTGATGAGAAGAAGTGGATGGACCTTGTTCCATTCGTTTGAAAACATTTATTAGTTGCTGACTTTTGAGGTGGGCACGTAAACCACTAGCTGAACCTGCAGCTGTTTTCAATATCATTCCATTTCGTGTATAAAAGTCCCATACCGCCTTCTTTGTTTTTTTCAGTATTCAGAGCTTTAAATGGTTTAAATTTGTTCTAAATAGAATCAAATGCATATTTCGTACTATCCCAGCAAAAACTTTACTTACCTGGTAAGCTAGCAAGTAATGTTGGAGAAAATAAACACTACTTATTTTTCGGCTGAATAACTACTTATTTTTACACTTACTAGAAGTCTTCAAATGTGTTTTGGTTCATGAGTTATAGCCATTCCGAAACATTTATTTTTTGCATGGAAATTTTTCGAATTTGACTTAATATTGTTACGTTTTCCCTTTAATAAACGCGTTCGGTTCACTCCCTTTATAATAAACCGTTGAGTTCTTTTAATTGCAAATAAAAATAAAAACACACACTTATTCAACTTAACAAACTTTATTGAAATTAATTATTTCCCAGCGGTAAATATTGAAAGGACCGCAAGTGGCAGGCCTTTTTGCAGGCCTCTATACTCCTTTCTAAATGATTCGCTTCGCATGATATCCTGCCTTCAGAAGTATGCCTTCTAGAAGGTATTAACTTCTTTTTAAAAGACCTTCTGAAATATTCAGTACACATTCGCTGCTCCCTTCTTTCATTTTTTATTTTTAGTGACCTTCCTTACTCCCTTCTTTAGGAAGGGATCTAAGTTGTTTTTAAAGGAAGTGTGGAAGGCCTTGCGCCCAATGACAACCTGTGTAAAAAATAAATAAGTTTGGAATGCGGCGAGAAGGGCTTCTGACTGCTAAATAAGGCCTTCTATTAGGCTTCTTTACTCGTTCTAGTTACCGCTGGGTTTGTTCACAATTGTAAGTTACGAATAGAACCGTTTCTCAGAACAAACTGAAACTATTATACATGAGTTACTCCCTTTTATATTTCATAATTATTTCTAGATTTTTCCTGAACCTTCCCGTAAAAACTATTTATTATGTTCTATAACCATTTCTAGAAATGACTGGGAAATTTATATAGGAATTATTTTAAAATAACAGTTGTGTTGAAAATTATACATGACAATTTTAAGTAACATAAAACTATAACTTACAAGATAACTTATAACTAAAACTATAAATAATTCTTAGATAATTTAGCTTTCGTAACAATATTTTGAAAAGCTGAAATTCAATTATTTTTTAAATTCATTACAATTCGATTTTAGTCAAACCATTACTTTAATTAAGCTACTTGGGTATTGTAAATCACATCTTCATAAGTTATAGACATTTAAGTAAACAATGCTTTCATTTCGAAACATGTATTTTTTCGTGCGTGAAAATTTTGCAAATTTAAGTTAATATTTTGAGAACTGAAAGGCGTCTTCTGGCATTGCAGCCACTTTGTTAGATGGTGGTCGCACAGCACATTCTGCTTTGAAATTGTCTTTGAATTACCAAGTTGATGAATCTCCCACATGTAACGTTTCAAAAACATCTGGAACGGCAAAATTATTGAAACGTTGCGGTATCATTATTTGGGATGAATGCATTATGGCGAATAAGAAATCTGTTGAAGACCTTCGAGGTAATTCAGAGTTGTTTGATGGTGCCTTGATTTTATAGACGACAGCTGCCGATGAAATTTTGCTTGCTTATGAGATTTGTAAAAACATTGAAACTCACTACTAACGTTCGTGTTCAGTTCCAGAATGATCCATCTGCTGATAAGTTCTCTAAGCAATTGATCAAAATTGGGAATGGTGCAATGCTTGTAAATGACACTGGATTGATAAAATTGCCACATGATTTTTGCCATTTCGTACAGTCAAAAGAGGAATTGATTGAACGTGTGTTCCCACAAAAATATACATGTCGTACATGGTTGACATGCGACAGAGCAATTTAAGTGGCAAAGAACAAAGATGTTAGGGAATTAAATATGGCTATACAATTACCAGGATTGCCTCCGCATAATCTCCAATTGAAAGTTGGAGTCACTATTATTTTGCTTCGCAATATCAATTAACCCCGTTTATGTAATGGCACAAGACTTGCTAATAAAAGGTTTATGGCTTATGTAAATGAAGCTACTATTTTCACTGGAAAATTCAAAGGTGAATTGTATTCATTCCACGCATCGCAATGACTCCGTCTGATGTGCCATTTGAATTCAAACGACTTCAGTTTCCTATTCGGCTTGGGTTTGCGGTTACTATTAATAAGGCCAATCATTAGGAATTTGTGGAGTGAATTTAGAGTATCCAGATTTCTCACATGGAAAGTTGTATATTTACACCGAAAATGGAAAAACAGGAAATGTTGTGTACCACAGGGCATTACAATAAAAACAATTCATCACTGATTTAAATGAATTCCGATTGATTTCATAGTTTCTTTTTTGCACTACTTGCAAAACTCCTAAAATATTGAGTTTAACTTCCACATTTGGTTGCGTATATCTAGGGAAATATAATGCTCCGTATGGCTGTGAAGTCACTGGATTATGCTGATAAACCAGCAACAATTGACGTCTTGGAGGTCAACAATGTACATTTTATTCGTGACATGCAGCCAGCAATGCTCGAAAAGGAACAAAATTGAACGTCTGCAATGCGTTTCGTCAAAAACAGGCGCGGTGCCTTTTTGTTTGAAATGTTTCAAATGGAAATGCCTTGTATCAATCTGCGCTTAAAATTAATTTTTTTTGTGTTGTCTACCATTTTAAGTTTCATGGTCTTAAAAAATACCCTTTATACCTTATTTAGTAAACAAAATGCCTGCAGGGTTTTATACAACTGCCCCTTTCGTAATTCAGTTTCACAACTGTAAAGGGCGTTAAATATTGAAGCATTAAAAAGTTGCAAGATAAAAATAAAATTAATTGTATGTTGGAATATTGGAAACATATTTTCTCCCAGGTTAGTATTTAGTGTGAATAACTTTTTTCAATGAACTTCTGGTTGTAAATCACTATGATAGGCATCTTTATCCAAATCTATAGGTCCATCTTACGACATTCATTATTAAACTTATGAAAATAAATATCTAATGATTGAATGATTGGTTAAGAAGACTTTGCTTTTTTTAGGAACAATATCTAAAAAGAAATAAATGTCATCGCTAAAATCGAATCTTGATTTAAATTGGGTATCTGAATTAAGAATTTCAAATAACACCTAAATAACACCTAAGAGGTATTACCCACGCTCTACCCAAGACAGTAAAAATTATACCAAATTCGGGTAATTACCCACAAAGTTGCAACACTGGACTATCCCACATTTTTTTGGCAGTCTTTTTCTCACGTATATATCCGAACAGTTGTTTGCAACAAATGCAACTAAACGTTCCTTTGCTTTAGAATCTCTTGGAAAACTCTTCTCTTTTAGCAGGATCCGTTGAAGGTAAGCCCGTTAAATGTTCCCCCAAATTCAAACTTTCCAGATGAACTTGAACCCGGAATTGCCATTCGTTAAATTGTGGAATTCCATGTATTTCTTAATCGCCCATATCCTCTTGTAATTGATAAATAATGACGAAAGATATTAAAAACGATTTTATTATTTAAAAGAAAAATATTGAAGTTTAAATCACAGAAGTTTACAAGGGGGAAAAAAATAAAATTTTAATTAACATAAAACATAAGTTTCTATGATTGAAAAACCATATTTCAATATATTTATTATCGCACGATTGGATGAGGTGTTGGTTGCTTATTCGTAGCGGCCAGATTATTTTCAGTACCCGCTTTAAGCATTTGTTTATGAATACTTGTAATATTGTGGAGATTGCGTTTGCAACTTTCCAAGTTTCGCTTCTGTATAGCAGAACTGACTTGACGCTTGTATTAAAAATTCGAATCTTTTGCTTTTTCGAAATTTGGGAGGACTTCCAGACACGCCAAAGTAAGGCATATGTGTGACGAGCCTTGTTGATTCTGCTTTTTACATCAGCGTCCGCACCACCATATGTGCTTAGAACACAGCCCAGGTATTAAAACTCGCATAATTTTAGTTTTACGGAAATTAGGACGAAAATTAGGACAAAAAAGCTTGTAGTTAGTTATTCCTCGCCAATTTTTACATTCACTGAGTTATCTTTTTTTTGGAATTGTTACGATGACACCTTCTTTCCACGATGACGGGATGTTGTCCGTTGTTCAGGCCTCACATATATTAGGGCAAATGTATTGAACCAGTGCTGGGTTATACTTGAATAATTCTGATGGAAGGTAAACAAGGCCGGATGCTTTATTTTTTTCAATTTTAAAATGGCGCTTGTGCCTCTGCTGAAGATGGAGATGTTATTGGTATGTCCCTCCTAGGGTTTCTTAGTATTTGTGTCTCTTTGGGTTCAAAAATATTCCTACCACCTTTGAAGCTGATCATCAGTTGTGGAGAGCGTTCTTCCGTTTGAGTGTTTGATGTTTGGTGTCGATCTCAGATTTTCACCGATGAGTTGTCTAACTGCATTTTAGACTGCACGGGTTTTTCCTAGCATTCTTTTATTTTAGTACTTAATTGTGTCATTATCCTAACGGCTTATTCTAGATCATTCTATTGTTAACCGTTCATCCTGTGAGCAAGCGATCTCTTGTTTTTTTATAATTAATAGTTTTGTTGTAATTATTTAAAGCGCCTTTTATTTAACCTTAAAAGTACAACAAACGTGGCGACGAGGATTTGTAAAAAAATTAGATATAATTTTTTGCAACAAATTCATCATACTTTCTTTAACAAACAAGAAATAGAAAAACGATATTTTGTACGACGATAAAATTGTGAAATTAATGGAGCAGCAGACGCAGATGCTGCATATCTTACTACACTCGTACAAAAGCAGGAGGCAACGGAATCTCTACAAACATGTCAACTTAGGAGTACATCCAAGGCTGCCCTAATGGTGTCGCTGGCACATTCCATGACGGATTTCGTCTATGAACCTAAAAGTGGTCTTGCTTTTCATGCATGGTATAATCGTTTTTTTCGCACATATTCGAAAGAGAAGCCAACACTCTTGAATCTTTGGATGAAGTTTCCGGACGATCTGGCCTAAGCAACCAGTGAAATCCGCATAGCAATAGCTTATCCCATCAACAATAAATTTCAGTGTTTTTATCAAGAATAAAAATTGGGAATTGAGCACGAATAACAAAATCTTTTATATTATTAATAAATTTTAATAAAAAAAAAACAAGTTAGAGTGCTATATTCGGCTGTGCCGAATCTTTGATACCCTCCACCGACACTTCGAATGTTTTAGGAGTAATATCTGTATGATGTCTTTTTATTATTATAATCTTTGTAAAAACAGACATCTGCATTAAAATTTGTTGCGGTATAGACCTATATAAAATTATTGATCGACAATCAGAATCAATTTTAAAAAGTTTGAGTAGAATATCAGTTTAAGATGAACTTAAATGATTTTCAAGAGAACAAATTATATAAAAGCCATGGTAAGCTATGAACCAATCATCCCAAATTCTGCAGAACGATTTCTGGTATTAAAAAACATAAATTTCATACAGCGGTGCAATTAGTTTAAGCGTTTGCAGTAAATTTCAGAAGGCTGCTAAAATGGAATCTAAGGAAAATTATGGACCGTATATCACAAAATTGCATAACATTTTTTCTGGCCTTATGAAGCTAAACTGGAGGAAAGCTTACCGCGTATTTAATTATTTTACCAGAGTGGGCTTTAAATGAGGCCTATGGTAAATTATGCACCGATCTTCACCAAATTTCACAGTGTCATTTCTAGTTCTATAAAACTGTGATGTACCAAATTTTGTTATGATAGCATTATTTTTTACGTTTTTAAGCGAACTAAGCTCTTTTCCGGGAGTAAGGTTTATATGGCGCCTATGGTAAATTATGAACTGACATTCACGAAATTTCACGGTCTTATTTCTAGTCCAATAAAACTTTTATGTTCCAAATTTTGTTATGAGAGCATTATTTTTTACGGATTTAGGCGTACTTAACTGTTTTCCGGAAGTAGGGTTTATATGGGGCCTAGGGTAAATTATGGACCGATCTTCACGAAATTACACAGTTTTATTTCTAGTCCTATAAAACTTTTATGTTCCAAATTTTGTTATGAGAGCGTTATTTTTTACGGTTTTAGGCGTACTTAACTGTTTTCCGGAAGAAGATTTATATGGGGCCTAGGGTAAATTATGTACCGATCTTCACGAAATTTTACAGCGTGATTTCCAGCTGAATAAGACGAATTCTTGCAAAATCTTATGTCATTCTGTGCATTATTCCACCATTTATGTTAGTTTTTGTAACAAAATTATCAATTTTTTTTAGGTGGTTTCCACATTTTGATTCATAGCTCTGATCCTACTAAACGGATTTTGCTGAATTTCAATCCCAAACTGCTTAGGATAACTACAAGCAATTTGACACCCAGCTTGTTTAGTTCTTTTGAGTTTTTCGAAAGTGAGCGTGTTTTCAACAGACGGACAGACAGAAGGACATGGCTAAATCGACTTAGAATTACTCAAGGACCCAAAATATATATACTTTATGGGGTCTGAGATGAATAATAAAAAAGTTTCACACGGAATGACAAACTTAATATACCCTCTTCACAACTAATTGTGGTGGAGGGTATAAAAAAAAAAATTCCAAGTTGTAAAAATTCCTTCCCTCAGTGAAAATAATTTAATGAAAATTAAATTTGATGAACTCAAGCCTAATTAAAGAATATCAAAAATTAAAAATCAACAGTTCAACTAAAAATCAAAATTGTTCTTAAAATAGCTATGGCACAAGCTCTAATGTTTACATTTGTACAAATAAAAATGTCCACGAAAGTGGACAAAAAACATAATAAACAAATGTATTAAGGTTTTCAAGACAAAGTTTTGACAGAAAGAATACGAAAAAACAGAGGAAAGGAGGCAAAATGTAATTTGAAATTAAAGTGATAATTACAGCAAATTTCGAACCACCAGTACTACTATTGATGTTTGACTGTTGGCTTAACGGGCACCGCAGTGGTGCAGTGGGTAGAACTCAAAGATCTTCCGACGATAGAATGTGGTGATTCTTGAAACATGTAAAGATCAACCCGGTTCGAATCCCAGCTCAGCTAAGAAAAATTATCAATAAATTTTAATAAAAAAAAAAAATTCCAAGTTGTAAAAATTCCTTCCCTCAGTGAAAATAATTTAATGTAAATTAAATTTGATGAACTCAACCCTAATTAAAGAATATCAAAAATTACCAGTTCAACTAAAAATCAAAATTGTTCTTAATAATGGTTTTTTTCAGTGCCACCAACCAGGTGTTTCAAAAGTTTTACTCTTCATTAGGTGTCACCAATTCTCCTATATCACTTATGTCATAATTAGTCTCCCTCAGATATTCTCGATTAAAGAAATTTGCTACAGATCTTTTAGGTGGTTTTTTCCTGCTTGCGCTAAACACTGCATCCATAATCAATAAGACGTTGCGCACTATCTTGCAATTTTCTCTCCAGCTGCCGTTTAATGTCTTCCCAGAGGCATATTGAAATGTCGGATGAAGTACACCGTTCACAGTCTTCCAGCCTTCAATAGATGTCAGACTTTAACTCTAACTAAAGGTAAAATGCGCAAATAAACGCGGAAATAAGTTTTCCGAAATGTCAATGTATTAAATTATTTCTTTGTGTTATTTTGAAAAATTTAGCACTTGACGACTTTATTGAATCTCATAATTGTTTTTCATTTCATTGCGTTTCAGAATTTGGGGTTATTGATGCACTTGTTGAAGTTCGTTAGGAATTGAAAATATTCCAGCTCGCACGATTAAAATTATATTTCCCGTTTTTGTCTAGATATCTACTGCATCTTTTAAATACCATTGTAACTACTTCTATTTTTCCGCAAGTTTGGAAGATTGCCCGTGTAACTCCATTCCAAAAACACGAGTAATAAATGAACCCGGAGATCATAGACTAATTTCTATACTTACGCCTTTATCTAAAGTTCTTGAGTATATAATGAAACAGCAAATGTTGGGGTCTACTTTTTTAAATATTAGGCACCCCCGGTAGGCTAGTTGATAGTGAGCAAGTCTGTCAGTGCGGGGGTTGCGTGTTCGATTCCCGCCAGAGACTCTGGTCAGTTTCACTACAACGGGCTGAAGGTCTATGTTACTATTGCTCAGTTAATTAAGTTGGAATATAATTTATAATTGTATTTGTAACTCTTATTAAAATAAATAAATAAATATCCGTCAAAATATTAATGAGAATAATCTTAATCTCTCCTGATCTTGCTAATGCATTTGGTTCTATTTGTCATTCTATGATGATAAGAAAACTCAGGGATGAATATGAATTCTCTAAATCTGCTTGTAAACTCATTTTTCATATTTGGCTGGTAGATCTCAATATGTAGAATATAATGGTGCTAATTCCGCTTTGCGTATTTTAACTACGGGTATACCTCATGGTTCCGTTTTTCGGCCACTACTTTTAACCTTATATATTAATAGCTTATCTGATTTTGTTACATCATCGTTATGCAAACCATTTATTTTTGCCGATGATGTCTTCTTACTCTTCAAAAGCCGAGTTGACTATAGTGACGTTTTATAGAATAATATAATTTTTGCTTAGATCGGGTACGTGAATGGATTTCTTTTAATTCGTTATCTATTACTCCTTTTAAGTCTAAAGCAATAATGTTTGGACCAACCAGTCGTTTTTATCCTGGCACTAATATAGTTTTGAGCAATACTCATATTTCTTTGGTTGACCATATTAAGTGTCTAGGTCTGTATTTGGATAGCAAACTTTCCTTTGATCGCCATATTAATATGGTTTAGGGTAAAATTTATGGTATATTTCGTTAAATTATTCTGCTAATTTATACTTACCTCTACAAGTTAATAATAACTTGGCACATGCTTTGATGTTTTCGAATATCTTATATGGTCTTGAAGTTTACTCTGGTACTGGTTCTATGCGTTTGAGTTTGAATTAAAAAAATATTTGGTTAGATAAATATAAATATAAGTTAAATTTTGTTCCCTTATCAGTCCGAATTTAAAAAAAGTTCCGAAACACATTAAATTTATTTTTAAAAAAGTATTAAACCTCGTTCGATTTCATTGTTTTCATATTTCTCTCGTGGTGATGGAAGAGAGTTACCAGGAAAGTGTGAATTGCATAACCTACGACAATCTTTGCGAGACTTTACAACCTCAGGGCTACACCATGGTGGCTTACTTCCTCCCTAGCCACTGGCTTGTTGTCAGTGCCGTTGATTGACGCAGTTTCTACGACAGGAAATCCACATCCATAACGCCACTACTGATAGGGGCTGAGCATGGAGAATTAGCGAGCAGACTAGCCTGGTAGCATCATTCTTAATTTTCCTATTCAGAATAGTACAAGTCCCCAAGGGGCATAACATAATTGAAACTCCACATATCTGTGGTCTGAAAAGGAACAGTCATAAGAGACCATCCAGTTACTTACTAAGTCAGAGTGTCCCGAGCTAAACAAAGTCACATCGAGAACCTCCTGCCTTTAGCTACAATGCGCCTATGTTTGCTATTTTCAGATTACTCTTACAGATAAAATAAACCACCGGGGTACCCTTGGAGCTAGCTTTGGCCACTAAGCCACGGACGTGGCTACTGGGTGGCCCCCTACCATGTTCGTGCGCCGTGTAGGCCGATACAATCCAGATCTCTAGGGACGCTGGTGTTGTGTCTTCATCACTAAAATCAGAAAGAATGAAGGTATACAACGTGTTTTTAGCTCAAATGCAAGATTTAATTTTAACTGTTGCTTTGACACATAATAGCTTGAGGCTTAGTGCGCAAACCCGATCATTGTGGATCCATGGTTCTTGGACCTTTTCTAGTTCCTACTTCCTCTCTACCAATCGGAGGGGCAATGTTAAGGATGCTGCCTTAGATTGGTGAAGACCTATCTGCGTCACCTTCTCCATGTTCAGTACACAAATTTTAGACGATCGTGACGTTGACGTACTCTTGTTCAGATTCCAGGAGGGCGTTCCTCACCAGCCGATTCATCCATGAGCTCAAAGAAGTCTCAGGTTTTACTGAATTCGCGATCAAGACCTTCCCGAAGACACCCATCATGCTTCAACAAGTCCCACTTAGAATAGGAAATGGATCCGTCAGCTACACCTCTGCCAACAACCGCCCTCACAAGGTGGTCTTAAGGACCTGTTAATTGCCTTCGGTGTATGTTTGGGAAGTTTTATCCCTGATTGGTGTCTATTAGGCTTTTGCAAAAGTACAAAAAACAAATACTTAAACACATTCTCTTTTTTTCGTGTATTTGTTTTATTGTACTTTCTCTTTACAGAGAAAATTCTGTGGGTTTCATGGGCAACCGCGTATGTCTTAAAATAAAATTTTTCAGGAGAGCCGAAAAAAACATTCTAGATCAAACTATGGGTTAGGTATTGCACCTTTTGAACTTTCTAATAGAGTTAAAACATCGGAATGGGTCTATCTGATTTTAAAAATTTTGAGAACCATGTAAAGAGCGTTTAAAATTAAGCAATATGGCATCAACATTTCAAGATCGGAAAAATAGACATACGCGGTTGCCCATGAAAACCACAGAATTGCTGTTCTCTTTTATAAGAAACAAACACAATAAATATTGTTCCTGTAAAAAATAAATAAAGCAAGTCTTAAGCTGGAGGTCCATAACACGCATTTTCGCCTCCACGCAGCGCATGCTTTTATAACCTTACTTGCGTTCTACGTTTCAAGTTACATGCAACGATTTTTATGCAGCAACAGCACAAGTAAAAATACAATTTAATTTGTCAAAATCAGCTGATTTGTTCGAGCGCTGCTTGTGACGCTTACAAAAGTAGAAAGTAAACCTACTTTTCGCCTCAAGGCATCTACGCTTTTGTGCATGTAACTTACTACGTATAACTACACAGATTCTACTTTTTTGACAGCTGTGTATGCTGCGAAAAAGCGAGTAACGCGTGGTGTGGACCTCCAGCTTTAAGCATGGTAAGAAGTAAGCAAAATAAAAACCAGTACATGCAATGTTTGGACTTTAGACAAGAAGTTCTTAAACCATTTACTAAAATACTTGAGTATTTTTGTAAGTTTTATTTCGTTTGTATGAAATTTTGCTTTTGTTTAATTTGATGTTATGATCAAATTATCAACATATCAATAGTTATATATACCTAGATAGGTATGTACATACATATGTATGTATATTCCATAAAATTAACTGCAAAATTAATGCTAAAAATAAAAACCAACAGAATTTCTGTAAAATATATAAAATATGTATATGAAAATACTGTGTTAAAACTATAAAATTCACCAAAAGAGACAAAATTTAAATAGCGGTTAAACAAATTTATAGTTTTTATTTTAATAATCAGTAATAATCTGGAAATAAGACAAATTAAAAAGCAATAACCATTGCTAACATTTATTGCTTATAATACCTACATGGTAAAATAAGAATCTTGCAAAATACTTACAGAACATTAGCAAAAAAAAATGTTTACTTTGACTTATTTATAGTGAGTAAAAATAAGTAAATATAAGAACTCTGAGCGTATAAAGAGAATAATTTTTTTCTTTGTGTTTGTTTGTTTTTAATTTATTTGCTTTGATTCCCTTTTGTACTTAGCTTTAATCTGAGAATTTTTAAAAAAGCAAATGTGTTTGAATTTAAATGTACTTAGTCCCCTTTTAGACAGGCAAAGTTTACTTTGCAAAGTCTTGTGTAGTTCTCTTTTAAACTTTGTTTGGTGTTTAGACACACAAAGTTTAATTTGACAAATTTTTGTATACAGGGTTGATAAATGGCATTTTTTTAAATGTACTTAATACCGACAAAAATTTAAATTTTTTACGCTAATTGTACTTAATGCCAAAAAAATATTTTTTACAAGTTTTATTATTTGCATTACAAAAAATTTACATTGAAATGCACTTGTGCTATACATTTATATTTGAAATATACCTTTGGCAATTAACAAAAAGAAAAATTAAGTGAATAAAAAGGAATTTAGACGAAGAATCTTAAGCTTTTTTTTTTTAGATTTGAAAGTGGAACAGGTTAAAAAAATGTTTAACCTACCCAGTTAAAACTTCGCCTGCAAAATAATGTGTTAAGTAATCAGGAAAATGTTAAAATACTACTTCCAATTCTTCTGAAAGAACCAATGAATTTTACAAGGGATGTCCCAAAATGAATGCATTTTTATGTAAGTCATTATTTTTTTCCTACATACATCTGAAAAATAAGTAGTTATAGAAGTAATTATAGTAGTAAGAAGAAAGCTACTAAATAATTAGTGCAAGAAGCTATTCATATAAAAAAAGTGGACGAAGTTTTACTGGGTAGTAATGCCCGTAATTTCTACTAAAAGTATCTAGCTGTGTATAGATATTTATGGTGCAAGGAATTTTTCATAATTTTAACACATATGACTTGCTTAGTGGTTAAAGTGTATTATATGTTCCACCATCGATAAAAATACAAATGTTGTCATATTTAAAAGAAAACTTAAAGGAAAAAACTTATATGGGCATTTCCTCAGAATGGTCTACCAGGATGAAAAAATAAAATGTTGATTATCATCGTCTTTTATTGTTTATTATTTAAAAAAAAAATTCTATGTTTTTTTAAAAGAATGGTTTCATAGCATATCTCAGCTATTTTACTTGAGGAAATTACGCTGAAAACTGGAACATTTTATATTTTCTAAGTATTTAAGCTACTTCTAAAGACATTTTTATATACTAATTTAACATGCAAAAAATATGTTATATTTACACTCGTTCTTCATAATCTCTCCATTACAATCAATTGTAAAAGGAGTATTAAGATTTTTAATAAGGAAATTTGAAGATATTTATGGGAAAATGCAAGGTGATAATAATAAAAAAACATATGGAAAAATCATACGTTCGCGACCCGTACGTTAGCGTCCGGTACATAAGCCAATTAAAAAAAACCAAGAGAGGTATTCTATTTTGTAAATACTGGATGGAGACCTACATTATTACACTCTTAAACTAAATTAATCACTTTTGAATATTACGATCCATTACGCAGATTTTTACATTTCACTACTGTCAGCCAAAGTTGACTTCTATTTTGCGTACGTTCGTGACCACATGTTTATAACTATGTATTATTATAAAAAATTTAAACTCGATGAATCCATCCATCTTTTGCACTTAACTTAAAGCTACCCAAATGCTATCGAATCGCCAAAAAAACATGATAGGAAAAGTTTTGTTTTCTATGTTATTTGTACATCAAAAGCGTACGAACGTACGTTAGTGACCCCAAGAAATGCCCATATATAAAATATTTAATTAAAAAATTACAACAATCAGGTATATTAAGGAACATAAAATTATTATTTTTAAAGAAGATGAAAGTTCGGTTGGTGTATGAAATTAGTTTTGTAACATATTTCTATACATATTTAATTTTTTTTATTTTAAACTATAGCAACAAGATTCATAAGACTGTAGCAATAATTTGTTTGAATTAAATTCGATATAGTATTTACATAAAGGCGATTTCTTTGCTTTGTTGTTATCATATTTTGGTAGGAAAAAGCGTTTGAAATTTTTAAACAAATTTGCATTGGAGTACTTTATTACTTTTGCACTGCTAATAAATAGTAGTAAAAAAGTACAATTGTACTACTAACTTTATCATCCCTGCTCAGAAATAAACTACGAACGAAAAACAAAAGGAATTTGCGAGTACAGCAAAGAGCGTACTCCCCCGCTATTCTCTTTTCCCCTCCCTTCCATAAACTCAAGACTTTGCAAAGTAAACTTTGCCTGTCTAAAAGGGGACTTAGTGCAAAAGCCTAGTGTCTATCGATTGCCGCTGCTTCCTCCGAACGTTGCCGTTTAGGCACCGCCACCTTTGCAGCCTTTTTGGAGCCGAATATAACGCAAGTTAGCACGCCTTGTGCAGTTGGCGGGGAGAGATGCAGAATTGGGACAGGATGTTCTCATCTCTGACCCTCTCTGCACAGTAGGCATTTGGGAAACTGCTGTGTTGGAAGACTTTGTCATTTCCAGCTTAGCAGCACCCGAAGCATGGGATTTATCCGTTTCATTGTTGGAAAGGGCTCTTGCGGTTTTGGATGTGCTTGGCGCGAATAACAGTGGTGCATTGCCGCTTGTTTTAAAGCAACCGCCTTCTGGTCAGGTTGCCTTTGCACATTCCTCCAGCCTGGGCTTGCCAGGTTTGGTTGTCGGAGCTGTTATAGCAACCGTCGGGTTTGTTTTCGTCTTTTCCTTAACAATCGGTGTCCTGTTGATGTCCGGTCCCGTACCGGTCTTCGTTATAAATTTTTTATGATCCTTGTTATTTTGTATCTATAATTTTCAAATAAAACTAAGAATTTTCATTTTAGTGCTTCTTTTCCAAAAAACGCGTTTTGAAATTTAAAAGTTGACAACGTTGTTGAAAACTATAATATACATATTAACACCAGAGAACGGCTTTGTGCAATTGCAAAAAAATCGCATTAAATGAACAGCAACAAATACACTCGCTTGCGGTCATACAATCAAACTTGCGCAACCGCAAACATTCGCTGCTGGTTTGCAGTCATTCAAATAATGCACATCGTGCTTTGTTATTTATACCATCGTTAGCTTCGTTTTTTAATAAAGATGTTTGTGTGTTCGGTGCGACCCAACAGACCAAAACAGAGAAAAATGTAAATGAGTTGTAGAACAAGCTTATCATAGGAGATTTTCTACAACATGACAACAAATATGATTGCAAATGACTTATTCTCGCTATAGTTTTGTAAGTATTTTTGAGAATGATGTCCCGTTATATGACGCGTGCCTTAATTTTGTATTATTAGCTAAAGTTTTCAGTCTTTGTGTTTGGTTCGAAGAGTGAAGTGTTTTAAATTGTTTTAAACAGTGCACAAATGTAAAAAAGTTATTATATTTTACATAAGTAAAAATCTTTTTGTAAATATGCCATATAAATTTAAACAGAATGCTCGTAAAGAATGTAATCAATCTTATTAAAGTTTAGAAAAGTATTTTTCTGTAAGCTTGTTCTAATATTAGACTTCTTAGCTTACATTATATTATATACAAGTAATATTATCGCAAGTGATCAGTTTTCATTATTAAATAATTGTTTATAAGCCTTTTCTAAGCTTAAGGCTTATGCTAGTAAACTTGATACAAGTTATTTCTAAATCTTTTTGGTTTGTTGGGGACAATGATTGTTTTGGTAAGGAAAAAAAAATACAAACAAAAAAGCCAGAAATCAAGCAATTATTACTCATGAAGACCTGCTGAATGTCCATGTAGTACAAGAAAAAAAAAAATTAAAATGAAACTAAACCAGCGGTCATCACAAAGAGAGACAGTTAAAAATGTGTATGTGGTGGTGAGTGCAAAGAGAGGAAAATAAATTTACTCGTTTGCAACATTAACTAAGTCTTTTGTTCTTGTTTTTTAAAATTATGGGTTTCGTTAACCTTTCGTTTTGTGTGTGTGTGAAATTCACGAAAAGTGCTCGGCCCCGGGGGCATAGCGTGATGATCGTTGAACTAAACGCACATACTGATGTAGGTACAAACAATTTCCATAGAAACAGAATACTTTTTTTTATCATCTTAAGGAGCGTATAGACGACATGTTTTTGACATCTGACATGTCAAATTTACCACTGCAAAACACATACATGTCGTGTGTTACCTTATTAACTTTGCTTCTGTAAAAGTCAGACGCAAAGTCATCTGACAAGATTTCAATTAGAGCGTGCTCTATTTTCTTCTGACAAACCATCTGACATCAGAAATCTATGCCGGGAAGAAACTGGCAGCGGCGTCAACTATTGACGGAATCATTAGCCGGCTGAAGTTAATATTTTACAATACTACCAAGATATGTATGCTCATCTCACCATTGAATAGAATTTATGTAAATATATACATAAAAACCGTTTCATTATATAATTCTAAATTGGTATCTTCAAAATAAAAGAAAAAAATGTTAAGATGGCTAAATTATTTTACGGCGCAAATAGATATTTTCGTGGCGGCAGCAAGCTATTTTGAAACCGAGAACTACTTTGGTTTCTGCAATAACAATGCGAAAAAAAACAGAGACAATGTCAGAAGCAAATTACATATACGTTTGTGACCGAATATTATAAACCTTATGTAAAACAGCAATTTTGACAGACATGAACAGTTACATGTGACTTGAAAATTTGACATGTCAGATGACAAATACATGTCGTGTACGGGCGCCTTTAAAAAGTACAGTAGTTCTGTATGTACAATGTATTCTTGTTATTGTTGTTAATGTTAACAAAGCGTCTCATCGAGTGGACAATGACTACTTGAATGCAAAAGTATAAGAATGTGTGCCTTTTGAATTTACACAAGTGTGTTATATTGCGTGCGCAACAAAAATTCAAACAAAGCACTTTCAATAAAAAACGCTCACATGGAAAAATCAAATGTGTACGAAACGATGTAAAAATTAACAACGTTGAACTTTGTTTTGCAGGCAAAGAGTGAATGTAAATTTGAGCCTATGAATAAATCAAGAAAAATTGTGATTTTGCAGTTCTCTGATTACCACTAATGTAGTTTTTTTTTATAATTGAGAAACAAATAAAATATTTCTCTAGACATCAAGCTAATTAAGCTTATATTACAGATAGACTTTTCCTTGACTCTCAATCACCGAACTCAAATGACATTTCAAAGACGGATATAGAATGCTTCAAGTCATTTTTAATATTAAGAAGAGAAGCTTAATACCCCTTTAATTTCATGTAAACCAAAATGAAAAAGAATACGACTTTGGTTATTTAAGTAAATTTTCTAATAGATCTAAAAAATTAAAAACTAATTTCATTAGAATTAGAATTTTATTTATTATACCCACACCAAAATAGTGGAGAGTAGGGTATAACTTTTTTTTTTGAGTACAAAATACCACTCCAGCACCATGTGGGGAATTTTGTTCTGATAATACAAAACTGTTTTTTAAGACGATTCGGTGAAAAAAAGTTTCCGCACCGTAAGCGATTCCTAAAACACCAAATTATGTGTGAATTTTATTTTTCGAAATTGAAACCCATTTGATTTTGCATTAGACTTATGAAAAATGGTTTAATGTTGAAGATTATATATCAATTTAAGCAAAAAACGAACTTATTTAAGACAAGAGTAACTGATTTAATGATGAAAATAAATAAACAAAAACAAAACTTCAACGCTTTCGGTGCGGAAACTTTTTTCACGAAAGAGGAAAAGTGACACCATATTTTTTTATATTTTTTTATTCCCCACACGGCTATGCGGTGGTATTTTTGATATTTGCAAAAAGTTATATCCCTAGTGGAGAGGGTATTAAGCATTTGTGCTGATGTGTGTAACAACTTAAAATATTGGTCCTAGACCTACCTTAAAGTATACCGATCGACTCAGAATCACTTTCTGGGTCGAACTAACGATGTCCGTCCGGCTGGCTGGCTGGCAGGCAGCTGACCATGTAACCTTGTGCGCAAAGTACAGGTCGCAATTTTGGAGATAATTTGATAAAATTTGGGTCTTATTGGCACAAGGACCAAGCCTATTGAAAATGGGCCGAATCGTAGCACCACGAGGAACCAGAAACTATCAAACAAATTTTATTGAAGTTTATAAACATAGATAAATCCATATTTACATGGACACATAAGCATGATGTGTTTTTAAATACTGTGGTGTAGGGTATCATATGGTCGGGCTTGACCGACTATACTTTCTTACTTGTTTTTATTTTATTTATTTTTTACATTGCCTATAACCTAGCATTTAAAGGTCATAATCGGTTCTTTTTTTGTAATATTTTTTTTATTTTTATTGCATTTTCAAGGACGAAACTGGTGCCTACTTAATAGACAGAGATCCAAAATATTTTGCACCAGTTTTAAATTATTTACGTCATGGCAAATTAGTTTTAGACGGTGTATCGGAGGAGGGAGTTCTTGAAGAGGCTGAATTTTATAATGTGACACAACTGATAACATTGGTCAAAGAATGCATTCGTCACAGAGATCAAGTAAGTTTATTTACATATGTAGTACATACATGCATACTCACTGTTTTTTGAAAAATTTTTTAAATTTATAAAAAGGTTTATTAAACAAGTTTTTTGTACTTTTGACCATAAGAACTTACAAGCTCTATAAATTCAAAGGAAGAAAAGATTTTTCTATAGGAAATTTAAAAATATAGTTGAAACAAATCAATTAATTTAGTTAATTTTCTTTTGCAGAGACCTCTAGCAGATAAAAAACGTGTATATCGTGTTCTGCAATGTCGTGAACAAGAATTGACACAGGTATTTATATATTTTTTTTTATTTTTAGTTTGGTTTTTGAATAATTCTAATTTAACTACTATTAACAGATGATCTCAACACTCTCTGATGGTTGGAGATTTGAACAACTAATCAGCGTTGGCACACAATATCATTCGAACTATGGTGCATTTGATAATAATGAATTTCTTTGTGTTGTTTCTAAGGAATGTGGAATATCAAATGGTCGTGAACTCGAACTTAATGATAGAGCAAAAGTACTGCAACAAAAAGGCTCTCGCATGTAAGATTTTTTCAATATAATATTTTGTTTCATTTCTGACATATTATATTTAACTTAATAGAGATTATTAACTGAATTTTTAATTTATACTTATGCATTTTGTATATGACAATATTTTTTTTTTTTTTTTAAATAATATTTTCATTGTATATTTTCATCATTATAACACGTATTGTATAATTGTAAATTTTTGCGTTTATATAAAATCTAGATTTGTATAAGCAAAACAAAATCTACTACGTAGATATTTATGAGATATTGCAAAAGTTGTACAATTTCTTCATTACGTTATTTTTAATAAAACATTTTTTTCTTTTTCTATTTTCTTTTATTTTTTTTTTTGCAGTCTTGGAATTTAAATAATGTTTAACGAAATCAAAGTTTTTAAATCCTAATAAAAATCTACTATGAGTTAGAACCTAAAGAAAAGTAAAAAAAAAACACAAATCACACATCTCACTAAGTTGTATTATCACCCAAGTCCACAACACCATCTTCTCTACTGATCTTTCTTAAACTAAGAAAATACATACAACAAATTAAGACAATTAATTTAAGTGAAACTCATAAATTTCATAATTAAGAATATTATTAATACAATTTGAACTTTTGCAAACAACACACATATTTTTAATGTACCGTACATATTTACTTATTTTATATCGTATTTGAAAAACAAATGATTGACATTGTTGTTACCTAATAAAAATATGGTTGAATTTAAATTTTCATTTGTATTTGTATTAAAAACTTTGCATATTTGAAATATTTGACTAACATGCCTTAATAATTTGACTATATTTAGTATTGAAATTTTTAATTTTTCAAAAAGTTTATTTAAAACTATAGGAACATTTTGGGTAGTTTTATCATTTTAAAATGTACTTTGGGATTTTTTTTTATTTTAAATAAAAAAAGTGGCAATATTATTACCAAAACACCATGTTTATTAATTTGCTTTTCCCACCCACTACCAGTATTCCTAGTTTTTGAAGATGTTAAACAAGCTATAGAAAGAACTAGAAAGTTTACACAATTTTAGGCCACTTGGTTTTGATTTTTGATGTTGAAATTGCTGAAAATATGGCTGTTATCCTAAACGCCTGTTGCATTGTAGTAATACATGGCAACATGTTCTTAAATGCAACCATAAAATTTTTGACAATGCATTTCGTTTCGAAATGCAACTTTGTAGTTGTCACTGCGCAGAGAAAAGCAAATAAAGCAGTTAAAATAATGTAGATGCAAACCATATTCATTTACAGCACAACGTAGGTAATAATTTAAGTACACAATGCATCAACACGGTATTGATACATTGTGAACACACGTTTAGGAAAACAGCCTATTTAATAAGAAATACATATATGTATGAAAAGCCATTTTCTGGTCTAGAATATTTTTTATTTAATAATTTACCCTTAAAAATCTGGTTTAAATTTAATTTCCATATTTATTATAATAAATAGTAATGACTATTTTAAATTACAGTCGAACTTCCATGTAATGAATCTGCAAGCGTTTAGAAAACCACTTCGTTATATAGAAACTTTATTATACGGTAATATCTTTTTTTCACTTTTGCTTAAAAAAATAAGGTTAGCCATTTGAGCATTGCTTTATGACAGCATAAATTCCTTACATTATCACAGAAGTCTTACGTATTTTGCGGAAAATACAATACTGTCATGATAAGTTGTTTTTGTTTTTTTGAAAATTTTAAACCATAATTAGATCAGAAGATGCATTTTTGCCAAATACGTTAGTGTGATAGTGTTAAGTAGACTTTACCTCCCGTTGCCACATGCAAGTGCAAGTTCAAAAAACTCAATACACTTTTGTACTTGCAGCCAAACGGCTGTTTCCTCGATTTTTCGTTTATAATACGTATACACTACTTGCAACTAATTACTTGCATGTGGAAACGTAGGGTTAGCTACATAAATTTTGTTTTAATTTTCTTCTGCTACTTTTTTTTATTAAATTTAACTACATACATACATCATCACACCTATTGTGAATAACAAGTGGATTTTCGTTCCCGTGAAATTTTTATTTCCATCGAAGGGAAAAAATGCTATCGTGAATCTCTCGTTAAAAATTTTTCACGCTATCAGTTCTTAGTGAATGTAAAAAAAAATCACTGTAAAGAAAATTCATTATAAGAAGATCAAAATACACTAAAATTATGAGAAAAAAGATGTGTTTTTTAAATGAGTTCATAATAGGGAAAGCTTGATTGTGAAGAAGTTCACTATAGAGAAGTTTGACTGTAATAGTGACATGGTTGCACTGAAAACTCAGTTTCTGGCTTATACTGTTGTTTTAAAAATAAAGTATCTGCAACATATGTATGCAATTAGCAAACGTATTTTGTAAACAAATATGTTATATTTGATTATTGATTTGTTCTCTTTAGAGCCACTTTTTGGGTTTGAGATTAAAGTTAATTTAATTCTATAATTAGCTAATCTGAGAATTAAGTTAATCTTGTATCAATTGATTTTGATATTTTTGGGTAGCGCTACCATACTGAGCACAAATAAATGGCAACATTTTTTGCAAATGTCAACTTTTTATCAAACAATATGGATATTTGCAAAGAAGAAGAAGAAAATGCGCGAATTTAATATTATTTACAATGTAGGAATTTTTTGCGTTTAAAGAAAAAATATATTAAAGAACAAATATAGAATGGAAAAATGATATAAAAGTGCTAAGCAATGTTTTAAAATGTATTTTTGTTTATATTTTTTGCAAAAGTTCTTTATGTTAAACATGTGTATGTTGACAGCTTAAGTTAAGGTTTAAACCACCAACGTTGGCCGCTTAAACTAGCAAAAAAAAAGTTTAAAAAATACAACTCAAAAAGTAAATACGGAGATTAAAGTTAATTTAATCGCTAATCTCTAACCCAAAAAACGGCTCTTAAAAATTATGATGTTGAAAAAATACCAAACTTAATTCTTTAATTTTTCGTTAAAAGTTTGGCTTATACATATACATACATATTTATTCGTTTGAGGAACTATGTTAGCAGTCTGAACGAGGGGAACACACACAAATATGTATATAAATATATATTTAAAGGGCTTATTATTTTTTTTAAATCAATTATAAAAAACTACGTTAAAGCTTTTTAAAAAGGCAACAATCGGCCCTATTGTATAAGGCGTTGTCGTTAACGCCTGAGTCGTTTTTTTTTATAATAGATTAATGTGGTGTTTATAGAAATTTTGTTTTTGTTTTACATGTAAGTTGAACGGACGAGTAAGGCGCTCGTGTTCTATAAACAACACATAAAGTAACACACAACCTGTCTTATTTAATCTATTACAAAAAACTACCTAGGCAATAACGACAACGCCTTATACAGGGTGGCCCAAAATTAACGAAGGGGTTTGAATTCGTTATAACTTTTTATTTAAGAAATAATTATTATTATTATTTTATTTTTTTAATGCAGTGTATAAATGGGGAATATGTAGTTTTATGGCGATTTCTTTTCTGAAAACAATATGCTACAGTATATACATGTAACATTTTCTAATGTTACCTATAATCACTGGAAGTGTTACATGTTGTGCAATTTTAATAGAACACAATTAGCTGCTTTTATTTACAACTATTACACTTTCATCATTAATGTACTTCATGAGCGATTTTTAATGCTATTTGAGCGGTTTCTGAACGCAATTATGGCTTGAAAACAAATATTGACATCACTAATGGCTTAGAAAAATTTAAACGATTATAATATAAATAGACTTTTTTTGATTTTAATGTGTAAATATATTTATATTTTCTTTTAAAATAATTTTTTTTACAAAATTATGAGATTTATGAGTTATGACAAGCAAAATAAAACATTGGTTGTACAAACAAAGTAGTAAGTACCAAAGTTGTAAGACAGGGCAGTATGAACACCTTAAGTAAAAGTAAGGGTAAAACATGCAACATGTTTTGCATGTTTTTTATCAACATATTCACAAAAGAACTTGAAAATTTTTCCCACAGTTGTATTTATGTACAAACGAACACAAAAATGTAGAACATGTAACATTAATGCAACATTTTTCTCAGAAAAGAAATCGCCATTAGTTTAGTTATGAAAAATAATAATCACCCTTATTTTGTTTGGCGTATTTAAAATAAAATAAATAAAATACGCCTACGACTGTTTGGTAATAGATTAAAGAAAATTTACTTATTTCCTTTAATCTATTACCAAACAGTCGTAGGCGTATTTTAAATACACCAAACACAATAAGGGTGAATATCTCGCATGTGGTGGCCATAATCTGCTTCGCAAATTCGTGCTCTTTCCAACACATTTTCCATAACCTTTCGCAAAACTCAAAAAAAAAAAATAAGGACCAATTATCCTTTTCGATGAAACACCGCACCAAACCGTACACTTAGGCGGGTGTTATTCTCGCTGTTGAACTACTCTCGGATTTTCCGTAGCCCAGTTATGCTTATTAAGGAACCCACTTAATTGGAAATGGGCTTTGTCGCTCATAATTAGATTATGAATAAATTTATGATCGTTGATTTGAAAAATAAAGCTCAACAAATTGGGCACGTTGTTCAATTGAGTACATACTTCTCCATTATAAATTCCCCAAGTCTTCTTTACTGAAAAGAAAAAAAAATTATAATAAAAAAGTTTTAAGCAATTCAAACCCCTTCGGTAATTTTGGGACACCCTGTATAATATAATCTAGGTATTTAAAAAAAAAAAAAAAAAAATTTTAAAATGCCTTATTAAAAATCATTTCAGGTTTATATAAAGGTTTTCTATAAAACTGTGTTCAATTAACCTTTTATAAAACTGAAATATTTTATATAAATAAGGATGTTATTTACTTTTTATTTTCAACTAAAAACTGTTACCTTACCATAACAGGTAGTGGGTAATTAAATTTAGTAATTCTTGCCAGCGCTACTGTAAACAATAAAATTTTGATTATGTATTATAAACGTTCACAATAAATAAAACAGTAAACTCAAATAATTACTGTACATAGTTTTTTTATCTTTTATAGGATCAAACAAACAAAACATAAACGTTTTAAATCAAAATTAAAACTTTATTAAGCCAAAAGTCTATCAAAGAAGTATAAAAGATTTTTTATAAAAATATTCTATACTAATGATAACTGTAAACTTTGATTATATGTAATTAAGGCAATATGTAATTCTGATTAATCCAACAATTTATAAAGTGCGTTGGTAACACAGTGAAAAAAAAATTTAATATGCATGAAAACTGATGTGTGAAAAGAAATTAAATATAATAAAGGAACTATTTTTGAAATTGTTGAAATATCGCAATAAAAAAGCATAAAAAATAACCAATGCGGGGGTAAGATTAGGAAATTTGGTATTTAATTTTATGTACATGTATGTTATTCCTATACATTTGTTTTTAATTCAACAAATAGAAACCGACAAACTAAGCACAAATTAAACATATACGATAAAATACATAACTGTTAATTAAATTAAAGTTTATCCTCCTAAGTTATGAAAAAACAGGTTTAAAAAAGGTTTATTAAACCAATTTTCATGGAAAATCCGTTTCATAAACCTTTAAAAACCTGTTAAATGTTTTGTAACTTAGGCCGTATACATATAACAAAAAAAAAAAAAAATTAAAAGAAAAGAAAAGAAAATATTATTAAAAAAAAAATTGTTTTGAAGGCAACAGCAAACAAATATACTTTAATCTTTACTACAAATATGAAAAGAAATAAACTACTAATTGTTACAGCAGCAAAATAGGCAGAATAAAAAAAAACATGAAAACATTAATTATATAATAAAAGTTTAAAAAATATGTATAAACAACTTTCTATAAAATAAGATTTATGTGCGGTTTCCACAATTCAAGCAACTGAACATTTGGTAAAGTTTATATGTAAAGAACTCAGTTTTTTTGAGTGCTTGTCATATAAATAAATAACCGCACATTATAATTTTTATCACAATAATTATTATACTCATTAAATAACAAATATTTACTTTTAAAAATAAATAATTTCATTTTTTTTTTTTATTGACTGAATTTCCCTGTTCCGTGGATATTTTATTGCAATACATAAAAATTAAAACATATTTTTATAATTAATAACAATTTTAAGGCAAAAGTAATACATACAAATAACATTTATAACAAATAAATAAATATAACGTGTTCAATTTTTTAAACTTAAAATGCATTTTTTTGTAAGTAAAAATTGTAATTAATTATAAACTTTTATAGTTTTGATTTAGTATCTCTAAATAAACATACATATATACAATTTATATGCATAGTACATACATATTCACATATATATACATATATACTATAGAAATTTACACAAACCATGTGTGAATAGTAACACACATTTGGTCGGAAGAAATTTGGGAATTACAACTAAATAATTTTAAAAATTTAAATGGCTTCTTTATGCGAATTTCAAAGAAAGTCTACATATTTTAAAATCTAATATACATACTTACATAAGTACATATAAATGTAATAGTATGAAATTATAAAGTGCTTGTAAAAAAAATTACTTAAAATAACAAAATATATAACTGAATAATATGTAAACAATTTTAAGTTAAAATAAAAATCAACATTTTTTTAAAAACTTTTGTTTGTTTTACTGAATATTCTGTAGTTAAAAACTAAATCCAACAGGTCATAAATAGTCAACAAATTTACCTCTAAACAAAAACAAACAAAATTAAATGCACAATTAAAAAGTTTGAAATATTATCGCTTCTGCCAAAATTTCTATAAGAGTTCGTGCGATATAATCTTAAGTGAGGTGAAACATTCACCCTTATTCTTCATTTCGATTCGAAAAGTATTTTTCTCCGCTTGGTAACTTTGGTATTCTGCGTTCCTGGTTGGTTAGCGTGGTAGCAGACCCAAAGCTAGGCGTGCTGCAAGTAGAATCGACAGTGACTCTGAATTCCCTTCCGTGTTGTTTCAAATACTTCTTTTCGATTTAATGTATTCTGCATTTCGATCGTAGTTACGTTTGGCAAAGCTCGTTTTTGTATGACTAAAAGCTTCCAAAATTTTTCTGGGTTTTAACAAAAAGTGTAACTTTATTAAAATGTAAGTGTAAAATGTAATAAATATTTTGGTTATGTATTTGTTTTAAATAATTTTTAAAGTTTTATTAAATTTATTGCAGGTCAAAAACTACATTACCAGAAAAATATGAAAAGTAGCAAGTAGCGCGTACAAAAGGCATTCAAATAAAGAAATGCAGACATTCTGGGAAGAAGTTGCTAACACACTGGACGCACTAGGGCCACCAACAAAAAATTCAACTGCATGGAAAAAATATGACATATTAATAATTTGTTGCATATTTATAACGCTGCTACCTATTATCGTTTCCATTTCTTCTTAAAATGCAAACAAATAAACGTTCTTTTAAAATATGTATTAAAAATTAAATATCACCTGAAACACTGCTCTTTTACTTAAGTTGTTTTCATTGAATATTTGTTTATAATTTTAATTTATTTTATTTATCACTGTTTTTTGAACTTAATTTATATTTTTAGTGAAATGCTTAAACATTTTCTCTTTCTACATCCCAGTAAAAAATGTGATCCAAAAGGAGCAGGTTTTTTGTATGAATTCATACCTCAAATCGCATATTCATTAATGTTTTGCTTTTACTTATTTAAATGCCTTTTTTCAATAATTTTCGTAAACCATAATATATTTTTATTTTTTTCGCTTTAAAACCTTCTTCGTTGTCAGCACTGAAATAGCAGCTTAATTGTATGTTTTATTCTTTATCATTTACTGCTTTATAAGAGCTCTCTAATTGAAGCGCTTGATTATGCGCTTTTTCTCTGTTGTGCTTCAAAAAACATAAAATTTTTTTACTGTTATATGTCATGCGTTTTATAGCAAAACATCAAGATTGAATTTATCCTTGTCTTCTTCTGTTTCTTTCGATGCAGTTTTTGGTTGGAATACCTATTTTTCGATTTGTGCGTCACTAAATGCGGGAACGTTATCGAAATGCAAAATAGGAGCGATTATCTTCCTTTCCTTAACTTGTGCTTAATCGCTCCTTGTTTGTTGATTCTTTTTAATTCCGTATGCGAGTGTGTTAAGTTGATAGTCCAAAATTCAAAGCATCAGAATTTTCAGCAAGATTATTGCGCAATGTGTTAAAATTACAACTTGAAGTTAGCTAAAGTTAAGATTAAATTGACAGATAATAATGTGTTATCTGTCAAAAAGCGTCTGTTAACTGTCGGATAACAGCTAACGCCAAGTTATAATAATGGCCCTAAAAGGTTATTGTGTTAATGATTAAAGGTCATTATTACAACTTGCCGTTTGTTAAAGGAAGGATTTCGTCCCAGGTATAAAAGGTTTTTCACATTTGAAACTAAAGTGAGTGATATTTTAAAGGCAAGTACATCCTAGCGGTTAGGTTAAAGTAAAGTTGAAATAATAAATAACTTGTCTGACAAAATCCTACATTTAAAATAACATCAAGTTGTAATAATCGCTCTAAAGGTTTTAAAGTAACCATTTTATTTGTACCAAATGTGCATAATTTTACACTTACCTATCTTCAGATATATGGAATTCTATTTTATGCTACGCCAGTAAATGTAAATGCAGTAAATGAGTAAACTTAAAAATTTTCTCTCACAAAAAGCTGTTGTCCAAAAAAGTACGCGAACGCAAAATTTGTAAAAATTCGTAAAATAAAGGCAACAGCTGGTGGCAAATAGTTGAAGTGTTGAAAAATATTGACACTTTTGACTACTTAACTCGTTTTCTTATCGGTACTCGATTAAATACTTTTTATAACACGAACATTTTTGGAAAATACAAACAAACTATTTTATGTAATCTTTCATATTTGTTTGTTATTTTATTTTATTTTACTAATTTGTTGCGGGTTAAATTATTTAAAAGAACATGAATAATTTTTTTGCTTAAGTACCCAAGTACTTCACACTTTTACAACTCTAAAAAATTAACACAACAAAAAAATTTTCAAAAGTTTGTATTTAGCCAAATAAATGCTTCACAAACAAGTTTAATTAATTAATATTTATTCACTTTTTGTTTTGGTTTAATTTTTATTTCAACTTTTATTTAATTTAACAATTTTTTCACAATTTGTATGCTTTTTATTTGTTAGTGCTGGTTCACACAGGTCAAGTTTACTTGAACAGTTTTATTTAAATTTTCTTTTGAACTTGCGTTCACGTTCATGCACAAAATTAATTTTTGTTTTCTTTTCTTTCAACTTTGTAGCTTTTTATTATATTACGGATGAAAAAAGAAAAATACAAAACTGACTGGTACGGTCAAGTATGTACCCCTTTCCATTCTCTTTACCCCTCTTTCCTAAAAGCTCTAGACTTGAAGAGTCAAACTTGACCTGTGTGAACCAGCACTTACTTTTGTTCGTTTACCTTTTGAAACATATGTTTTTTTGATTTACTAAATTTTACTGAAAAAAATTTCTGCAGTAAAAATTTGTAAATACTCAGACAAGAACTGTCACTTTTCGCTCTCAATTTATGTTCTCATTTACTGCATTTTGTGTACTCGAACGCAATTTCGTAAAATACAGTAAAGTTTAGTAAAAAATAGTAAAAACTTTTGTGTTCTCGAACGCAACTACTTTCATCAATTCTCTTTTGAAACTGCATTTGTTTCCATAAAATAAAACATTTGTGTTGCAGCATTTAAGCATTTTTAATGATTTCTCTCTTTCTTTCAATAACAAACTCACAAAAATTGCACACGAAACAAAGTAAACTTTTCCATTCGTCTTTCCCCTTTTATTGACCAACTCAAATGCTTCGTAGCAAATGTTTCATAATATGAACGAGGACTTACCAAGATATTTGTGCCAAATTAGGAAACTTTCTCTTGATATACAGAAATCTCTTTTGTCTTTGTATGTGAGGTGCCACGTCCACTTATCCACTTCTACCTTCGTTTTGACAGATGTTGTGTATTGATAACAAAGCTATGTATGTGTACCAACTTTAGACAATTTTGCTCTTACTGTTCTTAAAAAATAAATAAATCTGTTTCATGCCAAGGATGTTGTAAATTGATTACCTAGATGCTTGTACCTAATTTGGAAGCTTTGGCTTTTGCTGCTCTTCAGATATACAGAAATCTAAAATGTCTTTGTATGAGAGGTTCTACGCCCACTAAAAATTTAAAAAAATGTATAGTATATATGTAGATTCCATACTGAAATCATATTGCTATTAAAGTTACACGTACAAAATTTTGTGGGAAGAGCCATACCCACTTTTGGTAGTCCGCTCATTTTGTCCAAAATATTTTTATTGATACTGTTTCTCCTACGAAAATTCGGGATTCTAGCCTTATGGTTTTCTAAATAAACTTTTGTTAGCTAGCCCATTTTAGCCCTTAATGTTATAGTTTTCAAAGTTGCCTGTTAAAAATTTAATGACCTTAGCTGTTATAGATTCGCATATACATACATAAGTATGTACATACTTATATGAATTTTAGTATTTAAAATATATGGCACGTTCACTATTGGTTATGTACCAGTTTCTTATCTAACTGTTATCTTTTTCAGACATACGAATTTTAGTATTTAATTCATGTGGAAGATGTCACGCCTACTATTTCAAGTCCGCCCTTTTTTCAGCCAAATGTTCGTGTGGATGTAAAAGTTGACCGTTATTAATTTGAAGACTCTAGCTGTATTAGTTTTCGAGATAAATAGTTTTTAATACTTATTATTAAATAAGGCGTGTCACCTGCCCACTTGCCCATGTCTCCTTTTGGACAAACGGGAAGACGCTGGCTAGTAGAGGATTGTAGAACAGTTCTAAGAGGGATCTTATTGGAGCATGTAGTGTGGCTATGCTGGGTACCAGACCACAGCAACATCCACTGCAACGAAAAGGCCGATGGGTTCGGAAATGGATGATCCTAACCGTGTGGAGGCAGCCAGACATCTGCTGGTCTCCACTAATAGGCAGAAGTTAAGTCTTTGTTAGAACCATGATAGGTATTACCAAGACACACAGGACACAGTGGTGACAGAGGTAGTTCAGCATATTCCATGTCACTTTCCTAGGTTACAGAATAGCAGGCTGAGATGCCTCGGAAGTAGGTTTATGGGCGAATTGGGAGGTGTCTCGGGTTGTGGGCTCGAGAATCTGACGGAATTCGTTATGCGCATAAGCTGCTGTATAACAGGCGGCTGGGGCACAGGGTCACATTCGCTTCTGATTTTGCTAAAAATAACCGATCTTTTATAAAACACGTATCCATTGAACATACCGGTGCCCTCAAAATTAGGTTTTTATGGAAATTGTTAGGTTTAAATACATATTAATTTTGGACAACTTTGAAACATTTTGCTCATTTCTCAATCATTTAAAAACCGAGTAGTGGCTCCGAAAATTTGATACCAACCGACGGACATCATGAAATACGCTTCACATAATGACCTAGAATATATGTATGTATTTACATATGTATATATATTTTCTTTAAAGGGTCCAAGATCAAAATTGTAGAAATTACAAATAGAATGACAAACTCATAAATACATATGAGGGGCTTAGAGCACAAGGGGTTTAAGTGCCTTTTTCTAAAATTTAGTTTGCATATGGAATTATAGGTATAGTTCGGAAAAGTTGTTCAGAGCACAAGAGGTGACTGTAGGATTCTCATCCGATCGCTGGATATAGTGAACAATTCAAGCACTTGACATTAAAATACCTGCTACGCTTGGAGCACAAGCGAAACAACCGCTTCTGTCTCATTATTTATAATAAGTCATTTGAACCCCTTGTGCTTTAAGCCCCTCATATGTAAATATGTACAAATGTACTTATATACTTCTTGACCAAGGCGAATTCGAGGAGTTAATTCGCCTTGCTCTTGACCTTCGGCGGAGGGTATAAAAAATAATGAAGAGTAAAACCAAGGCCCATCTATCAGGTCTGCTTACTTGTACAAAAACAAAAAACTTTTTCTTTTAAGCTGTCAAAAACTTACTACCACATATACAAAGCAAAAGGAAAAAACGGGTATGTAAACAACTTTTGAAAGCTCAAAAGAACGAAAACAATGATCATCAGGCTTCTTGCGCAGACCTTTTCAATAGGCCTTGAGTAAAACAAACAAACAAAAGGCTTCTATGTCATATATTTGTTAAGTGTGACCCCATTGCTTATAAGAGTTAAATTAAGAAATGAATACTTTACAACTTTGGCTGCAGACATCTATTCAAACATAAAAAACAAATTCATTTTTTAAATATTAAAACCGGATAAACAATGGTATTAACTTTTAAGCACAATTTATCTTCTTAATTATTTATACATATATGTATAAAAAACGAAATACTCTGAACAAAAGTACAATTTTACAGTTTAGTACTTTAGTTTAGTATATACAAATTTTCCAACCCTGATATTTACAACACTTTGTTTATCATAAAAACAATAACAAAAAGAAAAGTTTTAATACACAAATTAACAAAATCAATAAAAAAATAATAAAACTGTTTTTGATAATTGTTAAAATACTGTAATAGCAACATTAAATTACAAAATGCAAAATTTTGATATGAATATGGATTTTTTATTTGCACTTCTGCCACCATCAAATTGTAAGTATCCAAATATGTACTTATGTATGTATGTACATACCTACATTTTTTTTAAATACATTCCTATTTACTTTGTTTAATTAAATTATAAACATTTTTAATCTATGAAACATGTAAATTTTAGTTCAAATGACCGATGAACAATTAGTATTATGGCAACATAATGCTATTTTTGAGTGTGAATGTGACAACTTTATAAATCGGCGCATCGAAGCAGATCGTCAGGAAAGGGCCGAGTATTTAAGTAACTATGCCATAAACACTGCCATACAACAACATGGTTTGCAAAGGAGACGGCGAAGGAGTGAGGGTAATGACAATGATGGAAATAACGCATTTGTCGTACATCCACCAGCCAGACGTCCGCGCTTAAGGCCACTATACTATGAGGTCTATCAAGATGCTGTCGCAGAAGCCATACGAGAAAGAGGTTTAGTATTAAGAGGTAGACCTTAAGGTCATATTATTAAAAAAATAATGAAAAAATTAACTTTAACTGTGCAATGTGCTACACAATTTTTAATAAGTTTTAAACTAATTCAATGACGTTGTAGCATAGACGTGGAATTCAAAAATTTGTGATGATAACCATTATACGTCTGAATTAAAAAAAAAAAATAAATACAAGATTAAGACAGTTTTAGCACGGTATTTTTCTGAATAATTTCCTTTTTTCCATTTTGTGAGAAAATATATTTATGTATAGTTTATACTTACAACAACATAATAGAATCGAGTTCTTTTTATTTCATAAGAATACATATTTGTAATAATATAGTAGGCATTAAAAAAAATATAATTAAAATATGTATGTAGGTGTGCAAGTTTTTAATAAAATAAAAGTGCTTTTTATAGAAAAAAATAAATATTTTTCGATGTTTAACTTAATAATTTTTTCGTCATCGTTATTAAAATATTTTTTATTTCGGTATCGGTTTTATTATTAAATCGGTATCGATATACCGGTATATCGGTTTTTTAATTTGATTAACTTAACCAAATTAGAATGTTTTTCTCTAAAATATATTACAGTAGTTTTCCGGTTTAACGAACCAGTACTTTGTCAGCCCTGTTCGTTAAACTGAATAGTTCGTTATGTGCCATACTTATGTCTACTACCCATGTTATGAATAAACATATAACTAGAACTGTTTTATTTTGAAATATGTTTTGAGATCTGTATAATATATCAAAAAAATTAAAAACGGTACAATCCATTACACTAAAAGCATAAAACCTAAAATAATTTTAATGAATAATAAGTTAAAATTCATTTTCAATTTTCTTGAAAATTTTACATACAAAATTTGTCGAATAATGTTTGTTTTTTTAGAACAATGCATGTATAAATGTCGTTGTCGTAAAAACCAAGAAAAAAGTTGTTTCTTCGTGGAAATTTACCTTGTTTCATGGCTTTCCTATTTTTAAATCCAAAGTTTGTACTTCTTGTTACTTTTTGCACAAATCCACACCTCGCAATCCATTTTGGTAATCATCCACAATTTTTAGTTTTTCTTTTAAAAAAAGTATCTTTCTTGTACTCATTTTACTGATCATTGATTGCAGCATAATCAAACAAAAATGCTACAAAAACAAAACCTAAAATAGCGGTACTATTTGCTACTCACTTTGTTTTTAGTTAGAAATCACTTCACATTATGATTTTTTAAACTAAAATTATGAATCTTATTTGTTCGCTAAATTCAGCATAAAAAATATTTTTTGTTCGCTATATAAGGTACTCAATGGAGCAAACTTGTGTGTTCGTTAAATGCGATGTTCGCAGAATCGAAGGTTCGTTAAACAGGAATACTACTGTACATAATATTGTAAAAATTATGTCGTCAGCTTAATATGCAAACCTGCTAACTCCATTTCAGTTTTTTTTTTTTTTTTTTAAGTTCCCTATACTAATTAATCCCCGCGAAGCTTGACGCTGTATTAAAAAAACTTTTTTGTTGGTGTAATTTTTTATCTATTTTTTCTATGTGTCCTGGTTGATAGGTTCAAACTTCTGGCTGCCCTATGCTAGAAAGAAAAACCAAAAATATAATTGCTTCAACACACTTCTAGACTCAAATTAAAGTGTAGTTTTTCATGCTGGCGACAAGGCGTATGTATCTTTTTCTACCACACGGCATCAAAACCTTAATTTACTTAAAAAGAGGATTTAGCGGGGACCTGATTCTGGCAGTAGTGATCTCGATTCGAATGCAATTTAATATTTAATTTTTTAGTCAATACTAAAATATACTACAAAATATTGATACTAAAAAAATTATCGATTCCAACTTTTATTCCCAAAAAAAAAAAAATTTTTTAAGTTAGAGTTATGTATTCAGCTGTGCCGAATCTTTGATACCCTCCACCTACAGTTAGAATATTTCCGGAAAGTTGAACAAGTAATTAATAGTCTTATAAAACTATGACTGACCAAATGTTATTATAATAGAACACAGATTGAGAGCTTTACGGTTCTACGCATACAAAAGCTTTTTCCGAGAGTAGGGTTTATATGAGGCCAATGGTGAGAGTTCGACCGATCTGCACGAAAGTTGACAGCGTAATATCTAGTCATATAAAACTGACAGATCAAAATTTATTAAAATAACAATATTAGGGTTATAGGCGTACTTATCTGTCTTCTGAGAGTAGGCTTTATATGGGGCCTTTGGTAAGTGACAGTGTAATTTCTAGTCAAATAAAACTGACAGACCAAAATTTATAACAATATCATTATTTGTTAGGGCTTTAGGCGTACTAAAGTTTTTTTTTTTCGAGAGTTGGCTTTATATTTTAACATTTTTTTTGTTTCAACTCAATCGCTTAATACGAAGAATTTTACGATGTGAGAATTACAGAAACGAGCTAAGAAATGCTTGAAGAAGGATGCACGACCATTTTAATTTTTTCATGACATCGTTCACGACACAATAAAGACATTGTCACTCTTCTGACCGTTCATTTGATAGAAAGATTACGTAGACGACAATGCGGCCTACTTTGTCATCAACGACTACATGCATGACAATGCCGTCCACGACAAAAATTATATGGTTATTAATATGAGACAATTTTTTGATTAGTTGCAATTTTAATTTTTGTTACACATTCTGTTTTCCAGCCCGCGACTACCTTCATTAGCATTTTTCGTTTTCATTGGTCAACAATATTTAACAATTATAAGAATGTGTGAATTTAAAGCAAACCAACAAGTCTTTGAAAAGAATTAAACTAACGCAGGAGAAAACTTTGTCATCAATTATATAAGGAAACTTATAAGACAATGTCGCTCATACTGTCCCACATAGCGTTAAATGGAAGATAAATTATAAAAACAATGTCACTCATACTGTTCCCCATAGAGTTTAATGGAAGAGAAATTAAATAACAATGTCGCTCATACTGTCATACACGACGGTTTCCTCCAAATTCTGATAGGGGTATGCCGTGCATACATCATTGATGACGACGTCGTCGACGACAAACTGGCCAACTGGGACATAGGCTACACATGCCAGCAGAAATGGCACACAATATGTAATTACACATAGGCTGGCAGCACTGACTATCATAGTTCATTAATTTAATCTGAATGCTATGTGAATAAGAAGAAGCGTTAAATTTGACAGCCGCAATTTTTTATAAATAATTTTTTATTCTCATTAACTCTACATGTGGCAATTTGTATAAGTTAAAAGCATTATTAATTTACTAAAAATGTCTAGTTTAAAACGTGAAATTGATACGTTACAAGAATTAGTAATATATTAATATCAAATTGGTGAAAAGATCAATAAAAACGATGTTTTTCTAGGAACAAATTACGGCTGAGCTACGTTCACAAATTGAAGATGCCCAAAATGGTGTAGGTTTAGAGAATCATGACGAAGATCTTTCAAAACTACAATTGGAAAATACAAAGCTTAAACATCGTCTGGCAGTATTAAACAATGTAAGATTCATTTTTTAAAAATAACAAAAAACGTTTCGCTTAAGCGTAAGTAACAGTGTTTTTTGCGTTTTGAGAACAGGGTACTATGCCACTTGTGTGGTCTATGTATTCTAAAGCAAAAGCAAACTTGAGTATATGTAACTTAATTTACATTAGACTCTTATTTATATTTATGTATATGTGTTTTAATATAAAGGCTTTGGAAGCTGAAAAGAAATGCCATGGCATTATTGCTAAATCTTATTATCCCGCCGCAATACCGGAAGTAATAGGTGAAATGGTTTCTATAACTGATCATTTGTCATATTTGTTTACAAATGCTATTGCCAAAGCATACCCATCACTAGCCGGAACCTCAGCCATAATTTCATCCGTGAATGCAAATGCCGCTAAATTTGGAGATTATCAGTGCAACAGTTCTATGTCTTTGGCAAAAACTCTTAAAGCAAATGGCGTTAACAAGTCCCCACGAGATATTGCTCAAGAGATCTTAAAACAATGTCAAGTTTCCCCATTGGTGGAGAAAATGGAGGTAGCTGGTGCAGGGTTTATTAACGTGTTTTTAAAAAAGTAACACTCTTATTTTATGAATTGATATGATTTAAAATGTTCTATTTTATAAACTAGAACCTATGCCATTAATGCTTTGGCTAATATGTTGCGATCGGGGGTTAAAGCACCCCATGTAGAACGTCGACGTGTGCTTATCGATTTCTCTTCACCAAATATTGCCAAAGAAATGCATGTGGGTCATTTACGCTCAACTATCATTGGTGAATCCATTTCACGACTTCTGGAGTTTATGGGCCACGATGTTTTGCGTGTTAATCATTTGGGCGATTGGGGTACCCAGTTCGGTATGCTGATTGCTCATTTAGAAGACAGATTTCCGAATTTTCTCAATGAGTCTCCTCCTATAAGTGATTTACAAGCTTTTTACAAGGAATCTAAGAAAAGGTAAACAATAATAAATAAATAATTATTTTCATACCCACCACTATGATTAAAAAGTTGAATTCACGGTTTGCTATTGTAGACCTTCTACATATATCTTGTAGGTGTTGTAAATCTTGATTTAAAACACGACAAAAACAAAATTCATATACTATTTAAAAGTATTGTAGATGGCGTAAACATGGTTATTTTAAAATGTATGCATTTTGTTGTTGAGTTTTAAATCATGATTTACAAGACTTCTTACAGTACAAGGTCCCTAGTAGAAAACGTAAATTTCGCTATACAGATACATATTTTTAATTTGTCATTTTTTTTTTTTTTTTTGTAAAATTTTAAGAAGATTTAACCATGAAAAAATACTGAGCAAATTTAACATCTAATCCCGAATTATGAAATAAAATTATACAATACAAAAACCGAAAACATTTATCAACGATATAAAAAACTTTCCATTTTCTTTTGAACATTTGAAGTGTTAAACACCACTTTAGATATATGGTTTTATAGTCATTGGCTTAAATTTTTTTCGAACAAATCGCTTGCCCCTAATATCTTTCATTATTTACATTTAAATAATTAAAAAAAAATCAAAATGTGGTGGGCATAAAAATTCAGCATAGACCAATAATTATTATTTTATTTTTTTTTTTAAATAAAACACAATACAAAAAGGTTTGACGAAGATGAGGAATTCAAAAAACGTGCTTACAATCACGTAGTGCAGTTACAAAATGGCGAACCTAACTCAACTAAGGCCTGGAAGTTAATATGTGATGTATCCCGACGTGAATTCCAAAAAATATACGACCGTTTAGATGTTCATTTGACCGAAAAGGGAGAATCATTTTACCAATCTCGTATGGTGGATGTAGTTGAATTTTTAGAATCTAAAAATCTGTTAGAATTAGATGAGGGACGTAAAATTATGTGGGCTACAGAAAAGAAGAACTCTATTCCTTTGACTATTGTAAAATCAGATGGTGGATTTACATACGATACTTCCGATATGGCTGCAATACGCTATAGAATCGAAGAGGAAAAGGCTGAATGGATCATTTATGTAGTAGATGCTGGACAAAATACTCATTTGAAAAATATTTATTTAGCTGCCGAAAGATGTGGCATTTTGGATCCCAAAAAACACCGTGCCGAGCATGTGCAGTTTGGTGTGGTGCTGGGGGAAGATGGCAAGAAATTTAAGACACGTTCTGGTGACACAGTCAAATTATCCGATCTCTTAGACGAGGGTTTAAAGAGATCTTTGGAAAAACTTATGGAAAAGAATCGCGACAAGGTACTGACTCCTAAAGAATTGAAGGCTGCTCAAGAATCAGTTGCCTACGGTTGCATTAAATATGCAGACTTATGTCACAATCGCACCAATGAATATGTTTTCTCATTCGACAAAATGTTGGAAGATCGTGGTAATACCGCTGTTTATCTTTTATATGCCTACACTCGCATTTGTTCAATTGCACGTAACAGCGGTGAAGATTTCTCCGATTTGTGTAAAGTTTTAGAAACGACTAAACTCGAGTTAGACCACGAAAAAGAATGGAAACTAGCGAAAATTTTACTCAAATTCCCCGATATTTTGGTTAAAATCTCCAACGACTTATTGCTGCACATACTATGCGAATACTGTTACGAAGTGTGCACTGTATTTTCAGAATTCTATGACAATTGTTATTGCATTGAAAAGAATAAGGAAGGTAAAATTATCAAAGTCAATCGTAGTCGTATTTTATTGTGTGAAGCTACAGCCGCTATATTAAAAAGTTGCTTCAATATTTTGGGTTTGAAACCGGTCTCTAAGATTTAAAAATTTCCTACGAATAATGCTCAAAATATGTATAACATTTTCATTAAATTTTTGTAAACTTTATTAAAATAAAGAACTGCTTTGAATTGAATATTGAAAAAAAAACATACATAACGTGTTTGTATTTAAATGTATACATTTTTTTCAGAAGACTTAAAACAAATGTTTACATTTCAATGCGCCGGAAACTAATAATATTTTCTATATCTATGTAATCATTTCAACTTTTCATATTGAATAATTTTAAATAGAAAGGGTAGAGCACACTTTTCCGCTTAACTGATAAGATTATTTATTATATAAATTGAGTAAATGGTAAATGGTTTTACAGATTCAGTAAAATTGAATTAAAATCAGTTTGGTATAATGTGTGACACCGAAAAGTAGCGTGGATAATTAAATTTTTTGGGTAAGTTACTTTTTAAACATTAAAAAAAAAATTAAATAGGTATCTTTTGGGAACTATACTCGGTTTTTTAGTTTGTTTACAGGGGAAGAAAAAAAAAACAATTATATCCGTACAATTTTAGATAAAAAAAGTTATAATGCAATTTTTAATAAAAATATCCAACAAATGTTGTACTCCCGACTCTTAAAAATATTAAATCAAGATAAATGTGGCATTAGCTACCAAAATAAATAAAAAAATTTATTTAAAAAAATCGAGTTACGCCTTTTTATATTAAGCCATCGATATGTAGTTGTATAGGAATCCTTCTCTTAGCCATTCAAGAAAATGCCGTATTTATTCGGGTATACATACATATGTCTGTTAACACCATAGACATAACAATGGCACATTGGCATTAACCAAACGATTAAGATTATCAATAACAATTTTAATTAATTTTCATGTTGTAAAAATTCCTTTCTTCATAAAAATAATTTAATGAAAATTAAATTTCATGAACTTAAGCCTAATTAAAAATATTAAAAATTTGGATTAAAAACCATAAATAGTTCAACAAAATAACCACAATACCAATTATTGTTAAAGCTAAGGCACGAGCTCTATGTGTACATTTGTCCTTCAAGTTGTGCTGAAAAAGGTCAACAGAAAAGAGAAAGACAAAATGAAAAAACAAAAAATGTACTTGGACTTCAAGAAAAATTCTTGACAAAAGTACGAAAAAAACAGAAGTAAGGAAAAAACATGTAAAATCAATTAAAATGGATAATCATTCAGGAAAGCAAATTTCGATCTACCAAATGTTAAAATACAATTTGGTTTAAAGATTGATGTTTGACTATTGACGTCAGCAGTCGTCGATGGCTGCGAGTGTAAGACGGCAAATCCATCTGAGGAGATCGAGTGGTTGCGATCGAAACATGTCATGGTAACCTGCCGGCCAGGGTTCGAGCCCGAGCCACGTCAAGAATGAAAGATTATCAATAACAATTTTAATTAATTTTCATGTTGTAAAAATTCCTTTCTTCATAAAAATAATTTAATGAAAATTAAATATCATGAACTTAAGCCTAATTAAAAATATTAAAAATTTGGATTAAAAACCATAAATAGTTCAACAAAATAAAAACCTTTTCTGTTGACCTTTTTCAGCACAACTTGAAGGACAAATGTACACATAGAGCTCGTGCCTTAGCTTTAACAATAATTAGTATTGTGGTTATTTTGTTGAACTATTTATGGTTTTTACTCCAAATTTTTAATATTTTTAATTAGGCTTAAGTTCATGAAATTTAATTTTTATTAAATTATTTTTATGAAGAAAGGAATTTTTTACAACATGAAAATTAATTAAAATTGTTATTGATAATCTTTCATTCTTGACGTGGCCCGGGCTCGAACCCTGGCCGGCAGGTTACCATGACATGTTTCGATCGCAACCACTCGATCTCCTCAGATGGATTTGCCGTCTTACACTCGCAGCCATCGACGACTGCTGACGTCACTAGTCAAACATCAATCCTTAAACCAAATTGTATTTTAACATTTGGTAGATCGAAATTTGCTTTCCTGAATGATTATCCATCTTAATTGATTTTACATGTTTTTTCCCTTACTTCTGTTTTTTCGTACTTTCGTCAAGAATTTTTCTTGAAGTCCAAGTACATTTTTTTGTTTTTTCACTTTGTCTTTCTCTTTTCTGTTGACCTTTTTCAGCACAACTTGAAGGACAAATGTACACATAGAGCTCGTGCCTTAGCTTTAACAATAATTAGTATTGTGGTTATTTTGTTGAACTATTTATGGTTTTTACTCCAAATTTTTAATATTTTTAATTAGGCTTAAGTTCATGAAATTTAATTTTTATTAAATTATTTTTATGAAGAAAGGAATTTTTTACAACATGAAAATTAATTAAAATTGTTATTGATAATCTTTCATTCTTGACGTGGCCCGGGCTCGAAGCAAATTTCGATCTACCAAATGTTAAAATACAATTTGGTTTAAAGATTGATGTTTGACTATTGACGTCAGCAGTCGTCGATGGCTGCGAGTGTAAGACGGCAAATCCATCTGAGGAGATCGAGTGGTTGCGATCGAAACATGTCATGGTAACCTGCCGGCCAGGGTTCGAGGCCGAGCCACGTCAAGAATGAAAGATTATCAATAACAATTTTAATTAATTTTCATGTTGTAAAAAATTCCTTTCTTCATAAAAATAATTTAATAAAAATTAAATTTCATGAACTTAAGCCTAATTAAAAATGTTATCTAAAATATAAAAAGGCGTAACTAACAAAAGTATAATTTTACAGAAGAAGCAAAAAACTTTATTAAATGAAAACTATAAACATGTCAGAAAACATGCATTAAAGAGTCATCCATGGAATTTTTTAAACAATTTTCAAAGGAAACCATTTCATTATATTTTGTTGGAAAAAAAATGGGTAATTACGTAGTATTTCATTTATTAAATAAACACTTATAGTTACGTCCCTTTATTTTTTTTTTGTTAATAAAAGCGGAATTTTTGATCGCAGAAGTCCAAAATTTTGTGAAGACATGTAGCTCAATGGCATTTATAATAATCAATCAAAAACACGATTTTGAATTTTTTGTTAGTTACTACCCGTCTCCACCATCCATCAACTTGGTAAGAACATCATGTCGCACATGAATTCTACTCGTGTAGACTGTTCATGTTCATCTTTCGTCCATGTGCTGCCATCGTTGCCTAAACTACGCCGTTTTGCATTTTAGCTAACGATATGTAAGGTAAATAAAAAAAAAATTACAATTACTTATAAAAAAATTCATTGCACTAACCAAGGCGAATTCATAAAGGTGACCGCATCATGAGATAGAGATAGCTAGCTATCTCTTTTTTTTGAAAAATACTATGTATTTTGTTTTTGTAAAAAGTTAGAGTGACTGTCAAAATTATTTGTTGAAAATATAAAAAAGGAAATTTTTGTTTATAAAATATGTATACACAATTGCTTTAGAAAGTAAATCTTTTTCCTCTATTGCAAATTAATGGTGACCCCACTTATTCCTTACGCATTTTTATTTCCTTGTGTTTATCTTTTAGATTCACTTTTTTTATTTTATAAAATTTAAGTAAGTTTTTTTTCAAGAATTTAAATTTTTGTTGAATTTAAAATTTGAATTAATTTTTTCACAAAATGTAAACAAAACTTGACATTCAGTATACACACAAAAAAAATTACCAAAAAACAGATGACGTGAAAATGTCACCTTTATGAATTCGCCTTGGCACTAACCAAGGTATATTTACACCACAAAGTATACAGAGATGAAAAAAGTGACGTATGAAAAATGCCTAAATCATTTGCGAGGGCAGCTTTCGAAGAAAGAGAAAGAAAACGTTTTTTGTTAGTGAAGTGACAATGCGTAAAAACAGGCCGCTACTATCTACACAAATTGCATAATCAAAACAAAAAACGCAAAAAGGACAGCTTTCGAAGAAAAAGACAGAAAAAAAACACAATATTTTCTGTCTCGTGACGCCTCTGTATACTCTGTGATTTACACAATAAATATACCTTGGCACTAACTCAAGGCGAATTTATAAAGGTGACCGCATCATGAGATAGAGTTATGCTAGCTATCCCTTTTTATTGAAAAATACTATGTATTTGGTTTTTGTAAAAAGTTAGAGTGAATGTCAAAAATATTTGTTGAAAATATAAAAAAGGAAATTTTTTTGTTAATAAAATATACACAATTGCTAAAGAAACTCCGCAATTGCAAATCAATTGTAGCTCCACTTATTCCTTACGCATTTTTAATTTCCTGTGTTTATATTTTTTCACTTTTTTTTTGTTTTTTTCAATTTAAATAAGTTTTTTTCAACTATTTAAATTTTTATTGAATTTTAAATTTGAATTAATTTTTTCACGAAATGTAAACAAAGCTTGACATTCAGTATACACACAAAAAAATAAACAATAAACAGATGACTGGAAAATGTCACCTTAATGAATTCGCCTTGCACTAACTTATTCAAAACTTCATACTGCAAGTGTATAAGAGTTCATTAAGAGTATGAACAGAAGAAACATCCCTGCAAATAATATTGGAACAAATGGACTACTCCCTGGACTGGTCCAATGTAATGCAAGCATGGACCATGTCATTGTTAAAAAGAGTTTGCAGTGAAACGACATGTCTTCGTTTTTTAACGACATGTTTTCGTTTTCAAAGCTAATCCTTTGGAGTATACCATGGAGTAGTTTGAGACTACTCCTTTATAATGCAAAGCTGGGTTATATGGTCCTGCCCTAGGACATCCTAATGTTAAATAAACCATGTTTTTTCCATACATTAGGGTTACCTTTGGACTAGTTCTAGTCCCTTATGGGCTACATTTTACATGCGTGGGATGGCACGAAAAAAACCGGTGACCGCCGTGAAGTGAAATTTTACATACAACTACAATTCGAGTCGGAAAGAACCCAACCAACTGTAGGGGGGATGTAAGAAAAGATAAACTCACTGTTGGTATTTTGTTTAAGCTTTGATATTGTTACAAGTAAGACTTTGAGTATTTAAAATTCTTATTCGCTTTAGGGTTTTATTTGTATAATATTTTTAGCTTTTCTAAAATCTTTGGAAAAGGTTTCCTGATGATCTGGCCCAAGCAACCAGTGAAATGCGCATAGAAGCAAGCTTTCCCTCAACAATAAATTTCAGTGTATTTATCAAATGTGGAAAATTGGGAATTTAGCACGTCATACAAAAATCTTAATAAGAAATTTATTTTAATTTATAAAAATAAAAACATATATTGATCATGCTTTAAAAATAAAGATGACAGTTTATGAAAAAAGATAACGAAAAGAGGAAACAAATTTTATAGATGACAGCCAGTTAAAATATATGATTGTCCTCTAAAAAAGAGTATGTATGATCAAGCTACAAACCAGTGTTCGAAAATAAACACTAACTGCCTGTTTTTAGAAAACGTAAACAAGTGAGTGAGTGAGAAATTATATTGAAAACAAAAACAAATTTTCGTTTTTTATTGTTGTTTTCAATATAATTTTTCACTCACTCACTTGTTTACGTTTTCTAAAAACAGGCAGTAAATATCGTTTTTTAATGTTCGGTTCGGTAGATTTGTGGATAAAATAAACGCTAATAGTGTTTGTGTAGAAAATCATTAAAAAAAATAACGTTTCCCTGTTAGTCATATTTCGAACACAAAAATATTACTGTTTTTTATCAAACTCAACAAAAGATGTGAACATTTAATTCCGTTCGGTTTTTTTTGAAAATCCACAAACTTCAATGTGTTCGGTTCGGCTCGTTAATGCTCGTCCCTTTTGGCTGGTAAAAAAACATTTACACAAAAAAAAAACATTATAGAACATTAAAATATAATGTTTTTCTACAGTATCACTACAATTGTTCTGTTTTTTAACGAAGAACCGAACATTATATAATGTTCGGTTCTTTCTTGAAAATAGTTACGAACGGTATTAAGGGTTGTGTATGTCTACACAATCACTAAAAAAATAGATATCGTTCCTGGGTGTGTGAGCCGAACGTTAAATAATGTACTGCTTATTTTCGAACACTGCTACAAACTCTCTTTAATGAGTTTGCGCATCTTTTTTTTTTTCGCAAATCATCACTATTTATTTTATTTTAATTTCCAAATTTCTTTACATATTTTGACATTTTATTACTGGCACTCTGCGCCATCTTTATGGGTCGTTTATGGATGGTTGCTTTTTGACAACGCACAGTAGCGCCCGTAGAGCAAACGAGGTTGCAAAAATCAAAATTTTCATGAGCACCGACGAAGTTTTGAATAAACTCATGTTATAGGAAACTTTTCAACGATTTCAAATCTGCCACTCTTAATAATATCACATTTTTAGTTTAGAAGATATAGCCGTTCAAAGTTGACCGACTTTCGGTTTTCAAAAAAACACACAATTTTTAGTAAATTTGTTGCGATTTCAGGTGTAATATCACGAAAAATAGGTAACGAATCGCCTTATTTTTTGTTTGTATTGATTGATGCATTTATTAAATGTGTAATGATAAAAAAAAAATGAACTGTTTGCTTTGTGTTTCTCCTGGTAAATCACTATTTAAAAACTATCCGTTTTTTCACTATTTTTCAACTTTGACGGAAAATAACAAAAATCTATATTTTTCTATATTTGCCATATTTGCAAAATCTGTTCTTTGATTATTTCTTTACATAATTCAAAAATTTTATCTGCCCGTACGTGCCCGTTTGGCTTCTAGAGGTAAAAAAGGTTAAAAAGACATGGTTGCCATACTAATATTGCGGTTTAATAAAATTCTTTAATTTGGCCCCTACAGCGCGTAGGATGCTCCTAGATGGGTCAAATGTATGACCAACCCCACTTTATTATTTATTGCCGAATTTCGGTTTTTTTAGTTATTTCAATAAACTAAACCATTTTTGAGTTACGCGAATATATGCTGTGCAGCGCCTTACATTTTCGAAATAACGGTATATCTTGAAAACAAGAGCTAATTTAAAAAAACGGTTAGCACCACTGAATTCAGCGTCCCCAATTAGGGTGAAATGCCAGGTGCGCGGCATTCGAGTTATCGAGTATTCGAGTTATTCGAGTTATTGAAGAAATAAGCTCAACACATTCGGCTAATTCGGCGAAATTATGACATTTTGAGTATGACATAACTTTTGAAAAAAAAATTTTAAAATTTTTTTTCGTTCATATATGTTCCTTATAAGATAAAAGGAACATTCTCACCAAATTTCATTAAAATCGGAAGGGGTCGTGTCCCACTCTTGGTCGTTTTGACATGGAATTACCCATATACCGAAAATACAGAAAATTGAAAAAATAAATTTAAAAAAAAAAAATTTTTTTTTTTAATTTGTTGGGTAATAATTTAGAACCCTAAAGAAAAAAAAAATAAAAACAATCTAAAAATGTAAAAATAATTTTTTTTTAGGTACCATAAAATTGATTTTTCTACTAATTTTAACTTTGATAACCCATAAGTAGGCCCCTACACAGCGTAGCACCCTTTTCAAATGCACATTTCATAGGCTGAACAGTTATCTATCATATGCTGTTTAAACTGTTCAATTACCTTATTCGGTTCAAAAGATATGATTTTTGCAACGAAAAAACTCAAATGGCGCCACTGTGCAACGCAACTGATATTTAAATTGGCACTTAGGTAGGTAGGTAGGTAGAAAGGCCGGTGTGAAGTCTCCTTCACACCTTCACCCAGAGACCAATATGACGCCTTAATTAGAGATAGCCAAGAAGGCATAAAGTAGGTGAAATAAGCAGCGAAAGCACAAGACAGATCCGAAAGATAGGTAGAAAAGAAAGGAAAGAAAAGAAGGTAAAGGACCAACCCCGAGAGAAATCCCAAATCCGCCCTACGTGCGGTTAGCACCCAGTCTCCCCTCGCGCAGCCAGGCCATCCCCATTACGAATCCTATCAGATTCTCGAGTCCGCAACCCGAGACATCCCCTAATTCGCCCAGTAATCTACTGCCCAGCCACCTCAACCTGCTACCCTGCAATCTGGGACAGTGGCACAGAAAGTGCTCAACTGACTCCAACTCCTCAGGGTCCTCGCACAACCTGCATATATCCGATAAGTCGGATCCCATCCTCACCGCCATCCTGCCTATCATACAGTGGCCCATGATAATTCCTATCATGGTCCTAACGCAGACCCTGCTCCTGCCCAACAGCGACACCGAATCGGACTTCCTAAGCACCGGCCACAGTGTCCGCGATACCCGACAGTCCGTTCGGCTCCCCCAGGCCCGATTGGTCACGCTCAGTATCCATTCCCTAATTCTACCAAAATAGAAGCCCAATGGAGGCCTAACCGCCTCCACACAGTCAGGATCCTCCATCTCTGAGCCCTGTCTTGCCAACTCATCAGCAATCTCATTGCCGCCTATGTCGCAATGACCCGGCACCCAGCACAACCTTAGCAAATACTCCCCTAAGGCTCCCCTCAGAGCCCTCCTACAATCATCAACCAGCCTGGAGTTCACATAACAGCCCCTAAATTGGCACTTAATTCGGCAACATTATTTAGTTGCCAAAAAGTTTTCAATAAATAAGCAGCAACTTCAAGTTTGTGGTTGCCAATATGTTTACAATATAGCAACAGAAATAACAAGCTGTTGGTTTATAGTTGCCATAGGTTATATAAATTTGGGAGCTACGTAATAGACCTTGAAGCCTTTATATTTTAAGCAATTTTTTTTAATTCCCTAAGCTTATCCCGCGAAGCTTTACGCTCGTATGCTGGAAAGAAATAAGTCTCTGGCGGGAATCGAACTCGCAAACCCGGCGCTAATACTTTGCTCACTTCCAGCTAGCATACCGAAGAAAATTTTCATTTGGAATATATATTTGTTTTTAGGCATTGAATGCTTTTTATATTACTTGTTTTGAAATAAATAAATCGTATAGTTTTTTTCCCGAGTGTAAAGTTATTTCGGTTAAATTAATTTTGTTGCACACCCTGTTTTAAATGTTTTCATTTCTTTCCAATCAAAAATGGCATTTAGTTACTCAAACGTCACTTTTGATTTAACAGCTGTTTCTTTGTTTAGTTCTTTTTCGCCACTTTCTCAAAACGTTTCGCATTCTCTCGTGATTTTAATAAAAAACTTTGAAATACTATTAATTATCGACGGAAAATTATAAAATTTTCTTGTCTAAAATGTGTGCCTTTAATTAATTCGCTAAAATAGTTATTTTTAGTTACAAAGTGATATTTTAATATTAAATAAGTTCAATATTGTAAAACCTGTACTTAAGAGACTGAAAATACGAAATGAAAGGAACAAGTCAAAAGTAAATCTCAATAATACATTTATTAGTGGGAAGAAAAAGTGTTTGTAGTATTTTTCTTAAAGATTTTACAATGACCAAGGGATTAAATGTTTTCTAAGCGTTTTTTTGTATCCATTTAGAAACTTAAAAAGGAATACGCAGCACGATTGTAAAAAAATAAGGTAATCGTCATTATTCACTTTAGAATTTAGTCTTGTGATTTTCATTGATTATATGATTAAACTTAGGATTTTTCTTAATTTTACATTAATTAAATATATATTTCAAAAAATATAGCAGATAAGCAAGTCATAACGGCGCGGCTGGTAGGTCCGCCGATTTATATCTGCCTGCGCCGGCGCACAGTGGGAAATTTTACGAGAAGGCGGTCGAAATTCCATTTCTTTTGACTGGATCGGTATTTTTTTTATGCGATTTTTTTTGCTCGATAGGTGCTATGTTAGGCTTTAATTTGCGCTATAAAACGTAAAATTCGACTGATAGGAGCAAAAGTTATGGGGAGTTCAAAATGCATTTCATTTTTTTGTTGAGTTTCGGAGTAAAAGTTGAATATTTCAAATATGATTTTTTTATAATTTATCATTATTTCTCTTGTGTTTTACAACTGATACTTATTTTTTATTGTCGAACTTAGATCCTGTCAGTAAATGCCAATATTTGGCCCCTGTAAATTTTTTAGTCCCAATATTCACAGGGGCCAAAGGTTGGCTTTTTTTGGACGAGACGAGACTAATACACAAAATTTATTCTGTCAAAAAATCTTATAAAACAAAAAAGTTATGATCATTTCAACTTCAAAAATTGACTCAGAAATTCAAAACTATAACCAAATATTGAGAAAGTCCATTTCGGACCACCCTGTTCTCAATGAAATAGTTGAAATAGGGTTGTAATTTTTTGCCTCCCGAGGTTCACTAGTATTTACTTTCACATGAGTAAAAAAATTTTAAAATCGGAGAACATAAAAAAAAATAATTTTGGCCGCCTTCTCAAAATATGAACCAGTGTGCGGCGCCGAAGCCACCGGCTTGTCGGCGGCTTATTTTTAATCTGATTTAATGGGGTTTGTATTAATAATATTACATACCTACTATACCCTATACCACAGGTGGAAAAGGGCACATATATATATATATACATATAAGTTTATCATTCCGCTTGTAGTATTTGCAATATTGAAGCTAGACCCTATAAAGTATATACATACGTATGCATATTCTGGTTGCTTATCTGTAGCGAAGTTGATTTACCGATGTCCGTCAATGCGTGTGTATGTAGAAATGGGGTTTCCAAATACCCCAGATATGATGGGATCTCGGTTGTTATATACATATTTATATCATATATACCTACCACTCATTATTTTCTATTGAAATTCAGCCAGATCCGTAATAAATGGCTGAGATATTCTTCCTAAAATCCCATAATTTTGTTTTTTTTTTTTAACTCATCACCTAAAGTGAGGTACCTATATTACCTTGTTTTTTACATACATACATACATATTACCAGAAATATGCTCTTAAAACGCGTCTTTTGCGCATTAAATATGCAGTAAATAATTGAAACTAAGCCCTGAAAATTGTTGAAAATATGTTCCAAAAAATTCAACAATTTAATAACATTTCCATTTAATAAAAACAACGCTAAAATTATAATTGGTAAAAATTTCGAGATTTTTATCCTTTTGGAAACGATGGGCAGTAATAGGCTTTCAAAAACAAATTTATTTTAAGAAATTAAAATTCATGTAAGAGTTATTTGTGACGAATTTTATCTCGATATTAATATCCATATGAGATGTTGTGTCTAACAGGGAGTTTAGGGATGGTCGCTAAGTTGTTTATTAATGTAAACATTTAAAAGGAAGTTAAAGCTTTTTATAAAAGAGAGCTTGGGGCAAATGCTAACCGATTCGAAAAGATTTTAATTTGCAGTTAAATATTTTTGGGGCGAATTTAAACTAAATATCAACATATTTACAAGGTTTACAGTAACAAAAAGTCTAATAAGGAAAAATATGAGAAAATATATACCAATTCTCAGCATTTACATAGATTTTATTATTATTATTATTATTTATTGGTAGTATTTTTAATACTTTTACATAATATAACATGTTCTTTTACAAATTATATCAATAAACTCAAATTAAATATTTCTTATAAAAGTTACAATTTTCTTTCTAAATACATTTCGATTGGTTTCATTTTTAATATAATTTGGCATCATATTGTAAAGATTTAGTAGAACAGTGATCATTGCATTGTGTTGTTTCCAGGTCGTTGTAGTCTAAAATCGGCAGCGTTTCTTAAGTTGTATGGTTGAACATCCATAACGTATCTGAGTTGCTCTACTAAATAATCAGGTGCCTCTCCCATTTTCCTTTTTTTTTTAATAAAATTAATTGTATTCAGCACTAATCTTTGTTGTATATTAAGCCATTTGAGTGTATTCAACATATATCTTACTGAGGTAAATCGATTGCATTTGAGTATTGTGCGCATAGCTTTATTCTGTAGTTCTTGCATTCTTGATATTTGCTATATAACACAGTAGATCCAAATTCAAAATGTTGTTTAATCGTAGTATTGTAAATATTAATTGCAGTTATAGTTGATATTTTGTTTCTAATACGTTTAAAAAACCCGATTTTTTTACCAATTTGTTTACATATATATTCCATATGTTCTTTTAATTTTAAGTGCTTGTCTATTAGAAAACCCAGATATTTTATACTATTAACCTTTTCTATTGTTATATTGTTAATTTTAAATATTAAATAAGTGTTCATATTTATTTTCATTATGTTAGTTTTGCTTTCGTTTAACTTTAATTTATTCATTTTTAACCATTTATTAATGTTATTCATATCGAGCGCTAACCGCGAGAATAACGTAAGCGACATCATTTTCAATTTTGGTTTTTTTTAATAAATAACTTCATTGGCAACACTTGCTTCATCTCCTAAAATTTCATGGTCACATTAGGTACCGTTACGATTTTATAGCAAAAACAATTTTATTGTAAGCGACAAATTTCATACAAAATTCATATGAAATAAAATAAAAAAACTCTCCTGTAAAATTTGGTTTTTGGCGCTTACGTTATTTTCGCGGTAAGGGCTCGATATCATTTGACATATTAGCGTGATAATATCTCCTCCGTTGCCGCTTCAGTAAAAATCAGTGTATCGTCTGCGTATAAAACAATTTCACATTTGTCTAAAACTTTTTCCATATCATTTGTAAATATTATAAATAAAAGCGCTCCTAAAATTGAGCCTTGGGGTCAGTGTTGCCGTCGGATATTTTTAAAAAGTACCAAAAAAAGGGGATATCTACAAATAAAGTGGCACCAAAAAGAGGATTTATAAAAAATGGGCACATCTTTTAAAATTAAAATAAGTACACAACATTAAGCATTTTTTACGTTTTTTCTATTTGTTATAATTTTAAATGGTATAAAAACTTAACAAAAAAACATTATATAGTAATTATATACACCAGATTCTTATGGTTTTAGGAATGCTTTGGCCGAATATGTGCACAGTTTTCTCCCATCACGTCACATTCATCAGATACACCAATTACTGTAATTTCGGAAGATGATTTGTACCACAAATCCATAGTTTTATAATTTTATTTTACAGTCAACCTAATTACAAAAGTTGTAGGCACAGGCCCACGATGTCGACAAGAACATTTCTTTCGTATATTTGTATTGAACACAAAAACCAATTTTAGTTTTTTATAAATATGCGAAAGAACTGTTCTTTTCGACACCGTGGGCCTGGTAGCTAAGCTATAATCGGATAATAACAAGAAATCCTATAGCAAAAAAACGAAAATACCCCTTTTCCAAATACTTTATTTTTAATCAGTTCCGTCTTTATTCAGTCTTAAGCATTCGAAAAAAATATAAGAATAAGTTGGAATGGTTAAACAAACTTTTACAATGTCGTCCTGTGTTATTTATTAATGGTCAGTTTCATACAAATTTTTTTAACGATTAATTGTCCTTCTATACTTTCGTAAAATGTCTTCACTTGAAAACCAATCTTCAAGGCTCTAACAAATTAAAATATAAAAGCAAGTATTTACTTTTAACCTATTGTTACTTTATTATTGATTAAAGCTAACATAGTGAAAACACGCTCAGCAGAAGCACTATTGTGTGACAATGTTAAAATATGATAGATCAATTTGTACAAGTTTGAATATATATACAGGTATACCCATCAAATCTATTTTTCAATGTTCCAATTTCACGCCAAAAATCTTCAGCATTCGAAATTTTAAATATGTGTTCATAATTTGTGTCATTTACCTTACTCTCTAGAAGTTTAAATTCATGTATAAATGCATCTGGGTCAGTTATAATATCTTTAAACTCTGAAACTATGTAATTCGAAATAGTTTATATCTTCATTAGACACTATAAATAATGGGTCTAAATACTTCAAAATATTGAGCTTTTTGTTTTTTATATCAATTCTTTACACAATTTTTGGTAAAAACTTAGATTTCAGTTTTAATGTCAATTACATAAACTTTAGAAAAGTTTTCGGTACCCAACAGTTCGGTTTCTGCTTAACGACCAATATATATATGCGAGATACTCATCATAATAAAACAGGTTAATAAATAAAACAGGTTAATAGAAAGTTTATTCAACCGATTTTCAGCTAACCACGCATAACAAGAAAAAATTCATATAAACTTGCTTACATATATTAAAACAGTTTTACTTATATGTATTAAAGCTGGGAATTATAATAAAACAGAAAGAAAAAAAGTATATTTTCCTAACGTAAAAAGTATCAAAAAAAGTGGCAAGAATCACAACAAGTACCACATTTGGGTGCATTTTGTAAAAGTGGCCAAATAGTATCCAAGCAGTCGAAAAAGTGGCAAATTGCCACTTTAGTGGCACCAACGGTAACTCTGCTTGTGGTACTCCAAAATCGTTTATCGTAGTATTTGACAGTGTGCCATATACCTTTGTAAATTGCCTGCGATTAGTTAAGTATGACTCAAACCATTTCAATTCATTATCTTGAATTCCATATTCAAAAAGTTTTCGTAATAAAATATCTCTATCAACCGTTTCAAATGCTCGTTTAAAATCTAGAAAAATCGCCATTATTTTGTTATTTTTTCCCATGAATACCTATTTATAACATAGTTTACTGCTGTCTCACACGAATACTTTTTTCACATTTGACTGTGTTTTAACTTTTGATTCTTTCCAACTATTTGGGAAAGTTCCTGTTTCTAATGATTTGTTTATAATATTAAGCATAATATTGCCTGCTGTGTTCCAGTTATCCAAAATCATATTGATAGTTACTCTATTGTAGTCAGGTTTTTTCTTAATATTCTTACATATAATTTTAAGTTCTTGTAAAGATATTGCACGAAATTTCAGTTTAAAATGTATCACAGATATTTTGTTTTCATATTGCACATAATCGATGGAGTTTCTAATTTCCTTAATACTATTGACAAAATAATTATTAAAATTTTCGGCTATTTGAAAGTTGTGCTTATAATCTATTTGTTTATATATCACAGTTTTGATCACACTTCTGGGGTTTCTTAATACTAGTTCTTTTATTTTTCTCCACATTTCTTTCGGGTCTTGCGCATTATTGATTTGATCATTTATATATTTATTTTTCGCATTATCGATTTTAACTTTGTATGCATTTCTAATTATTTTATAAGTGTTCCACGCTTCGCCCGTGTTTTCGGCAATTGCGGTTTGATATTTAAAGATCTTTTCCCTTTTTAACATTTGGAGATCATTATTAAACCATTTATTATTTATATTCTCATTTATTTTTGTTTTAACACTGAATTTTAATTAAAATGTATTAACCAAATTTGATCAAATTATCTACAAGATTGCAATTTGTACATTGCGCTCAAGGTTAACGTGGGCATACAATTTTGGAGTAAAAAAAGCTACATGTTGGGCATACAGATTCCCATTTAAAACAGAAAATCCAGAATTTCGAAAAAAAAAAAATTATTTGCTCGAAGCTCTTGTAGGCATCTAAAAAATGGACATGTATCAAAATATGCCTCAAAAAGGCTTAACATGCGCTATAAACTTAAAAAATGCTGCAAAAAGGCTATTTTAACTAAATTATGCAAAAAAAATGCTGCAAACGGTAAAATATGCAAAAATATGCCGTAACAATTCCATGCCAAAATTCATTAAAAGCTCTGAAACGGAGAAATATATTATTTCTGCCTTCATTGGTCGCTCAAGGAAAAACATGCAATTGTATATTTATGGTTTCCCTGCATATAACGAATACAGCGCAGTTGATTCAAAGATTCCTGTCTGTCCGTCTATTTGTCTGTATAAATAAAGAGTAAAAGATTCAAAATTAGGTGTAAGCATCTTGGTTATCAATACACAACATCCTAAAAAATGTGGGCGGGATTGTTGAAGTGGGCGCAACAACATATTTAGAAATATTAGATTTCTGTATATCTGGAGAACGGCAGGAGACAATTTTCCGAAATAGGTAAAATCATCTTTGCTATCAGTGGAAACCATCCGAGAAAATGTGGGCGGGAGTGAATAAGTTAGGGCAAAATAGATTTATTTATATCTAAATAACGGTATTTATATAACTTACTGTTCTTATCGCACCATGCTGAAGGGTATATAAGATTTGGAATAGCCGAATATATCACTCTTAGACCGCATTTAGATCTATGCAATTAACGCCGAGTTTTTTTTCTATTTCTTTCTACGAAACTCTTTTCACATTTACATTTTCATTTTTTTCAAGCATTTTTTCAACTTTTTCAACCCCGTTTTCTTCCCTACACCTCTTGCTAACAAACAAAAAGTTGCATGCGAAAGTTGCGGTGTTAATTGCATAATGTAAATATGGTCTTACTTGTTTATATTAAACTCATGTAAATTATACTCGACTTTTAAAATGATACTAAAGGGGTTAAAACGTGGAAGCGTTTATGGAAGATATAAAGAAGATAAATATCGGTGCAGTAGAAAAAAATTGTAAGCCGAAAACATCTCGGGTTAAAACGAAACGCCGCCGCCGATAATTGTTATTCTTTCAGCCGCCGCCGGTAAAAATTGATCGGCTAACTTCTCTGACATGTAGTATTTTTGTTGTAAAACAATAATAAGGTCTAGGGCGAGTTTTTGTATGCACTACAACATTTTGGAACTCATCTAGCATATCGCTCCTTTATTGCAACATATTCATATATCAACAATTTCAAATTACTTAAGCAAAAGTGTTCCTTCCTACATTCTTCTTATGTAAACAAATCAGTTTTATATCACAAACTGAACAGAAATTATAGTAAAACATATATCATTAAATCTGTATATAAAGGTACATTTTGAAAACTTTAATCGCATTTTGACAAGTTTGATTTTTTTGAGCTTTCTTTTGCAATAAAGGAGCGATATTTACTGGGCGGCAAATTAAAAAATGAATATAAAGGGGCTTGAAAACGAACCAAACGGGACCAAACGAAATTACTCTTTTTATAAGATCACTAGCTGACTAGCTGTCCTGTCCAAATTAGGAAAAATGTTTGGTTGCTTAGACCAGCTCATCAGGAAACATTTTCCAAAGATTTTAGAAAAGCCAAAAATATTAAAAAAAAATAAAACCCTAAAGCGAATAAGAATTATAAACACTAAGTCTTAATTGTAACAATATCAAAGCTTAAACAAAACACCAACAATAAATATTATTTGTGTAAAAATATTTTAAAAAGTGATATAACCCAGCGGTAAATATTGAAAAGATCGCAAGTGGCAGGCCTTTTTGAAGGCATTTATACTCCTTTCTAAAAGATTCGTTTCGTATGTTACCCTGCCTTCAAAAGTATGCCTTGAAGATGGTATACATTTCAGAAAGACCCGTCAGAATATTCAATACTCATTCGCTACTGCATTCTTTAAGAAGGGAGAAAGGAAGTTATTTTTTTTTGTGACCCTCTTTACTCCCTTCTTTGGGAATCGAACGAAGTTGTTATTAAAGGGATTGTGGAAGGGCTTGCTTCCAATGACTACATGCTTTAAAAAATAAATAAGTATGGAAAGAGTCGAGGAGGGCTTGTGTCTGCTAAATTATTACTCTGTTAATAAATAAATAAAAAAGACATTATATTAGGCCTCTTTACTCATTCTTGTTACCGCTGGTAAGTGTGACATGCAATACTTTTATGAACTGGGGCAAGCTTTTAAATACTTTTAAAAATTAATATCTTCCCTATAATAAACTTAGAGCATAGCCAGAACTCAGTAATGCTCGTTGGAATTCTAGAGATACATATTCTGATACTTTTGACTTATACATATTCCGGAATATCGATTTCAATTATTTTCTATTTGTAAATTTGTATGTGATGCTGGTTTTCTAATCCGTTTTTCAACAAAAGTAATTTCGCAACACTACACAAATCATTGTCCGGCTTAACAAAAGCAAATGAATATTTTCTCAGAGATTGGGTCAAAAATCGTCAGCTTTAAAGAAAGTTCTGTGAAGCAACCTCTGCGCAGAACATTCAATTAAGATTGTGCAATACATTTTGCTATTGCGTAAATCCGTCTCTGGTATCCGGTCAAAGTATCTGATATACACTGAAGACATGGCTTGTAGTCGCCTATATATAATTCGCCGAAAGATAAGAGCGGTTCGGCGTTTCGATCGGGGTTATATCCAGCAATGCCTGCAGAGCCTTGGTTGATGTTGTACACTTATACCCAAGCAACATGTTGCACGCTCTGTCCAACGAAGTCCCCTAGATTACAGAGGCGTAAATTAGAATCGGTGTTATCACACTTCTGTAAAGCCAGTGTGTCATAGTTGGACTACATAGCGCCCAACATCGGATCGTCCTGTTGGTTCTATCCTCTATTCGGTGTTTCCACTTTAGTTTCCGAAATTTCTATAATATAACTAATATCTTGTATACTTCCTGGAAAAAATAAAGCCAAGAAAATAAAGATCTCTAAACAGAGGCTTTTAGGACAAGGTGCTTCGAAGGTATAAAAAAATGTTTAGGACAAGAAACTAATAGAGGTCGGTCATATACTTTACCCCCCTAGGGGGACTCCTAGGCAGTGGGACTTAGGACATTTTTTTTAAATATATTTCTAGTCTGTAGGGGAGCCCTCTTAAGGAATTAAATAGCGAGTAGATATGCTAGAAACAAATGTTGGACTGAAAAATAAAGTAAGGCTGTTCCGTTTAGGGGTATCCTAGGAGCTATGCGGGCAATTTTTTTAAAATTTCATAATATGTGACAGTTTCAGTTGAAAGGGTCCTATGCATGAAAAAATCGATTTTTACTTTTTTGGTGATTCTTAAAAATGAAAAATGCAGCAAACCGCAGTTTTCCAACTGCATTTCTTTGGTCATAAGTAAGCTTTAAAATACATATTGGAAAAGAAAAAAATTAACTTGTTAACTTTAAAATTGTTTTTCTCCAAAACTCATTTTTTCCCATAGGTCCCTTTTAACTGAAACTGTCACATATGTTAAACATTGTATGGGAGCCCTCTCAAGAAATGAAGATAGGTCCTACATTTTACCCCTCTAGGAGTAATTGTGGTAGTAATGGAGTTTTTTTTTGTAAATTTGTTCCTTCTTGCCCCCAATATGGGCTCGATGAGCGTCCACTTAACCTCGCTCCCCCATTTCTTTTGGCTCATGAGTTTTTTCCGAACCTCATGAAAAAGGAGCTCTAACGCATCCAAATCCTGTTACGAAGAAATTTCATAGATCACTATCCCATACCTAATGGACATACCGTCGTGCCGAAGTAAAAAAATGAGATAATACCGTTTCCTGTGCCAAATTTAACAGATCTATCTATCGGTGCAATCTCCAGCACTCTTTCTCTTATGGAGCTCCCCTTCTGGCTTGTTTTTTCAAAGTTGATGTTGAAATTTCGTCTTCTCTTGCAAAAATTGTATATTGTAAAGATTCAATTTCCCAAAAATTTTTTTTGTGATATACGTAAAGATAACTTCGGCACGACGTGGTGAAAATGTTTATTGCAATGACAAATGATTGTTTTCACTTTGCAAAAACAAAAAATTTATTACATACATATGTAATTGATAAATTACACGTTTAAGAAAAATAAAAACATTTATTGATATTAAATGCATGCAAACCTAATTTGTAATTTTCAACACTGTATTCCATGATCTACATTTAATTTAAGTCTACTAAAACTTTTACCGCATTCAGAGGTCTAAAAAGAAAATAAAAAAAAATTATTTGTGTTTGATAACAATCTCACACTACAGCAAATACACAATACTTGCCCCAATCTTATTGTAATATTTATTAAAGTTTTAAAGATAAGAAATACAAATATAAATCTCTGATTTCCTTTAATAAGAATTAATATTTACTCTATAAAATGCAAAACCGACGATACTTTCAGCAGCTAAATACGGTTTTATCGTTATAAGCATTTAACGCTACTATTTACGTTCGCCTGGTGGTCTTGACATTTGCTGTACCTAGAAATAATACGTATGTACATTCAGTGATGCCAACTTTTTGAAAGCAAAAAGCACTTTAAAATTTAAAAAAAGCACTAAAAAGCACTATTTCGAACAAAAAAAAAAAGCGTTAACGAGCACTAAGCCATTTTTACAATTTAATTAAACACAAAACAAGTTGCATTCGGCTGTGCAAAATAATACATACCTCCAAAATTTAAAAAAAGGCGACGGCTTTGATGGGGGATTTTCATTTAAAATTTAATAAAAAAAAAAATATATTTAGATTCGTATATAAACATTTTTAAATGTATTATTATTATCTTCAATAAAAATATCATCCAAATCACTTGTATCACCATCAGCTCAGTTTGAATTGGCCATAAAACAGTTTTAAAGTAATACAGTGCGTGCTCGATTTTCGAAACTCGAAAAAATTGTACCTGTTGCAATTACCGAAAATTTGCAATGACCGACCATTCTTTATTTTAATAAAAAATCTTATATTTTATCGTTTAAATAATTCTATATTAAAATCGTGCAAAGTTTAATAAAACAATTAGCGTATGATATTGTCCAATTATTTTTACCTATGTACGCTTCTGAGTGAAGAACACACATAAGGTGCAAAATAGAAAAACATGTATGTTTGTATTCTAATACTTAGTCAACCTTTTTACAATAGCACTGGAGGTAGAAGTGTACAACACGCGGTTAATCGGAGACGAGTGTCGTGTGTTTGAAAACTAAAGCGCATGAAAAATGGCAGGTTACACAACGCTCGTTATAAAAGCATTTTCTGTCAGCTGTTTTTAATTTATTAAACACTTTGCTTTTATCAAGTTACGGCTCTTTTTTTGTTTTTAAAGTCTTTGTGTTCTTTTTCTATTTTTGAAAAAGTGTCTACATCTTTAAAAAATTTTTTAGTGAAAACAAATACATAATTTTTATTACGATTGCTTAATATGTTGTCAACACTAAAAAGTGTGACGTTTTGTAAAATTTCCAAATTGCTAGGAAGCCTAGCTCTAACCTCGTAAATAACCTATCTTTTATCACTTTTTTATCATTTGAAATCTTAAAATCTTTGCAGGCCTTCTTAAAATTGTACCCCAAATAGCAAATCTCATCTAAGTCATCCTCTTTATAATTAAAGTTTTAAAAAATTATAGAAAAAAATAAAAATTGTTAAAAGCACTAAAGGCACTAACGACAAATTGAAAAAGCACCAGTTAGTACTTTTTCTTAGTTTGGCACTAAGGATACAATTTTGGCGTTTTGAGGCATCAAAAAGCACCATAAATAGTGCCAAAAGCACTAAGTTGGCACCGCTGTGTACATTTGTATATGCGATTGTCCCTCCGTCTTTAAGACATCTTTAACGACAGATACAAGACAACAGTTGAAGCACAGCCGCGAATAACGTTGTAAAAGCCACTTTTTGCAAAAACTGTTTTTTTGCAGATAACCGTTAACATCACTCTCGTACACTGTTTAAACCTCAAATCACCCAAAATTATGCACCTTAAAACCTTTAAAAATGACATACAAAGAGTCAGCTGGTGGAACAAAGTTGTAAGTTTCCTAAAAATAATGCAAAGTAAATGGTTTTAAACGTGGAATAACGTTTTTAAAGCCACCAGTCTTGATGCTTTGGGTAGTGGAAGAACGTTTTAAATGACATCGTGATTGTGGATATGAAACGGGTTTCCACTAAAAAAAAAAGTTATAAACTGTAAATTTGCATGTAATTTAAGTTTTAAATTTGTTGATATTTTGCATAAATTTTTTTACTATCATTAGTACTGTGCTTATTTTGTTGAACTATTTATGGTTTTTAATCCAAATTTTTTTAATATTTTTAATTAGGGTTAAGTTCATGAAATTTAATTTTTATTAAATTATTTTTATGAAGAAAGGAATTTTACAACATGAAAATCAATCAAAATTGTTATTGATAATCTTTCATTCTTGACGTGGCTGGGGCTCGAACCCCGGCCGGCAGGTTACCATGACATGTTTCGATCGCAACCACTCGATCTCCTCAGATGGATTTGCCGTCTTACACTCGCAGCCATCGACGACTGCTGACGTCAATAGTCAAACATCAATCCTTAAACCAAATTGTATTCTAACATTTGGTAGATCGAAATTTGCTTTCCTGAATGATTATCCATTTTAATTGACCTTACATGTTTTTTCCTTACTTCTGTTTTTTCGTACTTTTGTCAAGAATTTTTCTTGAAGTCCACGTACATTTTTTGTTTTTTCATTTTGTCTTTCTCTTTTCTGTTGACCTTTTTCAGCACAACTTGAAGGACAAATGTACACATAGAGCTCGTGCCTTAGCTTTAACAATAATAAGCATGTTTAATTTGATGTTGTAGGTGCAATACATATTAACGAAAATTTAAAAAAGTACTAGTTAAAGAACGGAAAAGTGCCAAAAAGATCCCTTTCACAGATTCTCATTCACTCAGGACCTTGCATGTACAATTTTATGTTTCTATGTTCAATACTAACTAAAATTCAGAAAGTACTAGTTAAAGAACAAAAAAGTACCATAAGCCTTCCTACTCTTTTTTACTTAGGACCTTCCACGTTTCATTCACTCAGGATTTTTTAATTGCATGTTGAATTTTATGTTTATAGGTAAAATATTTACTATAATTCAAGAAAGTACCACTTGTAAAACAAAAAGCTTAAGAAAGGAATTTTATTTCGGTATTTCCCACTTTTTGGTACTTTTTTTCTCCCCATTAAAGTATTAAGAATTTCAATATTGTAGTAGGAGCCCATAAATTAATACGTATATGTCAGTGCATGTTCGAATGTTCGTTCCAATTTCGAAAAGGTACCGAATTCGTATTTGTACTTTTTAGATTAGTGTGGTATAAACGTTATTTCTATGTTTATTGGTTTAAAAGATAGATGGAGTGACAAAAAGTTCCAAAATGCAGGTTTCACCCGTTTACTCCCTAAAAGGGCCGAATTTCAAAAAAGTACCAGTCACCTGTCCGCTTATTTTTCTAAAGAACAGCGATAAGATTACATTTTTGTGTATCTCTTTTAGTTCTGGAGATATAAGGTTTCCGAATTTACGCTTTTATCCCCTAAACATTCGAATATAAAAAAATCTCGTCTTAGTGGATCGATTTGGGGAAAAACCAACCTTCTGTCCAAATTTCAAGTTAAGGCTGTGCGATGAAGAATCAGTCAGTGACGACAATTTTATATTTATAAATAAATATTAATAAAACAACCATTACACAAAAAAACATAAATAAACAAAAAACCATAACGAATTTTGTGAGATAATTAGAATTTATTTTGAAATTGTTAAGTTTGGCGGCATGAAATAACCCCCCAAAATATAAGCCCCCAAAAAAATTATGAAATACCCCCCAAAGCGTCGGGCCTTATTTCATATGCAACAAACCCCAATTTTGAAAATGAAATTAGCCCCCAACGAAATGAAATAACGCCCCAAACATAAATGAAATAATTCCCTAATTTTTGGGGGCTTATTTCATATGAAATAAAACTCCAGTTTGTGATATGAAATAAGAGCCCAAAATATGTAATACAATTAATTATATAGTTTTGCTTTAATGAATCCCGCGATAGATACCATGGTACGATATACCAAACACAAGCTTCGTCAACTAAGGCTTTTCAGCATAGCCGGCCTTCGGCCGGGCGCAATGACTTTTTCCTCTATAGTATAACAAGCACCGGCTTCGCTAGCTAAAGCTTCTCTGCATAGCGCCAGTATTTGCTCCTCTATAGTATAAAAAGGGGGGGGTGCTTTAAAACCATGGTATATAAGGCCATGATGGCATTATTGCTCAATTAAATGGGAGATAAAGCCATAATCCCCTTATTGCCCAATCATTGAGAGGTAAGGTCATATTTAAAATTTTGCGAAATGAGAGATATGTATATCCATATTTTTTTTTTCGCAAATGAGATTTAAAGCCATATTTTTTCAGAAAATTGTTATGCATGGTGTAAACATTCTGTAAAAAGAAAAATCCTTAGTTATCATTGAAAAACATTTTTTTATTCTTGTGACGCACGCAGGAAAACTTTATTCTGCGAAGCCACCTGCCGCGTCCTACTGGAGGTTAAATCCCCTAAGCTCGGCCACAGGCCGTCACGCAGAAAAACTTTAGTATGCGAAGCCAGATTTCAATACTTAACTTTAGTGTCTCCGGAACTGAAATGAGAGATAAAGCCATTTTCTAATATTGCTAATGTGAGCTAAGGCCATGATGGCTTTATCCCCATTTAAATGAAAAAAAGGCTTTATCCCCCTATTGAATGAGAGATAAAAGTATCATGGCCTTATCTACCATAGTATTAACGGACCCGGCTACGCAGAGAAGCTTTAGTTAGCGAAGCCGGTGTTTGGTATACCATATAGAGGAAAACCATTGCGCCCGGCCGAAGTCCGGCTATGCAGGGCAGCTTTATTTAATGAAGCCGGTGTTCTGTAAACCAAAGTGGATAAATCCTTGCGCCCAAAAACGTTTTCATTATACATTTAAAAATGAAATAATAATCCCCCAAAAAATATATTGTGGCTTTATTTCATAAAGATTTTTTGGGGGATAATTTCATATGAAATAATACCCCAATTAAAAAAATGAAATAACACCCCAAACAAAATGAAATTACCCCCCAACAATCGTTTTTGTTGTTCTCTGTACAAACTTTTGGGGGGTTATTTCATTATTTTTTTGGGGAGTTATATTTTGGGGGGTTATTTCATGCCGCCGTTAAGTTTATATCACATAAGTATATACATAATCTGGGAAACGGGAAATATCCTTTTAAAATGCTTTTTTGCGCAATAAATATGAAGTAAAATTTTTTCAATATATGGCCCAAAAAACCAACAAAATATTAAGCAATTTAATAATATTTGCATTAAAAAAAAAACAAGAAAATAATTATAATCAGTATAGTATTTAGTAGAGTTGTCAACCTAATTCGATTAATCGATCAAACAAAACCAAACTCTTGTTCGAATAATTTAAAAACGACGATTTTCGAATAACGAATATATCGATTAATTAATGTCGATTAATCGAACATTTTTTTTATTAAAAAAAAATTAAATTAAAGCTTTGAAATATGAGAAATACGTTGTTAGTGATTTTATTCAAAATGTAGGATAGTTAAAAAATATTGTTGCCATAGCCCTGGTTCAATGTTTAGTAACCAAAAACCGTGTTGAGTACTCATTGTATTTAAAAATTGTATTTTATGTTCTTATTAAACAAATCTTTACAAACAATTGATTAGGTGAGTTGCAAAACTCGTTACAAAATTAAAAACACGAGATGACAATTGAATCTAACAGTTCTTTTAGCGCTTTATGAGAATAAATATACTAATTGTATCAATGCATGTCCTCTTCCATGATTTAAGCACGGACATGCATTGATGCAATCAGAATATTTCGTCTAATAATGCGCCAAAAGAACTGTAAGTATCATTTGCCATCTCGTATTTTGAATTTTGCAACAAACGAGTTTTGCAACTCACCTTCTCAATTGTATCAGCTGTTTAATTTTTATATCAAACGTTAAACAATTTTCAAGAAAGGAGATTTTTCAATTTCGGGTGAAAAATTTAGAAATAAACAAAAAGCTTAGATATTAAGAATTGATTTATGTATATTAGAGCGACTCACCAAAAAAGTGCTCGATGTACCCTCCTAAAAATAATTTAGATTTTTGCAAATTTGATGTATTTTACACGGTGCTCTGGAATATATATAAATGCAATTGTGTAGTAACGCTAATATGATAGCCGATTTAGTTTCTAGACCATGTATGGATGAAAACGGGACTAAAGAAAGAAAAAAAGAAAGGATCCACGACTAGATTTTTTTTAATTTGCAAAAAAATATGCCGCAAAAAAGTCGTGGATCCTTTCTTGATTTCTTTCTTTAGTCCCATTTTCATCCATACATGGTCTAGAAACTAAATCCGCTATCATATTGGCGTTACTACAAAATTGCATTTATATATATTCCAGAGCACCGTGCAAAATGCATCTAATTTGCAAAAATCTACATTATTTACATACAAAGATGATGTACTTGGCAAAAGAAAAAAATTTGATACCCATATTGCCCTATATAAAACGAAGGGTTACCACCCTATTGCATTTTCGTCAAAACGCGAACTAGCACGAATTTCAAAAAAAGCTGAGACACGTATTTAATTAAATCGACTAAAGAATAAAATTTGTTAATTTGGCACTTTTATTCCAAACAACCCCGAACAAAAAATTAAAAAACCGTAATTTTTACAGAAAATCCTTAAAAAAGGACATGGATGATCGTCCTTGGACAAATTGTATATACAGTTGTACGCGCCTTAAAAAAGCCTTTCTTACGATACCCAATTTGTATATGTTGGTAAGGGAACAGATTCACAAATTAACAAAAAATGCAAAAATATACCCTTTTTAAAACTGTTCCAGCTCACGAGAGGGGAAAGCTGGAGCCGAAATATTTAAAATGTCATCTTAAAAAAGTCCAAGGTTAATTTTTAGGAGGGTACATCGAGCACGAATTTTGCTTCCATACAACTTGAGTCGATCTAATGTATATAAATCATATCTTGAAAGTAGAAAATGTTGTTATTGTATTATATTTTTTTTTTTAATTATATATGTTTATCTTGACCATTTGCGTAAGTGTCTCAATATTACCATTGAAAATGATGTATTGGAAGATAATTCAACGACATCACGAAATGCCGAACTTGGTCAAATGGAAAAATACATTAAGAGAGACAGCGGCTGTTCAATAGAAGAAATTGTAGACAAGTTTGGCTGAAGATGGTTAGTCTGCCAACGCCTTTCCAGAGTAATATTGGATTATTAAGGTTTTACGATGCCTTTAAGTAATACAACGATATGGAGTTAAGATGAAAAATGTTATGCATCAAAAAAAGAGGAAGTCATAGCGGATGGAATGGAAGATTTTCCATAGTATTTTTTTTTCTAAAAATAATTTTTTTATTCGTTATTCTCATCGATTAATCGAAAAATTATTTAGATTTAATCGTTTGATCGAACGAACAAAAACAATTATTTGAATTATTCGAACAAAGTTGAAAGGCAAATAATTGACAACTCTAGTATTTACAGACGAATTTTCCCACCAAAACAAAGTTTTTCTATGAGGATAAAATTTTTATGAGTGCCGAGTATTATCTAGATACACCATCTACATAAGATATTTTGTCTTAAAGGGATTTAAGGCACGGTCGTTAAATTTTATATTAATACTAGCTGTCTAATCAGAAGCGAAAATGAGGCAGTGTGTTAAAAATGTAGTTGTGTGAGTTTTTTTTTTTAAATTTTCTCATACTATTATCAGAAGTGAAAAGAAGCAAGAAATAAATAATAAAAAAATTAAATTTTCCATCTTTCATCAGGAATTTACATTTTTTTTAAAAACCATCTCCTAAAAATTACGAATCGAAAAAAAGTAACATGCAGCCTGTATTCTTTAATCTATTACAAAAAACGACTCACTCGCTAACGACAACGCCTTACACAATAAGGCCGAATATCTCCTACACAATATTTAAAATATACAGCCTTATTACGGTTTTCGTTCTCGCAAACGACTGTGTAGTTTTTTGTAATAGATTTAAGTAACACACAACAAAGAACGACAACCGTAATAATGTTGATTATATCCAACTTTGTCGTCAACGACTCCATTGCGTGACAATGTCTTCTATTTTGTTCACGACAAAAATTATTATATGATTACTTATTTTAGACAATTTACCATGTGCTTTCTAAGTACAGTAGTTGAAATTTTATGTTGCTTGTTATACCCTCCACCACAATCAGTTGTGAAGAGGGTATATTAAGTTTGTCTTTCCGTGTGAAACTTTTTTATTATTCAACTCAGACCCCATAAAGTATATATGTTCTGGGTCCTTGAGTAATTCTAAGTCGATTTAGCCATGTCCGTCTGTCTGTCCGTCTGTCCGTCTGTTGAAAACACGCTCACTTTCGAACAACTCAAAAGAAATGAACAAACTTGGTGCCAAATTGCTTGTAGTTATCCTAAGCAGTTTGGGATTGAAATCCAGCAAAATCGGTTAAGTAGGACCAGAGCTATGAATCAAAATGTGGAACCACCACCTAAAAAAATTGATAATTTTGTTAAAAAAAATAACATAAATGCTGGAACAACGCACGGAATGAGATAAGATTTTGCAAAAATTCGTTTTTTTTGAATGGAAATCACGCTGTTAAATTTCATGATGATCCATCCATAATTTACCCTAAGCCCCATATAAACAATACTCCCGGAAAACAGTTTAGTACGCCTAAAACCGTAAAAAATAATGCAATCATAACAAATTTTGGCTCGTCACAGTTTTATAGGACTATAAATGATACTGTGAAATTTCGTGAAGATCGATACATAATTTACCCTAGGCCCCATAGAAACCCTACTCCCGGAAAAAAGTTAAGTACACCTAAAACCATAATTAATAATGCTAGCATAACAGAAATTGGTACGTCACAGTTTTAAAGGACTAGAAATGACGCTGTGAAATTTCGTGATGATCGGTCCAAAATTTACCTCAGGCCCCATATAAACCCTACTACCGGAAAACAGTTTAGTCGCCTAAAACCATAATTAATAACAAATCGTCACAGTTTAAGATAATAATAACATCATACAGATATTACTCCTTAAACATTCGAGCTGTCGGTGGAGGGTATCAAAGATTCGGCACAGCCGAATATAGCACTCTAACTTTTATTTCCGTTTGTAAGATACTGACAATGATGTAAGTAAAAACTGCATGAAATCAGTGCTGCCACAACCAATACAATGTTTACAACCAAAATTTTTGAAAAAGTTACCAAATGTAAAAAAACATAACCAAATTTATAATTCCTTTTATTAATTGAGAAAATCATTAAAATTTATTTCAAGGTGCATTGTAATACAAAGGGTATTTGCACTTTATAGTAAAATAATAATTGTAGGGCTCACATCTGAATCGAACCAAGTCATTTAATATAATGTATATGGGCATTTCCGTCAAAAGGTCCACCGTGACCGAAAATTTAAAAGTTATTAAAAGCTTATTATTTTACGATATTGTTATAGAGAAATATTTCGATTTTACTAATTTTATAAATTTACTCATAAATTTGTTCACTTAGATGAACAATCAGACTGCAAAGTTGTGCAAACGTAATTTCTTATATGTGAGAATGTTTTATTGTATGTTTTCTTTAATATTTATCTTTCTTAAAAGAGGTGATATTTGATAAAAATTATTCCAAAAAAATGTTCTTACATGGTCTGTAATCTAAGGAAGAGTTCAAAGAGAAATATGTTATTCGGATTAACGGTAAATTTTTATTTTATTTTGATCATTATTCAGTTAAATTATTACGGAAAAAATTTCACGTTCGAAAAGTCACGTATCGACCCAGATTTTGGCTTAAAAAAAAAGAAAATTCAGAAGATTTTGCAATCAAACCAAAGACATTTTAATGTTTTATTGCTACGTAAAATTCTGAAAGTAGTTTGACTAACAAATTGTGATAGGTTTCGCTTAGTTACGCCTTTTTATACATGGCCAAAAAAAGTACTTCTGTTTTTGTCACGTTCGAACCGCTACTTCTTTTGCCATTATCTTTGACCTAGAATCGCGCCCTCCATAAACTTTGGCATAGATAACAGTGCTTTCTTAGTGCTTTAATTTATGGGTTAAGAGAACGTTAAAATATTTGTTGTTTAAAATGTTATTGCATTTTTGATCAGGGACCGAAACTAACAGTTATATTGGAATCTTAAAACAAAAAAAGCACATAGAAGTAAACGTCGAAAAACTGATTCAAGTATACCATATTGTTCCTTATGCACTAGTCAATGATAAAATATATTGATTTTTAAAATTTTGATTTTTATATTTTTTAACAGAAATAACTGTTATTTTTTGATTTTTATTTTTTCGATCAAAAATAACAGTTATTTTTTGATTTTTATTTGTTTGAACAAAAATAACTGTTATTTTTTGATTTTTATTTTTTCGATCAAAAGTAACAGTTATTTTTTGATTTTTATTTTTTCGAGCCAAAATAAAAGTTATTCTCTAAAGAAATGCACGTATTTTAATAATTTAGATGACTTTTAATAATTATTTTAATGTGCATAAGAAATTCCAATAATAATTACACACTAAAATAAAAATTTTAATTCAACTAAATTATTAAATCACGTACATTTCTTTAGAGAATAACTTTTATTTTTGCTCGAAAAAATAAAAATCAAAAAATAACTGTTATTTTTGATCGAAAAAAATCTAAAAATAACAGTTATTTTTGTTCAAAAAAATAAAAATCAAAAAATAACTGTTTTTATCTGACTTTTATGAAAAAAGGTATAACTGTTACGGTCCCTGTTTTTGATGCGTACGACTGTCACGTTCAACACTTTGGAATTACCCATATAAATAGTTCAAAGCTTCAGTTCAGTTTTGTAATAGACTAAATCAAAAAGTGTTTCGTTCCTAAGGTAACAGTAATAAACTCATGTCAACGGCTCCCGAAATCAATGGCAGTTCACTTACGCAACCTCAAAATATTTTCGAATAATCTTTTTTGACTTGGTTCGCTTTAGCTTTGAGCCCTCCAATTATAAATCAAGAAAACAAAACAAGAAATGTAAAAAAAAAACGAGAATTGTATTTGTTTGCTAACTACCACTTATAATCAGGGCTGTCAGATATGGCGATTTCTCGCCAAACGTGGCGATTTTTAAACGTGCTTTACGATGGGATTTCCCATTTGGCGACTGGCGACTTTTATGGCGATTTCTGATATAACTGGCGAATAACTTGGCTATTTTTACCATTTATATTATTTCGGCGATTTTGCTTAACAACTTGTAATTTTTTGTTATCATTACTAATATAAAAAAACATATTAAGTAAACTTTATATTCAGTCACTATTTAATTCTAATAGAATGTATGTAATTCTAATAGTATGTTAAAACTCCAGTAATGAAATCGGTGAGGCTGAAGTGTACGATCTTTGTGCCAATTCACACGTTGCAAGTCTTACTGAACAACCTAAACAAAAGCGGCAAGCGTTTGTTTAAACATGAAAATTTTATCTAAATACAATTTCAATGAAAAAAACCGACATAGCGGTCTGTCAAACAAGATTTATCAGCCGGGTGGTTTCTAATTCGCATTCGAATGGTTTGTTTCGTATAAATTGTATGCAAATGAGAAGTTTTGACATACAAAAAACGCTTCCGCTCTTATTTAGGTAGCTCAGTTATTGATCAGCTTGCTACCTTATAGGCGAGAGATAGTGAGAGAGAAACGTTTATTTTCCTCTCTTCACTCTCGTTATAAAGTAGCAAGCTCAGTGATGCCAACTTTTTGAGAGCAAAAAGCAATTTAAAATTTAAGAAAAGCACTATTTGACACAAAAAAAAGCGTAAAAAAGCACTAAGCCATTTTTACAATTTAATTAAACACAAAACAAGTTGCATTCCGCTGTGCCGAATAAAATATAACTCCAAAATTTAAAACAAAGGTGACGGCGTTGATGTGGACCGTTTTCATTTAAGATTAAATCATAAATATATTTACATTTGTGTATAAAAGTTTTTAAATCTTCAATAAAAATAATATCATCCAAATCATTTGCTGAGTTTGAATTGGCCATAAAACAGTTTTAAAGTAATACAAAAGCGCATGAAAAATGGCAGGTTACACAACCCTACAAGAAATGAATGAGCGAGTAGTCACGTTTTTCATTTTTGGTGCTGAGAAAATGATAGAAAGAAATGACCGAATGTGACCGAAAACTTTATTTCGGTCATTTCTTTCTATCATTTTCTTAACACCAAAATGAAAAATGTGACTACTCGCTCATTCATTTCTTGTAGGGAACGTTCGTTATAAAAGCAATTACTGTCAGCTGTTTTTAATTTATTTAACACTTTGCTAATACCAAGCTACGGCTTTTTTTTTTTGTTTTTAAAGTCTTTGCGTTTTTTTGTACGGTTTCCGACTGCATGTTTTTAAACAATTCCTAAAATTTTCTAAGCCATTTTCTATTTTTGAAACAGTATCTACATCTTTCAAAAAATGTTTATCAAAATACATTGTTTTTATTACGATTACTAAATATGTTGTCAACGCTAAAAAGTGCAACGTTTCGTAAAATTTCCAAATTGCTAGAAAGCCTTGCTCTTACCTCGTAAATAAAGTTTTTGGTAAAACGAACGCAAGTCTCTTTTATCACTTTTTTATCATTTGAAATCTTAAAATCTTTACAGGCCTCCTCAAAATTGTACCCCAAACAGCAAAGCTCATCTTAATCATCCCCTATATTATAATCGTAGTTTTAAAAAATGGTAGAAAAAAAATAAATAAAAATTGTAAAAAGCACTAAAGGCACTAACGAAAAATTGAAAAAGCACCAAGTTAGTGCTTTTTCTTATGGTGTTTTCTTTTCTACAAAAAATGTGACATTTTATTTTAAAAAAATGCAATTAGGTGTATGTTTCTTAAAAATTTTGCTCCCGTAAAAGGAGGCTTGATTTATTCTAAAAAACTCACCCTTTTCGGAAGTAAAATTTTTAAGAAACAGACACCAAATTGCATTTTTTTAAATAAAAAGGCACATTTTTTTGTAGAAAAGAAAACACCGTTAGTTTGGCACTATGGATAGAATTTTGGCGTTTTGAGGCATCAAAAAGCACCATAAATAGTGCCAAAAGCACTAAGTTGGCATCACTGAGCAAGCTGATCAATAAGACTTGCAACGTGTGAATTGGGACATAGACTTGTGTACTTAATTTAAGTTTTTAACTGAATACATATATGATCTCCATTTTATGTTATTTAAAAAAAAAATTACAGAAACAAAACAAAATTGACTTCGGCGACTTTTTTGTATTTTTTCCCAGTTTTTGGCGATTTTTGACTGAAAAATTATACTAGCGTTTTTTGTATGCAAAATTTAATTAAAAAAAAAAGAAAATTTTACAAAAACTGAACAAAATCGACGTTTGGCGATTTCTGAAATCCGGTTTGGCGATAGAGCTCAAACAAATCTGACAACCCTGCTTATAATTTTTTTTTGTGTGTGCGTTTATTTTCTTCAGATCAGTTTGTTACATGAACAATTTTTATATACAGTAGAATCCCGATAATTCGTAATCGCAAGGGACCGGCAATTTCTTACGAATTATAAGGGTTTTCGATTTAGCGGGGTTTCGATTTAACGGGGCTTAAATAAAATAAATACGAACTAACGGGGTTTTTCAATTTATTTACTTAAACGATAAAAAAAACATGAAAGACAAATTGTTAAAAATAAAATATGTACCTATATAAAAATTATTTAAGTAACAAACTGATCTTAAGGAAATAAACACACACACAAGCAAAAATAAAAAAAAAAAAAAAGTTAGAGTGCTATATTCGGCTGTGCCGAATCTTTGATACCCTCCACCGACAGTTCAAATGTTTAAGGAGTAATATCTGTATGATGTTATTATTATCTTAGACTGTGACGATTTGTTATTAATTATGGTTTTAGGCGACTAAACTGTTTTCCGGTAGTAGGGTTTATATGAGGCCTAGGGTAAATTATGGACCGATCATCACGAAATTTCACAGCGTCATTTCTAGTCCTTTAAAACTGTGACGTACCAATTTCTGTTATGCTAGCAATAGTAGTTATGGTTTTAGGTGTACTAAACTGTTTTCCGGGAGTAGGGTTTCTATGGGGCCTAGGGTAAATTATGTACCGATCTTCACGAAATTTGACAGTATCATTTATAGTCCTATAAAACTGTGACGAGCCAAAATTTGTTATGATTGCATTATTTTTTACGGTTTTAGGCGTACTAAACTTTTTTCCGGTAGTAGGGTTTATATGGGTCCTAAGGTAAATTATGGACCGATCGTCACGAAATTTCACAGTGTTATTTCTAGTTCTAAAAAACTGTGACGTTCCAAATTTTGTTACGCTAGCGTTATTTCTTACGGTTTTAGGCGTACTAAAATGTTTTCCGGGAGTATTGTTTATATGGGGCTTAGGGTAAATTATGGACGGATCTTCACGAAATTTAACAGCATGATTTCCAGTCAAATAAAACAAATTTTTGCAAAATCTTATCTCATTCCGTGCCTTGTTCCAGCATTTATGTTATTTTTTGTAACAAAATTATCAATTTTTTTAGGTGGTGGTTCCACATTTTGATTCATAGCTCTGGTCCTATAGAACCGATTTTGCTGGATTTCAATCCCAAACTGCTTAGGATAACTACAAGCAATTTGGCACCAAGTTTGTTCATTTGTTTTGAGTTGTTCGAAAGTGAGCGTGTTTTCAACAGACGGACAGACGGACATGGCTAAATCGACTTAGAATTACTCAAGGACCTAGAATATATATACTTTATGGGGTCTGAGATGAATTATAAAAAAGTTTCACACGGAATGACAAACTTAATATACCCTCTTCACAACTAATTGTGGTGGAGGGTATAAAAAGCGGTAAAAATCATTTTTTCCCTTTTTTTATTACGAATTAGTAGTTAGCAAACAATTACTTACGACTTATACGAGGTAAAAAAGATTTTATTTGAAAAAAAAATTACGACCAAAATGTATGGAAATTTTACGAATTAACGAGATTTTTTCAAGGGACCGATAGTTTATTACGAATTATCGGGAATTACGATTTATCGGGGTACGAATTATCGGGATTTGTATACATATTTTATTTTTAACAATTGTCTTTTATGTTTTTTGTTATGGTTTTACTAAATAAATTGAAAAACCCCGTTAATTCGTATTTATTTTATTTTAACCCCAAAAAAATCGAAACCCCGCTAAATTGAAAACCCCTATAATTCGTAAGAAATGGCCGGTCTTTTGCGATTACGAATTATCGGGATTCTACTGTTAATTGAATATTTTTTAATTAACAGTTATAAATAACAAAAATGGAAAATTGTTTTCCGCTTTTTAGCTGTTATTGGCAGGACTGTCAAATGTGGCGATTTCTTAATCCTTATGTCGATGGAATTTAACGTTTGGCGATATGGCGATTATTTTGGCGAAATTTAAAACGATTGGCGATATGCGAAATGCATTTTATGTAAATATTTTCTAATTTTCATAGGTATATCTCAAAAGAAAAAAAGTTATTTTATTAATACATTATAAAGGTCGAATTAAACACAATATAAGATTTATATCTAAAATATTATAAAAAAACTTTTTTGGTTTATAGTTCCAATGTGTATTTTCAAATATTTATATATGTAAATAAATTCAGAACATTAAACTAATTTTTAAGTTTTTAGAAACACTAAAACGACTTTTGTGTTATTTTTCAGTAATTTTCTGAAATCGATTCCACATGATTTTATGCACTTCCTACTTTAAGCACTACTTATCTTTACTACTTTTAAAATCAAGAAAAACAACGCCCATTTAAAAAAAATAATTTAAAATCTTCGTTGATTTAAACTTCATTTGTTTTCGATTTAAGAACATGGCGTTTTTAATTAAAAAATCAAAAATGACAATATTTTATTAGCGAAAATCCTAAAAAAATTATTTGGTTGCTGTTTTTTGAAAGGGATTTTTTGTTTTCTATAAATTATAAAAAACTTCCGTTCATTGGTAACAAATAATGAAAAAATCGTAGTACACAGTACAAATTATTCGAGCTCGTTAATAATTGTATCAAGAAAAACACATTCGTACGTGTTATTATTTTAGAAAAAAGTAACCAAAATTAAAAAAAATATTCACATCTCCACATTGGACAAAAATATAACCAATTTTGGTTAGAAATAACCAAAAACGGCAGCTCTGCATGAAATATATTTTCTTGGCTGCGACTACTTTCATTAGCAAGTATTCGGTTTAACTGGTTTAAGCTAATTCGTTAATTGTATTTAGGTATGCATTTAAATCAACAATTAAAAAAAAAGAATGTGAGAAGAAGTGATTGAAAAGCATCCAACTACGGCAGAAAAAGACTTTGACTTTCATATTATCGTCAATAGAATTTTATACAAGACTAGCCGTTCCCGCGGCATTGCCCGCCCAGAATGAATTTTTGATTAACTTTATAGAATTATAAAGCCTGTGTGTTTTATTGTGTTTAGATCATTCTACATAAGTTTTGAAGTTTAAGCTGCTTACCTTGTCCCTTCCCTCTAGCTTTGAAAAACATATAAACCCTGTGTGTTTTAATTACGCTGATCTATCTATTTAAATTGTAATTTGAATAGAAATAAAAAGTCCCCGGGAGTTTTTTCCTTTTCTAATTTTTACAATTGAATTAACATAGGAAAAAGGGGAATCCCGGGGAATTTAAATTCATAATTGGGCTGTGTATGTCCTCTCTTGGTCGCTTTCGGTCAGGGGACGCTCGAGCGGAAGGATGACTGGAGACGGAATGAAGGGGGAACAGCTTACTCATGTTAAAATGGCCTTCATTTTCTTTTGAGTACACAAATTATTGCTGTTGTAGATCTCTTCTAAAACGATAATTAATATTTTCTGAATATAGGAGGTTTAGCGGCCCTGAACCATATCCTTAGTTAGCACCAATTAGAGAAATTCAAAGTACCAAAAAATCCCTCTTACAGATTCTCATTCACACAAGAGTTTGCATGTTTGTATTTGATGTTTATAGGTCCAATATTAACGGAAATTCAAAAAGTACCAGTTAAAGAACAAAAAAGTACCAAAAAGCCCCTCTAACAGATTCCTATTTACTCAGGACATTGCATGTTTAATTTTATGTTTCTAGGTCTAATACAAATGAAAATTAAAAAAAGTACCAGTTAAAGAACAAATTACTAGCAAAAAGTTCTGTTCCAGATTCTAATGCACTCAGGACCTTAGCTGTTTAATTTAATGTTCATAGGGCCAATATAAACGAAAATAAGAAAAAGAACCAGAAAAAGAACCAAACAGTACCAAATAGATCCCTTTAAAGATTCTCATTCACTCAGAACCTTTCATGTTTAGTGTTATGCTTCAAGTCCAATACTGACGGTAATTTAATGAGTTAAAGACCAAAAAAGTAGCAAAAATTTTATAATTCTAGGTCCAATATAAACGGTAAAAAAGTACCAGTTGATAAACCAAAAACCTAAAGAAAGAAATTTAATTTTCCGCATTTCCATTTTTTGTACTTTTTCCCCCCACTGAAGTTTTTAAAATTTCAATATTGTACTAGGAGCCGCCCGGGGTGCTCACTAGAACACCTTATCATCTAGCGCTACGGGAGTCAGTAGCCGCAGTACTGGTGATACTATTGACTGAGGTCTCCATTAGTATGCTTTCGCAAGAAAGGATTCCTGTTTCCGGTATATTGTCAAGCGGAAGTCTTGCCCTTTGAAGAGATTCTCTGTATTTGGCACAAAGAAATTCATTAAATAATTACTACTTTAGTTTTTGATGTTTTAAATAGTAGGTACAAACAAATGGAAATATGTGTACACTTATTCATAAAAAAGTATGTAAATAGTTCAAGAATCACATTTAATGCCATGACAACGTATCGGAAACATAAATAAACAATTTTCTATCCTTTTATCATTTCGGGTTATGGAATATTATGTGACATACGAATTTGTTAAAACTCAAGTAATTACAAACAATTTAATTTATTTGCTTGGTCTTCATATTTTATCACATTTTTAACACTTTGGTGTGAAAATGACGCTGTGATTTATAGTGGTTTAGTAGTACGATCTTCATTTAAAATTAGTTGTTGATTATTTTGTTCGATTTAAATGTTTTGTTCTGTTTAAAAGATTAAGTTGTTAAAATAAATTTGCGATTGGTATGTACAAATGATGTTTATATCTTATCTAGTTAAGTAATTTGAAGATAATTAAGTCTCTAGACTCATAAATTTCTGTATATGTGTATGCACTTACATACGTAGCAAAAAATAAGAGGTTTGTGTTTTTTTAATTTGATTAAATCAAATGTTTATTTTTCAAATAAAAAATACAAATTTATGGAGTCCGACCGAACTTTTGGCTTAGGCAAAAACCTACGTTCGGTAAAATTTTCGCCAAACTCCGAACTTTGTAAATGCCGTAATTTGACCCCTGGTTGGCTGCACTGCACGTTTTTGTCTAAATTTGAAATAGAACAATTTATAATTGATAACTTCATTGTTTTGTAAACACCCAAAAATATAGAAAATCGTACATATGAGTATTTCCTGGGGTCACGAACTTACGTTCGTACGCTTTTGATGTACAATTAGTATAGAAAGCCAAACTTTTCCTAGCATTTTTTTGCGATTCGATAGCATTTGGGAAGCTCTATGTTTAGTACAAAAGATGGATTTCATCGAGTTTAAGTTTTCATAATAAGAGTTATAAACGTGTGGTCACGAACGTACGCAAAATAGAAGTCAACTTCGGCGGACAGTAGTGAAATGTTAAAATCTGCGTAATGAAACGGAATTTTCAAAAGTGATTAATTTATTTTAAAAGTGTATTAATGTAGGTCTCCATCCAGTTTTTACAACATAAAATATCTCTCTTGGTTTTTATTTAATTGGCTTATGTACTGGTCGCGAACGTACGATTTTATCATATGTTTTTTTTTTTAATATTATCACCATGCATTTTTCCATAAATGTCTTAAAATTTCCTTAACAAAAAAAAAAACTTAATACTTCTTTTGCAATTAATCGTAATGGAGAGATTTTGAAGAAAGCGTGTAAACATAACATATTTTTTGCATGTAAAATAAGTATATAAAAATGACGTTAGAAGTAGAAAATACAGAATATTATAAAATTTTCCAGTTTCCAGCCCAATTTCCTCAAGTAAAACAGCTCAGATATGCTAGGAAACCATTCTTTTATAAGAACATAGACTTTTTTCTAACTTGAGGGTTACACGATCAAGTTTTGGCTATCAAGTTTTAATACACTCACACTTTTTTACCAATACACTCATACTTTTAAAAATTGATACGAACTTGCCTCTAAAATTCTCTTGCCAGTGAGTGTATCAATTTTCGTTCAAGAAAGCAGCTTATTACAAATCTTTTGAAGTTGTTTTTGTTTTTTTTCACAAATAAGTATTTTGCCGGCAAAAGCTGAAGTTCTTTTTTTTTACAAATTGTTGCGGGAATTTAAAAATTTTAACTAAAAACCTAAAAAAAATAGTGAAATATGTTTATTAATAAAATTAATAAGCAAAATGATAAAGTCCCTTCGAACAGCCTACAGTGCAGAAAAATCAAAAGTGGAAAATAGCAAAACATTTTGAGTTGTTTTCTCGGCGACGACATCTTGAAAAAGTAAATTGCTTTCAACTTGCGTGCAGCCTACGTCACAGCTGTCAACTTTTGCATATTTTGACAATCAGTATATGTAAAAGACTATCAAGAAAATCTTGATCGTGTGGCTGCACTGTAATAATAATAAGCAATAAAAGACGATGATAATCAACATTTTAATTTTTCATCCTGGTAGACCATTCTGGGGAAATGCCCATATGTTTGTATAAATCAAAAATAATATAAATCATACATAAATGGTTCATCTTTATGACAAGAACAAGGGCTTTGGAGTCGTCAAGAAGTAGTTACAACTGTGACTCTAACAACTGAAATTTTTAAGTACGACTCTGGCTTTGGTGCTAAGTATATATGTATGTATGTATGTATGCTGTGGTTTTATGCATTAATTATTCTTTGAATAATAAACAAAATACTATAATATCGGAAAATTTTAAATAAATTAACAATTTTTCAAGTGGTAAATCGAAAATAAAAACAAGTAAGAGTTTTTTTTCGCTATGCCGAATCTTACATACCCTTCGCAATGGTGCGAAAAGAACAGAAAGTTATATACAGTTAGAGACAAAATTGTTCACGAAATTATAAAAAATTTATGTACCTACATACATATATGTATCATGAAAACAGTTTCAACTTGGAAACTTTCTTAAGCCATATGTATGGCTTTCTACATTTTATAAAAAAAATAATGTAAATATATTTTTAAAAGTACCGTTAGTTTTTATATTTATACTAAGTTAACATCCAAACCATATGTGTGAACAATATTAACCCTGTGTGTATCTTTCATAAAAATTCCAAAAAAAATTCAATTTTTATCTGTGGGATTTGCTTTTAAAGTGAGTAAATTAATTCATTAATATAAAATTTTAAAAAAATTGAGCAATTAAATTTTGCCTAAATTCTTCAAGAACGGTAAGTCAAAAACGGCACTTTTAAAACAAAGCATCGTGAAAAATTTACAAAAAGCTGTCTCACATCGCAAGATCACAAAAAATAAAACATTTCAATGAGATTTAAAGTCAAAATAAAAAAAGTGTAGTTTGGATACCAAAAGCAACAAAGCTGTACCTCGTTTCTGTATTTCTCGCTTCGTAAAATTTTCCGCATGAAACGTGTGAATTGCAACAAAAATAGTGTGAAATGAAACAAAAAATGGTTTTTCTCACGCAAGTGTTTCTGTATCTTTTCTTGGCGAGAATGATCTGTCATTTTAATAATTTTCCAGCAATTATTGGAAGGATGCGAGAAAAAGTGTTTCTATAACAATGTTTTGCGAAAAGTTTCTTTCAAGAACTGTCAAAATCTATATCGGTTTACAAATGGCTGAGATATAAATCTGTAATTTACCTATTCCTATAAATTTTTTTCTTTTTTTTACCTGAAATAGACTTAGTAGAACAGATGGTAGTTTTAGTTAAAAAAATCGGTTCATAAATGAACGGGTTACAGACAAACAACTTTTTTTCTTGAAGAAATAATGGTTTTTGCCCAAAAATTTCCATATAAGATAAGAATATCAAAAGGGTGTTTCCACAGAAATTGACCCCTTATAGTTCAAAAATTAAATTTTTATTTTGAATTAATTTGTCCGCTATTATACAAAATAAATGTATCGTGTCATATTCCTAAAGATTAACTTTAATTTTATTTATACTAACAAAAATATATTTTTTTTGTCACCGATAATAAATGAATTCACACGCAAAAAACTTGTAATTTTTATAATGTATTATTTAAACAAAACATTTCAAAGAATTAAATCAGATATTTAACTTGACATATCCTGTGCAAAATTTTACAAAACATGATGTTTGTTTCAGACATTTAAAAACAGCACATTTATAAAGTAACGGCCGTTACTTTGGATACACCCAAATATCAATCATATTTTGTTAATGTATATAAGAAGTATTAAATGTTCAAAATAAGCCAAATCGGTCCATTTCTTTCCCTCGAAATTTTGCTTTTGCCGATACATTTTTCAGGGAAGAGGCAAACAACTTCGAGGACAATTTTCATAAAAGGAATAAATAAAAAAATTTAAGCTGTCTTTTTTTTAAAGATATTTTTTTTACTAATAAACAAACATATTAAAATATTTAAAACTATCTTATTTCGAAGACTAAGGGGCAACGCCAACAATTTCATTGAAAGCAAAAAAAAAATCAAAAGTATTTTATAAATTTGTTGTTACTTTCTACAGAAATTCATTTTGTTTTTTCAATTTTCAACGCCACAAAATATGAAGTGTTTGAAATTTAAAAATTCAATATGAATTTCTATAGAAAGTAACAACAAAATTATAAAATATTTTTGATTTTGTTTTGGCTTTCGTCACTTTTTTATAAAAATCATTAAATCGTCACTTTGCTAATTTCGGAACAAAAAGTTGTCAAAATGACAATAACTCGTCAAATCTGGCAGCCCCGTTTTTATTATATTTATTTCTTTTGTTGACGTTTCGCTTTTATTTGACACTTAAGTACTGGAAATATTCCAGTATAAACAGAATTTGTTGTGTCTGTTTTCGCATTCAAATACAGAAACACTTTTATCTCATAAATCGAGAAACGATGGAATTTTTTGTTTCACACTTCATGTAAGAAATTTTACGATGCGAGAAATACAGAAACGAGGTACTGGTCACACAAAGAAAACTTTCGCCAAAAGATTTTCGCAAATCAAAGCGACTTATTGTTACTTGTGTAGTCAATATAGCTATTAAGGGCCGGCAAATACTGAGCATAGAGGACAATTTAGATATAAGCACAAAGTTGCTTAAGTTATAGTAGAGTAGTAACTAGAATAAAGAGCGAAAATAAAGGCTGAAAACGGCTTGCAAAAAAGTAAGAAAAATTAATTATTAATGCGATTTCCGTATAAAGTGCTAAATTATCAATTTTTCATATTTGATAAATACACTGAAATTTATTGTTGAGGGAAAGCTAGCTTCTTTGCGCATTTAACTGGTTGCTTAGGCCAGCTCATCAGGAAACCTTTTCCAAAGATTTTAGAAAAGCCAAAAATATTAAACAAATAAAACCCTAAAGCGAATAATAATTATAAACACTCTAAGTCTTACTTGCAACAATATCAAAGCTTAAACAAAACACCAACAATAAGTTTTAAAGATTCAATTCGTGTAACATGCTTAGATCGGACAAAAATTATGAGATTGGAAAAAGTTTTTATATTTAAAAAAATGTATAGCCTATTTTGCCAATAACACTAATTTTGTGAACAATGTTGTCCCTAACTGTAAATACCGTTCCTTAGATATATAAAAATATATTTTGTATCCTGCCCACTTCTCCAATTCCGCCCATATTTTGTCGGATGTTGTGTATTGTTAACCAAAATGCATGTACATAATTTTTAAACTTTGGCTCTTGCCGTTCTCCACACAGAAAATTTTTAACAACACAGTTTGTTAAAAATAAAATTTTAGGTCAACAAACTTTTTATTTGATTCCATGAAAAAATTTATTAAAATTACACTTAGCAAAATAACACTCAATAAAACATATTTAATAATTTAATAATTAAATATTTCTTCATATTCAATAAAAAAATATTTGAATCAAAGTAGACAGAATTTTAACAACTCTTGTCCATTTTTAGCTTTGATATCGTTGCAAATAAGACTTGACTTGACTTTGTAATTCTTATTCGCTTTACAGTTTTATTTGTACAATATCTTTAGTTTTTTTTTGGCCCAAGCAACCAGCGAAATCACGTTCACATGTTGTAACTCGATTTTTCCGACTTTTTGTTTTAACCAGAAAAGTAATCAGTAAATACCGCCTTACAATTTTGCAATTTTTTTGTTTGGCGGAATATCGGAATTTTTCCTAATTCTTGGATTATAAAAGAATATATAGCAAAATGTTTCAAATATTTGGTAAAAAAAAAGTATTTTGTCTCTCCTGAAAAGGAGTTGTTTTTAAGTTACGATGTTGCGGAAGAAAACCATCGATATATGCCACTATTAGGCATATTGCCGAATTTGAATATAATCAATTTATGTGAATATAGAAAAAAAAATTCATATATATGCATACACCGACAGCAGGTTTAGCAACAGAGTTGCAAACTGTATAAAAAATAGTTATTATAACAATAAAAAAATTCATCCCTGATACCAAGACAAAAATTTATTTTTATACCCACACCACAATAGTGGAGAGGGTATTATGCATTTGTGCTGATGTGTGTAACGCCTTAAAATAGTGGTCCTAAACCCACCTTAAAGTATACCGATCTACTCAGAATCACTTTCTGAGTCGAACTAACGATGTCCGTCCGGCTGGCTGGCTGGCTGTCAATGTAAACTTCTGCGCAAAGTACAGGTCGCAATTTTGGAGATAATTTGATAAAATTTGGGTCATAGGTTCTTATTGGCACAAGGACCAAGCCTATTGAAAATGGGCCGAATCGTGGGACCACGAGGGACGATAGGGGGAATTTCTTCCTTTCAGAAACTATCAAACCGATTTTATTGAAATTTAAAACATGGATAGAACCATATCTATATGGACACAAAATGTATACATTTTAAAAAAAATCGGACCACGAGGGGAGATAGGGGCAATTTCTGCCTCTCAAACCGAGTTTAATGAAATTTAAAACATAGATACCCAGCAAAAACTTACATTGCAAAGTAATGAGTTAAAAAGCTAATATAACGACTCTTCACTAATTATACATTGGCATTTTAACTCATTATTTTAACACGGTGATGTCATTGGAGGCAAGTACTTACCTCCCTCGCTTACAAATAGGGAGTTAAAAAGTTATTACTCCGATGTCACCAAAATTACAACTAACATTGAATGACTTTAAAAAAATTTTTTTTTTGTTACTTTTTTTTTATTATTTTTTTTTCTATTTTTTCTTATTTTATTTTACTTTATGTTTTTTTCTATTTTTTCTTATTTTATTTTACTTTGTTTTATTTTTTATTTTGTCTCTGGTGGGATTCGATCGCGCAACCTCGGTGCTGATAGACTAGCTCACTACCAGCTAGTCTAGTGTAGCTTTTGTATAAAAAAAACGTTGTTTTACTCAATTAAGAGCGTAAATATGAGATTAAATTATTGTAGGCAACTACTTACCACCCTCGCTTACAAATAGGGAGTTAAATAAGTCATTACCAAACTACGTCTATGTAATGAAGATGGTATGTAGTAGTCATTGAAAAGTAAGTTGTTCAGTAATGGCATGTCATTACCAAGTTTTTGCTGGGTAGATCCATATCTATAGGGACATATTAGCTATACAGTTTTTAACAAATAGGACCACAAGGGGAGGCAGGGGGAAATTTCTGCCTCTCACAAACTTTCAAACCGATTTTCATGAAGTTGATAAACATAGATAAATCCATATTTACATGGACACATAAGCATGATGTGTTTTTAAATACTGTGGTTATGGTCGGGCTTGACCGACTATACTTTCTTACTTGTTTTTGAGTGGAGTGTTGATGACAAAAACTAAAACGATTTATTTATTAGTTTTTGTATATGCGACAGCGCATAGAGAAAGGGACCAGTAAGGTAAAGGGAACAGTAAAACCAACTACACAAAACAAGAGGTAGGGACGACCTACGCGCGTTTTTGAGATGTGTCGCTTTCAAATGAGACCAATACCAAGACGCTCAGTTATTGGTACACCAAAGATACACGTATTTAAATCTTTAAAATGGCTCTCCTGAACAAAACCTTTAGGTCCCTTTCTATTTTGCGGCTTCGAAAACAAAAACGAACTTGGTACATGCTGCTAATGTGACTATAACCCTAACAATTTGCTTTACTTTTGCCTTTGCTAGCCGCTGATAGATTGAATATATCGTCGACTTAATACGTAAACCTGCTAAATCTATTTTAAAGTAAATATAGATTTTGATACGCTTCGTCAACCAGCATGTTGGTTTTCTTCAATTTGGGTCTTGGAGTGTGTAAAACCAACTTTATTTTTTGTTTTCCTCTTAAGCTGCAAATATGAAATGCAAAAGTTTTTTGTCTTTCCTTAGAAATGTACTGAAAAGGAGTAAGCAGGTTTGCATATTTTTTTTAATTCCCTAAGCAAATCCCCGCGAAGCTCTACGACTGTGCAGGAAAGAAACCAGAGTCTCTGGCGGGTATCAAACCCGCAACCCCGGTGGTTATAGCTCACTTCCAGCTAGCCTTCCAGGGAACTTAAGCCGACGATATGGCAAATGTGCTTATATCGCTGAATGGACTATAAAGTAATTACGTTTTAATAAATTTACTTATAGCCACAGAAAATAAAGATAAAATGGACTTTATCGCTAATGTGGCTTAAAAGGGTAGTGATTATAAACGAAGAGTACTGTATACCAGAGAACTGCAAAAACCACTATTTTTGTTGATTAACTCATACGCTATAATTTACATTAACTCTATGCCTGTAAAACAAAGTTCAACGTTGGTAATTTTGACATCGTTTTGTACACATTTGATTTGTGCATGTGTGAGTTTTTTATTGAAAGTGCTTTGTTTGCATTTATTGTTGCGCACGCAATAACACAATTTCTTAAAGTTAAACGGCATTTATTCTTTTGCTTTTGCATTTAAGTAGTCATTGTCCACTCAATGACACAACGACGAATGTAAATTGGTATGTGTACGAGTCGCTTTGTTGGTATGATTGTTGTAGGCATAAGTTCAAATAAACTAGTTGTATTGTCCAATTTGTTTTTGTTTTTACCCTGCGAATAATATTGGACCACCTGATTTAGATCAAATGGACTACTCATTGGACTAGTCCGATGTAATGCAAGCATGGACCATATCATTGTTAAAAAGTGTTTGTAGTGAGACGACATGTCTTCGTTTTTTAACGAAATGTGTTCGTTTTTAAACGACTTTAAAACTAATCCTCTTGAGTAGGTATACCATGGAGTAGTTTTAATACTACTCCTTTGTAATCCAAAGCTGGGTTATATGGTCCTGCCCTAGGACATTGTACTGTTAAATAGACCATGTTTTTGCTATACGTTTGGGTTACTTTTGGACTAGTCCCTTGTGGGCTACATTTTACACGCGTGTTTGGACTAGCCCTATTATTTGCAGGGTATTTTTTTAAAAGCGTAACAAGCAACATTAACAACAAAAACAACAATACATTGTACATACAGAACTACTGTACTTTTTACGAAATGATAAAAAATAAAAACGTCTTCTGTTTCTATGGAAATTGTTTCAGCTGCTGAATAGTCATCAGAGCAATGATTTTTGTGTATTTTTCTTTGTATATGTTTTTTACCAAAGCAATAATTGACGAACGAAGCTAAACATGGTATGAATGGCAAAGTCAATACGCTGTGCATGACTTGAATGAATTTTATTAAAACAACACCAATGTGTGTGGTTGAGAAAGTTTGATTACATGAACACAAATGAGTGTAGGTATTTGATGTTGTTGATTAAATGCGAATTTTTTGCAATCGCACAAAGCCGTTCTCTGATACACACAATGTTTTTCTTCATCACTCACTGTTGCTGCATCCTTTCCTTTGCTGATGAAGAAATGTAACCAAAAACGGCGGCAGACCGACTCGATATGTTTTTCGTCATCATTCTATTTTTGTATTTGATGTATTCAAGTAAACAGTTTGCAAAAAATTGAATACGGGATTTAGTTTTTTTTACAAATTTTGAAACCAACCGAAAGATTATTTTGTTACTTATAATGTTGTTGTTTCTGTTGTTTAAAAAGAGTGAAACGTTTTTTTACCTTCTATTGTTTTTGTTGTTTCTTTTTTACTACAAACCTCGTCACGCTATTTTATCATCTTTCTTATTGTTGTACTTTTTTTAAAGCGTCCAAAAATAGACTGCATGTGTTTTTTGTTGTAGTTCAACTGCACGTTCAATCACTTGTATTGTGAAAACCGAACATACAACTTTTATTATAACTTTTTGGAAACTTATGGATCATTGGTAACTTAAAACTTTTCCTATGTTTTTATTTTCTAAAAATTAAAATTTCGATTAACACATCTAGACTAATTTTTAAAAGAAATATGAGGAGACTTTATAAACTGAAATTATACTAGTTCGTATTTCGTTAAATATTATATTAGTATAAATATTTAACCAATAAATTTGTATGTATGTATTAAAATTATTTACAAAACGTCACCTGAAATCCAAAAAGTCGTCAGACAAAAATGTCAAAATTAACCTTTTTAATGACTATGAAGTAAATATCCAAAATCTATCATAATTATTTATGAAATTTTTTGTCGCCTTTTGGATTTAAGGTGATGAGATATCAATAAATTGTCGTTATTAAAATACGTTTTGAATAATATTGTTTGTAAATTTTTATAAAAGCAAATGTGTAAATAAAATTTTTAAAAATTTTAAATAATATGCACATACATATTTATTGTTAACAGATCTGTAAAAGACTGCAATCAATTGACATTGAAATCAATATGATTTTACCCAAACTGATTTCTTAATATTGTTACGTTAATGCCTTTTCAATAACGTTTTCGGTTTATTTCCTTTATAATAAACCTCTTGAGTTCTTTATTGCACTTTAATAAAATTAAATAAACACAACACTTTAATTTATAACACTTATAGCCTGTTCGTCGATTTCGAACGTTAACGGTCGCATAGAAAATTATATTCAAAACAAAAACAAAATTCGAAAAATTGTTTTTGTTTTAAATGTAATTTTCTATGCGAACGTTAACGTTCGAAATCGACGAACAGGCTGTTTTTTATTATTTACACAGCTTTATTTAGAACTTAGTCACTTTACCAATCGTCATTTACAGCTTTTATTTACAACTCACTTCAATGTTTATAATTTTCTCCGCGTGATGCGTTTTTGCAAAGTCTGAACTTAGAATGATCTATTTATACTCTAGCCCAGACGTGTATATGATACAAGTTACGTCTAGATCAGTGTTCGAAAATAAACAGTACATTATTTAACGTTCGGCTCACACACCCAGGAACGATATCTATTTTTTTAGTGATTGTGTAGACATACACAACCCTTAATACCATTCGTAACTATTTTCAAAAACAGAACAATTGTAGTGATACTGTAGACAAACATTATATTTTAATGTTCTATAATGTTTTTTTCGTGTGTGTATTTTGTTTTTGTAAAAATGTTTTTTTTACCAGCCAAAAGGGACGAACATTAACGAGCCGAACCGAACACATTGAAGTTTGTGGATTTTCAAAAAAAAACCGAACGGAATTAAATGTTCACATCTTTTGTTGAGTTTGATAAAAACAGTAATATTTTTGTGTTCGAAAGATGACTAACAGGGAAACGTTATTTTTTTTAATGATTTTATACACAAACACTATTAGCGTTTGTGTTTTCCACAAATCTACCGAACCGAACATTAAAAAACGATATTTAGTGTTTATTTTCGAACACTGGTCTAGATGGCTCTAGAAAGATCGCCTAATAACGGCTATTTCGTTAATTAAACTTATTCATCTATAGCTACTATCTATATGGCTGAATTAATTGAGTTATTTGGCATCATAAACTAAGACATACTTTTAGGCGTTACAATAAATTACGATAACTTAATAACGAACATTTTACAGTGGGGTTGAAGTACAATTATGCACAACAATTTTAACATTACATTGATTTTTACACTAGAAGTGTGCATAACTTACACAATAACAATTTAAACTAATAAAATAACTAACAAATACTAAATAACTAATCAATACAAGATAACTAATAAATTAATCTAATTCTTAACTAAAGTTACTTTCGTAACAATATGTACATAATTTCAAATTTAAAAAGGAAATCTGTCAATACTGCAACAGTTTTCAATAGTTTGATTGTAATAAGCAGGGAAACCTAAAATATGCAACTGCATGTTTTTCCTTGGGCGAACAATGAAGGCAGAAACAATATATTTATCCGTTTTACAGCTTTTTATGAATTTTGGCATCGATTTGTTAGTGCATATTTTACCGTTTGCAGCATTTTTTGCATTATTTAATGAAAAACGCTTTTTTGCAGCATTTTCTTAAGTTTTTAGCGACTATTTTGCCTTTTTGATACATTTAATATTTGTTTAGATGCCTACAAGCAAATAAATTTTTTTTTGCGAAATTTTTGATTTTCTATTTTCAACATCTATCTGTATACCCAACATGTTGTATCATATTCGTCATCTACTATTACTTGAAAATTGTAAGACAAAGCAGGTTGTCATTTTGGTTTTATATAATTTGGGTGATTTTTTAAGAGCTATAGAAAAGTTAAAAAAACACATAAAATTCAGAAAAATGCATGAAATCTTTATTTGAATCGATAGTACGGTCCATATAATTTAATGTTTGAAGATTATTTCATGCAAATGTTGACCGTGACTGCGCCTCAAATGGTCCATCCGCTTAGTCCAATTCCAACATTTCAGCCGGTATCTCATGAATTAATGCTTCAATGTTGTCTTCCAATGCGTCAATTGAAGCGGGCATGTGTGTATAGACATGAGCTTTAACATAGCCCTAAAGTCTAAAATAGTCTAAAGGCGTTAAATCGCATGATCTAGGCGGCCAATTGACCGGTCCCGAACGTGATATAAAATGTTCACCGAACTCGCCTCTCAATAAGTCCATTGTTTAGCGTGCTGTGTGGCATGTGGCACCGTCTTGTTGAAAGTTGGATATCATCTCACGGTAGCGCTCACCATTCACAGTTACGTTACGATTCGCATCATCTTTGAAGAAGTACGATCCAATGATGCCACCAGCCCATAAACCGCACCAAACTATGACTTTTTCTGGATGCATTGGTAGCTCTTTGAATGCTTCTGGCTGAACTTCACTCTAAAATCGACAATTCTGCTTGTTAACGTACCCATTGAGCCAAAAATGAGCTGACCATAAAATGGAAGAAGCGCGCGATGAACTTTCTTAACAGAGCACGGATTTTGATAATAAAATTCAATAATTTGCAAGCGTTGTTCGTTTGTAAGACGATTCATGGTTAAATTATAGACCAAACTGAAGATGTTTGACAGTGAAACAAAACACGAAACGTGCGTCAGCTGTTTAAACCAGTGTTGCCAAAAAGATAATAGCTAAAAAATCACCCGATATAAGGAAACATCAAGGAAGAATCAATTATATACGTTTTTGGCGATGTGTGTAATACATAGAAATCTGGACCAATCTATAAGTATACCGATAGATTTAGAAGTGATCTAACGATAACTATCCGTCCGTCTAGCTGGTTGCCAGTCCATTAGTGTGACCGCAAATTATATGGGCAATTTTTTTTTCGTATTTTCACTTGGCAAACCCCTTAGATCATTCCCAATTAGAAAAAAATATATATAAAAAATTTTAGATCGTTTGCATAGTTATTAGCCGAGCCCACAAAGTTTGCTAAAATGCTATTTTTCTCACTATGGGTCGCTTTAATTGTTGATAACTTCGGCAATATTTATTTTAGAGAAAACCCTTATTTACAAATATTCTAGTGCTATATCTTATGAACAATGTTGCTCTGTATTAGTTTTCTTTAACATGAATATTTATCCAGAAAGAACCAAATTAAAAAACAACACCGAATTTTTCACATATCTTCGCATACATACCACGACATAGAAATCTGGACCAATCTATAAGTATACCGATAGATTTAGAAGTGATCTAACGGTAACCATCCGTCCGTCTGGCTGGGTGCCAGTTCATTAGTTTGACAGCAAGTTATAAGGGCAATTTTTTTTTCATATAAAATAGGAAAAAAATAACAGTCACCCTACAGTCCATGTTAAGTACAAGTTGCAGTTTTGTGGATAATTTGTTAAAATTTGGCAAAAACATTTTAATTGTACTAAGGACGAAGTCTATCGGCCATGTTTTGACAATCGCACGTTTTGAAATCGCACATACTTTTGCAATTTGAAGTCGCCAAACTTCTTGTGATTGCAATTTACAGAACAACTATTATGCGATTTGAAGTCAGAATCACCAATATAAAGCGTTTTGCGATTGTCAGAACATGCCCGTATGTAAGTGGTGAGAATCGGCCTTAAATTTTACATATTCCCCAAAAAATGTATTTCCAAATTAGACTCTGTGTCCGTTAACCATATAAAACAAGTAAGAAAGTTTGTGTTTTTTCATCCTATTTTGTAAAATTATTTATATACTACAGTCCAGCAAAATTATGCACTCATATTCTAAGAAACAACCATAAAATATCCTTAAGTACCTGGCAACTCCATAATTTTGCACAGCAAAGGTTGGTACTTGGTACTTTCTAAAGTGATCTATGTTTAAGTATTGGCATATCTATTATTTTAAATGTTTTTTCTTTCTAAATTAATAAGGGTAATAATTGCTTTTTTATTGAAAAAAGTGTTAAATTAAAAATGACTCGCGAGGAGCTATCGATTGAGGAGCGCAATATTATTATTATTAATCATAGATTGGGAAAATCATATTTTGAAATTGCTTAAATAACTAATAAAAGTAAATCAACAATACGAAAGGTAATAAATCGCTTTCAAAAAGAAAAACGAGTTGAAAATAAGACCAGGTCTGGGCGTCATTGCAAGCTTAGTATCCGAGAAGAAAGAAAAATAGTGTCTTTAATTAGGAATGGCCCCTTTAAAAGTGCACCAAAGATTGCGGCCGAGTTGAAAAAGTCCATGGACAAAAGTGTTTCCGCGGATACAGTACGAAGATCAATCAAAAGAGCTGGGTACAACGCTCGTACAGCAGGCAAAAAGCCCTATATAAGCGAAGTCAACAGAAAAAGCGAATTGATTTTGCAGATTATGTTGGCATTTAGATTAAAATCGTCCCATAAATATTTTGCTGCAAATTAACTGCCCATCGTTTCCAAATAGGGTAAAATCTCGAAAATTCGTCTGGCAATACTATGGCGAATAGGCTTTACCGCTTATAATTTTAGAATTGTGTTTATTAAATGGAACTGTTAGAAAATTGTTGAATATTTTGTTTTCAAATTAAAATGTTTGGATTTTTTTTTTAAATCATTCTTTTTAGGATCAATGAGTGCAATCAATTCGATGGTAATCAAATTTTAATTGATAACCATCAATCCATCTAAAATCACAACTAAAGTGGAAATTCTTCGAAGAAAAATACACAGTGTATCTAGCGGTTGTAAAGAAAAATTGACATTGTTGGCAATTTAAAATTATTAGAGTCACTCTTTTAGAAGACGGTGTTTCATTTAAAGAGAACTAACTGGATTTGATTGCAATTAAAGTAAGGCAATAGAATCGATTGCAATAAATCAATAAATGAATGGATTTCAAAAAATTGTTTGCATTAAAAATCGGAAAATTAGCAATCGTTAACGAGAACTCATGTGATTGCGCTTAAATAGATTGCAATCTTTTACAGCTCTGATAAATATACATTTATTTGCCCATAAGTTTAAATTTTTTGTTTTATTAAAGAAAAAAAAATAAGAAAATTCAAAAAAACCGTTGTCGTCAGCTTTGGTTTTCACATCTTCTGATAAAAGGTAAAATCTTTAAATAGTTTATTGATTTAAAAGTGTAGGGTTTACAATAACGAATTGACCGAATTTCGCACATTTTCTCTGAATTTGAAATACGAAATTTGTTCCAATTTCGATTTGGGTATTTATACATTAATTTTCGTTCTTAAAATTACTTAATGGAAATGCATTTTAGAAAAATATAATTTTGTCTAACTCTTATTCTCGTATTTTTTTTTAAAAACGAATATAACTCATACCTACATAATTGTGTATGTATATAATGAGGTAAACGTTATTAAATAATAAGTTCTCATACAATAAAAGTATTAATCATTCAATTCTATATATAACCATAAAGATCGATTTAAAAAAGAACTCTGAACAATAAAATCTAAGAATTACAAATCAGTCAAGTCAGAACGTTGTTCCATTGCAACAATAAGTGAAAAAGAAAAAATTGTATATTTTATCAACATGTATTGGGTCTTAAGGAGTAAAATAACTGTTCAAGAGAACATTTCAATTTTTGGAAAATTGAGGTTTATTTATTACGCCTCCTTAAAAAACTGCATGAACCTGGATATGGCAGCTTATCAATAGATGCATCAAACTGTTGCAATTTCTATGCAAATGCATGTTTTTTATCGATAGTCTAAGAACGATGGCAACCAATTATCTTTCCGAATCATTAAATTTGCGTTAAAATGGCATTGATTTGTTTTTGCTTATTGTTGCATATTTCGGTAAAAATTCATATTTTTGCATATTTAGGTTTTAAATGCATATTTTTGCATACTTTGACATTTTTGAGTGATTTTTTTAAATTTCCATATTATACAAAAGTTCTTAAACAAATTTTTAAATAGACAAAAAAATCTCCCAAAAAAAGTTGTAAAAACAATAAATACGATTTCGACAAAAGATCCTTCTAAAGGATGGTTAAATTTGTAGGGCCGATGTTGATTTTGAATAAAACACAAATTATTAAGAAAATTATTGTCATTTCTTTTTTTTATGATAATATTGGTATGGTTCAATTATGTATGGAACAAAATATCGGCCAAATGGCCGCCGCGACCTCGACGGTACACCTCCATTCGATGGTCCAAATTTTCGATTACGATGAATTTTCGATTAAAAAAAATATGGCCCAATGATGCCGCCAGCTCAAAAACCGCACCAAACAGTCACTCTTTGTGGGTGCATTGGTTTTTCGAAAATCACTCTTGGATTATCATTTGCCCTAATGCGGCAATTCTGCTTATTGACGAATCCACTGAGGTGAAAATGTGCCTCATCACTTAAGCTGATATGCATTTTGATTTGAACGCCCATTTTCATAATAAGCCTGAATGACTTTAACGCGTTGCTCGATTGTGTACCTTTCCATGGTTCAAATTGAGTTAAACTGAAATTGAGAAATGTCAAATAAAATGCAGAAAAAACTTGACGTTTAGGTGTGGTTCACATTCAACATCGGCACTGATGCAGCACCTTACATGGTTAAGGCTTCTAATGGGTTTAAAACAGTGCTCGAAAATAAACACTTTATTTAGCATTCGGCTCACACACCCAGGAACGATATCTATTTTTTTAGTGTTTGTGTAGACGAACACAACCCTTAATACCGTTCGTAACTTTATTCCAGAAAGAGCAGAACATTAAACAGTGTTCTGTTCTTCGTTAAAGCAAACATTATAAAGCAATGAACAAACAATTTTAGCAACGACCGCAGCACGAACGGCTTGTGTGGGTATTCCCTGCCTTTTTGTTTTTTTTCGTATGTGTATTTTGTTTTTGTAAAAAATGTTTGGTTTTTTTTTACCAGCCAAAAGGGAGGAAAATAAATGAGCTGAACCGAACACAATAAAGTTTGTGGTTTAAAAAAAAACCGAAGGGAATTAAATGTTCTCATCTTTTGTTGAGTTGGGTAAAAACAGTATTATTTTTGTATTCGAAAGATGACAAACAGGAAACGTTCTTTTTTTACTACACAAACACTTTTAGCGTTTGTGTTTTCCACAAATCTACCGAACAGCGACATTTACAGGGGTGTGTTGGAAATCGCAAACGCAAAACGCAAGAATTTTAAAAGTCGTTTTTTAGTAAGATTTCTGTAATAAAAGAATTTTATGACAAATATTATACAAACATTTCTCTATTAAACAGAATTTTATAACAAAAATTATAAAAATTTGATTAAAAGTGTATTTTAAACAGCCTCCAAATTCTTGCGTTTTGCGTTTGCGATTTCCAGCACACCCCCCTTAGTGTTTATTTTCGAACACTGCTTTTAAATATTTTATTCAAAACTGTTACAAGTTACTTGCTTGGCGTTGCAGATTCGATAATATTGCAATTTTTAATTAAACGTATCCCTTGGTTCCCCTTCCACCGCAGCTAGTTTACTGATAACAAAGGCGTCATAACGCTGATGTATTTTGACATCAGTACTATGACAAGTGTCTTCGTTTTTGACCCCATGACACTTTTCATCATGGTGCTGTCAACCTTAACATCACTTGGCCAAAGTGTCATCAGGGTCAAAATGAAATTATGTCATCAGTGGGATGACACGTCGGCATCACAGAAATGACGAGCATGTCCTCAGTGCGATGACGCAGTAACATCGGAGAGATTTAATGACAGTTTGTCATTAAGCCAAAGTCATTGGAACTGACTTAAGGCAAAGTGAGAGAATATTATAGTTGACCTACCCGTTACATATGTTTGTTTCACGTTTGTTGAATTACGACCTTTGTTTACAGCAGAACTCTTAATAATAAGACACCAGCAACATGCCCCTTATGGTTTTCGTAATCATTCTACTTTAAAAATCTGATGTATTTAACTAAATAATTTTAAAAAATAGAATATAGGAATTTTTGCCTCTTATAATACATTGTAATAATGGAAATAATGTTAATAATTTACAAAATGTGGCATCAAATTGATGTCACTATAGTCATAAAATAGATGACACGTAAAAAATTAAAAAATTGTACGAAGACGTAAGTCATTGGATTGATGTTTCTTTTTGCATCATTGATGCTATTTGTGGTAACATTGATGTCACAATTCTGATGTTAGGGCATCATCAATATGAAGATGCATTTTTCTATTAGTGTAGTACCAAGATGGAGGCCTGGCTGGACGCTTCAGAATTCTATTCAAAAAACCTTGAGTAATTTAAGAATGATTGAAGAGCTTGTTGATACCGATAATTATGCAATTAAAAAATTTTAAGAAATATTAAATTTTTGTTATAAGATAATGTATCTGTTGCATTAGAAAATCATTAATATAATAACTAATAATTATTTAATTAAAATAACACCAGGGCCCTCACTGTTCCTCAAAACTATAAGTTACAAGCCTACAAGTAAAATACATTAAAAAATCAACAATTTCACATATTTTGTTATTGTTTCAAATAAATTTTACTTGTAGATTTGTAGCTTGTGGTTTTGAGAAACAGGGATTTGTAGCTTGTGGTTTTGAGAAAGTAAAATTAAAAATGTTGATGTACATATGAAAAGCCCGACAAATTAAAAAAAAATCCAAAAAGTTTTGAAAAAAATCAAGGATTATTCTCGCGTCAAGCTGCTACAACAATAAAAACAAATTGAGATCTAAAGGAGATTAAAAGCAGTACTTAAAAAAATTAAACTCATCTGTGTGTTAAGAAAATCTATAAAGAAAAATTTATTTGAGAAAACCATAGATATTAAAACACTTGAGTTATCCTCACTGGTTTCAATTCTTATTAAGTCGGAAAGGCTCAACAATTTAACAATTTTTAGAGCATATTTTCAACTCTTTATTTAAAGCATATTTCTGTAGTTTCTTTGTTTGCATTTTAATTGATCAGAAATTTCTGTCTGATTAACGGAAGACACACAGGTTTTAAAACTTTTTAATAAATTATTATAAATGAATAATTTTTTGCCAATATTGTTGTCTTAACCAAACACCATTGAAATATGTCATCCATAAATTATAAATAATCTTTTTCGTTTTATTTCTTAAATATTGACAAATTTGCACATACAAACAGACATACATTCATATAACGCAATTATTAATGAAAGCTAAGAATAATAATGACTACAATTAATAAAATTTTTAAGGAAACATTAAAAATTATTTATGTGTTAGCCGGTTAAAGCTGTAGATGTAAGAAATGTTAAGTTTTTTTGTGTAACTAATTTAATTAATTTTTGTTTTTAGGTTTTAATTGGATAAATTTTCACCATGAAGTTTGCGGAGCATTTAACGGCTCATATAACGCCGGAATGGCGTAAGCAATATATTAATTATGAGGTAAGAGTTCTTAGTGCTTTATTTTAATTAATTTTTTCTAATAATGTTTGTCTTTGGCAGGAAATGAAAGCTATGCTTTATATGGCTGTAGAAGAGGCACCCTCTGTAGACAGTGTGGAGGATGAAGTTTTAAAAAGACATTTTGCCAATTTCGATGAAAATTTCTTTCATTATTCTGATAAAGAATTGAAAAAGATTAATACATTTTATTCCGAGAAATTAGCTGAAGCAACACGTAAATTTGCTACACTAAAAGCTGAACTGAAAACCTGTATCGAAGAGTCTGAACGTAGTGCAAAAAAGTCTAAAGCTTTAAAGAAAGCCGGCTTGCCACATCGAAAGGCTCAAGAGTTGAAATTGGCATTTAGTGAATTTTATTTAAGTTTAATTCTTTTACAAAATTATCAAAATCTTAATCATACCGGCTTTCGCAAGATACTTAAGAAACATGATAAATTGTTGCGCGTTGATACGGGTGCTAAGTGGCGTCAAGATCATGTGGAAGCCTCACACTTCTTTATTAATAAGGATATCGACAATATAATCAATGAAACGGAAACAACAGTTACTACAGAATTAGAAGGTGGCGATCGCCAACGTGCTATGAAACGTTTACGTGTCCCTCCACTCGGGGAACAGCAGAGTCCTTGGACAACATTTAAAGTTGGTTTGTTTTCGGGTTCGTTCATTGTTTTGGGTATTGTGGTGGTATTATCCGGTAAGTAATTTACGAGAATGTTTTTATTTTAATATTCATAAGTTTCACACTTGTTTAAAAAATGTTTACTTTTTATTCAAGCCAACAAATTATTTTTTTTTTATTGATTTCCCTGTAAACATTACATTTTTAAAGGGCCAAATACATTGATCAAATGAATCATCAATCGCTCTGGTAGAATTATATGTACTGTGTTTCCACTATGAGCAAAACGTGTCAAAGTGTTTCCATTACAAAAACCTGGTTTTGGTTTTCAAATTTTCGAAATCAATTTGACATTTATGTTGTAAACAAACATGAAAGCCAAAATAATATGTGTTGAAAAAAAAAAATTTTTCTTTAACATGAAATTTCCTTGTTTGATTTTTAATACACAGATTTACATATCGTCAGCTCAGAATTGGTTTGGCGCATATCATGGTAATTTAACCATAAAATCATGGTAATTAAACCATAAAATGCGCCAAACCAACTCTGAGCTGACGATATATGTATGCATATAAAAGCTCATAATTTACTACCTTTTCATTATATTATTTTTACGCTGCAAACAAATAAATCAGTTGGAGAGTTGCATAAACCTATCATAAGTCTTGATATTTTGGTAAATAACACAATTTTTTCGAAATTGTCAATCACCAATAATGGATAACCCAGATGTGTATTCATAATTTTCGCCATGTTTTGGAGCAGAACTAGTTTTTGTTTGATTTTTTCGAACTTGAAAAATGTATGGGAAATCAAGTAGCAAAACACTTGTTTTGCCCTAAACATGCAAGTGGAAACGCCTTATTAGTAAAAATGTGTCTGTATTTATGGCACCGAAGAAGCTGGATGGGAAATCCAACTAATTTAGATATAACATAAGCACACGTACGTGGGTGAATTCGCCTTGATGTCAAGCAGTTTGACAGTGTATTGTGCCCTTAAAATATTAATGATACTATGCTAGAATTTGACACTTTTTTGAGACAAGTCGGCACCTGACGGTTTAACATAGTAACGGGTACGCTGAATCCAATAGCGCTTGTTTTCGAGATATACCGTTATTTCGAAAATAGAGAAGGTTGCACAACATATCTATTATATATATAAAATAGGATGTGTGTATGTATGTGTGTGTGTATGTATGTAACGTATGGACTCCAAAACGGCTGGACGGATTTTGATGACATTTTCAGGGAATCTTCAGAATATTCAGGCGGGTGACACTGTGAAGTCTAATTTTTTATTTTCGGTCTGCCGGCGGAGGGGCGTGGCAAAATCCAATTTTCATATTGCACCACCAATGACGTCTATATAATTTGGACGATTTTTTATTTAAAATGATCGCCAGGGTCCAACGTAGATTTATACGAAAAGAAAATTTTGCCTCGCCCTCTTTAACGCCCACTTTTTCGAATTACCTAATATCAGAAAACGGCTCCATCGATTTGACAAATTTTTCTTTTAAATGTTCGTATTAATCCATTTTAAGTTTTTATCGAAAGAAACATTTACCACGCCTACTTTTACGCCCACTTTTTCTATTAAGCGCATAACTTGAGAACGGCTTGACCGATTTGGACGAGTTTTTCTTTAAAATGATTGCCATGGTCCAACTTAGGTTCTTACGGAAAGAAAATTTTGCCCCGCCCACTTTTTTCGATTTACCTAAAATCAGAAAACGGTTCCATCGATTTGACTAATTTTTCTTTCAAATGTTCGTATGTTTTTAACGGATTTTAAAAATCGAACGCAAACATTTTTCCTAATTTGGACAGAACAACGTCTGTCGGGTCAGGTAGTAACAAACTAAAAAAAACTGAATTTTCCTTTATGCAACCTTAAACGTTTTGGAAACTGCGCAGTCGTTTTAGAAACATAATTTTTTTTTTGGCAAAACAAAAATTATTTTTTTTGGCAAAATTTCGAAATTTATGTTTTTTAAAATATCAAAAAAAAAATTGGAAAATGCAGCTATGCTTCTGTCTGTTTTGAACAAGAAATGGAGATAGCAGATAGGTGTGTTAAAATAAATTATGGAGATGAAAAATAAAGTGGGGTTGTTCATACATTTGACCCATCTAGAGGCATCCTAGCCGCTGCAGGGGACAAATTTAAGGCTTGTCTGTTTTTTCAACTAGCATTTGATTTCGTTTAATTTTTCAATATTTCGCCATGTTATATTTAATTACTTTATATCAGTGTTCGAAAATAAACAGTACATTATTTAAAGTTCGGCTCACACACCCAAGAACGATATCTATTTTTTTTAATGATTGTGTAGACATAAAACAACCTTTAATACCGTTCGTAACTATTTTCAAGAAAGAACCGAACATTATATAATGTTCGGTTCTTCGTTAAAAAACAGAACAATTGTAGTGATACTGTAGACAAACATTATATTTTAATGTTCTTTAATGTTTTTTTCGTGTGTGTATTTTGTTTTTGTAAAAAATGTTTTTTACAACCGAACCGAACACATTGAAGTTTGTGGATTTTCAAAAAAACCTGAACGGAATTAAATGTTCACATCTTTTGTTGAGTTTGATAAAAACAGTAATATTTTTGTGTTCGAAATATAACTAACAGGGAAACGTTATTTTTTTTTTAATAATTTTCTACACAAACACTATTAGCGTTTGTGTTTTCCACAAATCTACCTAACCGAACATTAAAAACGATATTTAGTGTTTATTTTCGAACACTGCTTTATATATAACACAAGAATAAAAAAAGAAAGAAAGAATTAAAAAAAACTAATTCACATTTGTTTAACTTTTAAATCATTTAGCTATTTTAAGTTCTTTAAAATAAACAAAAAAAAATTTGTTTGACTAATTCGCAAATTTTTTTCAGCAATTTTCCACGATATAAGCGGAGAGAATCTTAAAGTCACGTTTCGCCTTTATCGCGGCCCTCTGTTAATTATCGAGTTTATATTCCTGATTGGTGTAAATATCTATGGCTGGCGCTCGTCAGGTGTAAATCATGTACTTATATTCGAATTAGATCCCAGAAATCATTTGTCTGAACAACATCTTATGGAATTGGCAGCGATTTTTGGTGTTATTTGGACCTTAAGCATGTTGAGTTTTCTTTATTCCTCCAGCTTAAGTATACCGGCATTCATAAATCCTCTAACATTAACCATTATTATGTTTCTATTTTTGATAAATCCGTTCCATGTACTGCATCATGATGCGCGATTTTGGTTATTAAGAATATCGGTGAGTTTCTAAATTAACCGCAAATATTAAAATTGTTAATAATTTACATTAACACTGCTTAAAAAAAAAAAAAATAGGGTCGTATGATAGCAGCACCATTCTTCCACGTAGGTTTCGCTGATTTCTGGCTGGGCGATCAGTTAAATTCTTTGGTAACTGCCTTGCTGGACTTTGAGTACTTAATATGTTTCTTTTTTACAAATGGCAATTGGTTTGAGGCTCGTGATGCTTCTATTTGCATGGAGAAAGACTATATTATAAGACCCATATTTAATTGTCTGCCTGCTTGGTTCCGTTTCGCCCAGTGTCTCAGACGTTACAGAGATACACGTGAAGCTTTTCCTCATTTGGTAAATGCCGGAAAATATTCAACCACATTTTTGGTGGTAATATTTGCCACTTTAAAAAGCTTCAATAGCCGTAAGTTTAACATCCTCTACTAGACTAATTCAAATCTCTTGTTAACTGAAGTTTTATTTTTAGGTTATTACTCTAATACATTTGATAATCCTTATACATGGTTGTGGATTGTTGCGTCGGTAACGTCATCATGTTATTCTTATACTTGGGATATAAAAATGGATTGGGGCTTATTTGATAAGAATGCTGGAGAAAATACTTTCTTGAGAGAAGAAATTGTTTATTCCTCGACTGTAAGTCAATTGAACTTTATTAACATAATTAATAAAACTGCTATGCAAATTGATATTTTTCAAAAGATTTTTTCTTGCAATGAATTTTTTATATAACTTTAAGACGCTGATTATATATTTTTTTAAAAACTTTATTCAAAACGGTTAGAGATATTTCAATTTCCTTATTTTCATTGAACATTGTTTTTAAATTTGGTTTATAGGTTTCTCTTGATGGTCTAGGATATTGTGAAAATAAAATAAAAAATTCCAAACTTATACTTGATTTCCTCTGGATTCGACTGTTACTACTGAATTTATTTTTTCAAATATAAAAATTCCATTATTTGTTTAATATATTAAAGAACATTAAGGGTTAAAATAATAGTCGATAATAAATGATTATGAAATAATGATTATATAAAACTAATGCCGAAATGTCGATTTGTTTTGCAAAAATATTAGAAATTATTTAATAAAATACGAATATTTTTTCTTTAAGTCAACAGCTTAAATGCCAATTTAAGAAAATAAATAAATAAATTTTTGTAGCTGAAATCAAGAATAAAAGGATTAAACGGATGTTAAAGAATTGCAGAGTTCTTTAAATTTTCTTTGAATTTTATATTTTATTTATTAAAAGCTACAAATTATTCTCTAACTTAATAAACGGAGAAATATTAACTTAAACCAAAAGCCCGTTATAGTGAAACAGACCAGAGTCACTGGAGGTAATCGAACCTGCAACCCTTGTACTGATAGACCTCCTTAAATATTCTAAACATTTAAAACTTTTTCACTATCTAATACGGTGCAAATTAGTTGAAACTCTTAAGAAACAGGGTGTATGGTGAAAATTTAATATCTTAAAATTTAACCGTACGATTTTAAACATTTTAAAAAATATTCAAATTAAATATTCGAGCTTAAGGTCTTAGGCCCGTTTTCACAACTTACCGATAGCTAAAAGTAGACTTTAACCGGCATTATAAAAAGTGTTCTATTATTAAAACTTTACTTTAACCTAAAGTGAGTGATAAAGTAAATTAAGGTTCATCCTACCTGGGGGTCGATTCTGGTTCTGTGAAACTGTGAAATGAAAAAAACTTATCATTTTCGTTTTCATGAGAGCTTTTCATATTATCATTTCACAATTACACAAATTACGATTCACGTTCTTTTAATGAAAAAGTGTTTCATTCCATTGTAGCCGTGAAACTTTTGTAACTATGTTAATAAAATGTAAAAGTCAAATGCAGAAATCGAGGCTTAGCAGTTTTGAACCGGCGGTAAGCCGCAAATGAGTTTTTTTTAACCTGCTTGAGCCGCATGTATTAATTTTTGCTGAAAGTTTTCTAACCATGTTTTAACTATTTTTGTCCAATTTTTTAATTTAAAATATTAAGTATTACTTACAATAAGAATGCATATACAATACTTAGGCGTAGTATTGTAGATACATTTTATATCCAGTGTACATAATATACTTTGTTTTTAAAAAAATATTTTTAGATTTATTTAATCATGTAAATACCACCCAACCAACTAAAAATAAGTAAAAACAAGTTAGAGTGATAGATTCGGCTGCGCCGCATTTTACATACCCTTTACCATCTTTAAATATATTTTCGGACGGGCACATTGCAAAAAAAAAAAAAAAAAAAATTTGCCAGCAAACTGTTCTAATCCCTTTTAAAATTGAAGCAAAATTGTTAAAATCGATCAACAAAACAGTTATTCCAAAAAATATTTTTATACCCAACGGCCAGTTTGTACTTGAGCTGAAACTTGCGCAAATAATTTTCGCTTAAACTCGAGCAAGTGACGACATTTTTGGGCAGTTAACATTAACATTGAGTAACACAATAATTTTAGTATTAGCATGATATCTGTGACAAGAATGTTGTTATGAATTTCTCTATACGTTTTTAAACAATTTTTTTTAAATATGAAGAACAAGAATCTATCCTTACGATGCTTACATATGCTAGGGAAGTATTGATTTAAAAATAAATAAAAAAACGACCATAAGCTCAAAAATAGTTAAATCATTAACAAATAAGAGGACAAATATAGATTAATTTTTTAAAATGTTAAATTATAAAACATAAAAAAATTGAAGGCGGCCCTAAGTTTACTTTAAGACGTCGCTAAACTTATATTTTTCACCGCCGATGGTAATAACATATCTACTTTGTCTTCTGGTCAAGTCTCAAACTATGCAAATACACAACTAAAAAATTATAAATTTAAAAAAGTCAGGATTTTATATTTATTTATTTTATTAAATCTATGGCTATAAATCCTAACAGACTATTATTTATATTTTAAGAATTTTCTATATAAAAACCTTCTTAACACAAAAATTTTAAATAGTAAGTTTAATTACAAATATGTTCATTAATAGAAAAAAATTAAAAAAATTAATTGATTTTTCTCAATAAATTCGCGATGAGCAAAGGCAGGAAAACTTTATAAGTGATTTACGTCAGTAATGTTATGGATATCATTAAAAATTGAGGGGTTTCACCGTTAAAATGAATGTGTAAAAATATGTCATAAATGAAAAGTTTTTGGCACTTCTTTGCACTATTACACAGAACAAGAATCGTATTACTGTGAAATTGTGAAAACAATTTGTTTCATTCCACTTGTTCTTTTCATATGAAAACATTGGAATTTATTTATAATTTTTTCACTAAACAAGAATCAGAAATTCTATGAAGATGTGAAAAAAGTTTTCATTCCACAGTTTCACAGAACCAGAATCGACCCCCTGGTGGGTTAAAGGTAAGTTGTAATAATGGAACACTTTTTATACGGCCGATAAAATCCTACCTTTAGCTATCGGTAAGTTGTGAAAACGGGCCTTATTGTTTTATATAAAATACTTTTTTTTATAAATTTATTTTCACCAATATTTCGGCACTTTCTTTGAGTGCCTTCTTCAGGGTTTTTTTTTCTTTATAACAAAATTAACAATTTTTAAAAACAAAATTAACAATAAAATGACAAAATTAACAATAAAATGACAAAATTAAAAATTTTTGTAATTGAATATAAAAATAATTTTCAATACAAACTATATCTGTAACAATTTATAATAAGCGTGGCAAAATTATACTAAAATCCAAGGGGAGATCTTTTTGGACGTTAATAACTCTAATCATTTTAAAATACTGTTTCTTTCGCATTTAAAGGGTTTCTATTACTTCGCTATAGTGGAAGATTTGTTGCTGCGTTTTAGCTGGGCCTTATCATTTTATGTAACTGAAATGAAATATTTAAGTGGAGATATCATGACATCGATAACTGGTATTTTGGAAGTTTTCCGGTATGTACATTTTTTAAAATATTTCTTCAGCAACTTACTTCTATGTTCTTTAATTTACATTTAATAAAATTTGCAGACGATTTGTATGGAATTTCTTCCGTCTAGAGAACGAACACTTAAATAATTGCGGTAAGTTTCGTGCTGTGCGCGATATTTCTATTGCCCCCATTGATTCTTCGGACCAAACACAAATACTACGAATGATGGACGAAATGGATGGAGTTATTAATCGCTATACAAAAACCAACCGTCCAAAACCCAAAAAATCTAAAGATCCCGAAAAGAGAAGCCTTTTACCACCACGTGGTTCTTTGCAGGACCTTACAATCGACATCGACGGCACAAAAAAACTTTAAACTAACAGTGTCAAGTCGTTTATGTAACTTATCTTTTAATCTTAATTTATTTTAGTCCAAACACCAGAAATTGTGTGTTAATTTTTTTTTTGATTTTAGTTTAATTTAATATATTTTATTCCACTCAAATCCTTTATTAATGTCGCGTACTTAAAAGCATTAAGATAGAAAAGTGAAAAGACCTTTTAAATGCCATAAACTTAAAACTTATTTTTTAAGGCAGTATTACTTAACGCCCAAATATAATAGTTAATATGATCTTCCTTGCCTTTCCAAAAATATAATCGATGATACCATATTACATTCCCAAAATTTTTAGAAAAAATTTAAAGAAAATTTTAACCATTTATTTGCTTTTGATCCTAACTATATTATGATTTAGTTTTACGTTATCTTTTGTAATTCAAATTTTGATTTCTAAATGTAAGAGCTAAAATTTAAAGTTTCTATTAACAAGTTTTGCTACAAAACTTGGCTCATTTTATTGATGAGCTCTAAATTTATATACATGCATATACATACATAATTATTATGTGTAATTAATATGAAAATAAATACAATAATAACTAAATCGAGTGTAGTATTAAGAAAAAAAAATTTAATAAATTAAAATAAAAAAACAAATTAAATTAAAGGTTTCAATATAAACAAGTTAGGCTGTTCCAAATCTTTGATACCATCCACTGGCAGAATATTTCAGGAGTGGACTTTATATGGGGCCTATGTTAAATTATGAACCGATCTTTATGAAATTTAACAATGTGATTTCTAGTCTTGTAAAACTATGACTAACCAAATTATTACTATATCATTATTCGTTACGGTCTTAGGCGTACTTAAGTGTTTTACGGGAGTGGGCTTTATAATGGGCCTATGGTAAATTGTAGACTGATCTTCTCGAACATTGACAGTGTGATTTCTAGTCTTATGAAATATGACTGACCAAATTTTATTATAAGAAAATTATTCGTTACGGTTTAACGCGTACTAAAGTGTTTTCCGAGAGTTGGCTTTATATGGAGTCGATTATAAATTATGGACCGATCTTCACGAAATTTCATGGTATGATTTCTAGTTATAAAGTCCCCATTAACATGTTTTTTCTTTTATAAGGACGAATTTGATCAGTCAGGGAAAACTAGAACGTTTAATTTTTGCTTCAATATTCTATCTAAAAATGGCTTATTTGACAATTGAAGCCCAGCCGCGAATAACGTTTTAAGTTACAAACTAATTTTTTTTCAGGAGAGCAAAAAAACGTTTTTAGCCGGCAAGATTATTAATTTTGTATTTTTTTTTTAGATTATTAAAAATAATGATAATAAAAATTTGTATGCAAAATATCAACAAATTTAAACTTTAATTACATGCAAATTTACAGTTTATAACTTTTTTTTAGTGGAAAAACGTTTCATATCCACAATCACGATGTCATTTAAAACGTTTTTCCACTACGCAAAGCATAATGACTGGTGGCTTTTAAAACGTTATTCCACGTTTTAAACCATTTACTTTGTATCATTTTTAAGTAACTTACAACGTTCTTCCAATAGCTGACTCTTTGTATGTCCTTTTTAAAGGCTTTAAGGTGCATAATTTTGGGTGATTTGAGGTTTAAACAGTGTACGAGAGTTTTTGCAAAAAGTGGCTTTTACAACGTTATTCGCGGCTGTGTTTCAATTACAATGGCTTTATTATTTCAAGAACTCTTAAACAAATGTTCTCTGAATTCCCGATTTTTTCTAATAAATTTATATACCCTTCAGAGAACGGCTTTCTGCGATTGCAAAAAAATCGCAGTAAATGAACACCAACAAATACACTCGCTTGCGGTCATACAATCAAGCTTGCGCAACCGCAAACATTCGCTGCTGGTTTGCAATCATTCAAATAATGCACATCGTGCTTTGTTATTTATTCCATCGTTTAGCTTCGTTTGTCAATTAAGATGTTTGTATGTTTGGTTCGACAATGATTGTTTTGGCAAAGAAAAAAAAAAAAATACAAACAAAAAAGCCAGAAATCAAGCAATTATTACTCATGTAGACATTCAGCAGTTACTATGTAGCGCAAGAAAAAAAAAAGTGAAAGGAAACTAAACGCACATATGTAGGTACAAACAATTTCCATAGAAACAGAAGACTTTTTTTATCATCTTAAAAAGTACAGTAGTTCTGTGTGTACAATGTATTCTTGTTATTGTTGTTAATTTTAACAAAGCGTCTCATCGAGTGGACACTGACTACTTGAATGCAAAAGTATAAGAATGTGTGCCGTTTGACTTTACACATATAATTTATATTGCGTGCGCAACAAAGCACTTTCAATAAAAAACGCTCACATGGAAAAATCCAATGTGTACGAAACGATGTAAAAATTACCAACGTTGAACTTTGTTTTGCAGGCAAAGAGTGAATGTAAATTTGAGAGTATGAATAAATCAAGAAAAATAGTGATTTTGCAGTTCTCTGATACCCTTATCATGAATTCCACATGTGAAAATTTCTGAATGAATTTTTTTATTCACATGGATTTTAATTTCGTATGAATAAAATAATATACCTGATTTTAATAACCTGTGCTATTATATTCGGAGTTGTAAACAAAAGACAATTAATGTTTTTAAGAAAACCGTGTTTTTGGAAATTTATGGAATTAAACTCCATAATTGAATTAAATATCGGTAATTTGGTAGGAGCGGCATGATAGCAAAGTCTAATATTTATTAAAAATTGTTAGAGCTGTAAAGAATCACAGGAAAAAATCGCTTCCATCGCGAACATGGCTAAAATTCGCGAAAAATTGCAACAAAAAAAACTTGTAAACAAACCCTAAAATTTATCTGAAATCGCTAAACGGGTTAAAAAAACAGATTGTCGGAAAATAACAAAAAAAAAAAAAAAAATTAATTGCAAAACGCGAAAATTTTTAATATTTCAAACAACACATAAAATTTATTAAAACTTCCTAAAACAATAAGGAATGACAAAAATTCGGTAAAAATTGTTAAATTAGCGGAAATTCGCAATAATTTGCAAACAGCGGCATGATGGCAAAGTCTACTATTTATTAAAAATCGTTAAAGCTGTAAAGAATCTGAAAAATTACAGGAACAAAACGCTTCTTATGTAAACATGGATAAAACTAATTTAAGATCGCTAAATGAAATTTGTGCATTTGAAACGTAATTTTTTAAAATTTTAAATATAAACTTACATTTTCTTCCTTTTTCGACAGACTTGTTTTAACTCTTTAAGGGTATTCATTTCAAAATTTTTTTGGTTGGAAAAATAAAAAAAAAGGAAAATTACACCTTATTGACGTGAACGGTATTTTTTTTAGTTAACTTGGTGGCCACACGATCAAGTTTTGCCTTTCAATTCCTTTCAATTTGCAATACACTCTCAGTTTTTTACTAACACACTCACACCAAAGACTATAGATTTATAAAGATATTGCACGACCATACAAAGTTCATACATTTTTCTCTCTATATTAATTTTTCTGGTGGATTTAGCCGCTAAATCCACTTGTGAGAGTAAATTACAGTCTTTATTATTACTCTCAGAGAACTTTTCTCACTTATTAGCGTATATGTATGTGCAAACGAGTGTGTGTGTTTGTATGTGCCCTGCAAATAATAGGACCAGTCCAAACACGCGTGTAAAGAGTAGTCCACAAGGGACCAGGACTAGTCCACAAGTAACCCAAACGTATGGAAAAAACCTGGTCTATTTAACATTACGATGTCCTAGGAGAGGACCATATAACCCACCTTTGGACCACTAAGGAGTAGTTTTAAAACTACTCCATGGTATATAACCCACCTTTGGACCAGTAAGGAGTAGTTTTAAAACTACTCCATGGTATACTCAAGAGGATTAGTTTTGAAGTCGTTTAAACACGAAAGCATGTCGTTAAAAAACGAAGACATGTCGTCTCACTACAAACACTTTTTAACAATGGCATGGTCCATGCTTGCATTACATCGGACTAGTCCATGGAGTAGTCCATTTTATCAAAATGGGTCAGGTGGTCCAATTTTATTTGCAGGGTGTATACATTGCATTTAAAAAATAAAAACAAACTAAAAAGAAGTCTGGGTTTCTCGTTGAAAACACATTTAAATAATAAAAGATGTTTTGTTTGCATTCCATTTCTGTGCAAATAACCTACGTTAAACCAAATGTGACAGATTTTAATTGTAGGGCAATAATATGTGTTTTATTGTTGTACAGATGAAATTTTATCGATTCGCACCGAAGTTCAAATGCTGTTATTGTCTAAATTTAAACAATTGCAGGCATATAAAAAATATTTTTTCTGAAAGAATAAACTGCTTTGTTCATAAAAGATATTTTATATTTACTAAAGCGACATGGCCACACATTAACATGCCTCATCAAACTCACAATTTTGTAATTGAGTTAGTAATAAAAAACTCACAAGTATGGTTCAATGTGAATTTGATGATAACACTACGGTACAAAATTTCAACAAAGTCGTGACCAAATGAATTTGACACTTAATCTTTATGTAAAATTTTCCGCTGAATCCAAATATGAAGTCAGAATTGTCAAAAGTAGAACAGTTTTGAGATATTCCAAAATAACCGTTATTTGCGTTTTTAAAAAAGATGGTGTGACTAAAATGCAAATATCTTCAAAATTTTTAAACGGATTATGTTTTTCTTAATTTTTAGTGAAAGTTAATAAAATTTCTAAAATAACCATGGATTGCTTGTGAATATTGGTCAAAAAATGACAGAGTTACAGTGGACAAAATTTCAAGCTTCATTGAAAATTTTATGAGTTTGTTAAATTTTGCTCTATTTAAGCTATTTTTTTTAAACCATGATTTAAAAACCCTAATTTGCATGCGACATTAGATCATTTTACTATGAACATTATGAGCCCAACAAGACATAAATTGGTACAAAAATGACAAAGCTACAGAAGATTTAGTAAATTAACCCACATAAAAATTCAATAGTTTAAAGCAATTTTTAATATTTGTTTTTACTAAAAATTTAGCTTTGTATATTTATTTGTGGTGGGTTAATTCAATTAATCTTCTGTAACTTTGTCATTTTTGCACCGATGTGGATCCAAAATGTTCGTATTGAAATAGGCTAAAATTTTGTGTTTTGGATATTTGCATATCACTCACATCATCTTTTTTAATAACACAAAAAACACTTATTTTGGAATATCTCAAAAACTGTTCTACTTTTGACAATTCTGATTTCATATTCGGATTCAGCGGAATTTTACACAAAGATTGGGTGTCAAATTCATTTGGTCAAAAAATTGTCACGTAGTGTAATCAAAATAATTTTAATTTTCATAAAAACTTGCCACCAGTTTGATGTGTATGAACGTAATTTCTTTCAATTTTATTTTTATTAAAATTGTATTATTTGAAAAATTATTAAATCGTTTCCGCCGAAAAATCCAATTTTATTTATTATTACAACAAATTATTATCACAAATTATGCAACAGATTCAGGCTTTGGAATTTGTGTGCTCCTTCCGTCTTACTTTTTGAAGTTTGTAAAATTCTTTTAAAGGTCTGCAAAAATGTTTTTACAAGATAAAGCAATAAGCACTACCAACTAGCCTACCGGGGTAGTGAGCTAGTCGATCAGCGCTGGTGTTCGGGTTCGATTCCCTTTAGATACTCTGGTTTCTTTCCTGCAGACAAGCGAAGAGCTTCGCGGGATTAGGATAGGACAAAAAAATATGTGGATTTCGCTACATACAATATATAGAATGAAACCCAATAAAATCAAAGCCATATTATTAAAATTGTTCGCATATTATACTTTTATTTTTATTTATTTATGTAAAAAGTGTTATATTTTACAGCAACTTAAACAACTTAAATAATAATCAATAAATTCAGACAAATAATTATATTGATGATATAGCCTCGTACACGGATCAGCAAAAGCATAATTAGATCTACAAAATTATTAACGATAGGATTATAATGACGAGTAATACGACAAGTACATACCTATTAATGTTTTAAAATTTTAGCTTTTTCAGCATTCGAAGTTTCGTATTTATATGTCTCCCAAGAGGAATGCTTTCTTAGTAAAACCAGTATAAGCAAATTTAAAAATTCCAATCGATGGTTGTAACAATCATTTTGCTCGTCAAACCAAATCGAATAAATGGTATTATTAGTACATTCTACGCACTGCTCCATAATAACTTTTTTTTTGTGTTTCATTGCTCTGTTCTTTAAAAATAAATTTTCAAAAACTTTTATGTTAATTTTGCATATATCGAAAAACAAATCAGAGGGTGAACATAAACTTCCAAAATCAGATTAATTTTCATAGTTTTTCGTATGGATATACATTTCTGTACCTCAATTCTGTAACTTTTTTATTTTAACTACCGATATCGTTAATTAACGAGAAATCTCGGTTACTTTAACGAATTTGTTATTCTGTATTTTAAATAAACAAATATTTTTGTTTAGAAATATTGACGACAAATATCGGTAAAAATAAAAGAACGTCAAAGTGAAAATTTTTTAAAATTAATAAAAAAATACAAAATAAATTTACTTTATTGCATTATTTTAACAAAACATGAATGAAAACGCGTAAATATTGATTATATTTCTAAACAAATATGTTGGTTTTAAGTCTTTCTATACATAGGGAAAAATTTCCAGGTGACTGAGCCACTCTAGCACAACATTTCTGTACCTCAATTCTGTAACTTTTTGAATTTAACTAACGATATCGTTAATTAACGAGAAATCTCGGTTACTTTAACGAATTTGTTATTCTGTATTTTAAATAAACAAATATTTTTGTTTAGAAATATTGACGACAAATATCGGTAAAAATATAAGAACGTCAAAGTGAAAATTTTTTAAAATTAATAAAAAATACAAAATAAATTAGCTTTATGGCATTTATTTTAACAAAACATGAATGAAAACGTGTAAATATTGATTATATTTCTAAACAAATATGTTGGTTTGAAATCTTTTTATACATAGGGAAAAATTTCCAGATGACTAAGCCACTCTAGCACAGCATTCTGCTCTTACTTTTTATACCTGCACTACTGTATGTGAAGGGGGTATTATGTGTTTGTACGAATGTGTGAAACACATTTAAATAAAGGCTCTGGGCCTGCCTTTTAGTATACCGATTGACTCAGAATCAATGTCAGAATCCATTTAACGAAGCCCTTCCTTCTATCAGGATGGTTGGTAGTCTGTCCAAGATAACCTTGTGCGCATATTACAGGTCGCAATTTTAAAAATAATTTTATAAAATTTGGCACATATGCGTTTAATGTCACAAGGTCGAAGCCTTTTTGTAATGGTGAGAAGCAGTTATTTTATTAATAATACCACATGAAAACTTCTTTCCGGAATAGGGTTTTGTGCCTATTAATAACCATTTAGTTTTTTAGACATTTGAGTTGAATAAGATCCAAAAATATTTTGTCGCAACCTACATAAATCCCCAGAACATATTTTTTTTAGAATCGGTCCATATTTGACCCAGCTCCCATACGAATACACTAATAATGGTAGTAGATACTAAGATAATATTATCACAAAAATGTCTTATGTGAATATTAACCTCATAACATACTCTTTTTGGCGAAAACATGATCGCCCATATACTGCAATGTAGAGTCGGACTTGATCGACTATACTTTCTTACTTTTTTTGTGTTAAAAATTGGCTACTTTACTCTATATTTTAGGCGGTGCGCAAAATGACCCCAGGAAATATGGCCCCAAAAGGAAAATGAAAACGGCCACAAAATTTTTCATGAGACACAACAACACGCAATTTTGGCGCAATTTTTTGGTTTTTTTTGGGGTTATTTTTCATTTTTTCGTTAGGGTGTTTTTGCATTTTAAGTGGAATGAAAAATGAGCCCAATATCAAGGAATGAAAAATGGCCCCAAATAAAATCACAATTTTTACTTTGGGGCTATTTTTCATCTACTAATAAAAAATGCAAGTTTAAAGAAATGAAAAATCACCCCAAACATTTTTACACAAATTTTATAAAATTCTATGTAAAAGTTTCTAGGGATAAAAAACCCGAATTCTTATACCAAAGTAGAGAAAGTCCTTGCCGGTTATGCAGAGATGCTTTAGTTAGCGAAGCCGGTGTTTGTTATACCATAGAGGAAAAAATCCTTGAGCCCGGCCGAAGGCCGGCTATGTAGTGAAGCTTTAGTGAGCGAAGCCAGTGTTCGTTATACCAAAGAGATGAAAATCCTTTCATCCGCCGAAGGCCGGCTATACAGAGAAGCTTTAGTTAGCGAAGCCAGTGTTCGTTATACCATAGAGAAAAAAAATCCTTGCGCCCGGCCGAAGGCCGTCTATGACGTAGAGCTTTAGTAAGCAAAGCCAGTGTTCGTTATACCATAGAGAAAAAAATACTTGTGCATGGCCGAAAACCCAACCGTGCTATCAAACCTATTAAAACCAAAACTGTATAATTATCCGGATTTTGAAATCGGGATTCTAAATTTGGGATTTTTAGTTTTGGGCATATGAACTCCACCGAAAATGTTTAATGTCACTTTCTTTGTGTTCTTTTTTGGGGTTAAAATTCATTATAAATTTTGAGGTGATTTTTCATAATGAAAAATAACCCCAAATTAAGGGTCATATTTCATTTTATTTTTAGGGTTATTTTTCATTTTTTTGGGGTAATTTTTCATTAAAAAAATGGGGCCATATTGCATTATGAAAAATAGCCCCAAATTTGGGGTCAATTTTCATTTATTTTTTGGGGCCATATTTCCTGGGGCCATATTTCGCAGCGCCATATTTTTAATCTGTTAACAGTACATTTGTTGTCGTTATTATTTAACAAGAACTTTTTTGTGTCGTTAGCTACCGACATTTTTTGCCGATAAAAATTTTTAAAATTTCATTACAGAATAGCTCTTAACGACAATTTTCGTTAGCTAACGAATTTTGACTACTTAACGACAATTTTTTGTCGTTAAAAAGTTACAGAATTTCAGTACTGATGGGTATGTTAAAATTTGAGATGGTTTAATCATATCCATTCGGCATTTAGTGCAGGATACTCGTTGCGCTATGTAGCCAATGAAATATCGACTAGAAGTAAGTTCTATTGACACATTCACAAAGTTAAAGCTGTCGGCACTTTCATCAAAATATGCTTCATTTTCCTGGTATATATCTGCGATATCTATTAAGGGGGTTGTATTATTAGGCTATACACTGTCATTAACTTCTAAAATGTTTTGAAAGTCAAGTGGAAAAAATATTGCGTCGTCTTCTGCACAATTTTTTGAGGAACTAAATTGCATTATTTTTAAAGATAAAAGCTTGGTAATTGCGATGTTGAATTCGTGAACAGAAGGGTTTTTACAATGGCCACCTTTGGCGCGTACATATGAAAATACGTTTTCTAATGGGTCTTGGTTAAAATGGCTGGTTAAAATGGTAAGTAAATTAGAATTTTCTTGTAACATTTCCTTAGTTAACGATAATATACCACTGGTGGTTTCGATTAGTCCACTGATGCAGAATATTTTGTTACCGAAATATTCAACTTGCCGTATGTCCGAAACTAGCTCTTGCAATACTTCCCAAGTTTTATTATTAAGCCTTAACCCACGCTTCAGCGGGTTGAGATCATAGAAATTTTTACTATTAAAACAGTCAAAGTAGCTATCGAGTTTTTTTAGATGATACTCAAAGTACTGGCAGTACATCAGAGAGTACTCACACCCATGAAATAGAAATCGCATATATGTATATACAATGAAAATGAAGATTATTTTAATGAAGATGGTGATTCTTTTACATCCAACAATGTGCCAATAGAATTAACATCGAGTCGATATTTTGTTGGTTACTAAGCACAACGAATATCATGCGTTAAATGTCGTATGGATATAATAAAACCAGCGCAAATTTTGTCATATCCTTCAGAAAAGTTTATTCATGCAAAAAATTATCAAAAAGAATCCCACTTTGGAGGTTTGTTTGCCCCCTCTGTTTTATTTTTTGAAGTTTGTAAAATTCATATACATAAAGGTCTTTGAAAAAATATTTTTACAAAATAAAGAAATGAAAGGCATAAAAAAATTTATTGTTGAGCAATGCGTGAGTTGTACCAAAAATTCAATTTATTATTTTTGGTTTGAGGAGAATGACGTATGTTATAAACACAGGATGGAGATGCTTAATTTCCCAGCAAAAACTTTACTTACAATCCTACTTTTAATGACTTCAAGAATTCATTACTTTGTAGCTTTATTCGCCACTTTTTGGATTATTAGTTATATATTAAATAATAACTTTATTATTATATCTTAAATATACAGAAAAATTTATATTTTCATTATGACAATAAAAATGTCATTATAGTCATTATAGTCAAAAAACATAGTTTTTTAATACAAAAACTACACTGCCCCGGTAGACTCGCTGGTAGCGAGCTAGTCTATCAGCACCGAGGTTGCGGGATCAAATCCCGCCAGAGACAGAAAAAAAAATAAAAAATAAAATAAAGTAAAATAGAATAGAATAAGAAAAAATAAAAATAAAATAATTAAAAAAAAAAAAAATTAAAAAACAAAAAAAAAAAATTTTTACTTTATTGACTTTGCGTAACTATATATTTTTATAAAAATTTTAAGTATAAAAAAAAATATTATTTTTTAGATTATAATAGGCTAAATTATAAAGGATTACTTTTGGAACATCTCAAACAAAAATAAGTACTTTTTCTAGTAGAAAAGTAAGTAGACGGCTCGTCAAATTCTCATTATTTTTCTGCTTTTTTGTAAGCAAAGTTTTTGCTGGGTTACTAGTTCTTATTATTATTACGGAAGCATTCCACATAGGAAACTTACAAATACAAATTATCAAGTACTGAAAAAGTTAAAATTTTAAACCATTAAACTTGTAAAGAGCTCATACGTAAAATCAATAAATACTCATAGTAAATAGTAAGAAACAAACTCTCTTTTTATTATTTTTAAATTCGTTTGATATATGTATACTAGGGCGGGTCGATTTTTTTTTTTAAATCGTATAGCAAAAACGTAATCTACATAAAATTCTCCGAAGAAACCATGGGTCTAAAATAAAATCCTAATCCGCGCCTCTCGACTTGAAAATTTATACCTATGCCCGCCTTTGCAAAAAAAAAATTTTTTTAAAAAATAGCTTTTTCAAAAAAGAAATCGAATTTTTTGAATAAAATTGTTTAGTAACGTACCTAGTTCTTTTGCACATTTTATTTTTTTACACTCAAAATTTTTTTACATAAAAAAAAATTTTTAGCCAAGTAAGAGAGGCGCGGATTAGGATTTTATTTTAGACCCATGGTTTCTTCGGAGAATTTTCTTAGAATTTTATGTATATTAAGTTTTTGCTATACGAGTTTTAATTTTTTTTTTCATCCATACAAATCAACCCGCCCTAATGTATACATACAGACATGGTAAGTACGTAATTAAATAATCTAAAAAATGGAATTATAATTCGGTGCAAATCGATATAGTTTAATTTTTACAAAAATAAAACACATACTGCTGCCCTACAATTACGCAATTGGTCGCATTCCCTCTTACGTAGGTTATTTGCACATAAATTGTTTGAAAACAAAACGAAATCAATTAAAAAAAATACCAAAAACCGGTTTCAACGAAAAAAAACACAAACACACACACACTTTGGCTGGCAAAAACAGCAAACATGTGTATGGATTAATGCATGTGGTTTCTTGCTCTCTTTAGTTCTCTGAATGTGAGCACCAAGTTTTTACTTTCTTGTTACTTCCCCCCCTCATCATTAAGAAGCACAACATTTTTAAAAATTACAAATGTACTAAGTGCAACATCTTTATATATTTATAGTCTTTGCTCACACTTTTTAAATTGAACACGAGATGGCTTTCAATTTCACCTTTCCATTTGTTTGGCAATTTACTTTCAATTTAACAGCTGAGTACAAGTTTGTCTCTGTTGTTGTTGACATCTTGAAAGTAAATTGCTTACAAATTGAGTGCAGCCTACGTCACAGCTTTCAATTTATGTAAATTTTGACAAGCAGTATATGTAAGAGACTATCAAGAACAACTTGAACGTGTGGCCGCAGGGTAAAGGTACAAAACTGTCAAAAACAAAAATCTGTCATTTAATTCTTGGAAGTAATTGATATTTTTCAAGATGCCAAGTAAAAGAGTTAAAATTTAATTAATTGATTTTTTAATTGTCACGCCATTTTTAAGTTCTTTTTTTTTATTTTTTTTCTGTATAGAATTCATTTTTAATTTAGTTCTGAAAAACGACGTTTTAAAAAAAGTAAAATTTTATTTAATAAAAATGGAGTTTAAAGAATCATAGTTGATTATCTTAAAAAGAGATGTAAATTTTAGTACTTTTTGTGAAAAATAACAACATTTTTAATATGGTGGCAACCACACTCAATTGGAAGTTTGTGAATTGCCATGCCAACTCTTTAAAAATTGTAAATTTCCAATCTGATTTTTCTACACTTGGTTAAAGCTTGTTTAAATTGCAACTTTCGGTGGAAAAGGTTTTCCTTGTGTTTGTTGTAACAAAAATTAAATTTTTCCACTTTTTCATTTTTCCAACAAATAAATAAACTGAAATGTATACCCTTTTTGTGAATTATTTTCTTCATAAGTTGTTAAAATATTTCACATGTGAGCTATTTACAATCGCGTAAATTTTTTTTAAAAAAAGAAAATACACAAGTAATTTTTTTCGAAGTTTAAAAATGTAAACATTCGAAAATTTCCACAGCACATTTTATTCATGATATCAACTGTTCACATATTCGGAAATTAACATGTGCAATTTTTTTCATGATAAGAGTGATTTTCAGTATTTCGTATACGATTGGATTAAGAGTTTTTTCCTTAGTTACAAATTATTTATTTAAAAAAAAAAAAAAAAAAAAAAATTCGAAATTCGAAATTCAAAACTACAAGTTACAAATCTACAAGTAAACAGGGCCCTGGACGATTTGTACTTCTTTTGCATCATTATCATTTAATTAATCAAAAATTATCGCATTACCACTAACTTTAATGCTTTTATTGCATTATTTTTTGCACTAGATTATTTTCTTATCAGAATAGTGCATTATTTTTTTTTTTAAATTCATATGTACCTTTAAAGGTACATTAAAGGAAAATACAACCCTGCCATGATAAATTGTTATTGTTTTTTGTTTTAATTATTAAACAAAATTTAGATCAAAAATTTATTTTCGTCAAAATACGTAAGACTTGTTTGACAGTGTAAAAGGGCCTTAAAGTGTATGCCAATTAATGTACTTATTTTGCATTATTATTTCAGGAGTTGAACAATTTCTAGAAAATAAAAATTAAACACAAAAACCACATGTTAGAAACTGAAACCTCATTTGACACAGTTATATATGGGCATTTCTATGTCATCGTACGTGGCATTTGTACGCCTCAGAATGATCGAGATTTTGCAAAAATAGCAGTAACTGAAAAAATTTTGTATCATTTTTATGTACTTTGTGTGAAAAAAAAAAATATTAAATTCGGAACCTTGCTTTCCAAAATATCGAGCAAAATAAGTGCATATCGCACATGATATAAGCGGAAGTGATTTTGATGTGAATGTAAAAAAATACGAAATTCTGCGAATTGTGAAAGGTTTTTCTTCTTTTCTTAATTTTTTACATTAAACTACATATTTTTCCTTTATAATACTTATTTGAAAAAAAATTTTTTTTTTTTTGATGGTTTTATAATGAACAAAATGTTATATCATTCGTGACATACCGCATGTGACAGATTTTTCTCTTATATTAGGTGTGATCCCGTACTCAACTTTGGGAGCCCTCGGGGTCCCAATCTTACCGAAAACTGTTCCCGTACTCAAAGTTTGGTAAAGTGAGAGAGCTTTTAAGAGAAAAATATTCTTCTTCTTCTCGCACGAAGTAGCCCGTACTTTTTCTTTGGGCTGATTGGGAAAATTGTTAAACAATCAGCTGTGACAAAAAATAAACAATAAAAACTACAAACAAGTATTACCAAAAGAAATAAAATTAAAAATATTAATAAAATAAACAAAAGAAAATGTTTAAAAATGTAGGTACATGTTTTAATTTTACTTTTGTACATGCTAATGCGTCATTTATGTATTTTTTTGAACGTTTTCATTGTAACGTTTGCTTTTGGGGTACAAATTTGGTTTTTATTGTTCCCGTACTTTTGTACATTTTTGTCTATTAGTGAGAAAAATTCTTGTTTACTCTCATTTTACCGAACTTTACCCAAAAAGTACGGGATCGCACCTATTATTTACAAGGTATGAAATATATAGTTTTTTAAATATATAAAAACTTAAAACAAACAAGTAATTTTAGTCGACTAATCTTGATGATACCCTACACATTTATATTTAAAAAAAAATGTTTGGAACCCATGGCGAACTAAGGACGCCTGAACAGAATTATGCTTATATAAAAGATATTAGTGCCGAATATTATTTAGATATCTTTATCTATATGAGAATTGTTTGCCTCTAACCGTTTTAAGGAAGGGGGTTTATATGGGACCTAAAGACTACCAGCACAAAATATTGTCATGGTATAATCCTTATTGTAAAAGTCATTGTCGGCAATTTTTATGAAAATACCAACACTTGTAAGGAATTTATGGCAATTAAAGTAAGGCTGTTTTCCTAAACGTGTGTTCACAATAGCTCTGTTTCTTTACTCTACTTTGGGATCCCTCGGGATTCCAATTTGCACGAAAAGCGTTCCCGTACTTTTAATTTGTGTAAATGAGAGCGGATTTGAGAGAATAAAATTCTTCTTCTTCTTGCACGAAACAGCCCAGACTTTTTCTTCGTGCAAATTGTGTAAATTTGCAAACAGCTGTAAAACATAAACAAAACAATGAAATTCAAAGGAAAAAATTCGTGAACCAAATTTTGGAAAAAGTGTTGTGGAGTAAAATAATGTACTAAAATATAAAGTTTTATGTTGATATATTAGGAAAACATAATTTTAGTTATTGTAAAAGTGTTTGTTTTGTTTAATTTTTGGTAAAATTAGTTTATTTCTACAGACAATATACAATTTTTCAAAAGTGGCATACACTTTTATTGTTTTGTAAGGACTGTCAAAACAATAACTTTTTATTTTGTGCTTAAAATTTGGATTTTTCTGTTCCCGTACTTTTGTGTAATTTTGTCTCTTAATGAGAGAAATTTATGCTTGCTCTTATTTTCACGAACTTTACCCAAAAAGTAAAGAAACAGATGCATTGTGTACTTAAATATTTAGCTTCTTTGTATTGCATATGAATGCGGTTTGTATCGACATTATTTTAACTGCTTTATTTGCTTTTCTTTGCGCAATGACAACCACAAAGTTGCATTTCGCAACTAAATGCATTGTCAAAATTTTTATGGTTGCATTTAAGAACATGTTGCCATGTAATACTACAATGCAACAGGCGTTTAGGAAAACAGCCCTATTTTCAAATTTTCCAAAGATTCCAATAATATTTGATAAGATGATTAAGGCTGCAATAAAATAAGTTTGGACGAAATTTTAACTAAATACCAACATAATAAGATGATATATTAAGTTGCATTTTGGTACTTACAATATCGTGCGGGACGACCTTTAAAAGCTTATAAACATTTTATTATGCAAAAAAAAAAAAAAATTCCGATCAATATTGTTTTGCAACAAATAAATATCTTGCTTTGAACTTTTATTTCGAAACACATAAGACTAATTTCAAATGACAAAGACTAATGATGTTTTTGCACCACGTACGTGACATAAGAATAGCATCCAAAACAAACGCAAAAATATACCGTTAATTGAACTACATATTTCGGCAGAGAAATTGAAAGTTGTTGATTGCAGCTACTAAAAATTAATCAAAAAGAAAGTTAGTTTCAATTTTAGTTTTTGCTTTTTAAAAATTGTAATAAGCTATAAGTACTTCTGCATATTAAAGTTTGGATGTTTTTTTTGTCTTCTACCATATTTGAAAAAAGTTTCAAGCGTTTAATTTTTTGAGTAGTGGTTGACATTCTTATGGAAATGCCCATATGAAAAAAACTAGTACGAATATTTTTATTTTTCAAATATATGTAAATATCGATTTTTAATCATCCCATTATTTGCTTCATTGCAACAACTTTATTGATTTTAAAATGAAGTTTACCGAAAAGTTAACTGCACATTTGACTTCAGAATGGCGTCAGCAATATATTGCATACGCAGTACGTAAACAAAGAAATATTTAAACAACAACAATAGATTAAGGATATGCATATGTAGTTTTTAAATAAATTTATTTTAAGGACTTAAAGAGCATGATCTTAAATGCTTTAGAAAATGCTCCCCTCAAAGAAATTTCCACTGGGCGTACTGTGGACAATTACTATGCAAAGTTTGAAGAAGAATTTTTTTTTGAGTGTAGAAAAGAGTTGCAAAAAATTAATACATTCTATGCTGAAAAGTTAGCTGAAGCTACCAGACGTAATGAGGTACTTTCCATTGCACTGGATCAAATTATCGGCGAGTTTCGTTTAAGGATGCGTACATTGTCTCGCAGAAATTTACATCAGGAAACCTTCATAAGAAAATTTAAGCAAAAGAAAGCGAAAATAACTGATTTAAAAAATGGATTTAGTGAATTGTACTTAAGTTTGGTGCTATTACAAAATTATAAAATGTTAAATCATACCGGATTTAAAAAGATATTGAAAAAACATGATAAGGTAATTAAATAAGAATGGTTAGTATAAATAATTTTCGTTTGTATTAATATGGAACATTTTGTAGTTGTTGAATAATGATAGGGGCGCTAAATGGTTTGATGAAAACGTTTCTGCAGCAAATTTTTTTAATAATAATGATGTAGAGAGACTTATGAAAGAAGTTGAACAAAATTTCACAGAATATTTGGAAAATGGCGATCGCGGCCAGGCAATGAAACGTTTAAGAGTACCACCTTTAGAAGAAATTCAAGAAGTTGGAACAGTATTTCGAGTGGGACTTTTTTTAGGTGCATTTATTGTGCTACTGGGAATAATTTTTATTATAGGTACGAAACTTTCGGGCATGTTGTAGAAATCGAAATGAAGTGAAATTTAAATCGAAATCGAACAAGATTTTAAGTTTAGTTATTTACAAAATTACCGTGGTTTTAAGAATTATCCTTGTAAAGCTAATTTATACTCAAAAAATTAAATTAATAAAATGGAATATTTTTATGAACTTTCTGTACAGGGTCGTTTTTGAAATTTGTTCGATTTCAAATCCACTTCATTTACTTGTCTAGAACATACCCGTTTATTTGCATATCTACATCTCTTTACTATGTAAATGTGAGTTTAAAATGGTTTCTAGAGGTTGTTTAAATTCCTTCGTATTCTCAAAAATGCAATTTTAATGGTTCTTATACACAAATCTAAAAACATAAGCCTGTAGAAAAATTCATTTTCCAAAGTTATACCATGTACATAATTTAATTTGAAAATATATTCTTCCTTATTATGAGTATCGTTTTCGTAGTCGAAAACCAGGGGCCTAATTATGATAGTCATGATCGAGTACTTTCTCGATTCGAGAGCAATTTTATTTCTAATTCTTTCAGTCGATGCTGAACGAATCGATATTATTTTTTCAGTATTGTGAAACTCAAATAGTTCCGATTCGTTCAGTTTTGACTGAAATAATTAGATATTTAATTGCTTTCGAATCAAGTAAGTACTCGATCAAAACTGCCAGTACAGGCCCCAGTCGTCTTTAGAAGTTGGTATTAAAAGCCATGTTCTGGAACACAAATTCGAGTAAAATTAAAATTAAACCTATTTTGAAAACGATCCTCTATTAAAAGTTGTTCGGGGATAAGAACTCCCAGTTCTTCACAACAAGAACATCTGCCAACCATTTTATATGAACTTTGGCGTAAAACAAGAATGCCCTTAATTACCTGAGCTGTTTATCACTGTGCTGGATTATATGAGCAAAGTCCATTTAGAAAGAAGAGGAATTACTTAGAGTCTCTAACCCCAACTCGAGGATTTGGATTATGCTGATGATATATGCCTGCTCTCGCACAAAATCTCCAACATGAGATGAGCGCGTAATATAGGACTTGATACCAAAGCCAGGAGAATAAAGTTTCAATGCAAAGCTCTTTATGAGGCATTACGACAAGTAAAAATCAGCTTATTTGTTTGAACGCTGCTTGTGATGCTTACAAAAGTAGAAAGTAAAACTACTTTTCGCATGCAACGCCTCAAGGCATCCTACTCTTTTGTGCATGTAACTTCCTACGTCTTACAATACATATTCTACTTTTTTGACAGGTGCGTAGGCTGTGAGAAAGATTAGAATGCATGGTGTTGGTCCCTAGCTTAAACAATGTTACCACAGAGAACATTACGCTACATGGCCAACTAGTTGAATACCCATGCGAATTCAAGTACAGGTGGTTGCGATACTTCAATAATCCAAAAACAATAGCAACAGTATAGGGTTTGTTATTTTGTGTGAAATAGACAAACCCCATTGTGTGTGCTCTGGTTTGAAAAAATAGCGTACAGGTTGGTCTTGCGTAACGTCATGCGCAGTAGAATTTCATTATAAAAAGTGAAATGCACCATCCGTATTCGTTGCTTCATGAGGCAGATTAGTAATAACAAAAAGCGGCGCAGAAGCAAACGCAAGCAACAGGCTCAACAGGGCGAGAGCGGCATTGAGGCGTCTACAATCAGTATGGTGAAGCTCGCAAATATTCAGCGAACTAACCTCAGAATATTTAATTCATGTGTGAAAAAGGTCTGCTCCGTTGTACGGAAGTAAAGCTGGGCTAAAATCAAGCACATTACGCAAAACTTAAAAATCAAAAAGTGGTCGACCCAAAAACACCTGGACACGCACGATACTCTAAGAATTAAGATAACAGCAGAAAACCGAGCGGAGAAGCTTTGTGGAAGCCGTCAGCTCCTAAGAGGAGTAATGGAAAAAATATTTAACCCAACATTTTTTTAAAGTTAAATGCGCTTCTTTTGGAAACAACTGATTTCTCCCTCCTTTTTTTATTGGATAAAATCAATATACAGTGTAGTATTTGAAAATATTATAAGAATGCGTAAAATGCATGCTTAAACATTTACTTAGGCCTATTCTATTTTATCTTCTTATTTCATTTAGCTGTTAACGGGAACTTGTATGAAAATTCTCAGTCAAAACAAGACTTAATTTTATTTCGAGCTCCATTTTATGTGATTATGTACTTATTTTTAATGGGAATTAATGTATTTACTTGGCGTCGTGCTGGAGTTAATCACATATTAATATTTGAAATTAATCCGCGGAAACATTTAACTTATTCACATTTATTGGAATTGCACAGTATTTTCGGTTTTATTTGGTGCTTGTGTTTGCTGTGGTTTATATATGCCGACAAAATTAGTACTCCAAAACTTTTCACACCATTATTTTTAATTGGAATTATGTTGATGTTCCTTTTTAACCCGTTGCCAATCTTAAAACGAAATGCTCGTTATTGGTTGTTAAGATTAATGGTGAGTTTTCATTGACTTACAGGGCCATTTTTCGAAAATTGAATTTGAGAATTATTACCTATTCATCAGAATTACGGCTCAAATTTGATTTTCTTAAAATGGCTGATAGTTTTAACAGCTGTCTTTCTAAAGGGCCGCGTTATTTTGGCTCCTTTATTTACCGTTGGATTTGCCGACTTTTGGTTTGGAGATCAGTTGAATTCTATGGTGGCTTGCCTTCTGGATTTTAAATATTTATTTTGCTTCTATGCAAACTATTTTAGTGGAAAAGAGGACATTCAAACGAATCAATGTTTGGAAAGAGACTTTATAGGAAATGCCATTGTGCGTTGTTTACCATCTTGGTTTCGATTCGCTCAGTGTTTAAGACGTTATTGGGATTCAGGTCAAGTGCATCCATTTCTGGTGAATGCTGGAAAGTATGCTGCTACATTTCCCATGGTCATATTTTTTACTTTATCCTCAAAATATATGGGTAAGAGAATTGCATTTAATCAATCTGGGGCTAAATTACGGCATTCGATATCGTTCGAAATACCCATTTAAGTTGTGTTAAAAATTCGTTCGATATCGAATGCAATAATTTGGCCCCAGCATTTTTTATTTCGAGCTTCATAATTTTGAGGTTAAGTATGTATTTGTTTTCAGATAATTATGAATATGTATTTCAAAATCCTTTTATTTGGTTTTATATCGTATTTGCCATTTTCCAAACTTGTTATTGCTGCTGTTGGGATATTTTAAATGATTTTGGATTATTTAAAATATTTTCGGGAAAAAATATTTTTCTTCGAGAGCACATTATCTATCCTCCTGTGTTTTATTATTTTGTTATTTTTGAAAATATTCTATTACGATTCTTCTGGGCAATATCCCTTTATTTGGTAACTCAGAATTACATAAGCATATATAATATGGATTCTTTAGCGGGTTGCTTGGAAATAATCAGGTAAATTCATAAAATCTTATATAATAATTATAGAGTAGAGTATTCCTTAACAGATTTCTTAATAACAGACGTTACATTTGGAATTATATACGTTTGGAAAATGAACATTTGTATAATGTGGGGCAATTTCGGGCAGTACGTGATATTTTTATAACACCCATTAAGACCAAGAATACAATTGAAATACAAAAAATGATGGATGAAGACAATGGAGTTTTGAATCGTAAAACTAGTAAAGTCAACAATATCAATTTAATAGATTGTGACGAGGAGTTGGAAGACGAGTAGTATCGTATAAATGGCAAATTTTTAATAAAACATTTAAATTAGTTACAATAACAATGTAAAATTATTCATGAAATATTATCAGCTACTCCTGACACCAATGCTGTGCCTCTTAAAATCCAAAAATCGGGTGGCAAGTTACTTTCCAAGAGTATAGATAATATAAAATTAGACGAATGTCCAGTAGTAGATAAAACACCAGATCTAGCTTGTGTTTTATAAAGAGGTGCCTCATATCTTCCCGCTACATCCAATTTCAAACAGGGTATAAAACGTACTGCTGGTAATCTTGAATACAGAAGACCTATTTTAGCATCGCATAGACCACCTTCAGATTTACGCCACTCGGCAGCTTCTACAAATATGCCATGGACATTTACACCAGCTTCTGAGGAGTCTGGCATATTGCCATACAAATCGTCTACCTAAAAGAAAATATGTTAAACAATAGATGACTTGAAAATAAGTGTTCAAACTGAACTGCGTCGACACCAGATTTTTTATAAAAATTTGCCGTAGAAAGCCGTCGTGAAATAGAATTTAGCACATTTAAACGAAACCTTGTTAATTATATAATTTATTTTATTTTGAGAACGTTTTTTTTAAGCTCTCACATATACAGGCATACTCTGACAACCCTGCAAATAATAGGACCAGTCCAAACACGCGTGTAAAGAGTAGTCCACAAGGGACCAGGACTAGTCCACAAGTAACCCAAACGTATGGAAAAAACCTGGTCTATTTAACATTACGATGTCCTAGGAGAGGACCATATAACCCACCTTTGGACCACTAAGGAGTAGTTTTAAAACTACTCCATGGTATATAACCCACCTTTGGACCAGTAAGGAGTAGTTTTAAAACTACTCCATGGTATACTCAAGAGGATTAGTTTTGAAGTCGTTTAAACACGAAAGCATGTCGTTAAAAAACGAAGACATGTCGTCTCACTACAAACACTTTTTAACAATGGCATGGTCCATGCTTGCATTACATCGGACTAGTCCATGGAGTAGTCCATTTTATCAAAATGGGTCAGGTGGTCCAATTTTATTTGCAGGGAATTGCAAAACACATACAGCCGTATTCATAATGAAAATTTGGCATGAAGTTACCATAATGATTTTCTAAACTCTTGTTAACGAGCTGCCAAACGTAATCCAACTTGTGAAAAACAGTTGTTTAATAAGTATTAAACAATTTGGTTGGTTTTATTTAAATTACTGTTTTATTTTATTTTTCTTTTTATTTTAATTTTAAAAACTTTTTAAAATTGTTACATGCAGTCTACAACTGACATGAAATGCTTAACTTTAACACTAAATTCGTGTTAGTGTTAGGTATAGACTCATCATGTTAGAAGTTTTCTCATGTTATAACACGGTTGTTAATGCAAATGATTTAACAACGCTTTTATAACATCAAGTTATAACAGCAAATCATGTCAGTTGTAGACGGGCAGTTATATATGTGGAGGAAAAAACCAAAAAAATTACAAAACCAACGATGATTAATGCAATAATGTGGCATCATTAAAATTCAGAGTTGTTTTATTAAAAGTTAGCAGATGGACAAAAGTTTGTTATGAATAAACTCTGTGCTTACAAGGGGCTCGGCTTAATCGGCTTTCTAGTTAGCAGCTCATTGTACGCAGTGTACAAACTGTGGCTAACCTTTTATTATGAATATGGCTGATAGATTTGAAAACGCAAAATAGGTGTTAATTAATCGCAAGAAGTTTGGCGACAAATAATTGCAAAAGTATGCTCAAGGTAACTAGAATATTAAAAAAACAGTAGCAGATTGGAAAGAGCTTCAGAACACAATAAAATAAATCTTGCGCTTTGCTTTTTCAATTCGTGCGATTGTCAGAACATGGTCATAAGTTTTGGAAAGAAAGAACAATAAGAACAAAAGAAAAGGAAATAAATAAGAGAAAATTTGAATTTACTACCGACGATTAATTTATAGGCTTTATGATTTTTGCTTAAAGTCGAAGACTCAATTTTTTTTGAACACTAATGCCCGTAATTTCTAGAAACAGATATCTAGTCGTTTTTGTACCTTACAGTTATCTTTACATTTCCGTTACCACTATTTTGGCAATTTAAACGTTTATTTTACCAACGTGAATTACCTATCGAAAATTGATATTGTTAAATACACAACACTTTAACCCGTAAGTAAGAAACACGTTTTAAAATTTTGAAAATCATAGATACCTATACACAGCTAGATATCTATTTGTTGAAATTACGGGCATAACTGTGCTACCTAAACAAGAGCGGCAAGCGTTTTTGTTTTGAAAATTGTCTTGCCAATACATTTTCAATGCAGCAAACCGACCTAGAGATTGGGGTTTTTGAATTCGTGTACTCAAGTTTTATTTTGTTTAAACTGTATGAAAATGAGAAGTTTCGACATAAGTAAAACACTTGATGCTCTTTTACTGGTAGCTCAGTAAAAGTAACAGTACTTACAGGTTCATTATTTGCTCTTCTTTCAAAGAAATTCTGTTGAATTAATGTATTTTCCATTACTTCAAAATTAATCTTCAATTCATCTATTGGTAATACCCGTTTGCGGGCATATGTCTGTAATATTCCGGTAAGAAATGACTGGGGAAAATAAAAGCCACTAATCCAAAACGATTTTGGATTTCCAAAATTAGTCCAGTTTTGTATGAAATCTATACGTCTTTGAAAATCAGCAATGTAACTAGGCAAAGGTTTGACGGACAAAAAGCTTTTTTTCTCCCATAATTTTGGCACCAAATTAGCTAACAAGGATTGAAAAACTTCTTCCAGTTCTTCAGACATTACAACTAAACCTTTAATAGCTTTTCGTAAATTTACTAGACTAGCATGTATCAAATTCAAGGAATTGTTATAACGATCTATTTCCTGTATTAAAACTGTTGTAAGGGAGGGTTGCTGACCCTTAGCATCGATCTGGTAAGAAAAAAGTAGTTTTCAACATTTAAAAAAAAAAGTATTGGGCGTGAAAATACCTTTAATAATTCCGGGTGTAAAGTTTCCTTGCTGATTTTTTCTGCTAGAACTTCTTGTATTTTTGAAATTATATCCAAACATAAGTCGTTCTCTTGAGCTTGACCCTCATCTGCAGATGATCTGGGCTGACCTACTAGTAGTGTATTAATAAAAAAGTTCGTTTCTTTTGCTTGGAATACCAAATTTGCATTCCCATGCATTCCAAAAATTTCGGGATCTTCTAATGTTGGAAAATTTTGTACATAGTCTCTATATTCTTTTACGGTATTTTTTCGAGGGTCACAGTAATAAGGATCTCCTCGACAATATTTGTATTTCGGGTCCAGAATTTTTTCAAAGGTAAACATTTTCAAAATCGTTCTCAAGCACCTAAGATCCCAATAGTCAGTTACACGACCTCCCCACGTTATTTCACCGTTTATATAGTAAATAGCTTCCCAGGGAATTGATTGTGCTTTCTTGCGACTAATAAAAAAGTCTAGGGTTTTAAGGCCACATTCACGATCACTTTCATTAAACTCATAAGTAATATTCCAGCCCAATGCTCCAAATTTACGTCGTTCCAAGAGAACAGCGTGGAATACACAAAGGCCAAACACTATAGCACGCCATTTTTCTTGTAGAACATGGTGCTCAAAATAGTCCTCATTTATATCGGCCAAAGCTCCTAAAATGTTGGCCTTAATGCCTTTTGGAGGTTCGTTTGTAACTTTAACAGAGTTTTGCAAAACACTTATTGGAAAACTTTTTTGCGGCATTGAAGACAAGAAAAGGCGAAAGTTTTCATGGGCTTTTACAACACCCAAATTTATATTACGTACAATATTTTCCATCTGACCCATCCAAGAAGTGGCTAGATGACAATTTTGTAGAAATACCCAGTGACCTAAACGTAAACTCTTGTCTATTAAACTTTCAGCAATCGGGCCTTGTCCTTGACCTAAAGAAATAGAATAAAATTTGTCCACGTATTTCATATCTTCGGCAAATCTTAAGAAATTTGCCATAGGATCAGAACCAGTAGAGAGAACAAAGATCAAAGGAGTTATATTTGAAGTATCTTGGAATCTAAAAACAAAATTGATAAAATTCATTTTTAAGAAAAAATTAACCTTTAACTAAAACTTACACAACTTTCAGTTGGCTTCCTGAAGCGGAAACTTCTGTAAAATATCGACCAATAGTTGCTCTTAAATAAACAACAACATTTAGTAAGAACTTTTCTTTTCTAAAACTTCTAACAAACATAAGCTTTTGAAAAACTGTTAGTCTGCTATTCCAATAATCGGTGGGAGTAGTTTCAACATCCGAAAATTTAAAAACCTGAAATTCCTATTTAATGAAAAATTTTACTTTTTTTTAGCTTCGAACACACATACCTCTCGATTATCATCGATCTGCAAAAAGAATGGCTCATGTAGTCTTTCTGAAAATCCGTTAAATGTTGAGAAACTCTCTTCCAAAAACAGACAAGTTTCCCATTCAAACTCAGTTAATTTTACATTACTGGGCTTGGGTTTCTCCTTTAAGGATCCTACAGCACCGCGAGTAAGGAAACTAAACTCTGATATGCTTACCCTCTCCTCTTGTCTTTCAATAGCAAGTGCTAATAGAAAACTGAAAATTGTTTTATGGTTTTCAAATAGACCTCTAGACACATTATCATAAATAGCCTTTAGTTCGTCCAACTTAAGTTGTTTTATCCGATCTTCAGTGTTCAGTTTAGGATGAGGAAGACGTATCACACCACAAAAGATTTGTGAGAAATATTTTAAGCTATACTGGTACATTGGATCTATATCGGCAAGACTAGCAACTACAAAATATAATATTGCACCGCGCGTAGCTAAATTACGATATTTCTCTCTAGTTGCAGTAATAACTTTTTCCGTTTCTTCTGTGTCTACCAAACGAGTGGCAATTATTAATGATGTTTCCTTAAATTAAAAAGAGAAACATTAAAAAAGAAGAAACATAACTTTTGCTTTAAAACTATGGCACCTTTGCATCATTAAGTGTCTCCACTAATTCTTCATCGTCTAAAATATTGCCCTTAGAATTAAATAAAAGTTTGAGTACTTTGTCTTCCAATGCCAAGAGTTGTTGTTTATCGCTGTTGATTTTAACAATTAAATCATTGCGTTGTATTTCTAAAGCTGGCAATTCAATTGCGACAATATCTCTGCAAAAGAAAACTTAAATAAGGACTATTTAAGTTCAAAGTGTTTAATCTTATACTTACGAGAGTAGTTGATCTTCTAAACCAGTTTCTGTAACCAAAAAATTTACCAACGTTACATTAATACATATTTCTGGCAAATAATGTGGATTAGCTAATTTCGTGGTCATATACAATTTGAAATTTTCATCATAATCAATTATAATATCACCAAGTTTTAAATATGTTCTACCCTCGAATACATAAGTTTCACGTTGTAGCACAGGTCTAATAGAGGGATCAATATTTTCGCTTATATCTTCCAAAAGTATGGGATAACCTTGTCTTATGCAATTCTCCATTGTTCTTAATAAGTTTCCTTCATTCATTTTTAAAATATGTAATTTATTATTTTTCTCCTTATTTCTGATCCAACGATTTGCTTGTTCCTGAGGATCAATCATAAGAGGCCATCTTAAAGCTCGTGTGGCATAAAGGCCATTTTCAACCGATATATCGTCTTTGGGCAAGCCATCCACAGTCCACTGGCGGATTTCATAGGGATCCCCTAAGACTTTAAGAAAATGAAATTCGCTACTAGAAGCGATTTTCTCTTCTCGGCACTTTGTAACCCATTGATCACAGAGTTCGTTGCGATATTCAGTGGAAAAGGCACCAAGATAGGCGACGCTAGCGGCAGCAACTAGAACATCACCTGGTACACATGCTAATTCTAGTGTTAAAGACTAAATGACTATTTCATTTAATAATTTTCCATGTTATTAAAGCGAAATTAATTTTACCTGAACTGTTTCCTTCCAACGCACTTCTTCGTCTGACAAAGCAGATGTTAAGCGTCCGGCTCTGTTAATACGTCCGTACGTCAAATCCACCGCATCTTGTATTACTTGAAATTCACGACTTTTTTGCTCAATATTATCTTTAAGAGATTGAATCTTTGCCTCAACAGAAGCCAACTCCTGTTGTTTGGTTCGGAGTATTGTCATGACTTCTTTAAGTTCGGCTTCAGCTAATTCCTTTCGTCTGATTTTTGGTTCAACTACCTTGTAGACTTTTGCAAATTTATCCATAGCTATAACCCACAAACTTACAGATTTGGCCACTTTAGAAACTTTTTCAAATTTCTACTTGAAATTAAAGAAAGAAGTATTATAAAGAAAGCTGATGTCATTATACCCACATCACAATAGTGAAGAGGGTATCATACGTGGGTGGGTCTAGAATCAATATTTGTATGGGTTCTAGTATACCGATCGAATTAGAATCACTTTCTAAAACAATAAAATGATGTCCGTTCGGCTGGATGGTTGACTAGTTGTCTGTCCATGTAACCTTGTGCGCAAAGTACAGGTCGCAACTTTGGAGATAATTTAATAAAATTAGGTAAATACGTTTTAATTGTCATAAGAGTGAACCTTTATCTAATCTTATTATGTCGGTATTAAGATTAATATGGTCGAAAAATATATTATTGCAACATATTAGTTCCATATTTGACCTTAGCTCCTATACAAATACCAATAATGCAAATAGCTTTATGTGTCGTAACTTGTTTTTAACTGTTGGTATTGATTTAAAATTAATGGCTTTGTACTCGCAGGTACAAAATGGACCATAGGTCCCAAAATTGCTTTAAGACGAACAAATCTCATACAGAAATTGATGTTAAAATAATATTCGGCTCAAAGAATTTGTATATGAGTCTTAAGCTTAAAACATAATTTTATTTTGTCGGGTACATGATTGGCCATACAGGCACTACTTGATTCGAACAGGTTCAACATATGATATATATACATAAGTGTTCCGCTCTTGAAGAGTAACACTGAACTCACACGGGTACTTTTACGACGTCTCTTTTTGTTAGGTGGCGAACGGTGTAAAGAAGAAAGAGGGGTAAACAAAACGACTCGGCTTGTGTTTTTCATGTCGTTGTTTATATTTCTATTTTAACTTCTTCTTCTTGTTACTATTTATTCTTTTTCTTACATTGAAGTGTCAGTTTGAAAATAAAGGGTGGTTAAATTTTAAGGGCCGATGTTGAACGTGAACCACACCTAAACGTCAAGTTTTTTCTGCATTTCAGTTGACATTTCGCAATTTCAGACTAATTCAATTTGAACCATGGGAAGATACACAATCGAGCAGTGCGTTAAAAATGCGTGCAAAATTTTGAGCAAACCAGGTCTATAGGAGATGTGAAAACAACAGTGCATGCTCGTACAGCTCGTACTGCAGAATATACTGCTGCTGTTCGCGATAGTGTGGCTGAAGAACCGGCCACCTTAACTCGTCGTCGTGCCCAACAATTGCACCTCTCACTCTGGTCGTTGATGAACATTATGCATAAAGACTTGCATTTACACGCTTACAAGGTCCAATTGACTCAAGAACTTAAGCCTCTTGACCATTCCAAACGTCGTCAATGGTCAGAATGGTGGCAAGAAATGGCAACAGTGGATGATCAATTTTCGAAGAAAATCATCTTTAGTGATGAGGCACATTTTCACCTCAGTGGATTCGTCAATAAGCAGAATTGCCGAATTTGGGCGAATGATAATCAAAGAGTGATTATCGAAAAACCAATGCACCCACAAACAGGGTTACCGTTGGAAATTTTCGAAAAGGGTCACAAAAAGGGTATTTTCCAGAAAAAGGGGTCAATAAAAGGGTATTTCAATAATAAAAAGGGTCAAGTTTTTTATTAGCAGTATTTCCCATTTTAATGAACATAATAAGATCAAGTTTTTTTATAAGCAAACAAACAAATAATATTTCAGGTAGGAAGAGCTCAAAAAACTTAATTTTTTTATGGAATGCTCTGTCCTATTTTAAACACCTGACAAAATGTTTATTCTTTATCATTATACATAGCTAATTTTTTAATATTTTTTATGTAATTTTCCGAGTTAATGATGTCAAAAAATGTTAGTGTTTGTTTTAAAATTTGCAATCGTTCGCAAATTGTAACCATTTTCTCGATTAAAGCGATTTTTTCCTGTAAGTGTCAGATTTTTTAAAGCTTTTACGATTTTTAATAAATATAAGACTTTGCTATCATACCGCTGTTACCAAATATATGGGAATTTCCGCTAATTTAGCAATTTTTACCTCTTGTTTTTATTCCTGTTAGGGCACTCTCAACACTATCGATTCAAAAGAAGGCGAAAAGTTCAATACCTTTTGCCATTATTAAGGGCGAATTTTTTTGAATAAAACATGCTACTCTTTAAGAGAGCAAAACACCAAATTGCACATTTTTAATAAAATGTAAAATTTTTGTTTTGAAAAGAAACCACCGTAAAAAATAACAAATATTTATATGAGTTATGTTTGCTTTTAGGGAAATTGTACTTTACTGTTAAAAATCAAGGAGAAGAAAGCATGGAATTGTAAGTTTATACTTTGAGTCTGTTCCATATCAAGCATTGCTTATTTCGAAAACATTTGTTTAGCACTTCTGTTCCGCAGTGTTGACAAAAAATAAAATGTGGGAGCTATTTCCATAAAAGGGTCAAACAGTGTCACAAAATAGGTGATAATGATACAAAAGTATAATTTAAAAAAAGGGTCATAAAAGGTATCAACACCGTCGAAAAAGGGTCAAATTGATACTTTAGTGTCACAACGGTAACGCTGCCCACAAAGAGTGACTGTTTGGTGCGGTTTATGAGGCAGCGGCATCATCGGGCCCTATATTTTCCAAAATGAGGCCAGTCAGGCAGTTACTGTGAATGGTGTTCGCTATCGTGAGATGATAACGAATGAATTGGAAGATATGGATGTGGACGATATGTGGTTTCAACAGGGCGGTGCCACTTGCCGCACAGCTAACGAAACAATGGCTCTTTTGCGCGACAAATTCAATGGCCATTTTATCTCACGTGGTGGCGATGTCATGTAATTTGACACCGTTGGACTTCTTTCTTTGGGGTTAATTGAAAGAAAAGGTGTACGTCGATAACCCAGCAGCAATTCAAGAGCTAAACGATGAGATAATTCGGCACGTTAACGGCATAGAACCTCAATTATGCCTCAGCGTCATTTGGACCATCGGATGGATGGATTCTATGCATAACAGTGGTTTACAGCCAAAAAATACCAAGAATACGGAAAAGGTATTATTACCTTTCCAACGATATGCCATTTATTTCGATCGGACTTTTTAATTGGGCTCCACAAGGGTTTGAGTGGGACCATACACCGAAAAACACAAAAGTACCGTTATCTAAAAAACGGTACTTAGAAAAAAAAATTACAGCGTTTTTCGTGTTCAGGAGGTCCCAATTAACTTATCTAGGCATGTGGCGTTCTTTGTATTTGTCTAAATTAAAAATTTTTACAGCAGTGCAATTGAACCATACCAAAATTATCATAATTAAAAGAAATGACAATAATTTCCTAAATAATTTGTGTTTTATTCAAAATCAACATCGGCCATTAAGATTTAGCCACCCTATACAATGAGACCTCGATTATCGATAACAAACGAGACCGGCAACATTCGTGTTTATAAATTTGTTGTGTGTTTCTTATTTTATGTAAATATATAATGTATTATTATTAGGGATGAGATTTACATGCACTAAAAAATCGAAAATATGCGCATTAAATATGCACTAAAAACTCCAAAATATGCATTAAAAAAATAAAAAAATATGCACTTAAAACTTGACCATTTTCAATAAAAAAGCGTTTGTTTTTTTTTTTTTATTTTAAACAAAACAAAATAAAAAATTCTACTGTTATTCAAAGGTATAATATTTTTTAACATTTAGTTGAAATAACTACATAATTTAAATTTTTGTTTGCATAATCAAATAAATACTTTTTTATATTATCAAAAGTAACTACCTGTTTTTAGAAAACGTAAGCAAGTGAGTGAGTCAGAAATTATATTGAAAACAAAAACAAATTTTCGTTTTTTATTGTTGTTTTCAATATAATTTCTCACTCACGCACTTGCTTACGTTTTCTAAAAACAGGCAGTAAGCCTTTGTCTGTTAAAAAGCTTTTGTACATGGAAAATGATCTCTCAACGTCAACCGAAGTTGAAGCATACTTGAAGGATGCCAATTCATTTGGAGAATATTAAATTTCTAATTCAGATCCCAGATTTGATTCCAGATCAAAAATAGTTGAGATTTGAGTTATTTTTGCAACACGTTTTGGATTTTTTTTTAATTTTTCGGGCTATTTTTCCTTCCTTTAAGGATCTTTTGTCGAAACCTTGTATTTTAAGCAGAGCTGAAAACAATTTATTAATTGATTTTTTTTGAAGGGGGTTTTTTTTATGTATACAATTTGGAAATTTTTTGAAGAACTTTTTTTATAATATGGAAATTTAAAAAAATATATCACTCAAAAATGTTAAAATATGGGTAAACTAAAATGTTGAACGTGACAGTCGTACGCATCAAAAATGCAATAACATTTTAAGCAACAAATATTTTTACGTTCTCTTAACCCTTAAATAATAGCACTAAGAAAGCACTGCTATCTATGCTAAAGTTTATGGAGGGCGCGATTCTAGGCCAAAGATAATGGCAAAAGAAGTAGCGGTTCGAACGTGAAAAAAATAGCAGTAGTTACAGTAGTTTTTGTGGACATGTATAAAAAGGCGTTATTAAGCGAAACCTGGCACAATTTTTTAGTCAAACTACTTTGAGAATTTAACGTAGCAATGTAACATTAAAATGTCTTGGTTTGATTCCAAAATCGTCTGTATTTTCTTTTTTTTAAGCCAAAATCTGTGTCGATACGTGACATTTCGAACGTGAAATTTTTTCCGTAATAATTGAACTGAATAATGACTAAAACAAAATAAAAATTTACCGTTAATCCGAATAACATTTTGCTCTTTGAACTCTTCCTCAGATTACAGACCATGTAAGAAAATTTTTTTGGAATAATTTTCATCAAATATCACCCCTTTTCAGGAAGATAATATTAAAGAAAACATACAATAAAAAATTCTCACAAATAAGAAATTACGTTGAACAACTTTGCAGTCTGATTGCTCATCTAAGTGGAAAAATTTATGAGTAAATTTAGATAATCAGCTTTTAATAACTTTTAAATTTTCGGTCACGGTGGACCTTTTGACGGATATGCCCATATGCAAAAATATGCATTTAAAACCAATATATGCAAAAATATGCATTTTCACCAAAATATGCAACAATATGCAAAAACAAATCGATGCCATTTTAACGCAAATTTAATGATTCGGAAAGATAATTGGTCGATATCGATTTTAGACTATCGACAAAAAACATGCATTTCCATGGAAATCGCATCCCTAATTATTATGTTAATATTTAAATATGAGAAAAAAAAGTCATTTTGGCAGAACATGAGCAACTTAGCGCACACAAATTTATGTGAAAACCTTTGAAAATGATGAACCAAAACGGATTGACGAACTAAATACATTAAACCAGTTTTTTCGACCGCATACTTCTCAAGAAACTAATTTTATCACATAAAACATTAATTTTGCTGTGTAACATTGTATTATTTGTAATGTCCTTAATTTTAAAATTCATAACTAAAACCAATATAAATGTATTTGCTTCCATTAGCTTTTATTATAATAACAAAAAATGTTTAGTGCGTCTTTATTACTACGTACACGATTGCATTGTTGAGAAATCTTTCTTATATAATGATATTAAATTCCAGTAATACGAGGGCTGGCTCTAGAGAAAATTTAACTAACATGATAAAAATTCTTTCAAAGAATGCGTCTGGATTAAAAATCTGTCATTTAAATGCTCATAGCTTAAATAATAAACTTGACGAATTTAGAATTGTGTTTGAAAACAGCAACATCGATATAATTTGCATCTCAGAAACTTGGTTTTTCGCAAATGTCGATAGCAGTATGTACCATTTAAATGGTTATCGTCTTTTTCGATCAGACAGATCAACGAACGGTGGTTTTCTTGCGGCATACGTCAAATCAAATATTACTCGCAAAGAGAAAAGTAAAAATGCTGCTGGGGCGAACATTGAATATATTTTAATAGAAATTTGCAACAACAGTGAAAACATATTAATTGGAACTACATATAGACCCCATAAAAGTATTAATATGGAGTCTTTCTAAGAAAATCTGAGCATATGTACACTTGCATACAGCCATATAATCTTAACAGGTGACTTTAACTCAAATATTTTGGAAGAAAACAGCCTTGTAGAAGACATGAGCTCTATTGGATTAACTTTAGTTAATAATAAAATACCAACTAATTTTACGACCACTTCAAGTACCCTTCTTGATCTTTGTTTTGTTAACAATACTTCTCGTCTGCTATTATTCGACCAGTTATCTGCATCTATGTTCTCACGGCATGATCTATTAATTATAGCTTACGATTTTAAAATTCATTATAACTCAGAACCGCAAATACTAAAATATAGAGACTACACGAATATAGACAGTCAGTGTCTTAGTACTGAATTGTCTTCAACCAATTGGAGCTATGTTTTTTGCACAATTGCTGTTGATGACCAATTAAATTTTTTAGATTGCAAGCTTAAATACTTTTTTTGACAAATACGTGCCTTTAAAATCAAAAATTATACGTAATAATAACCCTTGGCTTACACCTGCAATAAAGTCTTTAATTGAAGACAGAAATCAGGCATACGGAAGGTGGAAACGCTTTAGAACAACAGAACTTTATGCCATCTTTAAAAATGCAAGGGCATTGGTTAATAAGAAAATCAGAATGGCAAAGTTTATGTTTTATCAAGGCAGGTTCAAAACGTCTGTTGACTCACAGAAAAAATGGAGGGAAATTCGTAAATTGTGTTTAATAAATCCTAACAGCTCTAATGCACATGACATTGATGAAAACCAGTTAAACCAGGAGTTTGCAGGTATATCGACCCCCAATATAAATATTAATTTTTACAACAACGTCTACTCTAATCAACGTCAAATACCTAAATTCAATTTTGCACACTTTACGCAGGAAGATGTACTTGACTCATTTCTTCGCATAAAATCTAATGCCGTTGGTTGTGATGGTATTCATCCAAAGTTTATCAAGCTCACACCACTTCCTTATACACTAGTTTACTTCACGCATTTTTTTAACACGATTTTAACTACATCTACGTTCCCAACTGTTTGGAAACATGCCAAAATTGTACCAATACCGAAACCAGATAAAAGTTATCGACCTATTGCAATTTTGCCTTATCTGTCAAAGGTATTTGAAAAATTAATACACTCACAAATAAGCAATTACTTACACACTAACTCATTACTAAATGCAAGGCAATCTGGATTTAGGCCAAAACATAGCTGTCTTACCACACTAATTGACGTGTCTGATGAAATAAGGTGCCATATTGATAAACGCCAAATGATGTCATTTCTTGTTTTGCTTGACCATTCGAAAGCATTTGATACTGTGCACCATTCCATTCTTTGCCTTAAGCTAAAACAAATGTGCAATTTCTCGTCAACAGCATTAAAACTCATATCCTCATACCTAAGTGATAGAAGTCAAAGCGTATACTACAAAAAAACTGTCTCCAAAAGTTGTATGATGCCAAGAGGAGTACCCCAGGGATCGATACTTGGGCCACTGTTATACTCTATATACGATAATGATCTACCTTTGCAAATAAAACATTGTCAAACACAAATGTACGCTGATGATGTACAACTGTATATACGTTGTAATGTATCAGACGCATCTAATTGTGTACAACTAATAAACCAAGATCTACATCAAATTTATCTATGGGCATCTGCAAATGGCTTGAGTTTAAACCCACGGAAATCTGTTGCTTTAGTGATTAAATCGTCAAGACACCTTACAACGTATCTTCCGCCAATACAGATTAATAACACAACTATAAATTATGTAGACACTGCAAAAAATCTTGGTGTAACTTTTAATAATGAACTTAATTGGTCAGATCATATTAAAATAAACTGTGGAAAAACTTTTTCTATGTTAAGAAACCTATGGATGTCGCAACATTTTACACCGACACACATCCGAATGCTACTTGCCAAAACGTATTTATTGCCAACTCTAATGTATGGTTGCGAGCTATTTGCTAGTTGTAATTCTGAATGTAGACGAAGGCTGAATGTAACATATAACAATATTGCAAGATATATTTTTGGTGTTAGAAGATACGAAAGCATTTCACGATTTGCATATAAAATTTATGTCACCTTTGATAATTTATTAAAGTGCCGAACTCTTATCTTCTTGCATAAAATAATATACAACCGACAACCACCATACCTCTATGAAAAAATAACATTCTCAAGGTCGAATAGAGGTAACAAGATAAATAGCATTAAGTATACAAAGCGATATCTGAGCAACACTTTTTCATTAATTCAATTCGTCTTTGGAGCCAATTACCCCCTCAAATACAAATTATTAGCAATGCAAGCCAATTCAAATCTGCCATATTTAGGCTCTTTACGTAATTATTTAACCTTCTAAATAAGCACTTTTACCTTAATTTTTGTCTGTTTTTTTTTTATGTTAATTATAAATAAATTAAAATTGTTAGTTATTATTTTGTTTTTTTTTTTATAATTATTATTATTGTTTAAATCTACGATAATATTTACATATCTATAAATATGCCAAATAACTAAGCAATACTTTAATATAAGACTTGTTCTTGTTGTATTGTAATAACATAAATAATAAATAAATAAATATGTAAAATAAATTTCATCTTATTGCTTATCAGAGATGGTTCGATAAAACTAGCTGTAAAAAATCAGAAAAATGTGGCGCATCATAGCTGAAAAAACTACTCTACGGGCTTTAAATTTGCCCAGACTTTACCTCAGAAACCTAATTGCGGTATGTAGTTACTGGCCATGGCTTATCGAAAAAAGCGCCCAAAGGCTAAAGCTCCCTTAAAAGACCTGTGATGAAGTTGCGACGACAACAAAAGATGAGTCAACGGAATATTTTCTCTGCCGTTGCCCGGCATTGGAAGATGTAAGACTCAAACTTTTTGGTGAAAGAACTTTTGAGTCGAAACTTTTCTATTTGACATTGATTTAAATATGATCCACTCCTTCATTGAATTAACCGACTGGCTGAATGAGAATACCGACAGCCAGATAACATGGGATCCCTGTTAGACACTGAAACATGGTAACACAACAGAAACTAATTGCTAAGCCCAGGTGAGCTTTATTGCGGTTTGTAATGGAACCTAATCTAACCTATGATTGGTCATGGGTCCATCTCCAAAATGTGTTTTTATAAACGGTGTTCAAGGGTACCAAATGGTCTTACTTGTTTTATATGACATTTACTTACCGCGGGTACAAAATCTTTATGACTTATATATTTTTTAACCTTTTTCAAAGTTTCCTCTTTAATATGCTCTTTATCATACTCAAATAGCCGCTTTATGAAATTAACATCAGCCATGATACCCTTTGCCGAAGCCCAAGTAGGCCTAAGGAGATTTAATGATTCAATAGTGTTTACATACAAATAAAGCGAGTCTTACTTTGCTCCCAGTAATATGCATACAGCTTCCATAACGAATTGTACAAGAGCTGGTGGCGTGGTAAAAGATTTTAATTCATTTATATCAGCTTTGGTTAAACCTTTTAAAGCATCGTCAGCTTCTTTTAGAGCTGGCATAGCGATTTCTAAATCTTTATTCGCATCATCAGACATCGCTTGGCATATACCAGCTTTTTCCTTTGCATTAGCTTCATCTCGCATAACGCTCTCCTTTACTTGATCCGCCAGTTTGGTGTCAATAGCTAATCTCTCTAATAAGGACTTCATATTGGCGGATTTTTCATCTAATTGAGGTACCATAACCTCCAATTCCTTTTGCATGACACTTATCTACAAGGTTAAATTATTTAATTAGGTAAAATAACTTAAGAACTCGTTGGTTTTACAAATATGGAAACTTACTATGTCATTTGTTTCTAAGATCTTATTCAAACCATTTGAAATTCTTTTACGTTTATTTTTAATTTCCTCGCTTTTATTTTTTAATAAACTTTGGTACAATTTCAAAAGTTCTAAATAACTGCTGGGTGTAGTATAATAATGGCGCTTCATTTCCTTATAAAAGCGTTCTGAGGCCTCCTCAACAGTCTTTTTTCAAATAAAAACGAATTGGAGTTTAATTCAAAATTGATATGTATGCAGGGGCCTGATTCTGGCAGTTCGAAAGCAATTTGTAGTGTTTCAAAGCTTTAATTTGGGTTTCACAATAATTAAAAATAAATTCGATTCGTTCAGTATCGACTGATAGAATTAGAAATAAAATTGCTTTCGAATCGAGAAAGTACTCGATCACGACTACCAGAATATAGGCCCCAGTTTAGTACTGACTTTGTGTATAAATACAGTTGTTTTCGCTAAGGCTTGACACTCCTCTTTGGTTGTGGTAATTTTTGTCAATAGTCCCAAAGCGACAGAATATAAAGCTTCAGTGGGCCAGTTCGAAAACCAATCTATAGTGGTACAATTTACCAGCGATGGAAACATGCGGCACCTGCGCCGAAATGCATCACCCACTGGTGACATGGACAGCACCACATGTAAATTATTACGTACGCGATTTATAAAGAATTTGTAAATGTCATCGCGACTACATTCCTAGATATAGATTTTATTTTGTATTAAAAAATTTAAACATATCAATTGTCTGTTTTACATCTTTTGTCGCGGCAATACAAGGCTCTCGAGCATCTAGTATAATCTTTTCATAGTCGTCACCTTCAAACAGATTTGGCACTTCTCCAGAATTTAGGATATTATTTATATCTTCCAAAAACTCTTCTTCTACAATTTGAGTATCAATCATGAGAAAAACTACGGGTGTGTTGTCAATCTGGAAGTTAAATAAGAAAAACATTCTCTTTACAAGTGAATAATACGTTCCGCTAAATAACCGGCTTAGGTTAACTTTTGGATGTAAAGTTCCTGTTTTTAAGAGAGACTTAAAGTACATATTTATATATGTTCGGCTTTCCTTATTCCGTAGAAACCCTATTAACTAGTCTGTGGCTAACGCCACATTTTTAATAAGGCTTTTCTACACGAGTAAATCGCACAGTCCCGCCCGATATTTGGTCTTATATAAAAAGTTGTGTATTAAAAGTTTTGATGACTCCGGAATATGAGTCCGTTTTAAATATAGTCTAATATATGAATTTTATTGATGTTCTTTACCTCGGGGGGTCACCGCGTATTTCGATTCAAAAGAAATATTTTACGAGTTCGAATGCAAGTTGTTTTTACCTTTTCGAAAACAAAAAGTCCCTTTCGTAACGGAAACTCTCTATTACGAACAATAAAAATCCCTTTCCAAACTCCAATTCTGCTTAACGAAAACAAGCCTCAGTTATGTAAAAAGGGTTAGGAAATTGTTCAAAAGCTATTTTGTTATTGACAAAGTGCAAATGACAAAGTTCAAGATAAATAAAAGTGTAAAACAAACAAATTAAACCTAATAATATTAGATTTGATATAAAATAAATGTTTTCTAATGTTATTTTTGAAAGTGTTTTAATATTTGCGGTCTTTTTTACACATTAAATAGTATTTATTATTTGTTTTGTTTTGGGATATTTTCGTCCATTTTGTTATTTTAATAGCAGTGCTACCAACTTTTAACAAATTTCCCATTTGTTTATAAATACAACTCTGTAATCGTTTCTAATGAGTTAAGCAGTACGATTTAACTTTCGAATCGGAAATTGCTTTCGAAATATTTTACTTTTCGAATCGAAATATGCAGTAGCCCCCTGTTATAGGAACTGCTAATAAAAAAATTGCAAAAATCGGCATTAATATTAATTCAAAGGAAAATATGAATCAGTTTGTATGTACGCTACATTTTCAAACTTACCCCCGCCTGTCGATAAATAGTTCTCAAGTCCTCATGAAAACCATTTATATCATAATTACGCTTCAGCTCAATCTGCATACATTTATATTCATTAACATGGGCCGCCAATTTCGTCAATGACTGTTTACCCATGCCTGCCACACCAACCAACAGACCATTGCCTCGATCACTTCTTAGCAAACGAGCCAATCTAACAGTGTGTTCTAAAGCATCTTGAAAAAGTATTAAATTCATTCTCTTTCCCGTCGTTGTATTGTAGTCTTCAACATAATCCATTAAAATACTTTCTAGCTTAGCATGATCCTTGATCTCTTCATAGATACGATCGGCTTTGGCTTTGCCAAATACCATAAAATCGCCGTAAAGTATGGGTGGTTCTTCGTTTCCATAGACTTGTTTATTGAAGTGTTTCAGACACACGTCTTGCATGATCTTTTTAAATGAACCTTTATCTTCGTCATTTATTAAGCGGTCGTAAAACACTCTTGTGGTTTCATGATAAAATAGACGCAGGACTTGCATTTCCATGTTATAGTGTAGGTAACTGGCCTGAAGTATACCTTGTATGCATTTAGATAAATCTCTTAAATTAAATATATAATGAGATTTATCGGGCGTTGGTAACATTTCTTTGGCTATGCGCATATAAACATCTACGCAGGCATTAACAATGGGTGTGGATAAGGGTCGTATTGCCGAGGAAAATTCAGCAAAAAATCTTTAATAAAGAACCTTTGTAATAATTAAATCTTTTCACGTATAAATAATGTAAAACTACCCAGATAGTATTCCATCGAAAATGGCGGTTAAGATATCATCATTTGGTTTGGGTAGTGCCAATAAAGCGAAATGCCTTACAAAACGCGGAGTTAAAGGATTTCTTCCTCCACCAGGTGGCGCACAAGCACAGCCCAAAACCACATCTACAATTTCCTTCCAAAACAATTTCTCCCTGTCGTAGAAACCTTTAAAATCTAAAAATTGCCTAAATTTCAATTAATTTAAGTTAATATATGTTATTAAACCAAGATTTAAGATAATTCAGCTAGTAATTCTACCTTAATAGCTCTATAGCCGGTTGACTGCCATACGTATCCAATTTGGGCATATTAACATCATCTATAAAAACAATCACTGTTTTCCCTATAGGAGCACCCAACTGAGTACGCTTACGTTTTTCCAAAGGACCTTCAATCATTTCTTGGGTTCGTATGCTGCTAGTTTGGGCTGAAAAGTTTATTTGTACCGGCAACACCGCTCTTTGCGTAAGTTTTTTTAAAGTAGATATAGCTAAAACAGTTTTACCGACACCGGTATCACCCGTAAACATTACCGGGTATTTTCGTTGAAATAATAACTCCGTCAGATATCTGATAACGATATACACATGTAATAAAATAACGTGTTATTAATAAAAATGAATACTTTCAAATGTTTTAATAGTTAACCGACCCATATTTAGTAGTATCTACAGTAGGAACCTGCATATCGAAATATTTATCTTTAGGGTTAAAAACAAATGTATCTACAATTCTTGACCACGATTCCCAATTGCGAGTATTCATATTAATTCGATAATCCCAAAGAGAACCTTCTTCTGGAAAGCTGCAGCAGGAAACATTTGTGTGCTTTGTATTAATTAAATCTAGTTAAATATCGAGTCATTACCGCAAAAAAGCTTAAGCGTCAATGACAAAATTTTACATCAGAAGGTTTTTTTATTTTATTTCATAAAAAATTTGTATGAAGACAACATTTTTTTTGCTATTAAACCCTAACGGTACCCTATGTGACCATGACATTTTAGGAGATGATGCAGAAATTAATTTAAAAAAAAAACAAGAATTGAAAATGATGTCGCTTAAGCTTTTTTTGCGGTAATGCCTCAATATGTTGACAGAAACTAACCTAACATGGGATTTTGTACCCATATATTCTCTAAATAGCTGCTCAAATATCAGCTTTTCATCGTCCCGAAAATTAGAAGATTGGGACCAAAGAGTGCACCATATAAATATTTTATTTAATAAATTCTTATATTCATCTTCTTTAAAGTCGTGCCAATTAATTTGATCTATTAAAGAAAACAGCAATTCTAAGCACAGACAAACTTTGGAACTTGTTACTTGGCCAATGAGAAAAGAACCCTGTTTTTTCGCTAAATCTAAGGCTGTTGGAAAGTTTTGTGCAAATAAACTATATAAATATTTTAGGTGAGCATCTTGTAATTTTTTTGTAATCGGCCCACTTATCCAAGAATCTAATAATGGTAACCAGCCAAGATCATCGGGATCCACATAAACCATTCCGCATCGAGAAACTGTTGCCGGTGAGGCTTGCACCAGATCTTGTACTTCAAAAAGCATGTGTACCCAGGCCGTAAGTTTAATACGTTCCGAATTTGCCAAACAAAGCATTTTATTGTCGTCGAGCACTGTATTTAAATTTTCAATCCAGACGGCATCTACCGGTCCATCATTTACTATCCATTGATGTATTTCATCTAAAAGTATTCTTATTTATAACTGAAAATATACTTTCAAACAGCTGTCCCTGGTAATACCTTCTACACTTACTGCAGTTCTTACAGCTAAACCTAGCAAACCATCCTGCCACTCTAAAGTTTTGGGATTTACATAACCATATAATTCATTCATAGATACCGCTTTAGGATTCATACACTGTATTGTTACTGGCCTGAAGTGAGGGCCGGGCACTCCAATTTCAAATAAATGACCCAGGGCGAATTCTAAAGCATGCAGTACCGTCGATTTGCCACCACCAGTAGGACCTACCAGCATTACACCCCACCTTACACACATGGTCTCATAAAGTTGTATGCACTTGCGCAGTGCTGTCTTTATAGGCTGCAAATTTTTTTTAGACAAACCTAGTATAATACCCTTTTCTAGTTCGGGATGTGAGGAATCGGGTAATTCGACACCTGGAAACAGATCACCAAGTATTCCTAAAAATAACATGGCATCTTCTACTAAAAATTTCGGTATATTCGAGTCTTTCAAGGCAGCAATTAATGTTATATCTTCTCTTTGATCGGGCGTAGCCCGTTTCAGGGAGCCCGCCATTACAAGCACAGATTTGACAGCACGCATGCCAAAATCATAGTGGTTCTGTTGGCTAAGTTGTTCCGAGCAAAGTTTGTACATTTGCACCATTTTTTGTGCCAGATTTTTGGGATCTTCAAAGCCTTCTGAGTAAAGTATGACTTCGGCAATAAGAGCATAATCGGGTACCATCATAGCTATAGGGCGAAATAGGGCTTTCAAATTATCGGGAAGTTCGGTTCGACCTGCATAACCAGGATTCATTGTTATAAATACTGCACAGGATTTATTAAGTTTAATCTCACGGCCCTCGAAAATAAATCTGAAATTAAGAATTTGCTTCTTAGTATTCATCATAGAAACAATTTATCTTTTAATGTATAAAATTTAATTTACCTCTTGGCATTAATAACTTTAGCATTTCGAATGGTTATTAATTGTTGGGCAATTACCGATAAAACTTCGATATCGATACGATTAAATTCATCGAAACAACACCAGGCTCCGCACTGCGCTAAGCCTGAGAAAAAACGACCCATCATTTTGTAATCCAGACCATCTGAACAATTGAATACTACACATTGCTTTGCTACCGACTTGGCTAAATCTTTTGTCGTCTCAGTTTTACCAGTACCCGCAGGACCAGCTGGTGCACCACCCAAATCCATTTGTATAGCGCCCATTAGACACAAATAACAACGATCGGTTAAAGGAGTCAATACTAATACACCGCCAGCACCTAAGTATTCGTAATAGTATGGAATTGTTGCCGAAGTCATGCGCGAATAAACGGTATCTGTTTCAACTGACCAATAAAAACGCAACATTTTTAACCAATCAAAATCGGAACTAAAAATCAAAGAGTTGTTTAGTTTTCAAGTTATTGAATTTGTCAATGCAGATGTAAATTATCGATATTATTAACATTGAGCCATGTTCTGAAAATCGAAATCACGTGAAATTGAAAACGATAGTGATTTTCAACTACATTTTTTACAAAAGTAATTTTGGTAAAAAATAAGTGGTCCTCACAAAATGAGGAACATATTTAGAAACGAACTTTTAAGAACTTTGAACACAGCATAGTTTTCAAAATTTGTTGGATATTAATTTCACTCGAATTTTCAGAACATGGCTGATTTCGATAATGACTTACGATTTTACCACATTTTTATCAATCAGCATCCTAACAGAATCTTTAGCGTGCACATCTATGGTTATTAAGGCTGTTAATATTTTTCTCACTAAACTTGTAATATTCTGTCTCGTCAATGCCGCCAAGTCTGCAAGATTTTTTAAACACTTCATTTCGAATTGTTTCATTAAACTTGGAATGCTATTTTCATTATTTCGAGGATTATCTAAAATCAAGTGAACATCATTCGCCCATTGCTGCTGCGATATAGTTAAAGTCACTTGGTTAGGATGGTCTTGAAACCATACATCACGCTCTTTATTCGGATAGCATTGGTAGCCAAATCTCATAGCTCTTTTGACTGAGGCAAACATACCCTCTTCCACCTTACTTAACCATTCCTCCACAGCTCCTCTAGCTTTTAAGCCTTTTTGAAAAAAAAGTTTTTCACCTTCGGGAGAAATAAATGCCAGGATATCATTAGTCGGTATCATACGGCCAGTGCCGTCGTCTTTTTGACCAAATTCTAGACGATGTATGGCATCAAAACACTTGCGCAAGTGCGGTTGTACCGCTTGAGGTACGCGAGTTTGAGCTAAAATTTCAAGTAATTCGCCATTGGATAGGAAATAAAATCTAAAATATGTATCAATCAAATGGAAATTATTTTTCAAGTATATTTCATATATGTACATTAGGTACAGTACCTTGGAAAGACAATTCGTTTGACCTCAAGATATGCCTCTAAGCCTCGAGTTATTAAATCCAATAGACGATTATTTTCATTCAGAACATCATAATTATCTTTGGAAGACATTACTGGTAGAGCCAATGAAGTTTTTTTGGCCGAGCGCAGCAAGTCCTTGAAGCTTTTATCGACTGCAAAGAACATTTTAGCTTCTTGCGGCAATTGCCTTTGAATATCCGGAGAAGCAAAAATGGCCTCCAAATAAATCCAAGATGTTTGACAATCCTTCCAGACATCTGGCGTTATAAAGGTTTTACTTTCGAAATTTATGGGTCGATTATGGGCGGCAGCATAACACAACGCTCGTGTTAAAATATACAAATTTTTTTTTATTTTAACATGTGCGGTGTTGCCTGATTTCGCTACTGGCAACTAAACTTCAGTTCAGTTGCCATTCGTAATCGACTCATTAATTTAAGGTGCTTAGAAACTATTTCGCAATACGTATGTTCATACCTAAAGTTCTTCCAAATTGTTCCAATAACGATATCCACTCATTTACCTTATGCACAATGGGGGCAACATATTTCGAAGCTGCTATCGTATTTATATTGACATTGGAATCATCTAAAATAGTTTGCAATTCCTCAGTGCCAGCTAAAACAAATACATCCTTCTGATCTTGATAGTTTACAATAAAAAGTTCCTGTTCCTTCCAAACACCTTCAATGCTCTTTAGCATATTCTCTAGTTGAGCCTCACCAGTGGCTTGAGAAGATATTTCCATAATAGAATTGGCTATATCCTCATCAAAAGCGTTTTGTTGCTCATAGGTCGACAGAAATACATTTTCTTCTTGAAAGAGTTTACGTCCTAATACTGTTTCTATATCAGTCCAATGACGCTAAGAGTTAAGGTAAAATTTGATTATATCAAAATTACGTATGGAATTAAGTTTCTGATTACCGCTTTGAAATTATTATTTCTTAAATAGCCAATAACCGGCAATTTTAATCGGAAATTTTCCGCGTCTTGTTTTAATTCGGGTAATATATTATTTGGAGGTAAATATTTTTCAAATTGAGTGCAATTTTTAATAGTTTTTAAAGTCAAGTCCACCAATTCGTTTACAACCAATTTATTAAATTCTAAAGTTGTCCAACGCTTATAGGCCTCTTCCCACTCTTCAACGGAATTATGGAGATTTTGACGTAAACGTATTTCAGTAAATGTTTTATCTATTTCAGTGTACATTGTGATATCGATCTGCAAGTAAGAATTTTTTTTTATATAAGATGTGTTCCTTTTAGAGGCATAGAACTTTTTTTTTAAACATAAAAAAATCAAAATGGAATTTTGCTTTTAGCTTAAAAATTTCATGGCATTTAATCCACCTTTTTACCGTTCTCAACCTCGAAAACAACTAAGTCGAATTCGTGCTACAAAACGATTGCGAGAAACGTAATAGAGAACGAGAACCGTTATAAGGCTGAATGTTAAAAAAATTATTTCTGGCACATGGCATCCGCGACTACGCTTTATGAACGAAATCCTTTCTGTCCAATTTTGCACCACCTTTTTAAGCAAAGCCGATCTTATTTCGTTAATAATGTGTCGTGTACGATCAATCTTTGCTGGTTTATCAGCATAGATCAGAGACTTGACATACAAAAAGTAGGTGTCTAATCACGCGAACGAGGTGGCCAATTTACAGTTCCATTTCTTGAGATAATTCGGCCACCAAAAGTTTGGTTTCATAAAGTGATGGTTTCACGCGATGTACAGCATATTGCGCCGTCTGGTTGGAACCATTTCTCCTTCAAATGATTTGCAATGACATGAGGAATAAGGAAATCGCGAATTATTTTTAGCGTTCGCCATTCACGATAATATTGGCAAGACAAATGGGCTAACATAAGCCGCACCAAGCAGTGATTTTTTCGAGATGTAATGGAATCTCTTGAGGATTGTGCTCTATCCAAAAAGGACGATTCTGCGGTATATGCTGGGTATAAAAGCCGTTAAGCCAAAAATTAGCTTAATCGCCGATGATGATTTGAAGATAAAAAACTGGTACAACTTTGGAAAGCGGATTTTGGAAATAAATTTCCACGATTTGTCAACGTTGTTCTAGTGTAAGTCTTTACGCGGTGTTCTGCCAAAGCATAATTAAAACAATTTAGAGCGCTTTATTCGGCAGTGCCGAATCTTTAATACCCTCCACCGACAGTTCGAATATTTCAGGAGTGACGTCCACATTAAAATGTGTTGCGATTTAGACCTATATTAAATTATTGACCGACAATCCGAAAGTTTTATGCTTTTCTTTTAAGAGATTTTAACTAGCTTGAGAAAAATATCATAATTCGTTACAGTTTTAGCCGAATTGAAATGATTTTCAGGAGGGAAATTTATGTTGGACCTATGGTAAATTATGAACCAATTATCCCAAAGTTCTGTAGAGTGATTTATGTTATAAAAACATAGCTAGAATATATTTTAATACAGCAGTAAAATTAGATTTAGCATTTACAGTGAATTTCAGAAGGCTGCTTAACATGGGATCTAAGGTAAATTAAAGACCGTATATGGGTAAATCCAGTGTTGAACGTGACAGTCGTACGCATCAAAAATGCAATAACATTTTACATTCTCTTAAGCCTTAAATTATAGCGCTAAGAAAGCACTGTTATCTATGCTAAAGTTTATGGATGGCACGATTCTAGGTCAAAGATAATGGCAAAAGAAGTAGTGGTTCGAACGTGAAAAAAATAGAAGCAGTTTTTGTGGCCATGTATAAAAAAGCGGAATTCAGCGAAACCTGGCACAATTTTTTACTCAGGGTAAATTATGGAAGGATCTTAACGAAATTCGACGGAGTGATTTCTAGTCTTATAAAATTGTGACGTACCAAATTTTATTATGATAGCATTCTTTATTACGGTTTAAGGCGTACTAAACGGTTTTCCGAGAGTAGGGTTTAATGCGGCCTTGAGTAAATTATAGACCGGGTAAATTATGGACCAATCTTCACGAAATTTTATTGATTGATTGATTGATTCTTTATTAGATAAGACAGTACAACAGGAACGGTGTCTTATATTACAGTACTGTTGAATTAATGTTATACATATGTGGTACAATAAAATAAAATAAAATGAAAATTAAACACATAAAGAAATAATAATTAATACAAATAAGTAAACAAATATAAAAAAATGAGTATGAATATTAAATTAAATATTAAGCCTGTATTCACAAAAATATTTAAAATTTTACATATCAAATTTAAAATTCTTAACAATCTTTTATAATTTAAAAAGAAAAAAGAAATTACAAAAAATAAATAATAAATAAAAAAAAGTTATTAAAATAAATTACCAAAAAAATGTTAACAAAAATGTTTAAAAATGGCAGATTTGAAACTGTTTGCATTGCTTATGAATTGAATATGGGGAGGTAGTCGGTTTCACAGACGAATTATAGAAACGTAAAAATGTCTAACTGATAAAAAGCTACGGTAGCGAATAGAGTTTATATTCTTTCCTCTGTTAGATCTTGAAAGAGTTAATCTTCTGTATAAATATTGAGGTTGTTTAGTAAACATCAGCTTTTGTAGAAACAATAATGAACGAACTTTCAACAGGGTTTCGAGTGTTAAATTGTAGATTCTTTTTGAGTAATCAGAGATACTATCAACACGTCTGCGGTCAAAAACATATCTAGCAATATTGTTGAATGTCACATTAAGCTTAGATTTGCATACTGAGTCACAGTTTGCAAAGAGTTCGCAATCATATAAAAGTTTTGGCAGGAGGCACGTTTTAGCGATTAGCATTCTAACTTTGAGAGGGATGAAATATTGCGTCCTCCAAGCATTCCTTAACATTGCGTGAGTGACACCACATATATAATTGATATGATTAGACCAATCGAGCTCAGAGTTATAGATTACACCTAGATTTTTGCTGTCCTGACTATTTCAAGTTTTTCATTGTTTATTTGGATCGGTGGGATAAATGAGGGGATATTAAGTGATTTACCAATTATCATGGCTTTTGATTTTTTGCATTTAAACAAAGACTGTTAGTAGAGGCCCAATTGTAAACATTATTCAGATCATGGTTTAATTTGTTGACACAATCAATTATATTACTTGGCTCGCAACTTATGTAAAGCTGCACATCGTCAGCGTACATTTGTATTTCGCAAAACTTTAACTGGGATGGTAACTCATTCGACTTTATCGTGTAAAGAAGAGGGCCAAGAATTGATCCCTGTGGTACGTCCCTCCTTAGTATGCAGGTGGTAGATACATCTGAGCCGTGGTAAGTCGCTTGGGATCTACCACTAACATAGGAAGACATCAATTTAACTGCACTTTCTGAAAACTTACACAAATACTTTAGTTTAAGTGAGCGTGTTTTCAACAGACGGACAGACAGACGGACATGGCTAAATCGACTTAGAATTACTCAGGGAGCCAAAATAATATACTTTATATGGTCTTAGATGTATAATAAAAAAGTCTCACACGGAATGACAAACTTAATATACCCTCATTCACGACTAGTGGTGGTGGAGTCAAACACACTTTAAGGGTAGATTACTCTATTATACATACTGTATTAATACATGTCAAAAACTCAAGTAATATGACAAAGTGTGATTGTGTGAATGCAATGTGTCACGAAAATGACAAGTATTAAGAACAAAGTTTGACATCCCATACAACTTCATCGTCTTTTGAATAATTAATAATACTTTTCATTGGATCAGGGTTGCTGTTTTCATGTGTGAGTGTTTATACTTTGTGTGATGGTGTGAACACAAACTGTCATGTTAAATTAGATTTTTGAAAGCCGCAACAAAACTCATTAGATTTCTATATCACAAAGTATTATGGAATACGTAAGACTAGTGAAATAGTGTAAAATAGCTATTATTAGTATGACAGTATGACAGTTATGACTACCGGAATTAACTAAAGTTATTTAAAACGGAGGTGTTATTGTGATTTTGAGCTGAAAAGTAACTTATATACATTACATTACGAAATACACAAATTCCCTTTCTCGCAGAGTATTCAATAAATTAAATTTTGAGTGATTGTTTCTAAAATTAAAGTAATTATTTTTAAACACAATGTTTACCTTAAACTCCTTCTGATATCCAATATATTCAGTTGCACGTTCTTGTAGATTTTGTAGGCGTTCTAATAGGCTCTTTAATTTATATTTTACCAAGTTGCGATTTGAATTTTTCTAAAGAAAATAAATAACACGTTAATTATGTAGATCATGCAAAGCTTATAATAACACTTGCATCTAAGAGACTTGAGTCCTGTGTTTCCAAATAAATTTCATGAGTCTCCTCGAATATAACTTGTATATCTTTATTCATAGTTTCTTCTAATTGACTAATAAACTGATTTCTTTTAGCTTGTATTTCCTTTAATTTATCGTTTGTACGATTAACTAAGTCCTCACAATCCATATAATCCTCCTTGCGTTCATTATCAATGGCTATGGAATAGTCTTTAATAATAATAAAGATGTCATGGGCATAATCAACTTCGTTAAAAAGTTTTTCCATTTCAGCATCCACAATGTCGAGAAAACGTAAATGGGCCACTATATCCAATGAATTTTGGGGCTCAGCTAATATGCGCGCCGAAAGATTATGAGTTTCTTTTGTAATGCGATCGACTTGGTCGCTGGCCAATCTGGAATTAAACATTACGTATTGCATCTTAGAAAAGCTTAAAATACAATTAAAATTTAAAACAAACTTAGGTAAATATAAAGCCAACACATTTTGTAGTTTAACACAAACTGGTGTTACGGTATCCTTGAAACTACTTTGAGTTAATTTTAATAAGCCCAGATTTACATTGGTTAAAATGCCATCTAAAGATTTGACATTATTGCAGTATCGTTCACAATAAGCCCGCAATTTAGTAAGATCTGTCAAATAAAACATTAATTATAGATTTTTTATAAGTTTCTGGCTAAGAACCTTTTTCATTTTTTATAGTATTAGGATCGGTGTGTGTATCCACCTCATAGTTAATACGCATAGTCTCAAATCTTTGGGTATATAGTTTAGCCTTTTCAAATGCCAATCTTATAAATGTGTACATAATTTTACTAAAAAAAATTTAAAAATATAATTAAGAAATAACATAAGGAACAAAAAGAAAAAACTTGCCGATTAAATTGAAATTGCTTATCGGTTCTTAGTAAAAAACTTAGATCTGGAGCCACTCCAGCTAATCTCTCCTCCTGACGTCCCATTATTGAGGGTCTTCAAAGATTAATAAATATATCTTCTTATAACATACATTGGGGTAGTTGTACTTACTCGGTGAATTGGAAAAAAATTTTGTCATCGGTGAAATTTTCAATTTCTGTAACGGTCTCTAATATTAAAATCGATATACGATTAAAGATATTTTTCATCACATCCCTAAAAAAAGAAATAAATTTAAGTTCTTAAAGGCACTCGTAAAACTGCTTTGAGTGGAGAAGCAGCTCGCGCTCGTTGTCATTTTTTTAAAGGACAATCAGGTCGTTCTTGTTTGTCTGCTTTTCGTGCGTTTTGCGGTGTCACCCCGCATTGGTTAATGGCATGGCGTCGTATAAAGGCTCAGTTAGCCGGGAGTAACAGTAACGTTGCAAATCAGCTGTTTCATTTTGTTGTATGTAAAGCAATTAGAACGATTACAGTTAGCAGTAAGATGTTACGTCTCAATCTGTAAGAAATAGATTGGTCTTACTTTTTTACGGTAAGGTAACTGTTACTTTTACTCCCGGCTAACTGAGCCTTAACTGTACCGAGTTACGGTTTTTGCGGCTGTCACCATTGATTTTGTGCAATCGTTTTTAACCTCAATTTAAGGTTTTGTCTGGTGGAGAACCATTAATAACTCAACGTGACTGGTGGAGAACCAAATATAACTCAGACGTTTTTTAAAAAAATACTCCAGAACGGATTCTGGAAGCTCTCGCCTTCCTATACGAACGAGGTCTTGTGGTTGACGCTCTGGAAATTGTGTGATACCCTGGCATTATAACCTAAATTGGTTAGACAACAATTTTATTCGTGTGATACCCTGGCAATATAACTTTCATAGTTAGCCAAATACTTTTTAGTTTTAAATAAAGCAAAAAAAAAAAAGTTCTTAAAGGCAACGTTTTAGGATTTTTTTTTTAATCCTAACTGGAAACATTTTTTTTTATCCCTCCACACCTATTTGTGAAGAGGATATACTAACGGCCTTGTTGTGGCAATCGCACGATTTGAAATCACGAAACGCCAGATTCATGTTATGGTGTTCTGAAACTCGTGTGTTTTGCTTGCGATTTGCAATAGTTTCTTAAAAATATTCTAGTTCCCTTGAACATACTTCTGCGATTTCGATTAACAGAACACATTTTATGCGATTTCGAATTATAATAGTAAATATTAAGCATTATAAACTTTTTTAATATTCATCTAAGAAACCATCAAGTATGTATATAAATTCTGGATCTTTGTGTCCTAGATTAATTCTTAGTCGATTTAGCCATGTACTTCAGTCTGTCCGTCTGTTCAAATCACGCCCTCTTTCGAATGACTTAAAATAAAAGAACAATCAATATTGGTGTCTAGTTCTCCTAAGCAGTTTGGGATTGAAGTTATTAATTGAAGTGTGGACCAACAACCCTTAAAAATTGATAATTCTGTTCAAAATCAGAAATACTTTCAAACGCTTTTAAAAAATAACAATTTCTATATATAAAATTTATTTTTGTTCTCCTAAAGGCTAGATTACACTATTATACTTTGTAATAATACATGTCTAAAACTCAAGTAATATGACAAAGTGTGATAGTGTGAATGCAATGTGTCACGAAAATGACAAGTATTATGAACAAAGTTTGACATCCAATACGACTTCATCGTTTTTTGAAAAATTTCTAAACCATAAAACTTTTCATTGGATCAGGGTTACAAGTTATTTCGTGTGTGAGTGTTTATAGTTTGTGGGATGGTGTGAACTCAAACTGTCATTTTAAATTAGATTTTTTACCAGTCGCAACAAAAGAGAAGGGAAAAGAGAATGCGAAGCTCAAGACTTGACTGTTAAACTTGAAAAGTGAGAACTAGCACACGGTACGAAACATTGTCAAAACAACTAGATAAATTACAAATAGTTTAATACAGTATTTCAATTTATCATTTGAAACAGTTTTTTGCTTTTCCTGTAACATTTTCAAAATTTTAGATACGGCCTTTTATGTTTTAGGTAACGATGTAAAGAACACTGCTTAAATATTTTTTCTCTCTGTGAAGGGTATCCAAGATGCGGCACGGCCGAATATAGCACTTTAAATTGTTTTTTGATTGGCAATGTATGGTTGCATTCGATACTTACTCAGATGGTTCAACTTCAATACGATCTGGTAGTAGACGAAAGTCTGCAACAAAAAATGGATTCTGAAAACATATTTAACGTTCCATTAGATTTTTGAATTAAGTTTTATATAATTATATGTAATTATTACCTGTGGTGACCCTACAGGTCGATTTGGCTCCAACTGTTCGTGCAAAGTTAAATTCTCATTTAAATAACTTAATGGTGGACCTAAGGCGTCATGAATTTTTAAGGCCTCAACTAAATCGTTAAAACTATTAGAAGTAATTTTATGGAACATGTGATACATCATGTGATCACAATAGCTAAGAAAGCTACACAAAAAATACAAATAAATTCAATTGGTTTGTGAAATGAATCATAAAACTATTTTACTTGGATAGAATTTTGCAGAAATTTCTTTTTTTAGCACGATCCATAAAACTCATAGCGTCGCGCATTTTCTTAATCGAGGGATAAAAGTTAATTTCATCATTGGGAAAGAAACCGCGATCTGTTATAGCTTTGAGACACGCATCATCTTTGAACAAATTAATGATAAAATAAAATAAGATAAAATAAGATGTATAGTTTGAAAAAAAAAAAAAAATTAAATATGTTACAGATTTGAAACAATATTGAGAATTTATGAGGAGTATACATAGATTGTAGTTTCCATGATAAATAACAAAAACCTTATATCTTCATTGATATTTGCATTGGCAATATAATGTTTTGCTATTTGGTACAAACCAATTAGAATAAGATAAGTATAAAGCAAGTTTGAACCAAATCCACTCCAAGGCTTAGGAATAAATCTAACAAAAAATTTGAGATTGTTGTGTTTATTTCAATCAAATGGCAGTCGATTTGGGTGGGCTTACTTTTTGTCTTGGAGTTATAAACATTAGCACAAACGCCTATACCTTTTCTATATACGCTGGTGTAGGGATTTTTACAAACGAAATATTATTCAGCCCAATTATGAATACAAATCCCCCGGGAGTTTTTTCCCATTTTTCAATTGAATTTACATAGTAAAAATGGGAGAAGGGAGAAAACTCCCGGGGAATTAAATTCATTATTGGGCTGAAATTCTCCCAATTATTTTTTTTGTTTGTTTAGGGAAAGGTGTAAGGGACACAGTCTTTTTTCAGTTAGAACATACCGTGCTGACTAGCCATCGTGCAAACATTATACAATTTCATGTGCACACATGACTATTGATCGACTGCTGATGTCAATGTTTTGTTCATGTGCAAACGATATCTAATCTAACACCACTGTATACTGCAATTTTAATAAACACTAGCTGACCCGACAGACGTTGTCCTGTCCAAATTAGGAAAAATGTTTACGTTCGATTTTTAAAATCCGTTAAAAAGATACGAACATTTGAAAGAACAATTAGTCAAATCAATGGAGCCGTTTTCTGATGTTAGGTAAATCGAGAAAAAAGTGGGCGTTAAAGTGGGTGCGGCAAAATTTTCTTTCCGTAAAAACCTAAGTTGGACCATGGCGATGATTTTATAGAAAAAATCGTCCAAATCACTCATCCGTTCTCAAGTTATGCGCTTAATAGAAAAAGTGGGCGTAAAAGTAGGCGTGCTAAATTTTTCTTTCGATAAAATCTTAAAATGGAATAATACGAACATTTGAAAGATAAATTTGTCAAATCGATGTAGCCGTTTTCTGATTTTAGGTAATTCGAAAAAGTGGGCGTAAAAGTAAGCGGGGCAAAATTTTATTTTCGTATAAATCTAAGTTGGACCATGGCGATGATTTTATAGAACAAATCGTCCAAATCGCTCAAGCCGTTCTCAAGTTATGCGCTTAATAGAAAAAGTGGGCGTAAAAGTAGGCGTGGTAAATTTTTCTTTCGATGAAATCTTAAAATGGATTAATACGAACATTTAAAAGAAAAATTAGTCAAATCGATGGAGCCGTTTTTTGATATTAGGTAAATCGAAAAAATGGGCGGGGCAAAATTTTCTTTCCGTAAAAACCTAAGTTGGACCATGGCGATCATTTTAAAGTAAAAATCGTCAAAATTATATAGATGTCATTGGTGGTGCCCTCCGCAGACCGAAAATCAACAATCAGACTTCACAGTGTCACCCGCCTGAATAGTCTGAAGATTCCCTGAAAATATCATCAAAATCGGCCCAGCAGTTTTGGAGTCCATACGTTGCATACATACATACATACACACATCCTATTTTATACCCTGAAGGAAACCTGGGTGCAAGTGTCTCTAAGTCACCAGTTTTGTGGACTCTATTGGTGAGTCTGAGTTCATACGGCTCTTGTCTTATTGACAAGATTCTTCCTTTTTCTTCTTTGAACATGAAATGGCGTTCAAATGAATCATGTCATGTTGACGACATGTTTTTATTTTGTTTTATTTGATATTGAAAACAAAAACAAAATTAAACAACGAATAAGAAAGCAAAACGTAAAGACAGTACATGCATCTGTGTACTCGTTTCTTTTCCCCTCGTCCCTCGCGCCTATAAAGTAGCAATCTTATCAATAAGACATGAGCCGTATGAACACTATATTTTGCTTGAATACGAAAAAGATTTTATCAATAACAACTGAGAAGTACAATTCCTATAAAAGTTGAAGAAATAATAAAAAAGATTGTTATGATTTCGTATTCTTACAAAAAGTGTAGACTACTTTTACTAAAATGTACTAGCGATTCTCTGGTTCCAATGTCTACATATGTTCCCAAAGGAACTACCTAGTCAGTACGTAGTCAGTAGTACCAACGTCAGTAATAGATTTCCAATGACACGCACATGTTAAATGTCTATTGTAAATAACATTGCCTGGGGTATAATAAGTCACTAGTACTGGTGACTGTGTCAATAGTGAATCAGTACAGATTCACTAGTGACATTTCCTGCAGGGTATATATAGATTACTGTACCATACGTTTTTCCATATCAAAAACCATGAATAATTATATGTCGGCAATTCTGCCATGATGTTCTTGTTCACCCATAACGGCGGAGAGTCTGAGCCCAAATCGTCGCACACGTGTTCGATTGAACTTTCGTATCGAATAAAACTTCGTGACGCACATAGGGGTTTTTTTGCCAATCTAGCCGGACATTAAGCAAAAAATTTAATTTAAGAAATTGAAGAAATTTAAGTACGCAGCTCGACAGACAACAAAGTTCTGCATCGTATAGTGAATTTTTAAGTCTTTTGCTTGAGATTTGTGGTTTTGGGACACTGTTAAAACCAGGAAAGTTGATTAAATTGCATGCGTGTTCATTGACTTTTTACGGTTTTGGGAGGTTTACAATATATTTTTTTGTAGATAAACGAATAAAGATTTTACATTGAATTTTTTTTTCTGTGAAAGACTATATAAACAGCTAATTATGAAAATTTTTAGGAAAATTTTATTTGAATTTTTTATGATAAAAAAATTAGTACGAATTTAAAAAAAACGATTTTTTGTTCACTTTTTTGTAAAAAAAAAAAATTTAAAAGGTTTTTGAAGGTGAGTTCCGCTGAGTTCTTAAAAATGTTATACATCACGATAAAATTTGAAATCTCTACTTTTAAATTAAAAAAAAAAAACGTTGCGCGTTGTTGCGCCATTTTTTTTATGATTTTTTGAAAATTTCCCCTTTTTCTGTTTTTGCTCATCTTGCATAGGTACATATGATAGATACCCTTTCGTCAGTCATAAAATGTGTTGGTTGTACGTAGATGTTTTTTATTTAAATTATTACATCTAAGACTAATATTACCTGTGTAAAAAAGGGATGTGCGAAACAGTAAGTAACGGGTTTTAACCACCTGTGCGGCCGCTAAAGGACGTTATTTAATAGAGAAAAATTTGTAGGGCTACTTCAAAAGAATTTAACAATTTGAAAATCAAAAGGGATATAGACGTAGATGCACTTTCTTTCGGATTATCTACTTTGCACGCCAGAATTCGTCTATTTGAGAGCATATTACACCTATCGTATAAACTCTCAGTAAAAAAGTGGCAATTAAGATCGGATGAGGACAAAACTATTGTTAATGAGAGGAAAAAAACTATCCAAGAAAAATTTAGAAGTGAATTAGGGCTAATAGTGGATGTACCGAAGACTGGATTTGGAAACAGCAACGATGGTAACACCAGCAGACGATTTTTTTCCAATCCTGAATTAGCTGCAGAAATAACTGGAATTGCATTGGATTTCATCTACCGGATCAAAGTTATTATTGAAGTAATTACAAGTGGTCACAAAATCCATTTGCACGAGTTTGCCAATTATTGCTTAGACACTGCAAAACTTTACGTTACTCTATATCCCTGGCATCCTATGACACCTACAATGCACAAGATTTTAGTACATGGCGCAACTGTAATGAGTGAGGCATTGTTGCCTATCGGGCTATTATCAGAAGAAGCGTCTGAGGCACGAAATAAACATTTTCGGCTTTACAGGCAGAATTTTGCTAGAAAGTTTTCGAGGGTTCAGTGTAACAAAGATGTTATAAATAGACTTTTGCTCAGTTCTGACCCACTGATTACTAGCATAAGACCAACTCCAAAAAAAAGTCATTACCCTTTACGAAAGAAGCAATTTCTTTTATGCTTTCACCTGTACTGGGCTCTGAAGAGAATTCAGATTCAGAAGAGGATTTTGAAGAAGCAGACGAAGAAGAACCATGGCACTCATCATCATCTTAGTGCAAAAGAGAAGTTATTTTAAATAAATTAGTTGTTATTATTTTAAATAAAATTTGCTGTTACTATTATAAATAAGTTATTATTACGAATATATTAATTATTTTCAGATAAATTAAATACTATAATATACATAAAAGTCACATAAAATCTTTGGAGGGATACCTCCCCCTACCCATTAAAGTTCAAAAATTTAATTTTTATAGTATTAAGGCGTTAGTTATCTATTTATTTTAATATTTACATTTTTTTTAAATATTATTTTATGTAACCGCCCTCAAAAGGGGGCGGGGGCGAAAAGTGTAATTTTACGATCTCATGGGTCTTATTTTAGGTTTTTTAACTTTCGCCGACGTTAAAAGTTGCATTTGCCAAACAAAAGTATGGGAAAAGTAAAAAAAAATTGCATTTTTCAGAGGTTGGATTAGTTCTTCTAGGGGGAACCTTTTCCTCCTTGGTCCGATTTTATTTATTTTTGAGGTTTACCTGCCTATGACAATATCACATATTTCTGCCAAGTTTCATCGATCTAGGGGCACTCAATAACTTTTAAGAAGCAATATAAGCTAAAACAAAAAGTAATGTCCGGCTAGATTGGCAAAAAACCCCTATGTGTGACATATCAAAAACAGGATTGCGGCATTCGAAAGCTTTCGAATCGAAATATGTTTAAAAAATTTAATAGATTTTTATGCTTGTATACTAATGACAAAGGCATTGCGCTTTTCGCCCCATATAAATCAACGGTGTTAATAGTGCCCTATAAAATAGGTGTCTTCGGTTTATTTATGGGGCTTTTATTATAACGGCGGCGCTTACCAAAAAGAGCAACAAAGCAAAAATTCGCAAAACTATAGAAATTCGGAAAATCAGAAAACTTACAGAAAAAAATTGCTGCTATCGTAAACATGGCTAAAGTTCGCGAATAATCGCAAACTTGGAAACAAACTCTAAAATTAATTTGAAATCGCTAAATCGGTCAAAACAAAACAATATGTCAACAATTAACAAAAAAAAAAAAAAAAAAATTGCGAAAATTTTTAATAATTCGAACAAGCCATAAAATTGATTAAAAGTCCATAAAAGTAAAGGAAATTCTGTAAAAATTACTAAATTAGGGGAAATTCGCAAAAAAAACAGCGGCATAATAGCAAAGCATACAAAAAAAAACTTACAATATAAAAATCGCAAACATGTTATTATTTTTTCTTATTGCTGAAAAAAGTTTAATATCTACATTTTTAGCTATTTGTTGAAGAAATCTAATAATTATTCCCAAAAGTGTGTAAATTGTTTGTAAAAAACAATTAAATGTTTTTACGAAAGTTCTTAACCTATCGAATAACATTTCGAGTGAAGGCATTCGATCGACTACTTGTTATCGAATGACATAATCTCAAATTTCGATAGAAGTTGTTTGATAAAGAATGGGACGATTTCAAAAAGTAAAATTTCGATCAAAGTCACTCGATCACGACTGCGAAGATCTGGGCCCAGGACGGTGTTTAAGGCAACGATCTTAATCACTTTCTCATTTTCAATTAAAAACTGTTAAATTTAATTTAACACTTTGTATTTTTTTTTAATTTAATAAGTACTTACACAACAATTCTTTCATACTGCCACGGAATTCTCTTAACGTTACACTTAATCTTTCATGAATTTTCATTTGTACTTCCAGGAAATAGAATGGATGCCATTCTTCGATAACTAAGAAATGAAAGTACGTACATATGCTTATGTTGTTGAAACTTAAATAATTTTTTAAACTCGTAGGATATACCTGCAACATTAATAAAATTGCTTTTTTCTAGAAACACAATCTCACTGCGTAACTTAAGTATAGCCTTGGCCAAATGTGGAATGGCTATGAAAAGATGTTCCTGGAGATATTGACGGGCTTGATTTTGTTTTTTCCATTTCACGGTTTTTTCCCACACCTTGAAACCCTTCCATATGCGAAATACAGCAAATGTACGAATTTTTATTATGCTTAAGAACTGCTGAAATTCTTGTTGCCACTGTGTCAGAGGTGTGAAAAAGTTCTCCGACAGATGCCAATAGGTCACACCATTACGACTCATTGTAAAGTAAGCCAGTTTATTGGGTAAATCATCCCATGTATATTCTTGCAGACTGTAGGGTGTGAAATATTCGCTAGTTTTGGGTAGCATATACGTTAAATAAATAAAACGATCATCGGGCATTTTACGCATACGTTCCACAGCTACATTTAAGTCTGGAATTAAAGATGCTCCTGTCTTGATACTATCACAACTTTCTCCTTCTTGTGTTTTTACTCGTTTTCTGCCTTTGTAATTTTTAGAAACTTCATTGCTCTTGAAACCAACTTTTCGGCGCTTAGGAGAAAGACGATCACTTGGATTCATAATATCCAAAATTTTTGCTCGAGAATTCAGTTTTTCATCGGTGAAGCGGTGGGACATTCTTAGAGCTTTATCTTGTAATTTGTTGTTCACAATTTTTTTATACATACATACTTATGCACGTAATAGTTATTAATGAAATTTTTTTTATTTAATTGTTTTATATTTTCTATAGCAACGAATTTATTATCATTTCAAGTAAGTATTTAGAAACCTGTGGATGAAATATAAAATTAAAACAAGTGGTTGTTTTGACAACTTTCTTTTGCAGCTGCTATTTGTATGCCCCTTTCCACAGGTGAATCACAGAACGTTTCAAAGTCAATTCTAGGCGTTCGAATTACGTTACTAAATTCGCCATTTTTAATTGTAGGGGTCTAAAGTTTGATCAAAAGAACCATAATTAATCAAATCGAATTTTTGTGTTACGTCAAGGTGATGTAAGTTTGTTATTTCTACAATATTGATTATGTCCATGTGTTGGTTGAAACGGGGTTTCTGAAGACCCAAGATATGACTTGGGTGTTAAATATTTGCATTACATATAGTCTGGAAATATTTCCTAATAAAATTTATCCAGATCGATACACAAACACACGACTACCTATAATTTTTATCCATACAAATTTAATTTTGAAGTCCGTATATTTAGCTTTTTTCTTCCAGCTTAAATAAGCTTGTTAGAATACTCGTAGGGAAAACTAGCGCAATCGATATACATATGTATGCATATACTGAGTTACGCAGAATGAGCTTTATGAGTAAAAATTAAAGATTAATGTTCGGTAAAAATAAAAGTTATAAAAAGTTAATAAAATAGTAGTTTTTTTTTTGATTTTTATTTTTTCGAGCAAAAATAAAAAGAGATCAATCTGTAAAGAAAATGTACTTGTTGTAAGAACATAGTTGACTTAAAATATTTATTTTAATTTGCAAAAGATATCCCCATGATAATCAGATATTAAAATAAATATTTAAAGTCAAAAAATTACATGCATTACATATGATACGCCGCGGACCAATATTTCAACTATTTATTATTGAAGCGTTCTATGCATCGCATATGATTTATGACATTTTCATTCTTTACTATCTACATATCTATTTAATTTTCGGTATTGTTTTAGCACTGAACTAAACACGCGTGAAGAGTTTTATTTTTATTATTTTGAATAAAGGTTATTTTCTTTGCAAAAAAATAAAAAATATTTTTATCCTGGAAATTTGCAGTGTTCCCCATACAAGTATTCAGGTCTTATATGAAAAAAAACATTCAGCCTTATTCTGGTTGTCGTTGTCGTAATCGCTCAAGTCGTTTTTTGTAAGAGATTAAAGAAAAACCCAACCAGTGTTCTTTAATCTCTTACAAAAAACGACTTGAGCGATTACGACAACGACAACCGGAATAAGGCTGATTGTTTACACGCCCAGAGCGTTAAATAACATTACTTTTCATTTCATTCAGGAAATAAGACAAATTGTGTATCACATATGATGCGCAAGCGTATAAATCATGACACCTGTGCATCATATGTGATACATTCGACAGGCAAGGGGTTAAAATAAAACGACATTTCTATAGAAAATAACTTTGATTTTTGCTTGAAAATCCTGAGAGCTAATTCTGGGAGTCGTGATCGAATACTTTTTCGATTCGAATGCAATTTTATTTCTTATTCCTTCTTTCGGTCGGTGTTGTGAAAACTAAAATTAATGCCTTACAACACCGAAAGAATTATAAATAAAATTGCTTTCGAAAAAAAATCGATCACGACTGCTAGAATAAGCCCTCTGTTATCATCGGACGTTTACACAGGGTCTCCACCTGAGATAAAATATAAGATTTTTATATCAGCAAACGTCAAATTCAATTATCTTACGTGTGTACTCTCAAATAGTGTAAGTATTAATATTATAACATACAGTCTACAACTGACATGAAATGCTTAACATTAACACTAAAATGATGTTAGTGTTAAGTATAGACTCATCATGTTAGAAGTTTTCTCATGTTATAACACGGTTGTTAATGCAAATGTTTTAACAACGCTTTTATAACATCATGTTATAACAGCAAATCATGTCAGTTGTAGACGGGGAATAATAAATCTTATGAGACAGTTGTTATAAGAAATCTTATAACAACCATATTATAAGATGAGCTTTCAAAAATACACATACATACATACAAACATATAAAACAATAATAAGACGCATTCATTAAAATGTTTAATTTTTTTTGTGCAAATAGTGAAAATCTTGTGGCAAGTGTTAAAAAGACAACATTTTTAACTAAAAAAAGGAAAACCTTAAAAAAGATTAAAAACGACACAAGTTTACTGTACGAGAATTGTTCTATTATAAAATCTTATAAGATACGTGTTCCCTTGTTTAAGATTAAGTTTTACATGAAGAAATGTGTTTTCTCATTCTGCCGACGTTTTTTCATATATTATATCAGATATTATCTTAGGTGAAAACCCCATGTTATAACAATTACGGTCCTGATTATGATTGATTATGATCAGTGTTGCCTCGTTTTAAATAATAACCCGATTTGGTGTAATTTTTGCTCGTGGATAGAGAGTGGGTAATATATTTTGTAGATCAGGTTAATTAAAAATTCACAATGATTTGATTTCAAATAGGGGGAAAAATAATAGCCCCCGTATTTATAAACGATTATTAAATTTAACAAACGTTTATTAAAAAGAATTGCCATACAAAATTTGTTTTGTAAACCTTTATTAAATTAAAATTTTTTTTATAAATACAGGCGTAAGTAAATTGGAGATAATTGTGTTTGTTCAAAATTTAAATTTATTATGAGAAAGGAAAACACAAAAAAACTTCTTCAGTATTCAAAATCTTCAATAATCAACGTAAAAATCGTACTCCTTTGAAAACTGATCGCTAATCTGCGTAATTTTGGCCCACAAATTCATTATATTTCGAAATTGGCAATACGAACCGCTGCGATGTGTGTGCCTCACAAAAGGTCTACTTAAGGCCGTTACACACTATCCCACAAAGTCTTTCGAATTTTATGAATATGCTTGCCTTTTCTAATTGTTGTTTATAAATTTTCAAGAAACAATAACAACTTAAGCCCAGTTTACACGGTAATACAATGTATTACGACATTGCAAAAAATGATGTAGAATGAGAAAAATCTTATCATGTAAAAGCAAAATGTATTGAGTAAGAGAGAATACGAATACAAAATCTGACAAGCGGTCGGTAAATGGTTTTTTTCTAAATTATTTTAGAAACTTATGTATTCTCATCACACCAGAGGTGTATTTTAACAGAGTATATCGAAGGTGGTAGCATTTTTATACAATTACAAAAACAACTAAAATCAACTCAGGAAATTTTCATGTTGTTTTTGTAAAAATTTAAAACTGCAACCATCTGCTTTTTTGTTATTTTTTTTGATTTTACTTGTACCATCCGTGTAAATATGAATTATACTTACAAAAGATTTTTATTCTTTTCTTTTAAACACGGAGAGAATTTCATAATATTTTGATTCTACAAAGTCGTAATACATTGTATTACCGTGTAAACTGGCCTTTATCATGACAGGGTTGCATTTTCATAAAATACGTAAAGCTTACTCGCTTTTTTGCAGCATACGCAGATTAGAAAAGCATGCGCTGCGTAGAGGCGAAAACGCGTGGTATGGACCTCCAGCTTAAGACTTTGTGGGATAGTGTGTAACGGCCTTTAACCACTGAAATGTCTGAAGTTCACAGCCACAAATTTATGCTAATATAAGAAAAATAACAATATATCAAAAGTGCATGCGTAAAATTTACGCAGATTTTCTTTCTAGATTAAAAAGTTTGTTCAGAAAAGTTTCCTATTTCTAACATTTAATAGTTTTACAGTGATATATCGCATTAACTTAACACTGTGCAGAAACGTATCAAATGCTGTTCGCAATATTTTATCCCTTCCTGGCCAACACTGTGTAATCAATTTCTAGTGATTAATAATAAGAAGAAAAAGAAGCTACTACGCTCAGCTGTTATTTAATAAAACAGCTGAAAGTTCTTTGTTGCTTTTTAGGAATTTTTTCATAAAAATAAAAAAAATATATAATGGAGCAAGATATATCCTTTTCCGAACTTTTTGAAAAAGCAGAAGAAAAAATTTTATTAGGCAATGATTTAATAAAATTGTTAGACGACTATCACGAAATTCAAGGAGTACAAAAAGTGCAAAGAAAAATCTACCAGGAAATCAAGTTCTTGCAAAAGGTATGGGAATACATAAATATAAACAATAAACAAATTAAGATGTTTTTTATCACAGTTATTTCTCCTATAAGGTAATTAAAAATAAAACTTTAAAATTAAATCACGTCCAGTGCAGTAATCTAACTCACTATGAGTTCTTGGTAAAAATTTTAAAACTACAAAAAGACGTTGTTCATGTCGATTGTGGATTTCCTGTAGACTATAGGGAAAATCCATTAAGAGTTGATATCGTATGTGAAAATGGTTTAAAGTGGATAAAAGCTATTGCTCGTAATTCAAAATCATTAACTGATGCAGCTCGCGGGGAAGCCAGTTTTGGAGCGAGAAGTATCTTAGATCAGGCACAGGAATTCGTCGAAGCAGCTTCGCAAAATTTATGTATGTTCAAGTGTCCAAAGGTGGGATAGTTTTAAAATGTGAATTTAATAGTTGTCATTAATTTTCAGACGTTTTCGTTTTAGGTGGTATTTTACTTTAGTCAAACAATAGAAAATGAGTTATTAACAGTGTTGCAAGAAGAAGGTGTTGAAATTGCTTCCTTGGAACAGCCATCTGAAGTTGTCAACAATTCAGATCTCAGTAATGTTAGCACATTAAATTTAGATATTACCACTTTGTTGGCGTATATCAGTAATGTGTGTAATGGTGGCTGTAATTGGAAATTCCATGAGCCAATTTTGAACGAACAAGCGGAAAAAGAAAGAGAATGCCCACTTAAACCTATTTTAGATAAACTTTTTATGGGTAAGTTTGATATTTTAAAAGGACATGCATTTTTATTATTTTTATTTAAGATCACCATAATATGGCATATTATGCCTTAAAAAGGAATTTGAAAAATATTTGTTAAAAATTTTTTAACAATTCCCGTTTTTTTTTTAATCTACCCAGGGGTAAAAATAAGTAGTAAGCAAGCCTTCTGGAAGCCCCTATTTCTCAGACACAATGCCTCACTACCCCATTCCATACATGGATAGCAGCCTTTTAAATGAGAGCCTCCAAAAGTTTACCGTTGGGTACCTTTTATATTTTTTGTTTCGTTTTTGATTATGATTTTTTAAAAATTCGAAAAAGCTCGTATAGTGAGACATAACCCAGGAACTTAAACTAGTTTATTGTTTCGTTCTGTTTAGTTTACATGCAAGTTTCTCCGCCGAAAAAGACGTTGAAGAAAAAGTTCAAAATACTAAGAATAAAATTTTTATTGAAAAACCTATCAAAGTTTTTAATCGAAATGTTGGTCTTCAAATGTGGACCAAGTAAAAAAAAAAAAAAAAACTATTACTATACCAGTATTTTAATAAAAGCGAAACCGATGAATATATTGACACACTTCTCCATGTGAACTTATATTATGTAAGTATGCGCTAAGAACATCTTCTGAATGTTGATCGTATTTTTCAATATACATATGCTAAGGTTTTGTGTGGATCGTAGATCATTTTAATTTAAAAACTTAAAAAAACCTATGATTATCGCTTATACCAAAAATCACACTAACCGATTTGAACCTTTTTAAATGTTGATAGATTCACAGTGCTTACAATAACTTAAATTTAAATCCAAAGGTGGCTTTTTTTGTAAAATGACAAATTGCGGAACATGTTAACAAACATTTTGTTTATTCAGGATTTATTTCTGTAAAAAAAAGTTTAATATAATTCAAAAATTATCAAAAAAAAAAAAAAAAAAATTATCAAAGTAATTTTTGGGAATAACAATTTTTGACTAATAATATTCTGTTTGCCGTCCTTTATTCCCAATTTAATTTGATAAAAAAAAACACTGAAATTTATTGTTGGAGGATAAGCTAGCTTCCATGCGCATTTCACTGGTTACTTAGGCCAGATCATCAGGAAACATTCTGCCGAAATTTTTTTAGAAAAGCCAAATTTACGGCTTAAAAATACTAAATTGGCAACTTGCTTTATTTTGATTTCTTACGAAAACAATAAAGCAAGTTTATTAAGATTTTTGTATGACGTGCTAAATTCTCAATTTTTCATATATGATAAATACACTGAAATGTATTGTTGTAGGGGAATGTAAGAAGAGATAAACTCACTGTTTATTGTTGGTGATTTGTTTAAGCTTTGATATTGTTATAAGTAAGACTTTGAGTGTTTAAAATTCTTATTCGCTTTAGGGTTTTATTTGTATAATATTTTTAGCTTTTCTAAAATCTTTGGAAAAGTTTTCCTGATGATCTGGCCCAAGCAACCAGTGAAATGCGTATAGAAGCTAGCTTTCCCTCAACAATAAATTTCAGTGTATTTATCAAATATGAAAAAACTGGGAATTTAGCACGTCATACATAAATCTTAATAATAAATTTTGTATTCCCAAAAATAACTTTGAAAATAAAGCAAGTTGTTTTTGTTTCTATTTTGTTTTTTCTTAACCTACTTACAACTACAATTAATGTAATGAAGAATTCCACCCAATTGTAGTGGGCACTGTAAGAAAAGATGAACTCACAGTTTATTGTTGGTATTTTGTTTAAGCGTTGATATCGTTGCAAATAGAACTTTTTAAGTGGTTGCGATTCTCATTCACTCTGCAGTTTTGATTGCTAATATCTTTGGCTTTTCTAACACATTTTTGGGAGAATGTTTCTTGATGAGCTGGCCGTAGCAATCAGTGAAATGCGCTTGGAAAATAGCTTATCCTCCAACAATAAATTTCCGTCTTTTTATCAAATAAAATTGGGAATTAAGCAAAATTGTAAAAAATCTGTTGAATTTTTGAATAATTTCGACCCTTTTGCGCGAAATTGTCGTATATGGGCATTGCCATGTCATCGTGCGTGACATTTGTACGCCTTCAGAGAGATAGAAATTTTGCAAAAATAGTATATATTGGAACATTTTTTTATCATTATTTTTCATTTAGAGGGTACTATATATGAAAAAAAATTATTAAAATCGGAACCTTGTTGTTCAAAATATCGAGCAAAATAAGTGCATATCGTACGTGACATAAAACGGAAGTGAGTTTGAGGTGAATTTAAAAAAATACGAAAATCTGCGAATTGTGGGAGGTTTTTCTTCTTTTTTTAATTTTTCCTTTAAAATCCGTAATTGGAAAAAATTTTTTTTTTTTGATGGTTTATAATGTACAAAATGTAATATCGTTCGTGACATACCGTACGTGACAGATTTTTCTCTTATAGTATTTACATAGCATGAAATATATTTTTTGTAAATATGTGTATATAAAAACTTAAAACAAACAAGTAAGAAAGTATAGTCGGTCAAGCCCGACCATATGATACCCTACACTATAATATTTCAAAAAAAATTTTTTGGAAAGTGTCCCCTACTTGGGGCCCGTGGCCAATCAAGATCGCCAGAACAGAACTATGCTATGTGGTTAAGAATTATATAAAAGTTATTTGTGCCGAATATTACTTAGTTATCTCCATCAATATGAGATTTGTTTGCCCCTAGCCGATTTAAGGAAGGGGGTTTATATAGGACCTATGGTTAATTTTGGACCTACCCGCACAACATTTTGTCATGACATAGTACCTATCGTAAAAATAATTGTAGGAAATTTTTATGTAAATACCAACATTTATAAGGAAGTTATGGCACTTAAAGCTTTTTTCGGGAAGCACTTGTGTGGGAGCTATGGTCAAATATGTACCGATTCCAAAAAAATTTTGTAAGATGATTTTGATTGTAATAAAATAATGTTTGACCAAATTTAAACTAAATACCAACATAATAAGATGACGCATTTAGTTGCATTTTAGTACTAATAATATCGTACGTGACGAGTTTTAAAAGCTTATAAACTTTTTATTATACCAATATAAAAAAAAAATTCCGATCAATATTTTTTTGCAGCAAATATCTTGCTTTGAACTTTTATTTTGAAATACCTAAGACTGACCAATTTCACATGACAAAGATAAATGATGTTTTCGCACCACGTACGTGACATTAGAATATCATCCAAAACATACATAAAAATATACCGCTAATCGACCTATAAATTTGTTCTTTCGTCATGGATCTTGTTCATTGTTGTTGTAACATTTATTTTTAAGCTTAATTCCAGGTTAATCGGCAGAATATTAAAAATTGTAAATTGCAGTTACTTAAAATGAATCAATGAGAAAGTGAGTTAAAACTATTATTTTTTGCTTTTTAAAGATTGTAATAAGAAATAAGTACCTCGGTATAGTAAAGTTTGGGTGTTTTTTTCCTTTCTACCATATTTGAAAAAAAGTTTCAAGCGTTTTAGTTCTTTGAGTCGTGGTTGACATTCTCATGGAAATGCCCATATGCCAGTTTTTTTTGAAATTGAGTTTTTGATGCAATCTTGTTCTACATTCAAAGAGACGTCACCTGACAAAATATTGTAGGTAAATTCCACTTCGTTGCTCCAAAAATTTATTGTATATTTTCATTTTTATATTGCAAGTGATAGCAGAGAAAAGTAGTTAAATGGCTCTCCTGTAAAATTTGGTTTTTGTAACATACGATAATTTCGCGCAAAGGGGTCGACTTATTAGAAAGTGGAAATACTGCCAATAACAGTAATCTGGAAACTTTTTATTAGAAATCAAAATTCAAACTGCTGATTGACAAGTTTACTTGTACGTCTCCGAAAAAGCTGATGAATTATTTGCTCGTCTTCACATGTCTTAACGATAACATTTTTTATATAATCCATTGATATGTGTAGTTTCAATAATTTGAATTAAAAAAATTCTTTCTGCCAATTCTATCAAACATTATCGTTCGCATAGAAAATTTTTATGAAAACACTCAGTTTTAAAAATATTTTACATAAAAAATTCTATGCGAACGTCTATGTCGAAATCGTTGAACAGGCAGTATATCTTCAATTAAAAATTTATTAGAGAGTAAAATGTTTTCATTTCTTAACACGATGTTATGTAGGTACAAACTGATTTTCTTTTAGATAAACGCCTTATTTGCTCTACAACTGCTTATAATTCCTTTAAGGATATTGTTTCCTTACTCGGTGGAGACCAAGAAAAACAACGAGCCGAAGAGCTAATAAAACGCGTAGAAATTTTACCAGATGTTTCAAGCATACCCGAAGAATTGGCCACCATTAAGTACAGTGGAAAAATTAACGAGAGAAGCTTATTAATCTTTGCCTTTGGCATGCATATGAAAGCAGTGACTGTGACATCCAATAAAGCATTTGTGCGCTCCGCTAAAATGCAGGTTAGTATTAATATTACTTAAACATAAACATGATAACAATTTAAACAAGATACAATTTAAATTAAAGGGAATAAATGTGCCAGTTTTTACCCATCAAGCCCGAGCCTTAACAGAATCTAAAGAGAAAACTGCCATGTCTTTATAAAGTTAATACCAAACGACTGTCATGCAAAAAAAAAAAACTGTGAAATGAAACATATTTATAAATATTAGATTGTTATAATAAAATAGCTAATAAAATTTATTAAGTTTTTTTTAAGCCAATTATTTTAATTCCTCTTTATTTTCATTGTAAACCGTTTGTAGAAGTGTAAAATAACTCATTGATGTACTTAAAATTGCTGTAAACGATTGAAAAGATAAAGTGGAAAATTTTAAAGCTGTAATTTTCACTGGTCGTTGGCTGCACATGATCATAATTTCCAAATTTTGCCTAAATTGTTTATTGGCAGGTAAAAATTTTTTATTTCGAAAATTTTTCCATTGAATGTTTAAAAGGTTTTGTTTTCCAATTTGATATTTGGTTATGACAGAAGTTAAATGAACATTTCCACCTTCCCAGTTGCAATTGTACAAATGTTGAGCTGTTTCGGTAGACTTTTAAAAGAAATAGTAAATAACTTAAATTAGTGTGTATATTCAACAAATATTTACATGTTGTATTAAAGAATCACCGTTCCAGCACAAGACATATAGTTGCGAGAGACAGGAGAAAATATAGACCAGAAACTTGACATAGTCACCTATAAACATCTCCTTGCCAGTCACCAATTGAAAACCAACCATACATATTAATAACGAAGATATCGTGAAATTTAACAACAAAATAGGATTGAAAAAATTCTCCAAACGATTTGAAAATCTAAAAAATATATTTTAGTTGCTTTATAAGAATGCAATTTTCTGTTACAAACTTACTCTATTAATTTTCTGTGATCATTAGCTATTTTATTTAACAGCCTGATATACATTTCTTGAATTTCCTTTGGATCTTGTCTTTTTTTTACCAATTGATAGGCATCTATTGCCAAATTATCTATACGTTCATGCAGTATTTTGAATTTACCACAAGTGTATGTTATAAAAAAACCAAATATGGAATCTTCTGCAAAGAGTGTGGTCACCACACATATTCCCGCAAACGATGTGAATATATAGGTGGCAACATAACGCCAACCACGATGAGCATTGTAGGGGAATAACATTTTATAGGGGAAAGGTTTCTCTTCAGCATCTAGTCCTACATCGAAGAAAAGTATGACAAGCGGTAGAACGCAATACATTAAAATCAAGCAACTTAGCAAAACAGTCATAATGCGAAACGTTCGCATTTTCCTGGAACATTCGGCTGCTATATAAGGATGATATTTTCTAAAAAAAAATGTTTTCTTTCAGTTTAACTATCATATCATTAAATATCATTAGAAAGATTTATAAGGAAACATTATTGACAATGAAAGTAAGGTTACTAGATATTTTAATTACACCTACTTAATTGCCTTGTTGCTTAGAATATTGTTTTAATTATTAACAGTAGAGTAATTTACGTCACTAATTTAAGTCTTGCGAAAATGCAAAGTTTATCTTGACATAGATAACAATAACTATGCAGAAAAAGATTTTGCGCTGACTTTTGCATTTCGCACTACCCACGAGCAAGTGCGAAAATTTAGTGGGTTTTTATTTGTTTATTTTTGTTATCAAAATCAAACAATTGTAGCAGTAGTGTGAGTGCTATATTCGGCTATGCTGAATCTTTGATTCCCACCACCGACAGTTCGAATATTTCAGGAGTGATATCTATATGATATCTATTTATTATTAACTAATCTTTAGAAAAACTGACATCAGCGTTATTGGTTGCGGTTTAGACCTATATTGAGGCCCTTAATTTGTAAAACGCAAACGCAACGCCAAAAATTATATTGAAAGCAAAAACAAAATCGAAAATATTTCATAATTTTGTTGTTTTTTTCTATAGAAATGTATCGGGTGATTTTTTAGCTATTATCTTTTTGGCAACACTGAATTAAACAGCTGACGCACGTTTCGTGTTTTGTTTCACTGTCAAACATCTTCAGTTTGGTCTATAATTTAACCATGAATCGTCATGAAACGAACAACGCTTGCAAATTATTGAATTTTATTATCAAAATGCGTGCTCTGTTAAGAAAGTTCATCGCGCGCTTCTTGTGTTCAGCGACGAAGCTCATTTTGGCTCAATGGGTACGTTAATAAGCAGAATTGTCGATTTTGGATTGAAGATCAGCCAGAAGCATTGCAAGAGCTACCAATGCATCCAGTAAAAGTCACAGTTTGGTACGGTTTATGGGCTGGTGGCATCATTGGACCGTACCTTCTTCTTCCAAGATGATGCGAATCGTAACGTAACTGTGAATGGTGAGCGCTACCGTGAGATGATATCCAACTTTTTTTGCCCAAAATGCAAGAGCTTGACTTGCATGACATGTGGTTTCAACAAGACGGTACCACATGCCACACAGCATGCTTAACAATGGACTTATTGGGAGGCGAGTTCGGTGAACATTTTATTTCACGTTCGGGACCGGTCAATTGGCCGCCTAGATCGCGCGATTTAACGCCTTTAGACTTTTTGTGGGGCTAAGTTAAAGATCATGTCTATACACACATGCCCGCTTCAGTTGACGCATTGGAAGACAACATTGAAGCATTTATTCATGAGATACCGGCCGAAATGTTGGAAAGAGTATGCCAAAATTGGACTAAGCGGATGGACCATTTGAGGCGCAGTCACGGTCAACATTTGCATGAAAATTCTTCAAACATTCATGGATTTTTCTGAATTTTATGTGTTTTTTTTAAACTTTCCCTATAGCACTTAAAAAATCACCCATTATATTGAATTTTTAAATTTTAAACGCTGCATATCTTGTGGCGTTGATAATTTTAAAACGCAAATGTATTTCTGTAGAAAGCAACAACAAAATTTTGACAAATTTTTAACATTGTTTTTGCTTTCAATGCTATTTTTGGCATTGCGTTTTTACAAATTTAGGGCCTAAATTATTGACTGACCATCGGAAAATGTTATTTTTTTTTTTTTTTTTAGAAATTTGAACTAGTTTGAGTTAAATAACATGATTCGTAACAATTTTAGCCGAATCAAAATTATTTTCAGGAAGGGAATTTATATTGGACCCATTGTAAATTATAGACCAATCATCTCAAAAGTCTGTAGAGTGGTTTCTGGTAATGAAAAACGTAAGCTGCAATAAATTTCAATACAGCGGTGAAATTAGTTTAAGCGTTTACAGCAGGGTTGGCTGCCCACTGGGTTACCCAGAAAAACCCACCCGGGTTTTAATGGGTATTTTGTTTTAAAAAACCCAAGTGGCTTTTTTTTCTTTATATTCATTTATACAAAGATGGTATAATTTTTAATGTTTTTTTACAGAAAAATAAAAGAAAATTATTATAAAATGCATACAAAGTGTTTATATGCTCATTTGTACGTACGTTGATTTAACGTTAGTGGGCTTTTCTCTTTTTATTAATTATTTAAATCTAATTCCTTTTAAAAATCAAAATCAGGCTTTTTAAAATGAATTTGGTTTGAAAAATGCGGAATATGAGTTGTAAAATACTTAATTGAACATTTTTCATTTTTCGAATTTATTCTATGAGCTAAATTTCAGTTATGTATTTTATAAAGCTTTTTTGTAATAGTTCTATTCCTTAAATTAATAAAGTAACCTTCGGAAGGAAATAATTCCCAGTTTCTATTAATTGGATTACGAAAACTCTGAATTTGTTTTTTAAAAACCTGAATTTGATTTTGAAAAGGCCGAAATTGAAGTTAAAATCCTATACCTACATAAAAAGTGGCTCAGATTTTAAATGTCGATACATTTTAACAAGAGCTAATGCTTTTTGCAATCCAATACGATTTCTATGGTTATTCTATATTAAACAATAAGGGGGAAAAATGTTTTCTATGATGCTGAACTAGCAGGGCAATTTATTACTGAAGCGAAAAAATCGTAAAAGTTAGCTGGTAAACTTTTTAAATTTAGGACCTTTGTTGTTCAGTTCTGATTTATTTTGATTGCAAAAAAGGAAAATGGAAAATTGCACACATGTTGAATGTCTTTATTATAATTTAAAAGTGTGATTTTGTACATATTTGTCGGGTCAAATAAAGTAAAACACCCTGTCATCTTATTATTACGTCTTTAATGGAAATATTTTAGAAATATAAAAATAATGTTAAATGGAAAAAACTGCAATGTTGCAACTTTTAAACCTGATTGTTTATACTTGATTTAAGGCTGTTTAAATTGCCGCTTTTAGTGTAAATACTTTTCCTTGTGTGCTTTTTCTATTTTTTCAATCAAATAAAATTTGAACTGAATACCGTTATTGTGAAAAATATTCTGCAACTTAAATTTTAAATGCCAAACAGGGTGCAAGAAATGAGAGGTGCTTGTGACTTATCCATTCTTCTGCTATCTGCGTTTTCTTGACTAATTAGTTTGTATACATACATACTTATATATATGTTTGGGATGCATCACATTCGCCAAATAATGAGTTGGAGTAAGTACGCGTTTCAACAAAATTCCGTTTTGACAGAAGTATATCATTGTTCAACAAATTACATCAATGGCAGTTGCAATTGTAGCGGAGTCACTTTGTACAGCATTCAGATCTTTTTGAATTTTGAGTAACATTTGTTGGAGATTCAAAGCTTCTCTATACAACTGAACGTTATTTAAAATTCTATGAATGTCATTGTCAAATTCATTTATATGTTCCGATATATGTTAGGACTTATTTAAGCCTAGCTTTTCTTTTAATCATCCATGCATTTAATGATGATGCCATAAAAAAAAATATTGAAGATTTTCTTGCTAAATCTATACCGAAAAGAGCTGAGTTGGCAACATTGCTTAGACCAATTATTATACCATTGCACGAAAAACAACAAAACCCAAAAAAAACCCAGTAAAACCCAATTAAGTACTTAGACGGGAAAAAACTCTTCACGAGCAACGTCTTCGTGCTGAAGTTCTTGCTGCTCCCCGGGGTAGTAAAAGCTTCTGGTCATTCGTTAAAAGAGTAAGGGTTAATGCTAGTTCTTCAATACCAACTCTTTTAAAGGATGGCCGATCATTCACGGACCCGGTTGATAAGGCTAATTGTTTTGCTGAATTATTTGCTAAAAATTCTTACCTACCAGCTAGCAGTCAACCACTACCCGAACTCGAAAAAGTATCCGTAACTATGCCTAAAATATTTTTTCGGGGTCGAGCTGTTAAAAGGGTTCTTGCGGATCTCGACGTAAACAAGTCTCCTGGGCCGTAGGTATACCTGCACTGGTCTTGAAGCAGTGCTCTTCGACGCTAGCTCGTCCCTTAGCAAATCTTTTCAGCACTTTATACCGTGCCGCGGAATTTCCAGTCTGCTGGAAAGTTGCTAATGTAACGCCAATTCCTAAAAAGGGAACCGCTAATAACCCTGAAAATTACCGCCCAATTGCAATTTGTTCGGCACTTTCCAAAGTTATGGAGAGTATGGTAAATTACCATCTTGTCAAATATTTAGAGTCAAACTACCTACTAAGAGACCGCCAGTATGGCTTTCGTAGAGGTCGCTCTACTGGAGACTTACTAGCTCTGTTATCGGAAAAATGGTGCCGTTCCATTCACCATTTTGGCGAAAGTAAGGTAATTGCTTTGGATATTTCCAAGGCGTTTGACAGAATCTGGCATGGTGCGCTCTTGTCAAAACTTGCTGCGTTTGGTGACGGTGATAATTTCTCTCGATTTATATCGAGTTTTCTCAGAGATCGCACTATACGAGTTGTTATAGATGGGGTTTCGTCAAACGAGTTCAAGATTCATTCAGGTGTACCGCAAGGCTCCGTTCTTTCTCCTACTCTATTTCTTATCTTTCTAAATTACCTCCTTTGTCAAACTTCCAACCCTATCTACTCTTTTGCACATGACAGCAACCTTTGCCATTCGTACTCATTCGAGTGCAGACCAAGCGTATCCGATGTCGTTGCTATGAGGCAGAATATGCATGATACGCTTGGCCAAGACCTTGACATAGTCTCGGAATGGGGTCGTGCAAATAGGGTCGATTTTAATGCCCGAAAAACCCAATGTTGCGTGCTTACGCATAAACGCGCGACAAACCAAGGTGCCTCATCTGTATATATGGGTGGTATAGTTATTGAGGAATCAGAATCTCTTGATGTTCTGGGCATGAGGATACAATGTGACGTCCGATGGACTGAACATATATTAAAGGTGTCGAAAGAAGCATTCAAGTGCCTCGGTTTTCTAAGACGGTGTAGGATATACTTCACTCCATCTGATCTCCTTACTATTTATACCACCTATATCCGACCGCGTATGGAATACAACTCTCATGTGTGGGCCGGTGCTTCAAAGTCTATTTTGGAGCTTCTCGACCGCGTGCAGGAGAGGGCGAGGGTACTCATTGGTGACAGTAGGGTAACCAATTCTATTGACTCCCTTGAGCACCCTCGCAATGTGGGTTGTATTTGCCTGTTTTATCGTTACTACAATGGGATGTGTTCCGACGAAATCAGGGATCTGGTTCCCGTAACCCGTACATTTGTTCGTAATACACGTTTTTCCTCAAGAGCCCATCCTTATGTGGTCGATTGGCAGGTGAATCGTACAACGCATTACAGAGAGAATTCGTTTTTTTCCCGGACTGTTCGTATGTGGAATAACCTTCCTGCAGAAGTCTTCCCTCTCACTTACGACATGATTAAGTTCAAATCGAATGTTCACAAACACTACTCCCTCTATCCTCCTTCCCATAACCTATTTTCCTAGTTCCAACACAATGCAATGCATTAGTAGGGGTCATCCCCTGAGTGCTGGTCCTAACAGTAAAAAAAAAAAAAAAAAAAAATTAAACCCAATAAAACCCATGAAAAAACCCACTGGGTTGGGTTTTTTTTAAAAAAGCCGGGTTTTTGCCAGCCCTGGCTTACAGTGAATTTCAGAAGACTGCTAAATATGGGATCTAAAGTAAATAATGGACAGTATATCACAAAATTGCATGACATTTTTTCAGGTCAAATGAAGCTTAGTTGGAAGAAATTTTACCGCAATATCTATATCCGCTACGGTTTAAGGCGTATTTAATTAGTTTATCAGAGTGGGCTTTATATGAGGCTTATAGTTAATTATGAACCAATCATTCCGGAATTTATTAGTGTGATTTCTAGTCCTATAAAACTGTGAAATATTAAATTTTGTTCTGATAGCATTATTTATTTTTTTTTTTTTTTTTTTTTTTTTTTTTTTTTTTAAGTTTTTTTTTTTTTTTTTTTTTTTTTTTTTTTTTTTAATTCCCTACTCTAATCCCGCGAAGCTCTATGCTTGTCTGCAGGAAAGAAACCAGAGTCTCTGGCGGGAATCGAACCCGCAACCCCGGCGCTGATAGTCAAGCTCTCTACCAGCTAGTCTACCGGGGGTTTTAGGCGTAATAAACTGTTTTCCGGGAGTAGGGTTTATATGGGACCTAGGGTAAATCATGGGCCGATCTTCACGAAATTTAACAGTGGGATTTCCAGTCGAATAAAACGAAATTTTGCAAAATTATATCATTCCGTGCATTGTTCCACCATTGATGATAGTTTTTGTAACAAAATTATCAATTTTTTAGGGTGGTGGTTCCACATTTCGATTCACAGCTCTGATCCTACTAAACCGATTTTGCTGGATTTCAAACCCAAACTGCTTAGGATAACTAGAATCAGTTTGACACCATTTCATTTCTTTTGAGTTTTTCGAAAGTGACCGTGTTTTCAACAGACGATCAGATGAACAGACAGGAATTACTCAAGGAGCCAGAATATTTATACTTTATGGGGTTTGAGATGTATAATAAAAAAGTTTCACACGGAATGACAAACTTATTATACCCTCTTCACAACTTATTGTGGTGGAGGGTATAAAAATGGGGTCAATGCCTTTATTATACCCTTCACAATATTGATGTTAGACCCTAAAAAGTATACCGTCTTCTAAAATGCAAATTTTACAAAATTAATAAAAACAAGGTGTGCTTGGCGCTTGAATTTTTTTAATAAAGTCGCTATTTTTGGCCGCAGGGATCTAAAAATTTTTGTAAACATGTAGTTTAATAAAACGAACCAAAATCAATCAAAAACTCTATAACCCTTTTGCATTTTAGGTGACGATATACATATAATCTGGATACTTGTCAATAGCGATTTTTATATGGCCATTTGACAACGCAACTGAAATTTGATTGCAATACATAATCGAGCCATAAATTTCAAATATTTTTTTGAATACAACTAACAAAAAACATGAAATATTATCAGTCATAAAAAACATTTTTACCATGGTAAAATAAGTACCAGGTATGTTCATTAGGGAGCGTTGTCATTATTTACCCATGTAATGTCAGATTAATTTATTTGATTTCTGACGCTTGCTTTAATTTATTTTTATTTTCTTTTGTTTGACATTATATGGGATTTAAAACTGAGAACAAAATTTCTAATGACTATACCCTGTACTTATTCTACCATGATTTTTACTTTCTTTATGAAAATAAAGTAGTTTAATTTTAACTGGCATCATGGCATCATAAATAATTTTACTAAAGAAAACATTTTCTTTAAAAGAAACTCTACTTACTTCACAATCCAAATATCATCTACGAACTGTTGTATGATCTCTCTAAAAGACCGCTGATTTAGACGCATATGCAGCATTCGAACGAAATTCAAGGCACCCATAAATGTAGTACAACAATTCTCGGTCGTCATCATTATATCACCAAGATTACTTACCAGAAAAGCCGTTTGGAAACCAATTGTAATGCCCACAGAGCAAATAATATACCAAGACCAAATCGAATACATTACGCCATACAACGTATGATAATTATAGAAGTCCTTTACGGGCTCATATTGAAATGGCCAAGAGCCATTCATTTTCAACCAAATACACTGGCGGGGTATGCGATATTCGGGATCATCTTTTGGTTTGGGATTGAACATTTTTTATTACTAAACTTTCGATTTATGTGAAAAACAATTTGATTTTACTTTTGAAAAATTCTTAATATTTGATCCTTTTGCTTATGGTACTGGTATTTATATCCATTTTTGTTTTGATTATCAAGACGATTTATTATGGATAAACATTATTAAAAATTCTTTTTGAATTAAATTGTTGAACGTGAAAAAAATAATTGTTTTTTTTTTCTTACCAAGAATTCTTTACGTGCACATGTGAGAACATAAAAAAGGGAATTTTTAATTTGGAAATGAAAAAATTATTATTTTTTGGTTAAATTAAAGGTCTTCTTTGATGTTTATTCCTTAAATTAAATTTTCTTTAAGTAGTAATAAAGTGAACATCAATTAGGTGTTTTAAGTGGAATACATATAAGTACAGTGCAGCCTCGCTTAACGCTACCAATAGAAATTTAGGCTGTTGCCTATGCCTATTTTCCGATTAAAGATCTAATGTGGAGCCAAGTTAAATATATATTTAAAGCAAAAACACGATAAATCGTACCCCGATAATTCGTAATACAATGTCCGTCCATACATTTTGGTCCCCTCGCTAATTCGTAATTTTTTTTCAAATAAAATCTTTACCTCTAATAAATCGTAATTGTTGGCTAACAACCACTTATAATTCGTAATAAAAACAACAGAAACATGGAAAGAATGATTTTTTGCTAACCGCAATTTTTTTTGCGTGGGTTTTTGCTTTTGCTTGTGTGTATGTTTATTTTCTTAAGATCAGTTTGTTACATGAATATTATTTTTATATATTTTATTTTTAACAATTGAAGCACAGCCGCGAATAACGTTGTAAACGCCACATTTTGCAAAAACTGTTTTTTAGCGGATAACCGTTAACCTGACTCTCTTACACAGTTTAAACATCAAATCACCAAAAATTAATCACCTTAACGTCTTCAAAATGCCATACAAAGTGTCAGCCAGTTGAAGAACGTTGTAAGTTATTATTTAAATGATGTAACCGAAATGGTCCTGCAGTGCGGAATAATGTTTTAAAAGCCTTTTGCATAAAAGTTTTTATTATCATTATTTTTAATAATAGAAAAAAACGTTTTTTAAAACAAGTAATCCTGCCTGTCAAAAAACGTTTTTTTGCTCTCCTGAAAAATTATGATTTTGTAACTTAAAACGTTATGTGCTTCAATTGTTTTTATGTTTTTTGAATAAATTGAATAACCCCGTAAATTCGTATTTATTTTATTTTAACCCCGTTTATTCGAAACCCTGCTAAATCGAAAACCCCTTATAATTCGTAAGAAATGGCCGGTACCTTGTGATTACGAATTATCGGGACTCTACTGTATTAGCCTTTAAAGTAAATGCATTTATTTTGATTAAAATAAAGAAAAACATGTTCTAATGTATGTAAATTTGTACACTCATAAAATTATTACAGTTACTGATTGTAGGTTATTAAATTTGTTTTCGGTACTGTAAAAATTAAATAAAAATATAGTTATTTTACGAATAATTTTATTTTTCAACATTTATGTTTGTAATTAACTAAAACTACCAAATGGATAAATTAAAGTTGTATTTCTTTGAAAAGGAGCATTTCCAGGTGTAATTGGCTGTGTGGACGGAACCCACATAGAAATTTGAGCTCAAAAAAAAAACTTTAATCGCAAGGGATATTTAATTTATAAGGAAAAGATACCCTGCAAAATCCTCTGGCTAGTGATGGATTTTTTACAAGCTGTTCCACTAGCTTCTCGAACTGGCACTTATTTGTTATTTTAATTTTTTTAATTATTTCCACCAAAAATATATCAAAACACAACACAAATGTAGAAAAATATCAAAACCGCCGTAGAAATCAAAATTGCAGCCAACCATAACGAAAAATGTTTAAAACACGACACAAAGCAGCATTAGACAACACTAAAAATGCCGACGACAAAATCAAGGGCAATTTAAGGCAACAGCAACGCCAATTTTTCTTAGAAAATACCAAACATATGTTAATCAGTCATCGAAATATGACAAGATTCTTCCTTTTTCTTCTTTGAACATGAATTTGCGTTCAAATAATTCATGTCATGTTGACGATATGTTTTTTATTTTGTGAAGTCATGCGTATGCATGAGTTCTTTTTTGATATTGAAAACAATAACAAAATTTAACAACGAATGAAAAAGCAAAACGTAAAGACAGTACATGCATCTCTGTACTCGTTTCTTTTCCCCTCGTCCCACTCGTCTAAAAAGTAGCAATCATGTCAATAAGACATGATCCGTATGAACACAGACTTACATTATTTCATAAATAGGTATTCCGCACAAGTTTTTTCATATGCATTTTGATAAGGTGACCATACGTACTCTTTTTTAGAGGATAATCCTATATTTTAACTGGCTGTCCTCTATAAAATTTGTGTCCTCTTTTATCATCTTTTTTCAAAATCTGTAATTTTTGTCCTCTTTTTTTTAAAGCATGACCAATATTTGAATTTGTTTTTATAAATTAAAATAAATTTTATTTCACGGCGATCACTGGTCCTTTCTGTCAAATCGTATGGTAAATGTCGTGCCATGCTTGTTCTGTTAATATGCCTACTTAACTCTCATACACTTGCAGTATAAAATTTTGAATAAGTAACTCCAATGCATTTTTAAGTTTCGTTATTTTTTCAAACTAATTTTACTTAAGTTAATGTAAATCTTTATGGATGAAGTTTCCTGATGATCTGGCCTAAGCAACCAGTGAAATGCATAGGAATAGCTTATCCCATCAACAATAAATTTCAAGTGTTTTTGTCAAGAATAAACTGGGAATTAAGCACGAATAGCAAAATCTTTTGAAATTAAAATTTTGTATTCCCAAAAATTGAAATTACTTTTTGATAATAAACAGGCAAGTGCACGGCCTAAAAAACACTTAATTGGCAACATCTTTTGTAAGTTGTTGTTGTTTTTATTTTGTTTTTCTTAACCTACTTACAACTACAATTAATGTTGAGAGAATTTCAACTAATTGTAGTGGGGAATGTAAGATGAGATAAACCCACTGTTGTTTATTGTTGATGTGTTTTGTTCAAGCTTTGATATTGTTACAAGTAGAACTGTTGCTATAATTCTTATACGTTTAACAGTTTTATTTGGTTTAATATCTTTAGTTTGTCTAAAATCTTTATGGATGAAGTTTCCTGATGATCTGGCCTAAGCAACCAGTGAAATGCATAAGAATAGCTTATCCCATCAACAATAAATTTCAAGTGTTTTTGTCAAGAATAAAAACTGGGAATTAAGCACGAATAGCAAAATCTTTTGAAGTTAATGTAAATTTTTATATATCGTCTGCTTAATATCCAAACCTGCTAACCGCCTTTCAACAAATGCTTGAGAGGAAACAAAAAATATAGTTGATTTGACATACTTCATACTCAAATTGCTGGTCCACGAGGCATATTTTTCTCTACCCAACGGAATCAAAATCTCAATTTACTTAAAAAGTGTATTTAGCAGGTTTGTATATTAAGCCGACAATATGTTATTTTTTTTAATTTACTATAAGTATAAGTAAAAAATCTTGAAGTCAAAAATATTTTTTACTTTTTTTCTTTATGTCCTCTATTTTTATGTTCAAAATCTGGTCGCCTTAATTTTGACAGCATATCACGTGAAATGTTGAACAGAGTACCAGGCTTAAATGAATAAAAGGGCTTTCAATATGAGTAAAAAATATTAATTTTAACGTTTGACATTCTATGAATCTGACATGAATAAAGAGATCATAATGAAATTTGGCTGTTATGTAGATTAAGAAGTTCTTAAAACAGTGTACTTAAAAATATCCTCCTTTTTGAATAAAAAAAACTTTAATTTTCAATCTCAATCAAAAGCATTTTCATAATAAATGATAAAACCATCAAAAGTTCAACTTTAACCTTAAATTTCTCAATAACTGCTAAGCCGATTTAATAAAATTAAAACTGTATGAAATTTTAAGAAGTCTTCTCTCCAGCAAAAACAAAATTGCATCTATCTGTTCAAAAGTTATAGATTTTCGGCTAATGAAAGACGATTTTCAGCCACTGTGCGGCGTAACTTGCTATACAGCGCGCTTAACAATCGATTTATTGCAAAAGACTAGCGAGTGTTTAGATTTTAGATGTTGTACTGTAATATTTTTATGAACTTCGATATTGAATTTTAAACCCACTTTAATTCGATGTCTACAACATGCCCGAATAAAAATGCCTTGTAAATAAATTTCTTTCCAGTGTTTTGAGTTTATAGTTTTTTAAAATTCAAACAATAAATTTGTAATTTTTTATTTTTATTTGTTTATTAAATATATATAAGTATATATTTATTTTCTTTTTTAATATTTAGTTTAGATAATAATTAAAATATAGTTTAACAAACTAATATAACTAAATTTTAACTAATCGTTTATATTATTTAAATATTAATTTTAAATTGAATTTATAATACATTTAAAAGCTAAATATTATATTTTTATAAAATAAAACAAAGAAATTTATGTTTAAAAAAAAAAAAACAAAGATGATTATACACAGACCCGAATTAGAGATTAAAATTTACATTTCTAATTAAAATAAAAATTATTGCCAATTACATACTTAAATATATTAACATTATATGGTATATTAAAATATTATTTTAAAAAAGAATGGAAATTTAAAACAAAAAACATTAATATAACTATTATAATTAGGTTATTATTGTTATTATTATTAAATATTATTCTTATTTTATTGTTATTAATAAATGTTATTGTATTTATCATTTCATTTTATTATGATACACTACGTGACAAAATTTCAACAAAGTCGTGATCAAATGAATCTGACAGCTAATCTTTATGTAAAATTGTCCGCTGAATCCGAATATGAAGTCAGAATTGTCAAAAGTAGAACAGCAATCGTTATTTGTGTTTTTAAAAAAGATGATGTGACTGAAATGCAAATATCTTCAAAAATTTTAAACGGATTATGTATTTCTTTATTTTAAGTGAAAGGTAATAAAATTTCTAAAATAACCATGGATTGCTTGTGAACATAAGTCAAGAAATGACAGAGTTACAGGGGACAAAAGTCCAAGCTTCATTGAAAATTTTATGATTTTGTTCAATTTTGCTCTTTTCAAGTTATTTTTTTTAAACCAATGATTTAAAAATCCTAATGTTTTATTGCATGCGACATTCGATTATTTTAATATGAACGTTTTGAGCCCAACAAGACATAGATTGGTAAAAAAATGACAAAGCTACAAACGATTTAGTAAATTAACACACATAGAAATTCCATCATTTCAAGCAATTTTTGTTAATAAAAATTTAGCTTTGTATATTTATTTGTTGTGGGTTAATTGAATTAATCTTCTGTAACTTTGTCATTTTTGCACCGGTCTGGATCCTATTGGGCACAAAATGTTCGTATTGAAAATGGCTAAAATTTTGTTTTTTGGATATTTGCATTTCAGTCACAGCATCTTTTTTAAAAACACAAATAACGGTTATTTTGGAACATCTCAAAAATTGTTCTACTTTCGACAATTCTGACTTCATATTCGGATTCAGCGGAAAATTTTACACAAAGACTAGGTGTCCAATTCATTTGGTCAAAAAATTGTCACGTAGTGTTATTAATAATTATTAATAATAATATGAGTTTATGTCTGGTTTTGTTTTAAGAACTTTTACGGAAAAGATATTCTTTTTTTTTTTATTTAAATTATTTTACAATTTCATGCAGTTTTATTAGTGTTTCAATCTGTTTGTTGGCTTTTGCTTTTATTTTTCCATTTATCTTTGTTTTTCTTTCCTTTTGTTTGTGATCAAGCAAATGTTTTTTTTTTTGTAATTATTTTTTAAAGCAATTGTTTTCTTATTTACTGTTATTATTACAATTAACCAAATGAATTGCGTATTGTTTATCTTTAAATTTGTTTTTTTTTTATTTGTTTAAAGTGGCTAGTATTTTCTTGTGGTATTATTTTCAATCCATTTCCATTTATTATAATTTTTTTTATAATTATTTATTTTACTTTTTTTTTTGCTTAAAAATGTTTAAATGTTTATTTTGATTTTCGTAAGTTAAAAATATCTAATAGATTTTCTTTGTAATTCTTTCTTTCATTTAACTTGTTTTAATAAAATTTTGCTAATAAAATACAATTAATTATATGATTTTCAATTGTTTTATTTGACTATGAAATAAAGATGATGTGTTATAAATACTAACCGCCTTATTTATAAAAAAATAAAACCGGTTTATAAGTGGTTTATTAAACAAATTTTCATAGAGAATCCATTTTATAAACCTTCTTTAAACCAGCTTCATATTTAATAAATTTATTAATTCAGCCGTAAGAATTTAACTGCCTATTTCCGATGTGCGAAAGAATTCTTTCGTTCGAATAAATAGATTTAAAACAAAAACAAATTAAAAAAAATTGTATTTTTGTTTTAAATGTATTTGTACGAAAGAAAGAATTCTTTCGCACATTGGAAATAGGCTTTAAATCAAATAAATTTTAAAACCAAAAAACTTGTTTACTCTTCATTTGACGGCGCACGTGTAATCACTTTTTTCAATCAAATATTCACCCTTATTCTATTTGGCATCGCCAACAGTAAACAACGACGTTTTTTATGTTTTGTTTCAATTTCGTATTCCCGTTGGCAATATTGCCATATTTCGATGACTGTTAACATATGTTTGGTATTTTCTAAGAAAAATTAGCGTTGCTGTTGCCTTAAATTGCCCTTGATTTTGTCGTCGGCATTTTTAGTGTTGTCTTGTGCTGCTTTGTGTCGTGTTTTAAAAATGTTACGTTATGGCGGTTTTGATATTTTTCTTCATTTGTGTTGTGTTTTGATATATTTTTTGTGGATATAATTGAAAAATTAAAATAACAACTAAGTGCCAGTTCGAGAAGCTAGTGGAAGAGCTTGTAAAAAATCCATCACTAGCCACAGGATTATGCAGGGTCTCTTTTACTAATAAATTAAATATCCCTTGCGATTAAAGAAGAGATGGTGGTCTTGTTTTTTTGTTTTTTTTTTTGTTTGCAGCTAAAACTTTGATGTGGGTTCCGTCCACACAGCCAATTACACCTGGAAATGCTGCTTTTCAAAGAAATGCAACTTTAATTTATCCATTGTGTACAAAGTTCTCTCTTCATGACTTCCAGAGTCTCAGACAAAATTTTTAAGCTTGTGGCTGGGACAGTCAAAAGTTCCAACGCTGAGCTGGTACGATCCCTGGGCCAAAAAACGCAAAGTTGCTGCAAAAATATTTTGTTTGGAACAAACGTTCCCTTTTTTAAATGAGGCTCTATTATTTCCAACACATGTTTAAATGAAAGTTTATTCAGCCGAAAATAAGTCTGGGATCACACTATGAATGTTTTCTTTCAGAAAGTCTGAGTTTATTGGTGAGAGGGGAAGAGAACATGCTTTTCTTTTCTCCTCTCTCACCCATAAACTCAGACTTTCTGAAAGAAAACTTTCATAGTGTGAGCCCGGACTAACTTTCGAATCTTAAAAAGGTTAAAAAAAATCCATTAGGCGCTTGGGAAAATTTAATATAATAATAAGAACATTTAAAAAATTTTTTTTTAAGAAACACTTTTCTTAAAAAAGAACATTAAAAAAAATTTGCCCCCCTAGATTTTATCCTGGCTACGCCCATGTATTCGTGTATTGTCATCGGGAATATGTATGCCGCAAAGTTTCATCCATTTGCACTGAGTAAAAGGCGGTCAAAAAAGCATTTTACCAAAAAAAAAAAAATGTTTGCCCCCCACCCCTTCTCCCCTAGATTTTATCCCGGCTACGCCCATGTATTCGTGTATTGTCATCGGGAATTTGTATGCCTGTAAAGTTTCATCCATTTGCATTGAGTAAAAGGCGGTCAAAAAAGCATTTTACAAAAAAAAAAAAAATTTTTAGCCCCCCACCCCTTCCCCTCTGGATTTTATCCCGGCTACGCCCATGTATTCGTATATTGTCATCGGTTAAATTAACGTTACAAGATTTGATTTTCCGATAAAAAAAATTTTCATTTAAATATTATTTTTTTACAAGCAAATTTTTATTTAACTTAAAATTTGCACAAACAGCACAGAATTTTTTCTTCTTATAAAACAGTAAACAAAATTAATCAGCTGATTTTAATATTAGAGATGTGTGATGTATTTTATTAACATTATCGATAAATAGTCAACGGCATCATAATACTCCTACAAAATACCAATTTAACATAGAATTGATGTTGTCTTTAATAAGAATTGCTGTTGCCTTAAAATTGCCGTTGTTGTTGCCGACGCCAAATAGAATAAGGGTGATTTGTATGAGTTGACATTACGTTGACAGCATTCAACAGTTTATTTTGTACATTCTACAACGGTTTTTTTATTTTGATAAACGTATAAAAACTGTTAAAAAGACAGCCAGAAAGTTTTAAACGAAGTTAGTGGTCACGTTTTTTTTTTGTTTTTCTTTGTCAAGTATGTGCAAAGTGTGCCTTAAGTGTTGATATCAGTGTTCAAAAATAACCCGAACATTATTCAGCGTAGAGGACACATACCCAGAAATGACATCGTTCATAACTATTTTCACGAAAGTAACAAACAGTATGTAGTGTTCTGTTTTTCGTTATAAAACAGTGCACTTGTAGTGGTTCTGTAGACATAGATTATATTTTAATGTTCTGAATTATTTTTTTCACATTGATAAAGGAATGAACAAAACAAAAAAAAAAATAAAATAAAAATTTTAGCAACGCTTCTTACTAGTATTTTTTCAGCTTGGCAATTTGCACGATCACAGCACGAAGAGCATGTTTTTGTAAATGTTTAGTTTTTGCAACATTTTTTTGTTGTCTTAACTAGACAAAAAGGACGCTGAGCAAAACTGAAATGAACGAACATTAATGTGCTGAACCGAACAAATCAAAGTTTGTGGTTTTCTACGAACAACCGAACGGAATGAAATATTCTCAATTTAATGTTGTGTTGGATTAGAACAATATTGTTATTGTGTAAGAAGATCACAGAGAAACTCTTTTTAAGGGTATTTACGGGTGCGTTCGTAAATGCATCACTGCGCTGCATCAGAAAAGCAAACTTTTTATAAAGCCGATAAAAAATAATTATAATTTTGTTTTAATGTATGTCTTTTATTTTTGTGGAGTATTTACGAACGCACCCTACTACACAAACATTATTAGCTGTTTTCTATATTTCTACCGTACAGAACACTAAAGTAGAGTATATATAGCTAATTTTCGAACTCTGGTTAAAATCTAGGATGTGGACATGCTCATGCCAAAATAAAATAATAAAAAAGGACTTTTTATTGTTGTTATGTGATAAGAACTGTCAAAATGCAGCCAATTGTTTTAGGACCATTTGAATACTTTAACAGAAAAATGCAGTAAGACCTAGTATACAGTGTGTACATTCTTGCCAGACAGACGAATTTTGTTGGTAAAGGGGCGACGCTGTATACGTGACACAATTTACTTCTTTCCTCTCTCGCCTACAAACTTCATATGCCTGGCAAAAAATGTCCTCATTGTACATTGGGTCTAAATGAGTAATTACTGAGTAAACTGAAAAATTTTCTATCAACAAAAGTTTTTTGCCCAAAGAAGTACGCAAATGAAAAAAATGTAAAGGTACCCACAGACCAGGCAACATTTGTCGAAACATGTGTTACTACTTATGTTTCAGTTTTTACCACAGACGATGACACAAAAACGAAACGCCTGGGGGGTTACCGCGTATTTCGATTCGAAAGAAATCATTTACGGATTCGAACAATTTGTACTGTGTATTACGATTTTCGTAATATTTGTTTCGAATAAACGGACGTTTTTCATACATTATTGAAAACAAAAAATCACTTTCTTAAAAGCCACTCTCTATTACGAACAAAAATTGTTCATCAAATTTCCCATTTTTTAAAAAATACAACCTCTGTCATCGTTTCGGACGATTACGAAAATCGTAATACACAGTACAAATTGTTCGAATCCGTAAATGATTTCTTTCGAATCGAAATACGCGGTAACCCCCCTGTATTGCGTGTTTTTTGATTAGTGCCGGTCCACACACGTCAAGTTTGACTCGTCAAGTCTTGAGTTATTACAAGAGAGGGGAAGAGAAGAGGCACTCTCTTCTCTCTTAAAAGCTCAAGACTTGACGAGTTAAACTTGACGTGTGTGAACCGGCACTTACAAATTCGATAATATTGTGAGATTGAGTAAGTGAATTTCCATTAATTTCTGGAGCCATTGACATGGGTTTATTACCGTTACCTTTGGAACGAAAAACTTTTTGATTTAGACCGTTACAGAACTCGATAGAGTTAAACTTTGCGAAGAATTTCACACCAGTTTTGAAATACAAATATGCGTTTTATTATATGACTTGGTGCGGGTGAGCTTTGAACCCTCCATATACAACTACAAAACAAAAAAAAAAAAAATAATTTTTTTTGTTTTTGTATCCCATAAATTTGAAAAATTTGTATATTCAATTATAACTGTTTTCCAATTCTCATAATTTGCAATTGGTGCCATTTTCCGATTTCTTTTTTCAACAAAATGAAATAGAAAAAACATTCAACATCGCCACACACGATGAAACATTGTGGTTGAACACATAAAATATCAAAAAATTTTGATATTTGAGAAACCAAAACGGTAACACGAATTTTAACCAAAAACTTTACCAATTTTGTTTGGATTAGTTGGGCCTTTTGCGTTTTAGGTAACGGTAAATAAATTGGTTCAGTGGGTCTAATCAAGATGAGTAGCTTCTGATTGCGCTTCTGTAGCCGAATCTGGTGCTAGGGCTGTCAGCATGGCCTCCAGGCTGGACGCCGCTTCCAGCCGCCGTCTTCATGAGAAACAGACGCTGGCCGATGGTGGCTATTGGTTATTAAAAGGCCCATTGACATATTAAGCATCGTAGGCACTCAGAACTTGTAAGAAGTCCGGCGTAACCCGGCAACACTCAGAGACTCTTCACTTAGAGCTGCTGATTGTTCGCGAGTAAGAAAGCAGCTCCTCCGTATACCTGATGAACCTCCCACTATCCGCAATCTGTGGACACGCCCATTAAATCTCAGCTCAACTCAGTCAAAACCATAAGTTTTGCCCATTTCATTCCCGACGGCATTACCTTTTATATATACTATGTAATTAACATCATTATTGTAGCAATTTTATTAATCTGTTTAATTTTATTTTTATTCCTAAAATTTTTGTATATTTTTTAACGGTTTTAACAAGCCGGCATTTTTGATTTTTGGTAAAATGTAATTTTTATTCTTGTACAGTGTAGTCTTTTTAAGTACTACATATCGCCGGTTGACTATTTAATTGTCGTATGTCGTATGCCATTTGTATCCACATACGACAATTAAATAATCAACCGACGATATGTATATGGAAAAAACTATTATAATTGCATCTAGTGACGAAATCTCGTAATTACTATTTAAAACAGGCAATAAATTGACCGTTTTGAAATGTTAAGAATCGATTAGGAAGTGATTTTTTCTTTAAAAATCATTTAACTGAAGAAATAATTGAAAGGTTTAAAGAAATCCGTAGTTTGCGAAAATTTTTTTTATCAACGTTTATACTGGGTACACACTATCGAACGTGAATGAGAATTTTGGTCAAATTTTTGCTTGTTTGATATAGTGTGGCCGCTAATTTTCGTCAGTTAACAGTCAACTACAAATAATTTTGTGGTTGAATGATGATGCAATTTTTGACCATTACTCAAGCACGATAGTGTGAACCCCACTTAAAGCCATGGGCCTGTTCGTAAATGCATCACTGCAGTGCATCATACAACCAAACATTGCTTTGTACTGCCAATTTAAGTTTGCTGTTGATATTTTTTGGCGGGAGCCATTTCTCCACTCCGTATTTTAAACTTGGTTGTGCGTCATCTGCTTAAGCAGAGTATTTTAGGGCATTTAAATTTTCATTTGCAGCGCAGTGATGCATTTACGAACAGGCCCCATGATACAAAGAAAACAAGATAACGCATTCAGCTTTAAAAATGAAATGTTTCTGCGCATCTACGTCACATCAGCGTATAAGTACAGCTTAAATATAGAAACACAAGCAAACAAACATGTGCATAAAATTCTGATTCATATTAAAATGCGTAATCATGTTTTCATCATCCTTGACTTAAAGCCAACTATCTTCTATTTCGCTCTGCCAAACAGTCAATACATTAAACTATTTTCTAAGAAATGTAAAGAAAAAAAAGGTTTTGAAAAAAAATCTGAATTTTAATTTATAAACGGCTATAACTCGAAAACGAGAGAGGCAGTAAGTGCTGGTTCACCCTCTTCAAGTTAAAGCCTTCAAGTTTTGAGTTTTAAGGATAGAGGACTAAAGAAATAACACTCTATTTTTCCTTCTGTCCCAAAGTAGCCAGACTTAAACATTTTCTTCCGATGCCACGTCTACTAATGAATTTAAATGTGTTACCGATAAATCGGCTACATTTTTCTGATTTGTTTCGAATGAAGTAAATTTTTATTTAAACATTTTAGTTATCTAAAGAGTAAGTGTTATGTTATGTCTTATGGTTGTTATCCATTTTGTAATTAAAACATTAACTAAATTTAACATATATTTTGGGTTTTTTTTTAATCCTTTTTCTTTGTTGCAATAAACTCATTAAATCAATAACTTATCAAACAATCAGTTGGGGTTTATTGTTTTTTTTTTTTTTCATTATTTTAAATATCCTCCATTGGAAATGTCATGGATTCTTCTCCATTTTGTTTTGTTAATGAACGGGTTTATTTATTTTTCGAATTACGAATCGTTCTTTTAAAATATCACATAATTTAAACATTTAGTTGTAATTGATTTTTTGACGCCAGGGTTTTCTTTTAGTTTAACAAATTCCATTTAATAGTTCATTTAATTTTTATTTAATTTATATGATAATAAATCAGAGCAAGTTAAACTCTCTTTTTGGTTTATAATACATGGTGTCGGAACTACAACCCAAAAACAACAGAAACAACATAGTGATTTTTTCATTGCATTGTTAGTCCTTATAGCTCGAAATGTCAAAGTCAGATGCCGTTTCGACACCACCTGTAGTTAATTCGCCTTGTTATAAACCATCTTTAAACGCATAAAATTGGGCGTTTAAGCTACCAATACAGACCATATGAATTTGACAAGATTTATCGTAGTGCTGCCACATGTTTTTTTAAATACATATAATACATGGGCCACTGCTTTATAGTTGTTGAGTTTATAGGCTTTTTACACTGGTCAACACCTAACATCTACCATAAAAGCTGTAGAAAATGTGAAACACTCGTTTACAATGCTCACATCTAACATCTACCATCAAAGAAAAATTTCACAATTTTTGAAAAAAAAATTTTTTTTTCTACAAAAGTGCCAAAATTTAAAAAGAAAGCACAAAAATGTATTTAAAGATCCATTTGTTTAAAAATATAAAAAATACTTAACAAAAAAACATTGCAATAAAAGAGAAAACTTAACAAATGGTTACGCTGCTTTTAAAACCAATTTGTTTTTGTCAGTGATGCCACAATATTAATATAACTTATTGCCACTTTTCGAAAGATGTTGAATGGAACAAAATGAGATAGCAACATCTTTTAAAGATGTTGGTTTTTAGCCCTATGTATTTCTTATCGGAAAGATGTTAACATCTTCGCAAATTGTGTCAAATTGATGGCAGATGTTGATCAGTGTAATACCCTTTGTACACTTGCATACATTTCGGAGGAACGCATGGAAGATGTTAAAAATGTGAAATACGCGTTCACACTTGAAACATCTAACATCTACTATCAATAAAAAAATGTCACCATTTCTGAAAAAAAACTTTTTTTTTTTTTAAATACTTTTTTTCTACAAAAGTGCCAACATTTCAAAAGATAACACCAAAATGTATTTCTAATTCATTTCGCTTGCAAAAAAGGAAAAACTTGAGAAATGGTAACGCTGCTTTCAAAGCAACTTCTACTTTGTCAGTGATGCCACAATAAGAACAGAATTTATTGCCACTTTTCTAGTGATAACACTAAAAGAATCGAAAAATGTAAAATGGAGCAAAATGAGATAGTAACATTCTGTAAAGATGTTCAAAAATTTAGATTTTTAGCCCTATGTATTTCTTATGGGAAAATTCCAACAACTTCGCAAATTGATGTCAAATGTTAAATGTTGATAAGTGTGAAAAGGCTATAAAAAGGCTATTAAACTACATATAAATTTAAGTTTAGTTCAACTGAACCAGCGTTTTAACCTTAACTAATTTATTAACCATTAGAGCAACTTTTTTTTAACTTTAAGCCTAGTACTCTGTTCAAATTTGTGAAAAATGTGAAGCAACATTGATTATTTCACACGAAAATTTTGACATGTATCAATGTTACCAATCATGCGAGTTTGTACAATTTGACGATTTTATTCCTGCAAAGTATGCGACATTGTTTTGCGTATGTAAACAAACCCCACATGTATTTTACTAAAAATAATTTTTTTAATAAAAAATAAAGTAAATATGGATAAGAAACTGTTACCGGTTGTGTTATTTTAATTTTTTATTTCGTATTTAATAATCAGTACATAATTTGCTGCTTTTGCTTAAAATTCCACGCGAAATAAGTGCAGCTTACATTTTTTCGCAGTTGTAAAAAAATATTGCCAGAAACATTTCGGACCTTTTTCACGAAATGAACAGAGTACAACTCTATCAACTTTATTTCATAGATATTCCGCACAAGTTTTTTTCATATGCGTTTTGGCAGCGTTTCACGTGAAATGTTGAACAGAGTATCTGGCTTTAGTCTCCGTATTTACATTTTGACTTGCATTTTTTTGCTAGTTTAAGCGGCCAATAGTGGTGGTTTAAACCTTAACTTAAACTGTCAACATACACATGTTTAACATAAACAGCTGTTGCTACAATATAAACAAAAAATTATTCTTAAAAAATGATTAATTGCTAAGCACGTTTATATAATTTTTCCTTTCTCTTTATTTTTTCTTTAAACACAAAAAATTTCTACCTTGTAAATAGGGATTCCAATACCGGTGTTGCCGATACCGAAATATCGGTAATTATCGGTTTAACCAGACGTGCAAAAATGCAGTCAGATCCAGAGAGGAGGCGTTTAGTAGTTGGCGTTTGAATAAAAACGCAACTACTGGTCAGCTACGAAAGAGGGCAAGATCTGAGTGTGCCAAAGTACTTAGACGGGAAAAATTTCTACACGAACAGCGTCTTCGTGCTAAGGTCCTTGCTGCTCCTCGGGGCAGTAAGACCTTTTGGTCCTTCGTTAAAAGAGTAAGGGACAGTGCTAGTTCTTCTATCCCAGCGCTTTTAAAGGACGACCAAATATTTACTGACCCGATTGATAAAGCTAACCTCTTGGCTGAACTGTTTGCAAGTAATTCGTTCCTGCCGGAAAGCAATCAATCACTGCCCGTTGTCGAAAGATTATCATGTACTATGCCCAAGATATTTTTCTGATCACGCGCAGTCAAAAGGGTTCTTTCGGATCTTAACGTAAACAAGTCACCGGGGCCGGATGGCATATCAGCACTGGTATTGACGTTAGCTCGTCCATTGGCCAACCTTTTCAGCTCTTCGTACCGTGCGGGAATCTTTCCCTCTTGCTGGAAGGTGGCCAATGTTCAGCCAATCCCCAAGAAGGGCGAGGCTACTAACCCTGATAATTACCGCCCAATCGCAATTTGCTCTTCGCTCTCGAAGGTGATGGAGAGCATGGTTAATTACCATCTTGTGAAATATCTAGAGACAAATTCACTTCTCAGTGACAGACAGTATGGTTTTCGTGGTAGCCGATCTACAGGAGACCTGTTAGCGTTTCTTTCAGAACGTTGGAGTCGGTCCATTCACCGCTTTGGTGAATGCAAAGTGGTTGCTCTGGATATTTCCAAGGCGTTTGATCGGGTGTGGCATGGTGCGCTTGTGTCAAAGCTTATTGCTTTTGGTGTCGGTAATGATTTCTCTCGATTTATATCGAGTTTCCTCAGTGATCGCACTATACGTGTTGTTATAGATGGGATTGCATCAAACGAGTTTCAGGTAAATTCAGAGGTACCGCAAGGTTCTGTCCTTTCTCCTACGATATTTCTTATATTTCTTAATGACCTTTTTGGTCATACTTCAAATCCTATCTACTCTTTTGCAGATGACAGCAACATTTGTCATTCATATGCCTTCGATCATAGGCCAAGCCTTGTTGAGATTGGGGGCAAAAGGCAAAATATGAATGACACTCTTAATCAGGACCTAGCTGCAATCTCTGAGTGGGGTCAAGCGAATAGGGTCGAATTTAATGCACGCAAGACCCAAAGTTGTATGTTGACCCACAGACGGGCCGTGGGACCAACTATGTCATCTGTATTAATGGGTGGCATTGATATTAAGGAATCGGATACTCTTGATGTTCTGGGCATGAGAATACAGTGCGATGTCCGCTGGAATAAACACGTTTTCAAAGTGTCGAAAGAGGCATTCAAGTGTTTAGGTTTTTTAAAACGGTGCAAGACTTACTTCACTTCCTCCGATCTCCTTACTATCTATGCCACCTATATCCGACCGAAGATGGAATACAACTCCCATATATGGGCGGGGGCTTCAAAGTCTATTTTGAACCTTCTGGACCGTGTACAAAGGAGGGCGGTGAAGCTCATCAATGACAGTAGGGTATCCAACTCTATTGACTCATTGGGGCATCGTCGGAATGTGGGTTGTGTGACACTTTTCTATCGATATTACCATGGGAGGTGTTCCACTGAGATAAGTGAACTTCTTCCACCCGCCCGAGTATTTCTTCGTAATACTCGCTCATCCAGTGGATCACATCCGTTTGTAGTCGATTGTCCTGTGTTTCGCACAACGCATTATAGAGAAAATTCGTTTTTCAGTCGAACTATCCGTATGTGGAATAAACTTCCCGCAGAGGTCTTTCCCGGTACTTATAATTTATTAAGATTCAAGTCAAATGTCCACAAACACTATTCCCTCTTTCCTCCTTCCCAAACCTTATTTTCCTGATCAACACAATGCACTGCATATATAGGGGGCATCCCCTGAGTGTTGGTTTATCGTTAAAAAAAAAAAAAAAAAAAAAAATACCGACAAAAATCGAGTACCGAAATACGGCTTTAACGGTTTTTAAAATTTAACCACCCTTTATAATTGGAAAATTGTTTAATTCTTGGTGCTTTGTATTTAGATATTTTTGTTCCATAAATAATACCGAAAAAACCGATAATACCGACGGCAACGGTATTGAAATCCCTACTTGTAAACAATATTAAATTCGTGCATATTCTTCTTTTTCTTTGAAAACATCCATATTGCTATGATAAAAAGTTGATATTCGCAAAAAAGTGTTGCCAACTTAATTCTCAGATAAGCTAATTAAAAAATTAAATCAACTTGATTCTCAATCCCAAAAAGTGGCTCTTATAGATACTATTACATGCAATTAACATTGAAATAAAATTTTTCATTAACACAATTAATTGTAGTTTTAATTGTAATAAAAAGAAGATTAATTACAAAATTAAAAGTTACCCCATCAATAACATATAAAAAAATAAGCGAACTTTTATGCGGTACGCAATAAGACATACAGGCAGGGCTTAAAAAAAACGCAGTCTAAAGCAAAAACCATCGAACAAAAACGAAAATTTATGTACAACTTTTTGAGTTGGTTTGTCGGCGACTGTTTGCATTTAATGGATTAGAAGTAAAAGCAAAGTTTTTTTTTTTTGGCTAATGACAGTTTTTCTACTTTGACTGCAGTTTTTTGAAGTCTGCATGCAGTTGTGCAGTAAAGTAAATGAACGAACTCTTAAACAGTTTTATAAAAAAGATGACGACTGAACTGAAGTTGAGTTGCCAGCAGCGAAATCAGACAACGGCGCTCATGCTAAAATATAAAAATAGAAAAAAATGTTGTATATTTTAACATGAACGGCGTTGCGTTATTCCGCTGCTGGCAACCAAACATTTAAAATTTGAGTCAAATATTTTATAAAGAAAATTCATGACAGACCCTTTTGGCTCTCTCTTTAGTTATTACTACTTTTTTTAAACCCATTTTCATAAATATTTCATAGTGGAGGATATATATATATATATATATTATACATAATTGTTTTGATCAGTTTTAGTTTTAGATTTTTTTTTTAATTTTATATTATAATTTTAAGTTGTTAATATGCATACATATATATCTTTTGTTTAAGTATAATTTTACTATTTATTTTAAATTTAAAAAGGCTTAAAACATTTAAAAATAAATTTCAACATAATTATCTACATAAAATTCTTTCTTTTTTTTACACATTTCTTTTAACATTTTAATAATTATTTAGTTTTTTTTACCAGAAAAAAATTTGTTTAAATAAAAAAGAACTTTTACATAAATATCTTAATTAATTAATTCATTAATTAATAATATATAGTACATACAATGAAATATATATTTAAAACTAAATTAATAAATATTTGCTTTAATTATACTTACAATTATTTTTTGTAATTTTTTTTTTTAAATATTTTTAAACATTAAAGCATTGGCTTTGTTTGTTCTTATTTTATTTATTTACTATTAATTTTAGTTATTTAATATTTTTTTTGTAAATTTTTTTTAAAATAAATTTGCATTGTTTTTTTTTTGTTTTTATTTAAATTAAATTTTTTTTAGCTTAAAATTAAAAAAAAAAAAACATTTATCATCATGTTGTTGCATGCCTGTGTTTGTTTTGAATATGTTTGTTTGTTTGTATTGGTATGTAGTATGCTGGTAATTTGTTTACAGAACAAATGAATATTGTTTTTTTATATTTTTACTAAATTTTTAAGATTTTTTTTTTAATTTTCAATTAGTTATCTTTTTTTAAATTGTTTTTTCGTTTGTTTTTTGCTTTTTTTTTTTTAAATTATAAAATTGTTTTATAATTTATTTATGTGTACTTATTTAGTTGTTTAATTTTTGTTTTATTTATATTAAAATTTATAATTTCAAGCTAAATTCTAATTCCTATAATTTAGTTACAAAATACAGCAAGTCGTTGAACAGCATCTACTAGAACCTCCTTTACTTTTTTGTCTTTGATCTGAAAAATATTATTAAATAAAAATTATTCTACATACTACACAACTTTAATATTACAAATCTAATTTTACCTTGTGAATTGGGTTCTGGCAAATTATCACGCGGTACTAAATGCATAACAGTCGTTTTGCCCAAAGGTAGTCCCAGTGCACCCAGAGTAACGTTACAATGTAAAAATCGACCCTGATAAATGAGACGCAAAATTTCAGCCTTAGAGACAGCCTCACGTTCCCAGTCTGCAATTAAAAAAATTGTTGGTTCAATTATTTTCCAAATCAATAATTTGGTAAAAAAAAAATAAATTATTCAAAAGAAAAAACTAATAAATATGTACAATAAGTATAATAAAATTTACAGTTTTATTTGGTTTAATATCTTTAGTTTTTCTAAAATCTTTATGGATGAAGTTTCCTGATGATCTGGCCTAAGCAACCAGTGAAATGCATAGGAATAGCTTATCCCATCAACAATAAATTTCAAGTGTTTTTATCAAGAATAAAAACTGGGAATTAAGCACGAATAAAAAAATCTTTTGAAATTAAAATTTACACTATTTGTCAACAGTAGTTTCCACTAATTATACCCACACCGCAAGTAGGGTAGCCAGATTTTAAATTCGGAAAAACAGTACATTGATTACAAAAAAACAGTACAATCAAGAAAAAAACAGAAAATTTTTTGACGAAAACTTAACCATTTGTTTTAATTAGTAACCCCCAATTTCACAAAGTTCAACTATAATTAACTATCAGTTCAAGCTGTCAAAACATATTGTAAGCTGGAAGTTAAAGTAATAGTTAGTTTTAACTGAACTTGGTGAAATTGGGGTAAATATTTTAAACTTTTGATTGAATATGCAACAACAATTATATAAAGAAATACACTTAAAATGTGTAACGTTTCATAAATATATGAAATTACTCCATTTGCGTTTAAAAAGCAAACACCACAAACGAAGCATTTGGCCAGGAAAACGATAACATTGCTGTAAGCCATATAAGAAAGGAGAAAATCCTTACTTAGCTCAAAATAATTAACTCATTGATTGTGTAAGTACGATTTTGTTTAAACATATTCGTATTTTAAGCAATTTTCACTACACACATAGTTGCACAAATCATTTAGAATTTGAGAAAATGTTTGTTTCCTAAATTAATTTTCCAATTTTTAACAATTTTTAAATTATTTACGGCTAATTTTACCAAGTTCAGCTATAATTAACTATTACTAAAACAATAGGTTTTTTGACTTTTATAATGAAAGTTAATTAAACCTTAACTTGGTGAAATTGGCCATTAATCTATAAAATCCAAAAAAAAAAAAATAGTTTGGTTAATTTTTATTTCACAAAATCTGAAAATATTTAAAATCAAGTGAAATTGAAAACGATGAATATTTTCAATAACATTTTTGTAAAAATTAACTTATCTTTTTCTTATTTCAGTAGTTTAGGCAAAGAAAAGTGGTCCTCAAAGGTATTAGGTATTTTTATAAATTTTGAACACGGAGAATTTTCCAAATTTGTTTGTTTTCAATTTCACGTGATTCTAAAAATTAACGATAATTGTGTTGGAATAAGTATTTTTTTAGTACTTAAAAAAATTTAGATTTTATTTTTGTCTTTCTCAGGTGTGGAAAGGGAAAGACTATTGGAAGAGGTAGCCATAAAATCATAACAACAGGAAAATATACCACTGCTACGAGCCACCCATTATAATTTAGATTTCTACTGTGTATTTATGAGAAAAAATTACCATAGCGTAAAAGCTCTTATTATTTTAGAACTTTTTTTTTAACACAACATAATTTTTGTAAGCCAATACTGTTAAATATAGACTGAGCAAAAAAAAAAAACAGTACATTTGCGTACTGTTTTAGGAGTTGTGCATAAAACAGTACAATTGCAAAAAATCAGTACATGTACTGCTTAAAACAGTACGTATGGCAACCCTAACCGCAAGAGTGGAGAGGGCTGATGTTTTGCTGATGTTTTTATCACCTTTAACGTATACCGATCAATCGAATTACTTTTTGTATCGATCAAACTATGACCGTCCGTCCGGCTGGCTATCTATGTAATCGTATGTGACAAGCCTATATAAATTCCTCTTTCCAAAATATTATATTCTTAGTAGTGCTGGGATACTATCGATATTTTCTACTATCGATATTTATCGATAGTTCAGATTTCACTATCGATATATGGATATTACTATCGACTAAATGTTTGTACTTGTGCAGGAAAACTTTAATTGGTTTTTTATAAGGCTACAGTTCGTTGTTTTATCACTTTATTGAATGTATGAGACGTATGTATTTATATTCGCACGTTATTTTAGATGGCAGTTTTTTAAAAATTGATAAGTACCTTTCTTAAGGAACCGAAGTAACAGGGACTATAAGTTATTCCATTGCAACTTTAAAAAATTTTCTAAACTCTAAGCGCAAAAATCTAATCAAAGTAGCGGACTTATCCTCTAAAGCTCGATTCACCCATGCGTTCCGAACAATATTTTTGACCGGACAATAATTTTTTTACAGAAAGTGTTCTGCAGAACGATTCACCCATCTCGTAAAATTTGTCCGGACAAACAAAGCTACCATATGGCTTACAGATGTAAACGATTATACAAAGTGGCAGCACAGTTAGCAAACTATTAGTTTTTTTTTATAAAAGTGTGTGAAAATGGAAGAATAAAGAAAATTAATTTTATTGTTTTTAATTGAATTGCATAAAACCCATTTACTAGCAAAACAAATTTATCAAAAAAGGTTGAAAGTAAAAAGAATAGCAGTTAGAAAAATATTACAGAAAAGAAGAACAAACGGTGTTTTCCACACACTTGTTCCTGAGATGCGCTTTCATGACGTGGAATCGTTTATAAATAATTAACATTCACTTCCTACAATAATTGGTAAACATTATGTTAAAAAATAATTAAATTTACCATTTAAAATTTACTTACGACCAATTCCAATAGATTCTTCTATTTCCGTCCATATATTTTGTTCTAAGTAAGTATTTTTATATGAACGATTTCCCATATCATTAATACATTCTCTTCCTGGATTTTTTATTTCCTCAATAAGTTTCAGGGCAATATTTTCTTTAACATCCGTTTTTGTTTAATTTTTTTTTAATTATTCAGCACAAAACGAAAAATTTAATATGTGGCAGCTCAATTCAACTTTTATGTACAAATTGAAAAAAAGTTGCATCTCAGTTCATTTTGCTCGGCACAAGAATTAAAATTAAACCAATTCAAGAAAAAACGTTCCGAACGAATTCATTGCTCTCTCTCTCAAAAGTAAAACTTCAAACTCAATATAAAAAAAATTTTGTCCGGACAAAAATTTTGTTCGGAACGCATGGGTGAATCGAGCTCAATGGTCGTTCATTTTTTGTCTTATGCTTGCAATTGCATTTGGAATTGCATTTTTACAACATTACAAAAATATTTGACATTTCGACTTAAAGACCTTTAATTAGCAGTAAAAAGCACTGCTAAGCAATCCATACCACTTGCCATTCTTGTGTTTGTATTCATTGCTGTAATTCAGCACGCATAAATAATAGCAATTAAAAATTTGCGCCAAAAAACTGTGTGTGTATAGCTGCTGTTAGATGTCTTCATAGCTGTATTTTAAGCAATAAAAATATCGATATTTATATTTTTCCTATCGATATTTTCGATATTTTAAGACTATCGATAATATCGATAGTTTCCCAGCACTAGTTCTTAGAATAGCATTCCTTCAGAAATATGCCCTCTTGAAGGCAAAATGAAAAATTGGGGTTCAAATCAAAATGCATTTCAACCATTTCGTTTTATTTTGGTCAGCATAATTGACCAAATGTGTTCACAATCGGGAGAATTGTGCGCAAATTTAAGATGAGCATCCACGGTGCATCTACGATGAGTGACTGTTTGGTGCGGTTAATGAGCTGGCGGCGTCATGTTCTTCGAAAATGAGGTCGGCCAAGCAGTTACCGTGCATGGTGATCGCTATCACGAGATGATAACGGACTTCTTGTGGCCAGAAATTGAGGATATGGACCTAGACGATATGTGGTTCCAACAGGGGGGCTGCCGCGTATTTCAATTCAAAAAGTAAAATGTATTTTTTGAAAGCAATTTCCGATTCAAAAGTTATTGTGTTTTTATTTGTAGGTATATGCCCAGCGATGGCTGCATGTAATTTTTTTCTTTTCTTTTTCTCTTTGATTTGCTGTTAATAAAATTGTTGTTAATTTGAACCGAAAAAAATTGAAAAAAATGGATTGCTGCGTCTTCAAAAAGGAATTGAAAAGAAGTTGAGCATCAAAAGATAATACAGGTAAATATTTTCAGACTAAACCCGTACTGCATAACAGAGAACTGCAAAATCCACTATTTTTGTTGATTTCCTCATACGCTAAAATTTACATTAACTCTATACATACCTGCAAAACAAAGTTCAACGTTGGTAATTTTGACATCGTTTTGTACACATTTGATTTGTGCATGTGTGAGTTTTTTATTGAAAGTGCTTTGTTTGCATTTATTGTTGAGCACGCAATAACATAATTTCTTAAAGTCAAACGGCATTTATTCTTTTGCTTTTGCATTTAAGTAGTTATTGTCCACTCGATGACACAACGACGAATGTAAATTGGTATGAGTACGAGTCGCTTTATTGGTATGATTGTTGAAGGCATAATTTCAAATAAACTAGTTGTATTGTCCAATTTGTTTTTGTGTTTACCCTGCAAATAATATTGGACCACCTGATTTTGTTCAAATGAACTACTCATTGGACTAGTCCGATGTAATGCAAGCATGGATCATGTCATTGTTAAAAAGTGTTTGTAGTGAGACGACATGTCTTCGTTTTTTAACGAAAAATGTTCGTTTTCAAACGACTTCAAAACTAGTCCTCTTGAGTATACCATGTAGTAGTTTTAATACTACTTCTTTGTAATCCAAAGCTGGGTTAAATGGTCCTGCCCTAGAACATCGTAATGTTAAATAGACCATGTTTTTTCCATACGTTTGGGTTACTTTTGGACTAGTCCTAGTTCCTTGTGGGCTACATTTTACACGCGTGTTTGGACTAGTCCTATTATTTGCAGGGTATTTTTTTAAAAGCGTAACAAGCAACATTAACAACAATACATTGTACATACATAACTACTGTACTTTTTAAGAAATTATAAAAAATAAAAACGTCTTCTGTTTCTATGGAAATTGTTTCAGCTGCTGAATAGTCATCAGAGCAATGATTTTTGTGTATTTTTTTTTGTATATGTTTTTTACCAAAGCAATAATTGGCGAACGAAGCTAAACATGGTATAAATGGCAAAGCCAATACGATAGCACGACTTGAATGAATTTTAAAACAACACCGATGTGTGTGGCTGAGAAAGTTTGATTGCATAAACACAAATGAGTGTATTGGATGTTGTTGATTTAATGCGAATTTTTTGCAATCGCACAAAGCCGTTCTCTGCTGCATAACTCGTTGACAGAGTTGTATTTATAAACAAATGGGAAATGTTATTGGCCGCAACGATCATGTGATTTGACACCGTTGGACTTCATTCTTTGGGGATATTTAAAAGAAAAAGTGTACGTCAATAATCCAAAAGCACAAACTAAGAGTTTAAGGATGAGATAGTTTAGTACCTTAAACACTGAACCTCAAATATGTCTCAGAGTCATTGAAAATATGGACCAACGGATAGAGGTATGCCATGAGGGCATTTGGCCGATATTTTGCCATATTTTTTGATGTAATTGTCATAGCTTCTTCTATCATAACAAAAAATATTAAGAAAATTCTCTAAAAACTTTTTGTTTTATTTATCATTTACATCGTGCATCTTGGTTGGATCAGCCTTTAAAACAAATCAAAAAACAAACTGACATCTTTCAATAACTCAACGTACGTTAAAAGGTTAAAGTTGCCCAACTTCAGTACTTTGCGTTAACGGAAACGTACGACATAGAACAAAGCTCATAAGAAAACCTGTATATCTACTGGGTTGTCAGTTAAAAAAAAGTGACGTATAAAGTACAAAGTATTCTATGTGATTTGTTAATCACTTCAAATTGACGTTATTACAACTAAATCACTTAATTAATCACATAGAATCCTCTGAACATACCTCAAACTGAGTATGATGTAGAATCGGCCAACATGAACGTGTACAACCGACAACGATTCCTGCTTAGTGTTTTTATTGTTTCCTTAAATAATTCATAAATTTTCACAATTTCATCATTAATATGTTTAAAACGTTATTCTAATAACTTTTTAAAAGTCCTTTTATCCATTTTTAATACTTTAAAAAAATTTAAATTTGTTTGTTGTGTTTTTTTTCTTAATCATCTGCCATCTAAATCATCTCAAATGTAATATGTAACTTAATAAACATTTTGCCTAAACCCAAGTGTGAACATAGCATTACTTTCTTCTTTTGAAAGCGTCGCAAGCAACGTTGGAAGAAATCAGTTGGTTTTGACACATAACTTTCTTTTTTACTTGTGTTGATTCCGCATAAAAAGCGTTACATGTAACTTGAAAAGTACAACGTAGGTAAGGTAAATATGAACAACTTGCAATACATGAAGGCGAAAACGCGTGGTGCAGGCCAGAGTTTTAAAAACAGTCGTTGTCAAACCAACTCATAAAGCGAAAAGTTGTACACAACTTTTCGTTTTTTGTTCGACAGTTTTTGGTTTCGACTGCATTTTTTTAACCCTGATGTGGACCTCAAGCTTTAGGTCCCAAGGCGGTCAAGTTTTTTTAGCCCTCTTCAAATTCTCGCCAATTTTTTTCAATTAAACTATTAATCAAAAATAAAAACAGTTTAAATTAAAAATTCAAACAAGTTAATTAAACGTGTACTTATGTATATCAACAACATTTCTAAAGAAATTGTTGCTAATATCAAAACATATGAAACATTTTAATTTGTTTACTGGTGCAAGTTTAATTAATTTTTTAATTAATATCACAAATTTTTTAATTGAACTCAATTTTTATTTTTTTTCTGTGTACCAAAACACCCACTCGCATTATTAAATAAATAAAACATTCAACAAAGTGCTGCTATGGATGTGAAATGTTGTAGTAATAATAATTTTTTTTATCTGTGGAATAAATAAACAACAATTTCAAGCGAAATAAAAAAATTTACAATGTGCTTAAGCACAAAAGAATGTGAAATATAAAAGACCTCTAGAAGGATCAAGGAAAAAAATAACAAAACAAAAAAGATACGCACGCACAAACTCTTTTATTTACTTAACATCTCATGAAAGTAGTGATGGCAGTAACAAAAGCAACAGCAGCAGCAACAACAGAAGAGGCAGGGGCAGCATGTTTGAAACAAGAAGACTGACCTGACCGACTATTTAATATTCATTTGTCGTTTACTAATGGAGGTGCTGCTGCATTTGCCGCTCACTTATCCTGATTTATTTGCCAGGGGCTAACATGCTAACTAGAGTATAAAGAAATTGTTACATAAAAACGAACACCCACTCATAGAAAAAGGACGAAACAAGACAAAGGAATTTAAAGGCATTTAAAGTATGTGTATATAAGTAGAGTCATCTTCATGCGCGTAGGCATTTAATTCCCAGTAAACTACTTAAGATCTGGTTTCAGAAATGGGCGTTTTTAAGAGATTTTGTCATGTGCTTAGAAAAATATGGACACGTGTATAGCCACCCCTTATTGCGAAAATACTCTCTTTTGAAATTGCTTGTTAAGATGAAGATATCGATTTTGAAGGCGAAGAATGTCCGATTAGATAACAAAAAATTTGGTGCTATAGAGTAAGAAGAGACTTTACTGGATGATGTTTCATATCAAACATAGAAGAAATTACAAAATCCTAAGACAATTCCTTCTTTTTAAGCATTAGGATTAAATTCAAGGCAAGAAATTTTTTGGCCACATAAATTATTTCCTTTGCTTTCTTTACCCAGAAAAATTTCCTCTACTACAGCAAATAGTGTCCCTTGGCTTAAAATAAAACATGTGAATGAAAAGACAGTGTGACACACAAACAACCACTCCTGCTCGCCCTTTTTATTTTGGTTTAGTTTTGTTTTTTTTAATTTTATTTGTGTGTGCGTGTGTTTTTGTTTTTTTTGCGAATTTGTTTTAACTAGAAAAATTGTGTTTCTTTAATAAAACTGACCACGTTTGTTATTGTTGTCATTTTTTGCCTAAATTTTTTTTTACTGAATTCTTTTGTTGTTAAATTGCTTTTAGTAGTATTTTTTTACTTTTGAAAAAAAATAGTTCTCCCAAGAAATGGAAAAGTAAGGCATAAATAGGTTTTAAGTAATTATTGGAATACGTGCTTATCAGCTAATTTGCTTTGTATGTTTAAGTAAAAAAAATAAGTATAAAACTATTAGGGATTAAAGAATAAATCATTTAATTTTAAGGACCTTATAAGCAGTGATGCCAACTTTTTGAAATTTGAAAAAAGCACTAAAAAGCACTATTTCGAACAACAAAAAGCGTAAAAAAACACTAAGCAATTTTTACAATTTAATTAAACACAAAACAAGTTGCATTCGGTTGTGCCGAATATTGTATACCTCCTAAATTAAAAAAAAGGCGACGGCGTTGATGGGGGCCATTTTCATTTAAGATTAAATAATAAACATATTTACATTTGTATATAAACATTTTTAAATAATATCATCCAAATCATTTGGAGTTTAAATTGGCCATAAAACAGTTTTAAAGTAATACAGTGCGAGCTCGATTTTCGTAACTCGAAAAAATCTTTCCTATTGCAATTACTGAAAATTTGCATTGACCGACCATCTATATATATGTATAAAAATGAAAAATGTTTGTTTGTTGGCTTATATACCCTAAACTACTGAACCGATTTTCGAAAATTTTTACAGTAACATCACGTGAGCCCTAAAAATTAAATAGGCTACTTATTTATTATTATTTTTTCGATAGGGGCAGGGGAATTGGTACCCCCCATAGGATGCCAATATTAAGTATCGCATATCTTAAGAGCCGCTGTAATCATTTTGTTGTACTTTTGGTAGAAGGATCTTCTGAGTCCCAAAATTTAAATAAAATAGCAGCAGGAGAAGTGGTACCCCCATAGGACGCCAGTGTTTAATACCGCATATCTTAAGAACTGTAATAGTAAGAATGTTCAAACTTTGTAGAAGTTACTCTCATGGTATACTACACTTTTGGAAATAAAAATCAAGCGGGTAGGTGCAGGGGGGGAAATACCCATAGGATGCATATATTAAATATCACTCAACTGAAGAACTATTAAAGAGAGAGTCTTCAAACGTGGTTAAACTATAGATTTTAATATAAAAATGGGCGGGGTAGACAGAGGAGGAGCAGTACGCCCCATAGATACAAATATTAATAAGAGCCGCTGTACGCATTTTGTTGCACTTTTGGTAGTAGGATCTTCTGATTATAAAAATAAAATAGCAGCGGGGGAAGTGGTACCCACCATAGGACGCCAATGTTTAATATCGCATATCTTAAGAGCTGTTATAGTGAGAATGTTCAAACTTTGTATGAGTCACTCTTATGGTATACAGTAGTTCCCGCTTAAGTGCGCATCGAAAAATGTTCAGTTTTCTACGCATTTAAACGGGGAATCATTTAACCGATAACCCGGATAAATGCGCAATCAACGCATTTATAAAAACCTCGCTTAAAAAAACTTAATAATCATTTAAAAGTACTTCTTTAGTTACATATAAGGAAAAATAAAATTTATTATAGGTATATAGTTTTCATACGAAACTAAATACATATAATATTAAAACTAATTCAATAAACATTCTTACATAAATACTTATGGACATACATTTTTATTAAAAATATATATATGTTTTGTTTATAATATGTATTTTATTCGACCTTTATTATTTTCAAGTATTAATAGGTCTTTAGGTCTTTTTTTAAAAACTTACCCCCATATTTATAAACGATTATTAAATTTAACAAAGGTTTATTAAGGAGAATTTTAATACAAAATTTGTTTTATTAAATTTAAAATTTTTTATAAATACAGGCGTAAATGTTTATTCGAACCCATATTTAGGCTCCAACTTATTCACTCTTTCCTCTTCTTCATCATCGGAAGATTCCGATAACTCTTTAAAATTATTCTCTATGATTTTTGAAATTCAAGAGAAATTTACTTTTTTACTTCAACTGCTTTTTTAAATGTTTGTGTTGCCATCATATAAGTACAAAAATACTTTTACTAGCTTTATAAATGCCTTAATGAATATTTAAAAAAATTTCAAGTTTTTTTGGTTACGCATTTAAGTGATTTATTTTGCTCAAATTTATGTAATATCGGACAAAAATAATGAATCATTAAAACGGGGAACGCATTTAAGCGGGATTTTGTTCATGTAATTATGTGAACATTTTGCGCATTTAAGAGGGGTAATCATTTAAGCGAGGTGCATTTAAGCGGGAACTACTGTACTACACTTTTGAAAATAAAAATAAAGCGGGTAGACGCATGGGGGAAAAACCTGCCATGGGATACATATATTAACTGATGAACTATTAAGGGGAGAGTTTTCAAACGTGGTTAAATCAGTGTAGCGAAGCGCACCGGGTTAAGCTAGTTGTTTATAAAACTTAATGACAGCATATATTTAAATAAACATCCTTATATTTTATCGTTTAAATAAAACAATTGGCTTATGATATTATCCAATTATTTTAACATGTGTACGCTTCTGAATAAAGAACACACATAAGGTGTAAAAAAGAAAAAATATGTATGTTTGCATTCTGATACTTAGTCAAACCTTTTTTCAATAGCACTAGAGGTAAAAGTGCAAAACACGTGGTAAACTAAAGCGCGAGAAAAATGGCAGGTTACACAATGCTCGTTTTAATAGTATTTTCTACGGCTCTTTTTTTGTTTTTTAAGTCTTTGCGTTTTTTTGAACGGTTTCCAACTGCATATTTTTTAACAATTCCTAATATTTTCCAATACATATTCAATTTTTGAAACAGTGTCTAAATCTTTGAAAAAATGTTAGCCGAAATACATCGTTTTTATGCACGCTTAAAAGTGCAACGATTTTAGAGCAAGTAAAACTCTCTTTTTGGTTTAAAATGTGTTTAAACCAACAAATCTATAAATCACTAAAAATATAAACCATCTTTAAACGCATAAAATTGGGCGTTTAAACTGCCATTACAGACCATATGAATTTTTTTTTCTTTCATTTTTTTTTTTTTAATATCCTAAGCTAATCCCGCGAAGCTTTTCGCTTGTCTGCAGGAAATACTCTGGTCTCTGGTGGGAATCGAACCCACAACCCCGTTGCTGATAGACTAGCTCACTGCCAGCTAGCCTACCGGGGCAGTTGATAAGTTTTATCGTAGTGCTACCACATGTTATTTTTTTAACAACATATCGTCCCTTCAATATAACAATAGCGTATAATTTTTTGGGGGTTTTGAGAAAATCGTGTTTAAAGTTTTTGTCAAATCGGATGTCGATTAAAACCTCAATATCGCCGTAAATAAAAATACTTCATAATGGATTTTTCGACGAATACATAATACCGTTTCTTGTCTTTTAATTGACCAATTTTCTTTATTCTACGCATCCTTTAAGACCATAATTAGGTCATTTAAAGTGCAAGTCCTCCATAAAGGCTATTTTATTTTTTAAGGAATTCGTATGATGTATCTGATACACTATTTTATCTTGTATGGTATACGCTGTTTTATTCAATACTTTTACGGTATTTTTATTAAAATATTTGATCTCAAAAATATCAATTTGTAACGTTATAAAACAGTGATTAATTCATAGTTTTGTTAATTCAGTGGCACATATAATGTATATTTCCTTCCCAATTTGGGTTATTATAAACAAAAAATTATGACAAATTAAGGTACACTGAAAAAATTTTCTTCACAGATCCAATGAAATTTACATTAAAATTCAACCTATGTAACCTTTTATTGGATTAATGAAGGATTAATAAAATCAATGACAAACTTTTCATTGATTTTATGAATCCTCATTGAAAAAATGGATAAAATAAACGTTTGTCATTAAACTAATGCAAAATTTTCATTGATTTTATGAAACATTTCATTAATCCAATGAAAGGTTACATAGGTTGAATTTTAATGTAAATTTCATTAGATCTGTGAAGAAATTTTTTTCAGTGTTTACATTGCGTAAATCAAAAATACCTAGAAGTTCATTCGTCTTCTTTCTCTTCCTCTGCTACATCTGGCTCATCTAAACAATTTCGCTTCCTTCCACCTTATAAGTTAAAGAAAAATGACTGCGAGCCACGAGGAATTACATTCTTCTTGCACAAATTTTGGAGATCATGCAGCTTTCGATGGTCGGAATAAAACTATTTCTCATACAATAGTGTATATTATTATAAGCTAATTTACGAGTAAAAGTTTTCAGAATTTGTATTTTTTTCTACAGTCTAAAATGGAGTATAATGCGTATACACTATTATTCTTTTAACAACTTTGGAGTGGCAATTTCAAGTAAAATAGCGCATATGAGCTTACACACTTATTGAAGGAAAATTTTGAACAAGAAATTATACACTATTTTTTCCAACGACATTTTGAACCACTTTTTGGAAGTAGAATTTGACGAAATTTCGACCAGACATAAAATCAATGACGGAGATTCTAAATATGCAATAAAAAAATAATAGCGTATGAGCACATACGCTATTGTTATATTAAGGGGACGATATAATACATGGAACACTGATTTATAGTTGTTGAGTTTAAACTACATATAAATTCAAGTTTAGTTCAACTAAACCAGAGTTTAAGCCATCTGTGATTTATTAGCCATTATTAAAGCAAATTAAATATGTACATTAGGGGTATAACAAAAAAAAAAAAAAAAAAAAAAAAAACCTATCACGAAGGGGTGGCCACTGATGTATATATCAAGAAAATAGTTTTTTGAGATCAATTTGGATAAAAAACCTCCCCCACCAAACCGTTTTTTCTAAAAGCTTCCAAAAAATAATAATATTTGCATTTTTTTTTTATGTACTATAGGTATATTAACTTCAGATACTACAAATTATCTGTGTTAAAGGAAATAAACTTTTTTAAGTTCAAAGTGCGTGTTGTTTTGCAATGTTGAAAAATATCTTGCACAAGTTTGATTCCACGTTCCGTGCAAATGTTACTTCGTTGTTGTTTCTGAATTTTAGAGTCTTCTCTCCCTCAATGTTTAAGAAAGCATTCCCGAGCATGTGTAAATTGTTCCAGTGATTGATTTAAAGATTCAAAATCAATTTCAATAAAGCAGTGGTCAGAAAACCAAACGTTATACGAAGCTCCACATATAACATAGCGTTTACATTTGACAGAACTGGCAAGATAGTAAGAAAATACATATTAGTTTCCAAAAACACTAGTAACTGTCTTCGTGACGTAGGCGTCCAGACAGTAGTTAAGACAGTTCACTTTAAAAAATAAACATGAATGTTGCAGTGCAAGTCCAGCTAAACGTGTTTTGTATGAACTCAACAAACTTAAAAACAGCTTAAAATAACTTTATTTTGTTAACAAACATAACACTTAACTAAAATATAAGAAATCAAAGCAAAATATGTTTAATTTTTTTTTAAATTTAGTTTATTTTTTCGTTGTGCTAACAAAACTTCAGATTACTGTTAGCAAATGCCAAATCACTGTCCAATTTTACTGTCTGCAAAATTTGCTAGACAGTAGACAAGACAGTTGGAAAAGTGTGCATGTATTAGTAAAAAAGTTTGCATGTATAACTACTGTCTTGCCAGTACTGGCAAATGTAAACGCCATGTAAATTCGCATACTCTGTATAACTTTTCACGATATTTGTTAAAAAAAAAAGTTTCCGTGTTATTTTAACATACTTTTAACTGTTTGGATGTAGTATAATTGGTGGTATAAGCCTTATTTGTGAAAAAGCATAAAAATTTAAATGAATGGTTTGTGTTTTTACAATAAGGATATTGCATTTCGATGCCTTACTTTCTCAACCTCGTATCTTAAAATAAATACAACTTTTTAGAAGAGAAAAGAAAAACGTTTCATCTTTGTATACTTCGTTCGGTGTTTGGGTTAAAGTAAAAATGGAATTATTAAAGAATTGATTACATCTATGTATATTGTATTGAAATAATAAGTTGTTGCAGTGTTAGAACACAAAAATAGCAGTCGTTTGATATGAAAAAGTCAAAACCGTATTTTTAAGTTACGAGGTTGAGGAAGTAAGGCATCGATTTGTAATAAAGAAAAAAAATCCAAATGCTGAACTTCAAAGTGATTTGGGGGGGGGGGACTTTTTTAACGCCCGCGAAAAAGTGACCCCACTTTTCATCATAGATTTTCATGGTCTATATGGCATGGATAGGTATTTTTTGATAATTTGAAAAATTGTTCAAAAGTTAAACCCCTAATGTTCATACATAGTATTTTGCAAAAACAACATTTTTATACATAAAAAATATTTAAAATTCTAAAATGGACTCGCAATTGAGTTTTTTATAAAAATAAAAGTTTATTAAATAAGACTTAACATTCATGTGAAATTGCTAGTTTCCAAAATTTATAAAGTCTCGGCTTTTCAAATAAAGTCTGGCAGTGTTGTGAATGACAAAAAAAAAACAAGGTTTTGCTCATCGTTTGCATTGCCACCAGAGAACGGCTTTGTGCAATTGCAAAAAAATCGCATTAAATGAACAGCAACAAATACACTCGCTTGCGGTCACACAATCAAACTTGCGCAACCGCAAACATTCGCTGCTGGTTTGCAGTCATTCAAATAATGCACATCGTGCTTTGTTACTTATACCATCGTTAGCTTCGTTTTTTAATAAAGATGTTTGTGTGTTCGGTGCAACAATGATTGCCAGAAATCAAGCAATAATTACTCATTTATGCATTCAGCAATTGCTATGTAGTACAAGAAAAAAAAATTTAAATGAAACTAAACGCACATATGTAGGTACAAACAATTTCCATAGAAGCAGAAGACTTTTTTTATCATCTTAAAAAGTACAGTAGTTCTGTATGTACAATGTATTCTTGTTATTGTTGTTAATGGTAACAAAGCGTCTCAACGATTGGTTTATTATTGTTATTGTTGTTCATGTTAACAAAGCGTCTCATCGAGTGGACAATGACTACTTGAATGCAAAAGTATAAGATTTTGTGCCTTTTGAATTTACACAATTGTGTTATATTGCATGCGCAACAAAAATGCAAGCAAAGCATCTTCAATAAAAAACGAACACATGCAAAAATCAAATGTGTACGAAACGATGTAAAAATTACCAACGTTGAACTTTGTTTTGCAGGCAAAGAGTGAATGTAAATTTGAGCGTATGAATAAATCAAGAAAAATTGTGATTTTGCAGTTCTCTGGTTGCCACCGTCTGATTTTTTTTCTACTTCATACATTTTTGTTTACAAAAACAATGTGACAATGTTTCGATAAGAAAATACAACAGTTGGTTTTGTTTTTTCAACAAGTTTAAGGAATATATATGTTTATGCATAATTATTAACAAATAGAAACTGGGAATTATTTCCTTCCGAAGGTTACTTTATATTATATTCCACATTTTTCATTTTTCGAATTTATTCTATGAGCTAAATTGCAGTTATGTATTTTATAAAGCTTTTTTGTAATAGTTCTATTCCTTCAATTTTTCAGAAATGACTTTATACACTACCAGACTATTATATTGTATTTTCTTTTTACATTTTACCTTAGCCTTCCTTTGGAAAGCAATGAGGTATATTGAATGTACAGAAAAATTTACAATTATTAGACACCAGCAGAATGTAATGCATTTTCTGGCCCGCTACGGCCTTCGTCAGCATTCTTTGTGTATCACTGGATAGTGTTACTTTATAAATTGAATGTATTTAACTCAACTATTTTTAACAAATAGAAACTGGGAATTATTTCCTTCCGAAGGTTACTTTATATTATATTCAACATTTTTCATTTTTCGAATTTATTCTATGAGCTAAATTGCAGTTATGTATTTTATAAAGCTTTTTTGAAGGAATAGAACTATTACAAAAAAGCTTTATAAAATACATAACTGAAATTTAGCTCATAGAATAAATTCGAAAAATGAAAAATGTTGAACATAATTATTAACTAAATGCTTAAGAAATCATTGTAATATATACATAGTTTTATTAGTATATTTATTAAATAAATTACATAAAATATCAATTCCACTTAAAAAACTAAAAGTGGTTTCATTCCGATAAATATTTTAGTTTTACTTTTTATGAATGAATGAAAAAAAGGAATTTATTTCGCTTATGATCGGAATAGTATTCAGTGAGATACTTGTAGGTCGTTACCATAAAATATGTTGAGCGTATGTGGAATATAAGGGGGAATCACGATGGGTAGTGCAAAGTGTGCAAATGCGTGCAAAAATACACACATTTGCACAATACAAAAAAAAAAGGAACGTATTTGCAATTTGCTCTATTTTACTTCGTTTGCAATAAAAACAAACCATTAGATTTTAACAGTGCTGTCAGAAGTATTTAGTGTTGCCAGAATAAATTCTTAGAAAAATAGCACATTTGCACAAAACATAAAAGTGGTATGCTCACGATCAATCATAATATGCACTGCAAATTAACACTTTGCAAATTTGCACAATCTCCATCGTGATTATCCTTATTGGAATATTGTTAACAAATGTGTCCTATAGTCTAGGTATACACGCTTCATCTTTTGATGCTCAATTTTCCAGATTTAAGGAGAGAGAAGAAAAAAGAAATGAGATTGATACCGAGATGCTTGTACTCGTCAGTAAACTTTGTGTTGTTATTGGTAACTATATGCCCAAAGATAGCTGCATGGAAATTCTTTTTTTTGTTTGTTTTTTTTTTTAATATTCGCTGTAAATAATGTGACGCTCTGGACTAAAGCTTCGTACAGACGATGGTCAGATATTACAATATTGTCATTTTTGCATTAATTTTACACATCTGCCAAATGAAAATGAGCCTGCAATGTTCAGACAGTTGCAAGACATTTTTAGGCAATTTTAATGACAACATTGTAAGATCTGACCATCGTCTGTACGAAGCTTAAGAAACCAGTGAAATGCGCATAGGAATAGCTTATCCCATCAAAAATTTCAGTTTATCAATACAAGTATGAAATGGGAATTTAGCACATTTAAACGAAACCTTGTTAATTAATTTTTTGAATCCAAATAAAAACTTTGATAATATTGTTGTTGTTTTAACACATTTAAAACCGAAAAAAGATAAGACAGATTACTGCGTGTGGGCATCTTGCAACTTCAAAAGTGAATTTAATTTAGACTTATAAACTTATAAAAAAGAGCGTATGTGAAATATTTAATTGACATATTTTAAAAAAAGTATACGTTTAAATCAAGGCGGATTTAAATTGGTAATAGCATCAGAGAGTTATGCAAGCTGACACTTTTATTGTATGTAGGTACTAAATAAGTTCGCCTTGTTTTAAATTATCAAGTTATAAATAATATAAACATTTTAATACGAATTATAAAAAAAAAAATTTTTTATTATTTTGGTATGACTGACATTTTTAAATTTTACGGTTTTTATTGTATTTTAAAACAAAAATCTACTCGAATGTAGTCAAATTTATCTAACACTAGCTGGCTTCGCTCGGTAGCTGATTACTAATGATCGATGGAGCCGTTTTCTGATTTTAGGTAAATCGAAAAAAGTGGGCGGGGTAATATTTTCTTTACGTAAAAACCTAAGTTGGACCTTGGCGTCAAATAAATAGAAAAAGGGGACGTAAAAGTAGGCGTGGTAAATTTTTCTTTCGATGAAAACTTAAAATGGATTAATACGAACATTCGAAAAAAAAAATTAGTCAAATCGATGCAGCAGTTTTTGGATTTTAGGTAAATCGAAAAAAGTGGGCGGTGCAAAAATTTCTTTTAGTAAAAACCTAAGTTGGACCATGGCGATCATTTTAAAGAAAAAATCGTCCAAATCGGTCAAGTCGTTCTCATGTTATGCGATCAGCAACAGACAACATTTCATTTTTATTATATAGATTAGAAAAACAATTATTTTTTCCAAAATTGCTCTAAAAGGCTCAATTAATAAACATTTTCTTACAACTGGGTCTGTACAAACGAGAACAATTTTGTTGGCATTTAATGACAGCTTGTAGGCAAGCGAGGCGAGGAGAAAGTTATTTTTTGTTTACGTTAAGTTCCAGCTGGCTACAACCCCGCATTAGCGGCACAAAATCGATATATGTAACATTTTTAAAAACTAATTAACACAAAAAACCCTTATGCACGCGAAGCTGTGTGCTGCAATTACTTCTTGTGGTGTAACCAAGAGTCACCATATCACAGTAATTCTGTATTTATTCGCCACCTTCTTTATTCCTGAGGCAACCGATCGACTCAATGAAGGTGTAAATCGCAGTTAAGACCGTATATCAGAGAGACTAGTTTTGCCTCTAAGGGGTTTTGACCAAACAATTTGAGTCTTAAAATCCAAGCTAGAATGTGAATGAACTAGCTTAAGCTACTGCAAAAACTAACGGAAAACAAAATCAAAAATATCTGATTTCGTACGGAATGTGCTATCAGTTTCGCACTTTGCTTAAGCAAATGACAGTTTCATAAAATTAATAAAAAAAAAAAATTACAGTTCTCCGAAAAATTCACCTTTATTCAGTTTTATGTATATTATAACAATATTAAGCGTGAGCAAAACTGAATTAAAATACTAAAATTGTTTAGAATCGATTGCAGAAAATTCAATAATAATTAGACCAGTATTAGGCCAAATATTCTCAATAAAATGTTAAAAAATCAAATAAAATCACATAAAATCGCCAGCAATTCGGTATTCACTACCCATGTCTGTAACTTTAGTGAGATATTCTCGCATCGAAAATATGTGAAACTAAATATTCCATCGTTTCTTGAAAAGTGAGAAAAAAGTGTGTCTTTAACTCATGTCGAAAACTATCAAAAGAGATTACGTCGTAACGTTATCAATTTCATAACATTGCACCCGAATCCGATGTGACATTGCAGACGTTAAGAACGTCAGTACCACATATCGTTGACGGCGACCAAAATTGACTAAAATTTTAAAAATTTCAACGACAACGGCGAAAATAAAACCGCTGCACAGTGGTTTCCCCCATAGGCCAAAAATCAAAAAAGTTTTTGTTTTTTTTAAGCTTTATTGCACAAATTTTATTGATAACACTCTAAATTTTATGAATCTAACAAATTTTGTTGTTTTTGGGCGAGATTTATAAAGAAAACTTAAGTTTATCCAAAAAGTTATTCGCGATATTGTGGCAGAAGTTTCCAAAAACCCTGCAAACATTAAATTTTAACTTATATTCTACCAAATTAAATAACAAAAGCTGCAAAAATATGAGCCCATAAAAAAGTCGCTGATATACTTTTTTGACCTTTTTAAAACACACGTTTTTCAAAAACTTCTTTTTCACGTAGACTTTTAGTGATATGGCCCTCATCTGCCCACAACGCCTTATGCATCAAATTATAGGTTTTTTATCCCTCTTTAAATTAGAAAATATTGTGGTTGCGGGTATTTGCATATTTTCGCATGTGGGTGTGATGCCAACATACGATTTTTAGAGTAGTTCATTCACTTATCGTACAAATTAGAGCTAAAAAAATGGAAGACCAGTAAGAACGAAAAGTCATGTGTTTTGAAGAGAAAACAATTTATTCAACAACGATTTCGGGCCGAATTGGGACTTTTGGTAGATAGGCCAAAAGCCGGTGGTTGCTGAAATTCGAATGATGGCAACACAGCGCGGAGATTTTTTCAAAATGTAAACCTTTCATCAAAAATAACAGGAATCGATAAGGATATTTTGCAAAGATGTGCCACAATTCTCCAAGCTATAAATTCTGGATTTCAAATTGATGCCGAAAAGTTTGAGGAATATGCTGTAGGGACAGCAAGAAAACTTGTGAAGGAGTATCCCTGGTACTACCTCCCTCCATCGGTACACAAAATTCTTATCCATGGAGCTGAGGTAATCAAGCATGCATTAGTGTCAATAGGTGAATTATCGGAGGAAGTAGCTGAAGCGAAAAATAAAGATATAAAACAGTTTAGATTGCAACGGTGGCATGTCATAGCGTCCAGTGTTATAGTGTCCATGGACGTTATGACACTCCAAAAAGTGTCATAGTGTCCATGGACACTATGACACTTTGCAAATGGACATTATGACACTTTCAAAAGTGTCATTAGGTCCATAATTACTAAAGAAGTTAAATACAAAAAAACGATCTGCATACACGCAAAGAAAAACATGTTTCATTATGGTCCCAACCAACAAAACTATTTTTAAGGAAACTAATTTAACCATAATATGGTTGTCAGTGACAATGATTTGGTTAAATGAAACATAATATAGTAAAAAAATTTTTAAAAGTTTTTGCTGCTTTTTCTCTGGGTGTATCTATTAAATATATAACGAAACACTTTTGGGCGCAAGGATTTTCTTCTCTATGGTATAACAAATACCGGCTTCGCTAACTAAAGCTTCTCTGCACAGTCGGCCTTCGGCCGGGCGCAAGGATTTCCTCCTCTATGGTATAACAAACACCGGCTTCGCTAACTAAAGCTTCTCTGCATAGTCGGATTTCGTTCGGAAACAAGGCAGATTTTAGAAGCTTTACTTAGCGAAGCCGGTGTTTGTTATACCATAGAGGAGAAAATCCTTGCGCCCGGCCGAAGGCCGGCTATGATCCCAAAATTTATTTACATTCTTGCTTGTAAGAATTTTTGGCATTGTACTTACTTATTTTGATATTTAAAAAAAAATTTTACACATTTTAATATTTTTCATTATAAGTTAAGTTGCAAAGTGTCATAACGTCCGCGGACGCTATGACATTTCTTTCATGGACGTTATGACACTTTCAAAAGTGTCATAACGTCCATGGACACTATGACACTGGACGTTATGACATGCCACCATTGCAACATACACGAAAACTATCGCGCATAGCTACAAATACAGATCTTTTAAATCGCCTCTTTTTAAGTTCAGATCTATTTATTTCTGGAGCCCGAAACTTACCAACAAAGAAAAGAAGTGTTTAAGTCAAGGAGTTTTAAATTTGCTTAATATTTGATATATATTACCACTATTTTACTTTATGACCTTATATTTCTTAATAATACCCTACATTGCATTATTTAACTTTTTAATTTAGTTTTTTTCAGTGTATATTTCGAATGAATTAAAATGAAATAAAAATTAACAAAATTTGTTTAAAACAACCAAATTTTCATATTAAAATACTTAATGTCAAACATTTTAAAACAGATCTATAAGCCAATCATCATATATATTATTTCTAAAGCACTTTTTTTTGTCGGTTGCAAGTATCTCCCATACCACCGCATCAAATTTAATGAATGATATCTCATTTTAAAGCTTATTTCTAACACTAATGACGAAAAATAATTAGAAATTGAAAAATTAATATTTTCATTGATAAAAATTACGGTGCGAAATATTCGCACGGGTCATCTAGTATATATTATTTCTAAAGCCCTTTTTTTTGTCGGTTGCAAATATCTCCCATACCACCGCATCAAATTTAATGAATGATATCTCATTTTAAAGCTTATTTCTAACACTAATGACGAAAAATAATTAGAAATTGAAAAATTAATATTTTCATTGATAAAAATTACGGTGCGAAATATTCGCACGGGTCATCTAGTATATATTATTTCTAAAGCCCTTTTTTTTGTCGGTTGCAAATATCTCCCATACCACCGCATCAAATTTAATGAATGATATCTCATTTTAAAGCTTATTTCTAACACTAATGACGAAAAATAATTAGAAATTGAAAAATTAATATTTTCATTGATAAAAATTAAGGTGCGAAATAGTCGCACGGGTCATCTAGTTAACCCTTTAAAGATCAAATGGTTACTGTGGCTACAGTTGTTAATATTTTTTTCCTAAAATTTGCCAACTTTAAGATCTTCGGGCCTGAAATGAGCTAACAAATTTTGAAGACCCTTGCTTTTTTAGTTTTGGAGATATTGATTTTTGACTGCTTTTCCATATAAGGGAAACCACTGTGCGCTGTCTAAGCCAAATAATGTAAAGGGCGACTTTAATGCTTGTTGTTAGCAAACGAGCTTTGAAAAAATTCGTATATTTTAAAAAAATTTTAAAAGCAAAATAACTAAACAATTGAAAAATGTGTCAAGTACAAAATGTTATTATTATTTTTCTTTGTATTTTGCATTATTTATAGTTTTTTAGTGTTAAAATGTTTTCTCTCCCCATTTTTATTCGTGAGTTTTTTTGACAGTTAAAAGCGTGAACTTTTCTCACAAAAATGTTACACACACTTTTTTAGACGAGTAATTTCCATACGTGACAGTTAGTACTCGCCAAAAAATTACAGACACAGTTTAGTGAGAAAAACAGCTGTTTATTTCAATATATGGCATTTTTGTTTCATTCACCCATTTCAATCGAAAAGTTTTTACATTAAAGTGATTTACATTAAAGAAATTAAAAAAAGTTCTAAAATTTTAAAGAATATAGTTATTCTGACTGTAAAGGCGAATTTGCTATTTGTTTAAATTTTGTACTGCTTTTTGACAGTGTCAAATTCCATTTTTTATGAATTCGCTAACGCGGTCGCCTTATATGAATTCGTCTTGCAAACATGCATATAAAAACATGGTAATCTGGGCGGGTGCGTATACCTTTTTCTAGTATTTTGGGTTTGACTCAAGACATTGGGTTGAAAAATATTTTCATCGTGAATTAATCTGCCGATTTATTTAATTAAAAATATAGTAAATTTTCATTTGAATTTTCAGGCGAAAATATAGTACAATTTGTATAAAATTTATATTTAAAAATTATATTTAGAGCTTAATTTTTTTTTATTTTGTTCTGTTGGCAATTCTATTCTCCCGACGAAATATTGCATGTTTCACTTAAGATTTTCTTTGAAACTGTTGGGAATAATTAACAGACAACAATTTACAATAATGTTTATCGGTCAGCCACAAATGAAATATGTTTAAATTATTTCTTAATATTCATATAATTAAACAATAAACCACCGACCAAACAACAACAGAAAACTTTGTAAACATATGGTAGAAGAAGAGACAAGACAATGGGTAAATTGAAGAACTCATGTACAAGACACAGGAACAATAGCAGAAAATAACAGAAGAAAGGGAGAAAAAGACATTAAAACGCAGACAAATAAACAGACGGACGAAAAAGACGTAAAATAAGCCACAACAAAAGATGAAATACAATTAAATAAATTTGTGTAAAAGTACTACACGTTTTAAGTACTTACACATTTTCTATTTTAAAGCTTTAAAAATATCTGAAACAAACCCTGCGGTTCTGATGATTGAAGATTAAAGTCAACGTTTATTTTTTAAAAAACTACATATATAGTTTTATGTCTCGTTATGTAATGCTGGGTACACACTATGCAACACATTTACGCAATCTAGTTAATTAAATTCATTTTCATTCATTCCAGATTGCATCAACATCAAAACGCTTTGATATTTTGAGGCTGCATTGAAACAGATTGCATGTAGATTGCACTGTGTGTACCCAGCATAATAATCGTTTAAGAGAACAATGAAAAAGCGGAGAGTTTGCTGATCTTGTGAAGCAGGGATTTCCACCAATTTTTCCTTGACGAAGCCTTTGAGACTTACAACCAAATGAAATTTGGTTAAAAAAGTAATAAAGAAACAAAAGTCACCACTACTTGAGACCAATGTTTTCTTATTTTATAAACGAGCTTTTCTAAAAGAACCTTATTTTCCAACAAGAGGCATATAACAATAACATGTCGGTTTAAACATTTTACTTGTTGACATAAAAGTAATAGAAGTTTAAACAAGTGTTGCAATAAATTAAATTTTGCTTAAAAATCACACTTAAGTATTAAAATTCTACCATGAACATGATGGATCCGTAAGAGCTATATTTTTCTAAATTATTGATACAAGATGGCGCAAAAGTTAACAGCATATCAATAGATGCTATAATTTTTGCAAATGGCGGTAAATGTCAGGTCTGCTTTGACATTTGTGAAATTTAAAAATGATCAAAAATACTAATCAATAAGAAATAGAGCTCTTTACTACTAAGAGCGTGGAATAATTGTTTCGATTTCGAGAACAGCTTTTTAAGAACGGAGAGGCCCATTTCCATCTCAGAATTATCAGAATTATCGCTTCTGAGGATTCAAAAATTTGCATATGATACACAACGAACTATTACACCCGCTTAAAGGTATGCTATGATGTGAATTTTACGCTGGATGTGTTATCGGGACTTATTTTTTCGAAAACCCCAAGGGCCAACGACAACTGTGAACGGCGAGTGCTACAGAGCCATGCTCAACGACTCTCTCCTATCTCAACTTTACGCATTGGGAATTGAGAATATACATATGGTTTCAACAGCATGCCATTAACAAATAGAGATAACGGGTAAAAGTATGTTAGAAACCCCGGTCATACGTTTGACCCGTCTAGGAGTATTTTAGGTATTGTATGGGAGCCACCTTAAGGAATGAAGGAAGGGGGTATTATATTTTCGAGAAAAATGTTGGAAAGGAAAACCTAATGGGTTTGATCCTACAGTTTACTCCTCTTTAAGCGACTCTGTGGGACTCTGTTGTCAAAAAACCTTTCTTCGTGTCATTTTTGAATTTATTTGAAAAAGAGGATGATTTTAGAAAAATAATTGGACCTTCATTGCCGAATATATGCATTTGCGTAACACTCAATAAAGTCAAAGTAAAAAACAGTAAAAAAATTATAACTGAATTATTTTGAAAACTATAAAAGATAACTTATACTTCTTTATCTTCCTACTAGCTAGTTACAATGTTTCATTAATTGAAATATGTCGATATTTGCAGAATTTACAAGCTTTACAAAGCTAACATATATAGTCCGAAGCCTATATCCTTCTCTACTTCTAGTTCATGCATCATTTTGTAATCCGACCAGTAGTTTAAGAGATTAAAATTTTTAACCACATTTTGGAAAACAAATTTAAGGCCCAACTACAATATGCATAGTCTTGCTTAACCTACTGTCAAAAATTAACAAAACGTCTCTCAAATGTATTAAAAAAACAAAAAAACAAAATCAAATACATTTGATTTCGTACGCAATGTGCGATCCGTTTCGCACTTTGCTTAAACAAATGACAGTTTCATAAAACTTAACAAAAAGTTTTTTTTAGTTCAATATGGTTTGCCTCATAAGATTTACTTGTATTCGCACATTTGCTAAAGCCAACTTAAGCACATTATGGTTGGGCCTTTAGTCACCATGGGTCGTTAGCGCTCGCCATTCACCGTAACAGCATTTCTCATTTCTTTGCTCATTTCGAAAGAGCGTGTAAGCCGCACCAAACAGTCAATTTTAACGGGTGTAATGGTGATACGTAAACGGCTTGAGAATTGTGTTCGCTCTTAAAACGGCAAATATTCTTATCAATGAAGCCATTTAATCAGAAATAAGTTTCGTAAAATTGAGTGATCTACGTTTTTACGTGCAAATGGTTTTATTTTTTCAAAGTAAGCTTCCATAATTTGGAACCGTTGCTCTAGCGTTAAATGATGAATGATGACTTGCCAAACTCTACTGAACATAAAACTAAACTCAGTTTGACATTCTGAGCATAGTTAACGACATGGAAAGTTCTCATGCTACTAAAAAACCCGCTATTTATCTATAACTGTTTAAGGAAACGGAATCAGTATTTTAGGAGTCAATAGAGAACAAACATTTTGAGTTGTTATGTGGAGTGTGTTAGCTTGCTTGGGCAAACTTTTGAGGCATGCTTGAAAAGTTTTGATTTTCTTACAAGCCTATTAAATAGTTGTCAAACTGTTTGCGCTGCATGGTACTAAATTCTAGTAATATTATTTGAAGAGTGTTCAAGATGAAGAAACATTGAAAAATTAATAAGTATGAAAGTGTGTGTTTGCAAACTGCTTGTATGGTTTATTTGGCCTTTAAGTATCTTGACATCTTTAAATTTTATAGTGAACTTCGTATTGATATATGTACATAAATATGCACTATGAATATTTAACACGCAAAACAGATGTGTGGAAATAAATGGCAACTTATACTTCATAGTATCAAACCAGCCAGCCAAGCATTCATCCATCCGTCCATCCAAACATTCCTCAATTTATTCACTCATTCATTCGTCCAACCATTTAACAAACACACATTTACAAGACAGGCCTCATCTCATGGTGTCTATTTTTGTTTTATAAATAATACAGATGATTTTTGTTTTTTATTCATTTCACTTTTTTGCAGCTACTTTTCTTCTTCTTTATAAAATATTTTTATTATTTTATTTTTGGTTTGTTGTGGTTGTTTTTTTCTTATAAAACCATAAAATTCAATTAACATGCATTGCATGAAACATAATTTTGTTTATCTTTTGTTTTTACGTTTGATGTTGTTGTTATTTTTTTTTTTTTGGCATTAAGAGAGTGAATGGCCATTTACATTAATACAAACAAACACATGCACATTTACTGATAGATACACAGAAAATATTGAATCAGGGTTTCTGGGGTGATTGCAAATTGTTTGTTAACTGAGCAAAATTATTTAAAGTTAAATTTGTTGGCGAATAATTTAAGAAATTTGAAGAAAATGTCAATTATTCATGCTGTGCCAATGTTCTGTAACTCTCGCGTCGAGAAAGTTTTCGATTGAAATGTGTGAAATGAAACAAAAATGCCATAAATTGAAGCAAACAGCTGTTTTTCTCACTTTACTGTGTCTGTAACTTTTTTTTGGCGAGTACAAGCTGTCACGTAAGGAAATTACTAGCCAATTTACAGAAAAAGTGTGTCTGCAACATTTTGGTGAGAAAAGCTCCCGCTTTGAACTGTCAAATAAACTCACGAATAAAAATGGGGCGAGAAAAAATTTTAACACTAAAAAACAATTAAAAATGCAAAATGCAAAGAATTATAATAATAATATTTTATTTTTGGCACATTTTTCATTGTTTTATAATTTTACTTTTAATATTTTTATAAAATATACGAATTTTTTCAAAACTCGTTTGCAAGCAACAAACATTAAAGTTGCACTTTACACAATTTGGTATAGCCGACGGTTGTGTTTACGCCGCCGTCGTTGAAAAATTTTCAATATAAGTAAATTTTGGTCGCCGTCAACGATATGTGTTACTGGCGTTCTGAACGTCTGCAATGTCACATCGGCTTCGAGTGCAATATTATGACATTTATAACGTAACGACGTAATCTATTTTGATAGTTTTCGACATGAGTTACAGACACACATTTTTCTCACTTTTCGAGAAACGATGGAATATTTCGTTTCACATCTTTTCGATGCAAGAAGTTCTCACTAAAGTTACAGAACATGGGTACTGGTTTCAATTAAAACATCTTTTGGATTTAGAATTTGTCATTAAAAGGTTAAAGTTCAATTGCGAAGTGTAAGTTTTGAAATATTTAAAGTAGTTGAAGTAATTTAATGAATTTTTGCTACATATTTCCAAAAGCAAATGGAAATATGTATGTTCGAAGTAATCAGTTTAGGGTAATTAGCAATTTATAAAATGTGTTGTAAATGGTTTTGTATTGAAAACTTATTTGTTTTAACAAATTGCAGATACAGTGCATTTTGTTATTGTTTTTTTTTTATACCCTCCACCACAATTAGTTGTGAAGAGGGTATATTAGGTTTGTCATTCCGTGTGCAACTTTTTTATTATTCATCTCAGACCCCATAAAGTATATATGTATATTCTGGGTCCTTGAGTAATTCTAAGGCCCGTTTTCACAACTTACCGATAGCTAAAGGTAAGATTTTATCGGCAGTATAAAAAGTGTTCCATTATAACAACTTTACTTTTAACTACCAGGTAGGATTAACCTTAATCTACTTTATCGTTCTATTTAGGTTAAAGTAAAGTTTTAATAATGGAACACTTTTTATAAGGCCATTTAAAGTCTACTTTAAGCTATCGGTAAGTTGTGAAAACGGGCCTAAGTCGATTTAGCCATGTCCGTCTGTCTGTCCGTCTGTTCGTCTGTTGAAAACACGCTCACTTTCGAACAACTCAAAATAAATGAACAAACTTGATGCCAAATTGCTTGTAGTTATCCTAAGCAGTTTGGGATTGAAATCCATCAAAATCGGTTCTGTAGGACCAGAGCTATGAGTCAAAATGTGGAACCACCACCTAAAAAAATTGATTATTTTGTTACAAAAAATAACATAAATGCTGGAACAAGGCACGGAATGAGATAAGATTTGTTTTATTTGACTGGAAATCACGTTGTTAAATTTCGTGAAGATCCGTCCATAATTTACCCTAAGCCCCATATAAACAATACTCCCAGAAAACAGTTTAGTACGCCTAAAACCGTAAACGTCGCAGTTTTTTGGGACTAGAAATGACGCTGTAAAATTTCGTGATGGTCGGTCCATAATTTACCTAAGGCCCCATATAAACCCTGCTACCGGAAAACAGTTTAGTACGCCTAAAAGCGTAAAAAATAATGCAATCATAACAAATTTTGGCTCGTCACAGTTTTATAGGACTATAAATGATACTGTGAAATTTCGTGAAGATCGGTACATAATTTACCTTAGGCCCCATATAAGCCCTACTACCGGAAAACAGTATAGTACACCTAAAACCATAATTAATAATGCTATCATAACAGAAATTGGTACGTCACAGTTTTAAAGGACTAGAAATGACGCTGTGAAATTTCGTGATGATCGGTCCATAATTTACCTTAGGCCCCATATAAACCCTACTACCGGAAAACAGTTTAGTCGCCTAAAACCATAATTAATAACAAATCGTCACAGTTTAAAATAATAATAACATCATACAGATATTACTCCTTAAACATTCGAACTGTCGGAGGAGGGTATCAAAGATTCGGCACAGCCGAATATAGCACCCTAACTCGTTTTTAATCGATTTGATTGCAAATTCTTGTTTGGGTGTGTGTGAAACGGTAGCAAAGTTCTATGGACCATCGGATAGAGGTATGCCACAGAAGCCATGGCGAATATTTGGCCGAAATTTTGTTTTACACATACATAATCGCCATTGATCCTTCTATCATAATAAAAAATATTAAGATAATTCTCTGAAAACTTTTTGTTTTATTTGCAATTAACATCGTGCGTTTTAGTTGGACCAGCCTTTATTAAATTATGTATTATGAAACCTTAAGTTCGGGAGTACACTTGTATAGGAGCCAGGTAAAATAATGGGCCGATTTGATTGATTTTTTTAATTAATTACTTCTTCATTATTTTGTAAAAAGTAGTTATTGGTTTATAACTCGGTTACTTATGAACCGATTTTGTTAATTTTCACAACAAGTATTCTACTAGGTTTATTAAAGGTAAACGAAAGAAAAAAAGTTCATTGGTTATGAGAAGTTTTTAAAAAGGAAAGGTTAATGCGTAAAAATTGGAGAACTATGGATAATAATTTGAGGCAGTCGTGGTTTCTTGCTCATATCTCAGCCATTTGGGGAACTATCTGGCTGATTTTCAATATAAACCTATTTCGGACTATGCTTGCTGTTGTGTTTGGCGTATTTAAAATACGCCTACGACTCTTTGGTAATATAATCTATCTATTAAATAGATTAAAGGAAAAAAGTTCACGTTCTCTTTAATCTATTACCAAACAGTCGTAGGCGTATTTTAAATACGCAAAACACAATAAGGGTGAATATATTGTTACGAAAGCAACTTTAGTTGAGAATTAGATTAATTTATTAGTTATCTTGTATTGATTAGTTATTTAGTATTTGTTAGTTATTTTATTAGTTAAAATTGTTATTGCATAAGCTATGCACACTTCTAGTGTAAAAATCAATGTACAGATGTAATGTTAAAATTGTTGTGCATAATTGTACTTCAACCCCACTGTAAATACTCGAATGTTCGTTTTTAAGTTATCTCAAGTTATGGTAACGCCTAAACGTATGCCTTAGTTTATGATGCCTTATAACTCAATTAATTCAGCCATATAGATAGTAACTAGAGATGAGTAAGATAAATAGCCGTTATGAGGCGAACTTTCTAGAGCCATCTAGACGTTTCTAGCATCATCAACACGTCTGGACTAGAGAATAAATAGGATCGCAAAAGATGTCATGATTTATTCTAAGTTCTGACTTTGCCAATAACGTATCACGCTGAGAAAATTACAGTTGGTTGTGAATAAAAGCTATAAATTACGGTTGTTAAAGTGACTAAGTACTAAATAAAGTTGTGTAAATTATAAACAGTATTTAAAGTGTTGTGATTATTTAGTTTTATTTAAAGTGCAATAAAGAACTCGAATCGGTTTATTATAAAGGAAATAAACCAAAACGTCATTGAAAGGCAGGAACATAGCAATATAATAATCTTGTCCACGTCGTATCTAGGGTCTTCGGAAAACCTATTTTAGCATACAAGCGGTCACACAAATTGATGAACTGACAGGCGGACATCGTTAAATTAACTCTACTACTCATAAGGACAAACAATATATCTTCTTTATAAGATTTTAAATCAATATTGATAAATTAAGAGCTGAGTAACAAAGTGATATAAAAAAACGCACCTACTGTCAGCGTCAAAATAAAGTGTACAACTGGTTTTCCAATATAAAAAGTGTTATTTTAGCAAAAAAGAATTCAAATTTTTAGAAGTTTATTATCACTTACAAAACTTTGGACAATGTTATTACAATTTAAAATTAAAAATTTTAAATACTTCAAAAACCACAAAAACAGTACAATAAAAAAACCAATTTACTCCGTTTTAAACGCGTCAAAAAAAAGTGTTCAGTTTTAAAATACTAAGAAAAGTGGAATGGCTAATACTTTGATTGATTTCTTTTTGCTTTAAGGACGGCTTCTAGTCTCTTTCGCATCAATTCCACCCATTTTAAAGTTAGCTCAGTAGACAATTTTGGCTACTCTTCCTGCAGAATTTTATTCAGAGAGTGCTTGCTGCCAGGGTTACCGTTGGAAATTTTCGAAAAGGGTCACAAAAAGGGGATTTTCCAGAAAAAGGGGTCAAAAAAAGGGTATTTCAATAAAAAAAAGGGTCAAGTTTTTATAAGCAGTATTTCCCATTTAAATGAACATACTTAATAAGACCAAGTTTTTTATAAGCAACAAAAAAATAATATTTCAGGTAGGAAGAGCTCAAAAAACTTAATTTTTTATGGAATGCTCTGTCCTGTTTTAACACCTGACAAAAAGTTTATTCTTTATCATTATAGCTAATTTTTTAATACTTTTAATGTAATTTTCCGATTTAGCGATGTCAAATAAATTTTAGTGTTTGTTTTAAATTTTGTAATCGTTCGCGAATTGTAACCATTTTCTCGATTAAAGCGATTTTTTCCTGTAAGTGTCAGATTTTTTAAAGCTATTACGATTTTTAATAAATATTAGACTTTACTATCGTACCGGTGTTACCAAATATTTGGGAATTTCCGCTTATTTAGCAATTTTTACCTCTTGTTTTCATTCCGGTTAGGGCACTCTCAACACTGTCGATTCAAAAGGGTGCGAAAAGTTCAATACCTTTTGCCATCATTAAGGGCGTATTTTTTTGAATAAAACATTCTACTCTTTAAGAGAGCAAAACACCAAATTGCATTTTTTTAATAAAATGTCAAATTTTTATTTTAAAAACAAACCACCGTAAAAAATAACAAATATGTATATGAGTTATGTTTGCTTTTAGGGAAATTGTACTTTACTATCAAAAATCAAGGAGAAGAAAGCATGGAATTGTAAGTTTATACTTTGAGTCTGTTCCATATCAAGCAATGCTTATTTCGAACACATTTGTTTAGCACTTCTGTTCCGCAGTGTTGACAAAAAACAAAATGTGAGAGCTATTTCCAAAAAAGGGTCAAAAAGTGTCACAAAATAGGTGAAAATGATACAAAGGTATAATTTAAAAAAAGGGTCATAAAAGGTATCAACACCATCGAAAAAGGGTCAAATTGATACTTTAGTATCACAACGGTAACGCTGCTTGCTGCTAATGTTTTCTTTTAATTTGTCTGTCCAAATGTTTCCAGATGTTTACTTGAGTTGATATCGAGTTACTATTAAGCTGATCTGTTCAAATTAACATAATGCATTTTCTATTTTTTCTTATTCTCTTTTGAAATTAAATTGAATTTTGTTTAAACATACGTATGTATATATATTTAGTTATGAATTTTTATTTGTGTGAATTTCTTCATGTACAATATTTATACATACTATGTAGATTTTTTTTAACGCTATGAATTGTATAACAATTATTCCTTAACTGTTTAATAATGTGAAACACTGAAAACTGAAACAAAAAATTATTGTACTAATAGCCTTTGCGGCTTCTTGAAAAGAAAATAAAAGGTCACTTTGGTATCAAACTTCTTAAGGTGAGCACTTATTTATTGAATAAAATCCCTTTTTATTTAATTTTAGAGAAACAAAACTAATTCCTTTTGGTTTTATCTCTCTTATCCTTTTCAAGCGGCATCAAGGACTTATAATTTCTCATTCCTGATCAATCCGTTTTAGGACGTTTTACAAAAGGTTACCCTATCACGCTTCACTTTAGAGACTATATTTTTTCCGTTGAATTTCTTATTTCTACCTTTTATCACGTTTTTTTTTGTCCAACTTGCTTTTGTCACTTTTTGGAGCAACGAATTTTTCACAGATGACAACAAGCTTGAAGTCTGATCAAATTTGGCAAGTAGACATTAAACTTTTTATAACTAACATAACTCTTTTTATATTGGAAAACAAGCTGTACACTTTATTTTGACGCTCACAGTATATACATATGCCCTTTCCACCTGTGGTATGAAAAGGTATAAAAATGTACTGTTTTTGACGAAAATGTACCCTTATACAATTTAGTTAAAGACTTGAATCTTTAATATAACATAAGTCATCCAAGACTTTTACAAATATTTAATTTCATTTTTCGGTTAGCTTTTACAATGAAACAAAAATAAACTTAAATACAAGTTGGAAATTAATGTCGTTTTGTGTGTGTGAGTGTGTGAGTTTGGAAGTCTTTGAATCAAATAAACATCCTGTTTTTCTTTGTATTGAAAACCTCAAAAAAGTAACCACAAAAAAGTCACTTTCTCTTTGTAAATCTTTTTGTAAATGCTGAAATCTATTCATACATTCGAATGCATACAAAATGTAAATACTGGTGTTAACGAATGTATTTATATATGTATGTGTTGTAATTGTTGTTAATGCAATAGAAATACATACACACATAGGGATTTGTTTGTAAATATGTAAATACAATTTGACTGCTGCTCCAAGAGGCAAAGGCTTACTTAAATTCACATAAATACATACGTGGTTGGTAAACAGAGTTCACTGGTAATTGAAAATTTCAGATAAATTAAGTTAAAAACTGTTTTGTAAAACTGCCATAAATAAATTATATTTTCATAATACACATAAAATTTATTTTGACATTCCTAAAATGTTTTATTTTAATTTTTTGTAAAGTCAATGTTGTGAGACCATAAAATAGTGGCAACCAACCAACTGGTTAACCTCTGGATAGCAACTGTTCGTACAGTGGTTCATTTGAATAAATGGGGGGTTTTTTTTTTAAGTTTTGTTTAGCGATGCATCCACCCAAACGTTTGTTTGTATATAATAACTTTATGGTTTGATATTTGTAATTTTTAATTAAAATAAAACGAACGAACAAAAGTAAAACAAAGAAGAGCAAAATTTAAATGTTTATTAAACGCTTTTTACAATAAACACTTGTACACAGTGTTGCCAGAAATACGCAGAATTTCGAAAAGAGAAGCGAAGGGAAATTAATTTGACAGATTTTGTAAATTCTATAATTTATAGGTACTTTTTTAAAATAGTCGTCGACCAGACTTGAAATTTTTGTTGCACAAATTTTTAAAAATTCTTCTTTGAAATTGCATTAGAGTTCAGGTTATGAAATTCTAGCTTTGCAATTATTTCATTTTTATATTGTCTTTCTTCTTCGCATTTCAATATATCATATAGATATAAACATGGTGAAATAATAAAGGTGGCAGCACTACGCCAGATAAGGATTTTTTGCTCTTGCATTGTTGGTCTAGTCTTATGTCAAAGTTTTGTTTATGTTTACAAAAAGTCCACGTTTTGTGCTGTGATTTTTGTATTTTATCAAAGTTTCTGATTATTTTAAATTTAAATAAATAAGATATTGACTATAATTAACCCTGCCTTTACACATGCAAGTAATTACTTGCAAGTAGTATAAACGTATTATCAACGAAAAAGTCGAAGAAAAAGCCGAAAGTCTTGCAAGTAACTTGAGTGTTTACACAGTCAGTTGTAAGTTCATTTTTCAAATGTTCTCGAAGCGAAAACATCCTATAAAAAAAACTTTGTTATTTGGTTTAACAACACTACCATGTTAAACATATTAACAAGTTATAACAAAATAAATTTAATAATTCCTTTTTTATTTAATTTTTACTCCATCTTGATGAAAAAATTATGTTTATTTTATAAAATTTCTGACTCCAGTATTGCCGTAGAGTCGATTTCATAATATTACTGAGAAAATATTTTCATTAACAATTTTTTTTTTCAAAATGCTTGAAATTTATGATAAAATTACCATTGAGATGGGTTGTTGTATAGTTGTTCTCTTTTTTACGTGTTATTTTTTATAAATACACAGAAAATCCGCTATAAACATAACTTTTATATTACTAAGTACTAGTAAATTGATACAAAAGTCATCCATGGTAACACTGTTTCTTCATTTGTTTTTTACTTGCTGCAAGTGTCAAAAATATACTTGCAAGCAAATTCTCTTGCAAGTTGGGCTGCAAGTACGAAAAATGTGATGGTGTTAGTAAAAATGTGTGAGTGTATTGAGTTTTTCAAACTTGCACTTGCAAGTGTAAACCCTAGGTAAATAAAAATTGGCTAAAAATTTATTTATTTCATCACGTTCAGCGGCACGCTTTGATTTTTGTGTAAAGTGAACAGTGATACAATTTCCATTTTTGTTGTAATGTTGTATTTGTTGCCGTAACGGTGCCACCTGCTTATTCCACCATGCATATAAATACAAAACCAACAAACAGCCAACTTCAAGTTGACAAGTGTGAGAATTACAACACAAAACAGAATTGCAGGTTTAATTAAACTGACTTCCCCTCTAACAAGTTTTTGCTTTAACAATGTTGAAATTGAAATTCAGACATTTTTCTTATTCTCTTTTGAACTTGCCCAAACATTTTACATTCGTGAAATTAATAGACGGAAAGAAATTATTCGTTTCCTTTACGTTCTTTTTCGCTGTTGATGGAGATGAATATTTAACAGTCATTGATACTAAAATTACATTGGTGTTGTGAGAAAAATGATATGAAGCAACAACATGAAACAAGCGCACAGTCTAGTACAGATAACCGTACAACGTACTCTACCTCTTCAACCCCTCCTCGTCAAACTTCATCTATCATCCTTTCAATTTACACATTGTACTAAGGAACATTGAAAGTATTCAGCTGTAGGATAAAATATTTTTTCTTTGTGAATTCAATTGTTTTGAACTATTTGCGCAAGAATATTGTTCTTAAATTTTAGAAAAATAATTATTTTATATTATTGAACAACTTTAAATTTAAAAATTATAAATTTTTTTTTGTCAAATAGGATATGGAATGGGCCTATTAAAGTATTAAGGCTTAATGGATTGTAATTTGACTTGGAAAACACATTCGAATTAATATGAAATTAAATTTTTGGTTTTGTTTTAGAAACAAATATATGAAACAAGTAGTAAAATAATTCTTGCAGGCGTACCTTAACAGAGCGGAAAGCGGAACATTTTCTTTCGCGTAGCTTTTACGCAGATATGCCATACCTTAACAAGAGCGTCAACGTTGTGTCCCAAACAGAAGTGTTAACTTTCTTGTTTAGTTAAACCCACATTTGAAAATAAAAAATGGAGATAGAACCGCTAGATTGACCTTAAAATAGCTAAACGGCCATTATTTATTAACTATCGAGGCCAACTTCACAATTAAATGCGCTTTCAAAATCGGATTTTCCAATTGCAAAGCGTTGACGCAGCGCTATTTAGGGTTGCTTCCTACAATATGTTTGCCGCTTTTGCTTAAGTACGTACGGATGTTGCAATTAAAAATTTTACTATTGAAAATTTAAAAAAAAACAATTTTGTCTCTATTTTACTCTCTCGTTGCAAGTTTTTCGAGTACGTAAACACTTAACTAGTTTTTTTTTTAATAAAATTATTTGTACAAAATTTGTACGGAAAAAAACTTTTTGTTTTGGCATGTAGGGAAAATTATGACTGCGTAGGTATTTTTGAAAAAAAATTTCTGGCAGCACTGCTTGCACACTGGCAGGCAAAACCAAGTACATGCTCAGTATATTTCTATAACTGGGCCATAACTTGAAAAATGAAAGATAAAATTTTATTAGATTTTCAGCAATTATATTTTATTACATTAGGAAGAAAAATGTGTACATTAGGGCGGGTCGATTTTTTTTTTAAAAATCGTATAGCAAAAACGTAATCTACATCAAATTCTAAGAAAATTCTCCGAAGAAACCATGGGTCTAAAATAAAATCCTAATCCGCGCCTCTCGACTTAGTTCTTTTGCACTTTATATTTTTTTACACTCAACATTTTTTTTACATTAAAAAAAATTTTCACCCAAGTAAAAAAAATTTCAACTCGAGAGGCGCGGATTAGGATTTTATTTTAGACCCATGGTTTCTTTGGAGAATTTTCTTAGAATTGTATGTAGATTACGTTTTTGCTATACGATTTTTAATTTTTTTTCATCCATGCAAATCGACCCGCCCTAGTGTACATATTTAATAAAGTATTCATGGTTACCAATTTAAGTTTGGTTCCAAAGTCCTTTATTTTTTCCACCAAATTCTCTTAAATTTCACTTGGAAAATTTTCAAACTCTACTTTGACACGTTTTAAAAGGGCCTCAAGCTTTTTCCATGCCTGTTTAATATAAACCACAAATTCTGTATTGGATTAAAATCCGGACTCTGTGCAGTGCTTTTCATTACCTGTAATTTGGCTCAGACAACTATTGTTCGTCCAGTTAGAAAATGATGACGTCCTTCGGATAAGCGCTGTAATGAAATCTGCACGAATGGTTTTTTGGGTAGTTATCTTCATTATTTATAATTCCATTAACTTTGTCAATTAGAACCAAACGCCACCAAGTAAAACAAACCCAATTCATCAAGCTACCTCCGTCATGTTTGACAGTTTATTTTAAATGATACTTTTGTATACCGTTCAATAGGAATTGATTAATTGTTGTCTTATCGGACTAAATAACACGTTTCCAATCTTCAATGATTCAATGTTGTGACGTATTTTGCAGAGTGTTTTTTTCAGACAGTGCTGGTTTTTGTTCACTGCTGCTACTTAACCGACTCTGTTAAGCGCTCCATGATCAGTCCATTTACTAACGTCGTGACTAATGGCTTAAGCAGCTTGCTTGGGTGTTTTCAGAGCATTTAGCTTCATCCTCTCTCATCCGAATCCTTTAGTAATCGAGGGCGACCGGCATCATTAGGATTATGGGGTAAAGAAATCACTGACTCCCGTTAACTTTCTCAGAAATTATTTTGGATGAGTGATAATTTTTTGTCAAAACCACTATAGTGTTTTCGTTCTCTATGCTTATTTCCATCGTCTTAGCTTTATTTTACTCTTGAAATATGCCATTACGGATAAAACAAAAGTAATAAAAGGGCTGACATATGTATAACCGTTAATTTGAAATTTCCGAAATAGGGCAATAGGGGTAAAATCTCCCCCTCCCCATATCTTTTTAGCTAACCAACCGGTTTTCTTCAAATTTTGCATGCAGATAATGTTACAATTAAGGGGAAATATAGAATATGGCGTGAAATAGGGCAAGAGGGGTAAAAGCTCCCCCTCCCTATGTCTTCTTAACTAAACAACCGGTTTTCTTTAAATTTGGCATGCATATACTGTAAAAACTAAGGGGAAATAGGGAATAGGGCAAGAGGGGTAAAAGCTTCCCCTCGCTATATCTTCTTAATTAATCGACCGATTTTCTTAAAATTCGGCATGCAGACACTATAATATCTGAAACGAAATACGGAATTAGGCAAGAGGGGTTAAGCCTCCCCCCCCTATATCTTCTGAACTAATCGACCAATTCTCTTAAAATTTGGCATGCAGACACTGTAATATCTGAAAGGTAATAGGAAATAGGGCAAGAGGGGTAAAAGCTCCCCCTCATTTTATCTTCTTAACTTATCAACCGCTCTATTTAAATTTGGCAGGCAAATAATGTAACATCTGGTGAAATAGGGCAGGAGGGGTAAAACCTCCCCTCCCTATATATTTACTAATCAACCCGTTTTCTCAAAATTTGGCATGCAGACAATCGAACATCTTAAAGGAAATAGGGAATAGGGCGTGAAATAGGGCAAGAAGGCAAAAAGCTCCCCCTCCTTATATCTTCTCAACTAATCAACCGGTTTTTTTTGAATTTTGGCATACAAGCACTATATCATCTGAAAGAATTAAGTTATCTGGCAAAACAACGTTTGCCGGGTCAGCTAGTATTAACTATAACATTCGTTTCCTAATAAAATATGTAATAATTGCTAAAAGTATTTTAAAATTTCATTAACTATTTATCACTTAACGACATTTTAGGTAAAAATATAATTAACAGAAACACTCGGTTTTGCTCGCCAGTGTAGTACATACATATTTGCATTTTGTAAGGGACACTAGGCAGACAGACAGACAGTCAGCCATATCAAATTTGTTTTGTAAATTCATTTGATATAAAATGCCTCTGTCAACATATTTTCAGATCCAATTTCGTTTTTAGACATATTTTTTTGCTGTGGAACTTTTATTTTGAAAAAATAAATACATGTTACAAAAAATGGCTTAAATAGCAGCAATTATTTGCTATTTTACATTTTGTAGTGAAGGTTTAGACTGAATATAAACACATATAAAAAAACTATTTTTCTAAAGAAAGTTTACCAATTTTTAATGACTTTGCTGTTTTTATCAAGAAATATCATTAGCAGTCAGTCTACTTGTGTACTAAAATTGATTACATTTATTTATAAGTGGCTAAAAATATCGCATCGATATTGAGACGATAAGGCTAAAAATAATCAACATGTTTTTTGATAGACCTTTATTTTACTCTTTAGAAAAAGCTTGAACAATTATTGTATTGTGAATTTTAATAAAGACATAAATTGCGCTGTTTAACTTTTTGTAAAAGCTAAACTTTTATACAATTTAACTGTCTATTTCTGATGTATGGAAGAAAGCTTTTAACTTGCATCGAAAGTGCACTTTTAACAAAATATTACTATTTAACCTAAAATAACTTTTTAACAAAAAGGAAAAAAATTTTAATAAAATTCACTTTTTATTAAATTATACTTTTTCAACAAAAGGTATTTTTTGAACAAAAGGTAATTTTTGAGCAAAAGGTAATTTTTGACCTTAAGGTACTTTTTGTACTAAAGGTACTTTTTGTACTAAAGGTACTTTTAATACAAAAGGTACTTTTTGTACTAAAGGTACTTTTTGTACTAAAGGTACTTTTTGTACAAAAGGTACTTTTTTAAAGGTAGTTTTTCACAAAAAGGGACCCTTTTCCAAAAAATTTACGTTTTTAACAAAAGGTGCTTTTTGAACAAAAGTTCCTTTTTGAACAAAAGTTCCTTTTTGAACAAAAGTTCCTTTTTGTACTTTTTGAACAAAAAAACAAAAGGCATTTTTTCACAACAAGGTACTCTTTTTAAAAATGGTACTTTTTAATAAACGGTAGTTTTTCACAAAAAGGTATATTTTTTTAAAAAAAGGTACTTTTTCACCAAAATTTTTTTTTTAATAACATTTGTCTTTATTTAAAAAAAAACAATTCATCTTCTTCTTCTACTGTCATCCTTCTCCCCTACTAGAGCATAGAGAGTACTAACGAAATCTTAATAACTATTACTTTAAAAGTACTTTTACTGATATTTATCTGTTTACAAAAAGACACCTTTTGATTAGGTTTTGAAAAAATTTTCGATTTTTAATAAGAGTACTTTTTTACAAAAATTTAAATATGTAAGTAATGGATTGTTAACATCACATATTGAAATTTTGTCAGCGGGGAAATTAATTTGTTTGTGCTTGATGCCCCTTCAGTTAACGTATGGTCAATTTCAAGAATCTTTTGCTTAACAGTTTCTTTATGTTGGTCTAAAACATTTAGCAAAGCATTGTCCATCAGACATCGCTTTAAAATACGATATTTTAAAGATGTTATTTTCCGAAAGGTTCTTTTTCCAATAAAGTTTAAATATGTATATGCGAATTCGTCAGCACTTAAAAAACGTAAATCAAACACACCAACTATTTAAAAAAAAAAAAAAATAGGAAAATTTACATATTTAAAAGTTTCCAACCACTAAGTGTTAATATTTTGTTATAAAATGTCATATAAAAAGGGGTCTGAGCACTTTTTCCTTAACTTTATTGGACTTAGCACTTTTGCGTGCCATTGTAAAACAGCAAAAAAACATATAAAATAGAATTTTTGTCTGCAAACTTTCTATTTTTGTAAGCCATCATGTATCAAAAACGTAATTTTCCAAAAATACGGACTTAGCTCATTTACGAGTTTAGGTAAAGATGTGAACCTGTTTTTCGAAGGTACTTTTAATCAAATGAAATCTTTTTATTAAATTTTACTCTTTTACTAAAAAGTTTTTTAACAAAGTCTCTAAGTACAAAATGAATTTATTTCTGGTCTTCTTCACTCTACTTTTTCATGTTTTTTTTCGTTTATGAAAATGCGACGCCAATGTTAACGCCTTGAATTTCGTTAAAGTCATTCAATAGTTTTAGGTTTGTTGCTTTTGTAAAAACATAATTACAATAAATGGCCGGCAAAGCACATTTGGAAAACCGGTAAGTAGGTGGGTCTTTCATTCGTTGATAGGTTTAAGCGGTCAGACAGATGGTATCGTTCAAACTACACAACTAGTACTAATTAAATATTTTACATACAGCAAACATGGCTTTCATGTTTTTATTTTTAGTTTTTTTGTGTTTTTTCATATGCAATTTATTCGTAAATATTTTAAAGTTTGTAGTGTTTTGTCTATAATTACAATCATTTATTAAATAAATTATTTTTAACGCATTTTCAACAACAAAAATAGCAATAATAATATTTTTCAACCTCAAACATTTGCCTGAGTGCTAAATTCGGGGATGGAAAACTGAAAATAAAATTCTTTGTGGATCGCAATATTTTTGAAATTTAAAGCCCATAAGATCATAAACCAGAGAACTTAGAGGCACACTTTCGAGAGTATACACAATTTAGGTCCCATGGGCATTCATGGACTCGCCATGACAAAATTATGTTATGAGGTTGAGATTCATATAAAAGTTTTTTGTGCCGAATATGAGTTAGTTATCTTCATCTGTATGAGACTTGTTTCCCTTTAAGTGATTTTAGAAAGGTGGTTTATATGGGACATATGAATCTACCAGCACAAAGTTTTGTCATGACATAGTAACTATCGTAAGAATTAATTATCAAGGTTTCGTTATAATGTGCTAAATTCCCATTTCATACTATTGACAAACTGAAGTTTATTATTGATGGGATAAGCTATTCCCATGCGCATTTCCCTGGTTGCTTAGGCCAGATCGTCAGGGAACTTCATCCATAGATTTTAGAAAAACTAAAGATATTAAACCAAATAAAACGGTTCAGCGAATAAGAATTATAAGCCCCAGTTTTACTTGTAACAATATCAAAGCTTTAACAAAAACAACAACAAAAAACAGTTCTTACAGTCCCGACCACAATTGATTGAATTTTTGTCAACTCTAAATGTAGTTGTAAGTGGGTAAAGAAAAAACAAAAATAAAACAAATTTCTTTATTTTATTTTGCCAGTTGAGTTTTATTTACACTGCCACATGCATATTAGTTATCAAAGTTTTTCTTAAGGTAAAAATTATTTTCACCAATTTGTATGTCAATACCTAGATTTAAAAAAAAAGTTTTGTCATTAAAGCTATTTTTGGGAGAAGTATTTGTATGGAACCGATTTCAATAAAGTTTGGCTAGATACTTAAGATTGCAATTAAATTAGTTTGTGCCAAATTTAATCTAAATACCAACATAATTAGAAGATTTATGGACACATCGACAACAATCTGAAAAGAAGTTTCTATGGCGGCTAAGTGAAATTCTAGACCGATTCTCATATTTTTCAATAGGCTCGGTCCTTTTACGAATAAGTACCTATATAAAAAAATTCATCTAATTAGCTCCAAAATTGCAATCTGTAATTTGCGCAAAAGGTTAACATAAACAGCCAAACGATGTCCGTCAGTCAGATCGATTCGAGAAGTAATTCTAAGTCGATCGGTATACTAAAAGGTTACAAACATCAGCAGAAACGCATAATATACCCTCTCCACTATTTTGATGTGGGTAAGAAAACTGATACATATTAGAATAAATGTAAGTCCCATCTCTGGTATTAATCATTGAATTCCATATTTAAAAAATAAACACACATTCGTTTCTACACGATTGTAACAATTTCAGTCAAGTTCAAAGTTGCAATTGTTTTGGCACCATTTTCAAACGATTTACAAAATTCTTGAAAATAATTGCTGCTTTATTATGCAACCTTTTTTTTTCCTTTTTGTTGGGGAAGTGAATGTGTTTTGTGCTTATTGATATACATATAATTAGTAATTTATTAAAAGCCCCCTGTGTTCTTAAATATTCATCAGTTTAAATAGTTTTTAATAATATAATCAATTATTTTGAAATAGGATTGTTCCTTGTGAACTTCATTTTATAAACAAAGCCAAATCATTTGACACGTTTCCTTTACAATCAATCATATACAATTTAAACACAAACACACACCAATGCACTAATTTAAATAGTTTTTTTTGTAACTCTTGTTATCGTTTGTGTTGAAGTTGTTCTTGCTGTTGCTGTCACTGTTGTAAACAACAATTAACCAATATTCTACAAAGAGCACAAAAACTGTTACCGAAATGACAACAGAAGCTTTTAAACCATCATCGAAAATTTCCATACATTCAAAATAAGACAAATAGCCATCATTACAAGGGACACGATGAATCGACGGTACAAAGGAAACAAAGTGGTCAACAATATTGAAATACAAAGGCAAAACATTCACGCAAATAAACATACACATTTGTGTTTGTGTGGACGTGTTAAAAACTCTGTGTGTGAGTTTTGGTTGGCATAAGTATTCGTATGCAAATTGAGGTTATACAAAGTTTTACACAGTTGGTATTTTGTAGTAACCGCTGTATGTCAAGTGACTGCCACGTTGACAGACAAAACGGCCACCGACCGACCGACAGGCCGAAAGGCTGACTGCATAATCCAACACCCAGCTGATCAAACGAACTGTAATGACTGAAGACCATCGCCGTCGCAATCACCATCATCATCAACATCGTTATTACCAGGCATCATCATTTGTTAAAGGTTTGGCACTCAGTCAGTATCCCTTCCACTTACTCACGAATCACTTTCAACATGCAACACAAAAAGCAAAAACATTAAAGAGAAAAATTTTTCCTTTCCCTGCTGCATGTAAATCCAATTTGTTTTCAACAAAAACAGACAACTGTTTGTAAGGAAAGTACTATCTTGCAAAAAAAAGTACTTTTTGTGATAAAATTTTGTAACAAGTTTCTTTTTGCATAAAATTTACCTTTTTTCAAGGATTTTTTTTTTTTGTAAAAACCACTTTTTAAAAAAATACATATACATATGTATTATAAAATAGTTTTTTATGTCATTTGTTAATTTGGTAAAAAAGTACTTCGTTGTAAAATTAAGTATTTTGTAAAATGGCGTCTTTGCAAAACTAGCGTTTTTGTCAAAAGAACCCTTCTGTAAAAAAATATCTATTTAAAAATTCCAAAAGAATCCTTCTGTAAAAAAATATCTATTATATAAAAAATACTGTACGTTTTTACAAAAAGAGTGTATTTAATAAAAAGTATTTTAAGTAAAATGTTTCTTGTTGCAAAATATAGAAATCTTTCATTTACTTTAAGTATAAAGTAGCGTGTCTTATAAAAAAATATAGTTCCCAGCATAAATATTTAATGTGTTTATTGGAATGTACATTTAGTATAAAGTTAGTGGGAAAAAGTACTTCTTTGTATATTTTGTGAAAAGTAAAATTTTTGTAGAAAAGTACTTTTTGTAAGATAACAATATGTAAAAAAGAACAATTTCTTTAAAGGGTTCCTTTGGTAAAACAAATAAAGTTCTTCGTTTTTATTAAGTTGTTTTTATTGAGGTACATATTGTAAATTTTTGTAAAAAGTAAAGTTCGCAAAAAAATGAAGGTACGGCATATATATGTATGTATACTAACGTAGTGTATTTTTGGAAAACGAAAACTCTAAAACTTCTTTTTGTGTTTGTGAATTTGTACACAAAAAATATATGGAAGATAACGCGTGTGACCTGAAGAACGCAAATTCGAAGAAAACGTACCGACGTACGTTTAGAGTTCTTTTAGCGTAGACGTTCTGCAGCAAACGTTTGGTCAACACAACATGTACATAACAAATCCACTAAGCGTTCACTAAAAAATTCAAAACGCATTCGCTAAATAACACTAGTACGTTCTTTTAGTATTTGTGTTCGGCAGCGCACTATCGTTGTGAACTGTGTTTTGTTTGAGAAGTTTTAAATTTTGTTTTTTCAAAAAATAAAATACGTAGAGTACAGTTCTTTTTTGAACTCTGGTAAAAAGAAACTCTTTGAAAATAAAAATACTTTTTCGTAAAAAATAACTTTTTGTAAAAAATAATTTTTTGTAAAATAAAAATTTTTGTTAAATGTGCCTTTTTGTAAAAAGCACCTTTTTGTAAGAAGTACCTTTTTGTAAAAAGTACCTATATATATAAAGTACCTTTTTGTAAAAAGTACCTTTTTGTAAAAAGTAACTTTTTGTAAAAAGTAACATTGACCGCATTTACATCTATGCAATTAACGCCGAGTTTTTTTTCTATTTTCTTTTAAAGTAGTTTCTACGAAACTCTTTCCACATTTACATTTAAATTTTTTTCAAGCATTTCTTAAACTTTTTCTACCCCGTTTTCTTCCCTACACCTCTTGCTAACAAATAAAAAGTTGCATGCGAAAGTTGCGGCAAGTTGCGGCGTTAATTGCAAAATGTAAATATGGTCTTTATGTAAAAAGGACCTTTTTGTAAAATGTACCTTTTTGTAAATTATACCTTTTTGTGAAAAGGACCTTTTTGTGAAAAGTACCTTTTTGTAAACAATATCTTGTTGTAAAAAGAACCTTTTCTTAAAAGGTAAACCTTTAAACTCGAACTGGATTCCAGCATTATAAAATGTTTTGTTTACATTTTTTAGTTGTTATTCTTAGTTCATATTAAGTAACATTTGCTTTAGAAACTTAAAATTTCATTTTAAATATCTATTAGAACTGCATTCTTGTCCATACAATGAAACTTTTTTGTACCTTTTAAGTATTTTGTATGCGTTTTTTTTTCTTCCTCTCAATAACGTACTCACATACTCAAACTACTTGTACATGCAACGAAGAACACTTTTTTTTCTATTTCCCATTCACCATCAAACTCAAATGTTTCGCAGCAAATGTTTCACGGTGTGGACGGGGACTTATTGGCCGGTTGTTTGGCTGGTTGACTGGTTGACTGTTTGACTGGCTGGTATTGTTATCGACGTTACGACGTTAACATGTCGCTTCTATTTATTTCGTTAAGTTTTATGCGAATGCAACTAAGTGTGAGTAACGCGGTGTAAAAGTGTCGAATTGTGTTGTAATACGGAACGTAATCGCATTGAAGTTCCGAATGATTACATTGTTTGAAAATTCAACTGGGTAGAAGTGAGTAAATGACTACTGACTGAATGAGTGTGTTGTTGCTGAATTATAAAATGAAAATAAACATTGCCTGACCTCTGATAATAAGTTTTATGTTGTAAACGACTACAATTTTTGTTTTTTTGCTATTAAAGAAAAAGGAAACAGGTTTAACTGAAAGTTATTACAAATTTAATTTCTGTTTTTATTTTTTTTTTGTAGGGTTTTTTAAATTAACATTTTTGTTTTTTAATTTCACCTTGATTTTAATTGGATTTTTTTTATTAGTTTTATTTCAGATGCGTTCAATTAATTGTCATTAAATGTGTTTTAATTTGCGATAAAAGTAATTTTTTTTAATTTTCTCTTTATTTACAAATTAAATTACACCAAGTTTATTGTTTCTAGTTTTTATTATATCTGTAATATTTTGTTGTTTGTCTCCTCTTCATATTTCAATTTGTTTTATTCACCCCTATCGTGAATAACAAGTGGAATTTTTGTTCCCATGAAATTTTCATTCCCCTCGAAGGGAAAAAAGCAATCGTGAATCTCATGTGAAAAATTTTCCACGCTATCAGTTCCAGTGAATGTAAAAAAAGAAGAAAGATTAAAAAATATTAAAAATCCATGAAATTTTTGTTCAAAAATATACAAGTATATATTTTAAAGAAAAGTTAAAATAATAAAGCAAAATATTTAGTATTGTAGGGATAGTTTGATTACAATGTTAGTTTTTTGCACTTTTTAAATTTAATGTAGTAAAATATTTTCCAAAATTATGCCACCAAGTCAATTGAAAGCTTCACAAATCCGCAGGCAATCGACCTGTTGTTTTGCATTTTGTTGAGCAATATATCGGTTTATGTCTAATTAACTTATTAACCCTTAATATTCGATTTATAGGAGGAGCTACTTACATACATGTTCTGTTCCCTAGCAAAAATAAAGTGAGAAAATCTAAGGGAAATGTGAACAAATTACGAAGGAAAAAATTTTTCACGATAAGGGGAAATTTTTCCCGTGAACAATTTTTCACGTTATTATTCTCCTTTGAATTACAATTTTTCATGGGAGTTGTTCATGATCGCAAATATGTGAAAAGGGGAAAAATTACGAGGGAAAAATTATTCACGATAGGGGTGATTATTTTTTTTTGGTTTTTGTTGAATTTTTCAACCTAAATAAACTATTTTTTTCAAATAAAAATTTGTCAATTGTATCATTTTTATAATTGGTGGGGGGTATAAAGTAATTTCTATTTGCAAAGAGATAACAATTAGTACATTTTTGTTATGATTTTAGAACAAAAATTTTATTTACGAATATCTGTTTAAAAAAGTTGTTTAAAAAAATGTGACACTTACAGTAAAATTAAAAAAGATTTTGGAGTTTGCTAACGCAAATTTAAGAATTTAAAAAAGAATTTAAATTTTTTATTGTATAAAAATCTCAAAACAATTTCATTTTTCTGACATTTTTCAAAATAGCCATTTTTAAAATCTTAATTTCTCAATTTTCAAAATTATAGAGGACTCATTGGAGCACCACTTCTATATAGTGTTGTTATTCACATTACATATTTTTCCAAATTGGAGACTAATCCTCGCCAAAAATTTTCATAAAATAAAGTTTTCAAATATGAATTTCTGAAATTCCATAATTATTTCAGATATCCCACTATCTGAAACCTCTTCAGGCCAACCTTCTCCCCCATTACTCTAAAGTGTGATATTAGTAACCCTCACTACTTCTTCTTATTGGTCAACGTTTACGTTTGAAATTTTTCAGAATAGCCATTTTTTACAATTCAATTAAATATCTAAATTTAAAAATTTTTTTTAGTTATACTCCTATAGAGGACTCCTTGGAGCACCATTTCTTTATAGTGGTTGCTGGTAACATTCCATATTTTTCCAAATTGGTCACTAATCCTCGCCAGAAATTTTCGTAAAAAATTTAGGTTTAAAATCTGAATTTCTGAAATTCCAAAATTATTTCAGATATCCCACTGCCATTATCCTTTTAAGTACTATTTTTTTATGTAAAACCGGTTCCATTTCCCTGTAGCATCCTCCTTAATATGTACACTTTTTTCTATTGCAGCAGTACTGTTAAATGCAATGTTAACTGCAAACAGTTGCTGTTAAGAAATTGTGGTGTATGTCAGGGCTGTAAGATATGGCGATTTTTCGCCAAACCTGGCGATTTTGAAACGTGTTTGGCGGTATAATTTTCCATTTGGCAACGGGCGTTTTTTTTTTTTTTTTGGCAATTTTTGATGTAACTTGGCTATTTTTACCATTTATACTATTTTAGCTTTTAAATATTTTTTTTTAAAGTTTGTCATTTTTTGTTATCATTACTAATTTAAAAAAACACTGGCAACTTTTTGTCACATGATTTTTGTTTTGTTATTATTTATTATTTTATATTCAGTAACTATTTAATTCTAATAGCATGTATGCAGGTCAAACACCAGTAATGAAATCTATGAGGCTGAAGTGTACGATCTTATAGACTTGTGAACTTAATTTTAGTTTTTTTTTTTAACTGAATATATGCTCTCCATTTTATGTTATTTAAAAAAAGTAATAACACAAACTAAACAAAATTTACTTTCGGCGACTTTCTTGAATTCCAGTTTTTGGCGATTTTTTACTGAAATATTATACTAGCTTTTTTTTATATGCAAAATTTAATTAAAAAAAAAATTTACGAAAACTGAACAAACTTGACGTTTGGCGATTTCTGATATACAGTTTGGCGATGGAGCTCAAAAAAATCTGACAACACTGGTGTATGTCTCTGCTAATGTAATACTTGATTACAAACAAGTAAGAGTGCTTTATGCGGCTGTGACGCATCTTTTATACCTTCTACTCACAATAAGAATATTTCAGTAGTGGGCTTTATGGGGGATCTAAAGGGTGCTCCAAGCGTAATGGACGGTGTTAATTGTGAGTCACACCTTAAGGTCAATTTTTTGCCAACCATAATTTGACATTTCTTTGTTTTAGTGTTTGACAAATTCAACCATTAAGAGGTTTACAAATTCAATGCTTGGTTGAAAAAACAAAAGTGACTGGTGACTTTACAAAGAAAATCATATTCAGCAACAAGGCACACTTTCACCTCAGTGGATTCGTTAACAAGGAGAATTGCCCCATTTGAGCAAATGAGAATCTACGAGTGATTGTTGAAGAGCCGATGCAACCACAAAGAGATGCGGATCAGGGTTGCCGAACATGGTCTTTTCCGACCAAATTTGGTCGGATATTTTTGGCTTGGTCGGATGGTAGGCCAAACCTAATTTTGGTCGGTTTTAGAAAATTGGACGGATATCAGACAATTACAAATCTCATAGCTTTTTTAGCAAACACAAACATTTTTTTTTGATTGTTGATGAAACTATGGATATGGCATTGAAATTACGTTAGGAGCAAGTTACTTTGACGGTGTTAGTTTTATAAAGGATAGCTTTGTCATCTTATTCGAGCTTACCAAGTCAGATGCCGTTTAAATGTTTATTCTTATAAAAAACTTTTTATCAACAAACAATATTTCTATACAAAATTTGATCGGATTGGTAACAAACGGCGCTCACGCCATGACTGGAACTGTTGGTAAGCTTATAGCCTATTCATCGATGTCAAACGTAGACTTCGTTCGCTTAAATTACATGTAAAACAAAGACAATATTGTATAATTTGTTTTCGTTTTAAATGTTAATTAATCGAACGAAGTCTGCATTCAGAAATAGATGAACAGGCAGTTAATCTTACTTAGTAATGCAAAAAATATTAAGGTTCTTTGTGGTAATATTTAAAGTTTTTTCACATAGTCCTAAAAGAATAACATAAATAAAAGAATTTCAGGAATTCTGTTCTGTATTAGGTGTTTCTTATACAAGATAAACTTCTTAAAGGAAATGTTGTAAGAATCGTAGAACAGCAGAACTTGCAGAAAGAATGGATGAGTTCCAAAACAGAGCAAATTATCAACGCATGTACAATAAGCCAACTATGCACTGTTAAACTCTTTGATTCATTTTTTACGTTCTCTGCAAGGTATTAGGATTTATTGGAGCTCAGCCTATGTCTTATAAAGTTGAATACTTTTTTTTTAAATTGTACAAACTTAAGTTAATCAATTTTGATTCATATTTTATTAGTGGTCTTTAGGTGTTATTGCATACGATCAATGAATTATTCCAGTTTATAAGCGTTATTAAATGAATTTGTATATATGTATACATACATTTTGTTTAAGTTAAACGTTACCGCAAATAAACTTTTAATAAAACTAGGGGTTACGTGTATGACCTTAAATATTTAATAGGTGTGCACATAGGCTTACTTTTTGTTTTTACTATAATTGCATATGACAAAAAAAAAAAATAATATGTAGATTTATAGCTTTATCCAATAAAAATTATACTTTTTATCAAAAATACATATACATTCATATCGTCATATAAAATGCAAAAGGGCCTATGTTCATTTTAAGAAAAAGAGAGATAACTTAATAAAAAGGCAGCTATTGTGATTATAACAACGGGGTTTTCTGGTTAATATCGTTACCACATTACGCATGATTGACACTATCCTGAAAAACTGTTTTAGTCGTATCGCTACTGAAAATTTTTTAAAAATTTTGATAGGCCCTTTTGCATTTTTATGACAATATAATTGTTTTTAAATATTTCAAAAATTTGGTCGGTTTCAAAGGATTTTGGTAGGTTTTGCAGACAATTTTGGTCGGATAAAAATTTTCAAACGGCAACCCTGATGCGGATAGATGCGGTTTATGGGCTGACGGCATCATCGTCGGCCAAGTAGTTAACATAAATGGTGTTCGCTATCTTGCCACACAGCCAATGAAACAACGGCTCTTTTGCACGAGAAATTCAATGGCCGTATTATCTCACGTCGTGGCGATGTTAATTGGCCGTCACGATCATGTGATTTGACACCGTTGAACTTCTTTCTTTGGGGATATTTAAAAGAAAAGAAAAACAAGCCAAGAACAATTCAAGAGCTCAGTCAGCTATTTTTGTTATACAAATAAAATCTCGCTAATGCCAAAAAAGGATAACGTTAACGCACTTAATTGTGAGAAAGATTTGTAATCTAATCTAATAGATTTCCTTGCAATGTAAACGGACTATTAAAGGTCTGGTCTGAGACTATTAATTTCGACCAATAATCAACATTTTCCCTTTCCCTATAAAAACTTTTATTTGTTATTGTTGCTTTTTCAATGCTATTTTCATTACATGTACGAATTTGTTATAAAAATAAATATTTACAAGAATCAATAACATTTAATTTACAAATAAACAAACAAACTGGTGGTTACTGAAATTCCACCCTTCACTTTGGCTTGTCAACAAACTTAGCTTGTCAATTAAAAATAAACACCTGGACCTAATAATAAAAATAAATATTGATTTAAATTAACACTCGCTCACATTCGTTCGATTAACATTGAAGCGATACTTGAAGCTCAATTGCTTTCCGTTGAAAAAGCAAAACACAAAATTTTAAGCGGGTAATTAAAAGAAAAAATATTAAAAAAAAAAAATAAAATAACACATCAGAACAGACAGATACTCATTCGCATTAAAACACAAACGTCAATGATGTAATGTGACACTTGTGGTTTAGTGTCAGTCTGCCTCTTTGTCATGTGGCGTCATAATTTATTTAATAAAAACAAAAAAAAAACAAAAAAAAAAAAAAAAACATTTGTTGAAGAATCTATGTATGTCATATGTATCGATTTCAATGTATTAATAATTTATGAGAAATTAAAAAAAAAAAATATACAAACTTTTAATAAGTTTATTAAAAAATTAGGAAGTTAAATTGGGTTAGTAGACTAGAACCTTTAAATCACATTTCCGTTTTAAGTTTAAAAACCTTCAATAAGTTAATATTAGTTTTACAAATTATTTTTAAAAACTTTGAAATTATTATGGCATTCGTAATTGAATTGTATTGCACTTTCGATCGATATCAAATCACATGATTAGGACCCTGGTTTTGAATTTTGGTTGTATGTACACAGAAAGAAAAAGCTCGTACTAAATCTAAGTTTGTTCTTCTTACTTTAGTGCGAGTCGTACTCAAAAATTTCAGTACGGATAACACTTTAAAGTACTTAAAACAATCTAAAATGGGATAACTTTTAAAAACCAATGTTCGTGCATACACGTGTATTCGTAAAAGTTTGTTGGGAAACCAACAACAATACTTCAAGAAGAAAAATATAGATTATTTTCATGTTTAAAAAGTAAAATAAGAAGCAATAATTTCCATATTCTATTTGTTAAAATTAGTGAGTTTAATACAAAAAATTTTAAAGTTGAATGATTACGTGAGCCATACTGGGCATGTTGCTGGTGTCCCATAACTGAGAATTTCTCTGCAAACAAAGGGCGAAATACAACAAAAGTGAAATAAACATGTGTAATGGGTAAGTAAAATAATAATATTCTCTCTGCTTCTTTAGGGAAAGTGTTAAGGTTAGAATCAATCTAATCTCACTTTCGGATTATTTTAAGTACGAATCGAGATGAAACCATCTTAGAAATTCTTGAATCAAGCACAGTTTGAGATTAATTATATCTCACTTTTAATTAAGGCAATACTGTTTTCGGATTATTATGGATATGGATACTTGTATTAAGCATTCTGTACTTGATTTAAGGAAATCCGTACTTACCGTACTATTGTCCCGTTTCGACTTGATTTAAGTACGGCTGGATTGATTTGTTTTTTTCAGTGTAGATAAAGGTATTTAAAATGTCAAACTTCATAAAAAAAATAAATAATTTATAGCCAGCATAACTCTCTCTAATTGGTACACCTAAAGTTTGCGGGAAGGTTCAAACTTTGATGTACTCGTGGAGGGGTCTTAACAAGCATATTTATAGTGTGAGCAGCGTTGCTACATGTGCAGGTTTATCTAAATTTTGCAGTTACTCTAAGCATTAGACAGTTTTAAAGTCTTTTGTTTTAAAAAAAAGTTTTTTCGTAAATTGTGCAGATTTTGCAGTTTTTGCAT